>OZ022509.1:61915837-63115837 GCA_963989385.1 Ctena decussata
CATGACAGTAAATGTTGAAACCGACGCGTTACTTTCAAAGTCGAGACGCTTAGCTTCGACTTAAACACGTTTTGACCTTAACACACTTTTTTGAATTTTAATTTCGACTTAGACTGGAAAGTTCGGGAATATATATATATATATATATATATATATATATATATATATATATATATATATATATATATATAAAGTAAGGTTTATATATATATATCACCGTAAACTATTCAAATTGTATTTGAGAAGTGAACAATGACAAAAACATGGAATTCTCAAACAACAGACAAACGCACGAACACCAAGGTTGCAATCTTTCCAAAGGACACAGAAAGGAAAAAAAAGAGGAAAAAAAAATATCAATATCTGGGAATCGAACCCACACGCCACGAACACGATATGTTTATAATCCAAGACCGTAACCACTCGACCACAAGGACTTATATTGCTACGTGTTAGGTTGGAAGTATTTATTTATAAACCCGCTTATGTGCGATAAGGGGACATCATTCCATCTTTATCCATTTCGGACAAAATGACAAAGTCAACTAAGTGTGATTCATAAAACAAGATTTCCAGCGCAAAATTCAATTACTGAGTTCTGTCCGAAAAACAATCTAATGGTCTAAAGCTGATGTAGTATGTTTCAATCAAAATGAAGAGCAAAAAATATCTTGTAGCCGCAATGGAGTGGGTATTATAGGATAATGAATCTATAGGATAAATTGTAGACACTAATGAGAATGAAAAATGTGACTAAATGAATGACGTGATGAGAAAAAAAATGAAAACTATCACACCACACCCAGTCTATCGTCAAACACAAAAAGAAAAGAAAAAAAATCTTCGACGGTGAGTCTCGAAACTCCACGAGACAGCGCTATAAGATTGTAGGTCTGTAGCCTTAACCACTCGACCACGAGATCTTGTTTCCCAGATGTGTTTGTTAGAGGTATATATCTATAAACCTGCTAATGCGCAGCGAAGGGGACACCACCGCGTTGTTTCCAATGCTACCCCGTGCGAAATGACTAAGTTATATACATGTATTATTTTATCAAAATTGTACCGACAACGATAGATTTCAGTTGTTACTCTATTATAACGGGGCGCTTAATCAGGCCGAACATATGGGTTTTACATTTCAAGCAAAATACAAGGGTTGATCCAGAAGTAATGTCACTGTGTCCATTTTGCACTTATTCATCGTAGCATTATTATAAAATTTATATCAAGATAAATGTCATTCAGTTCTGATTAACAAACTAAATATAAAGTTGGAATTTTTTCCCATTCCAGTTATAGAGACGTTCAAAGTATGCCACCGTTGCCATCGCGCCGCACGTTAGAATAACGTTAATTGCATAAACATAATTTGCAAAGGCAAACACAAATCAAAATCAAATTAAAGCGCCAAATCAGATGAAAACTTGATACGATGACGAAATATATTCCTGCCATCCACTGTTGAAACTTTAATATCGTCATTGCAGTTTGAAGTTCGCCAGGTAGTGCTAATGCTTGTAACTGTCAAGTGAAAAAATGCTGATTTCCGACAAGCGCGTTTGCAGATACATATGCGGTTTTGCCGAAAATTAGGAGTATCACCATCAGAGACTCTTTGCTGTTTAATTAGGCATGCGGTTAAATAACCATGATTATGAGGCTTTTGTAAAGGTGCAATCAGCACTGTAAGTGTGCAGATGAGTCGCTAGAGGATCGTCCGAATACCGGAAGACCTTAATGTGCAATGTCAGACAATGACGTCAATCTTAATTGGACCCCATATATGAAGATCGATGTTCTGCATTTCGAAGATTCTGTAAATTCTTGAACATGAGCTGCGAGACTGTTCAAATAATATTGAAAGACAAGATAAACATGGGTGAACAGACATTAGTGCTATGCTAGAACAATGAATATGCTACTTAAGACATGGCATAATATCCAAAACTTCGTCCGGAACGTCAACAACGCCATTGACGTGCGGCGCGTGTCGTTACCATGCCTTCTGTCTATCTTGGTATCTCGATTACTGTGCACTATAATTTTATGACATTTTCAGACTATACCGCAAATAGAATAAGGTACATGGATACAAAATTTTATTGCTCTCTCTTTATTCTACTCGATTTTATAGCAGCAGTGACATTACTTCTGGATCAACCCTCGTAAAAGGCAAAACGCTCGAGCAGTGAATGGGTGTGTGGACAAGCGACTGGCCGGAATAAATAGCTACACTATCTTATCTTGTATAGAAAAACAAACGTTTCAAGAGCACACCTTCGGTGACAGTCTGTACGCTAACGGTCGCGAAGTACAATACTATTATCTCCGGAGATGTATTGAGACTGTCAACGCAGTTATGCACAGAACGTTTCCATGTCACATATCTATAACACACGTATAAACTTAGGTAATCTAGATCTATCAACACAAGAGTATAACAACTAGCACAAATAAGGAAAACACTTATGAAACTGCAAGATAGTAATGAAAATGACTTACCGAGTCTACTATTCTATCCATTCATCCTTCTGAATAAACTACACACACATATTTATATATACACAATGAATACACACTCACACAACTGGTGTTGTTTATGTGTTCATATTAAATGTTCACACGATGTCACTGCTACCCGTTAAGGAATACCGGTACTGAATAGGATGCTTTCCGTCCGAATCACTGAAGCTTGCGCGATCGCATGACAAAAACATCTAAAGGGCCCATAGTAATTGTACACGTGTATGCGTAATCACAATATTTACTAATAATCCAGATATAGAAACACCCGGGTAAATACTGCAACCATTGGATAGTAACAAGTGACGTCACAAGATAATTAGAATAGATTACACATCAGCTGAGGAAGACATCTGTAGCTCCGTTTTATTGACATCATTAACAAGTAAGGTCCATTTTGACTGGCCACCTTTTGTAACAGCCGAGATAGCTGTGGATTCGTATGCTGGACCTTAGGTGAACACTGACAGACGACAACAGCGTATCAATGACGTTTATTCACAATTCTGCATATCTGCAAAACATATATAAATATGTTTTAAACATCTGTAAATGACAGGACATATAAAGTATAAAACTTTACACAAACATAGGTAAACGGCTTAAGCAATCAGGCGGGACTTAATCTCTTTAAAAATATTCAAAATATGCAATACACAAATACACAATATATAACACAGATTCATTCCCTCAAAGGCATGAACCATCTTGCAGTTTCCCTTATAAATAACGGTAATGGAACTATCCTAATACTAAACGAATACAGTAATTGATATCTGGTAACTAAAATAAACAATTAAGATTTACAACATACCTGCAAAACATATATGAATATGTTTTAAACATCTTTAAATGACAGGACATATAAAGTATAAAACTTTACACAAACATAGGTAAACGGCTTATGCAATCAGGCGGGACTTAATCTCTTTAAAATGAGTGAAAAGTCACGTGAGCCCAAACCGTACCTTGTCAAACAATAGCCAGGGATTACAATGTCATCTTGGTCCGGGAAACATTATACGCCTGCTGATAGACACAGACTCACACGACGTCCGCAGCACGGTGTCAACAACACGGTGTATATCTTATGTTGCATGTGAGTGAAATTATGAATAAAATATGTTTAAACTAACCTCAAATAGGAAACAGCGGAGCGAACACGGCAAACCACAACGCGATAACGGCAACCCGCATAGCACAAACGGCTACCCGCAATGCGAAACGGCAACCCGCACATCACCATTGGCAACACGCGATGCTGGAACCAAAACCCCTGTCACACATGATTCGATTCATTCCGTTCAGGAGTCGGCGATGACCTTAGTAGGCGATAGCAGCTTTTGGTACTTTTTAGTAGTCGCCAGTAAACGCTCTGGCAAATCATAGGTCACTCTGATATGCTTTCATTTATGCTGCATGGGTACACTAACAGGTCTTACCGTCATTTTTGCAAAGGGAAACAACACCTACCATTTGCTTCCCTTGAGGACAAAGCATTTTTCAAAATCGTATCGAGTCTTACAAGATAGAATTTATTGGTGAAGGAGAAAATTCTTTCCTTTAAGTGTTCCCTTAAGTGTTGATCTCCATTGAGAAATGAGACAAAAATAAAACTGCCCAAATTCACCTTAACTTAATCTGTACATCGGCTTGAATTTGAATCTGTGATATCTAAATATTGAATTACGGATATCACTATATCGGAGTATAGATAACCATAAAGCAAAGTTTGACTATCACAATTTTAGGATTATTATTGGATAGCCGAAACTGGTATTATGGATATCCATAAACGAAGTTTAAATCCTAATAGGCTGGCGTTATCTTTTTTTATTATTATCTACTAGTATTCCCTAGCAATGAATATCCAGAATAAGATTTTTAGAAATATGGATATGCATTAATCAACTAATAAACATTAATTAAACTACTGTGCCATTCCAGCAGCTAATGTTTTACGTCACTGAATTTTGAAATAAAGGTGTCCCACCTTACTTGTTTTTCTACTCTTCCAACATTCAATGGCTATAACATTTTCTGCTGAACAATACTTGTCAACATAATGCGACACTGCATTTTTAATGAAATGGTGCTGTGAAACAATCTATTGCACCTTTGCATGATAAACTATTTAAATCAAATGGTTGCAAAATATATCCACCAAAAATTGTTAAAGACCTGGATTTTTGTCATTAGTAAGTTATGTAATCCTTATCTAATCCAATAAACAATCTTCTCTGGCTAGCCAGTCTTCTCTAGACCAGTGTCCCAGCAGTCTCTTTGGGAGGCCCAAAATGGGGGAAATCAATAACAGAGATACCTTGATTTAATTACTTGCATCAGTATTCTTCAAAGTTAGATGTAGAAAAACATTTTTGATACATATATTCTGGTAATGTTTACAAAATCTTAAGTTCACATCTTTCCCTTTTCACAATCAAAATTCATTATTAGAAAAGCGAAAATAAAATAATTTATTTGGAAAAAAATATTGATAATGATAAATCCATAATTGACAAATCACAGTCTATAACCAACAAAAACTACAGTGTCAGTTCTTGTAAAAACAAACAAACTTTGACCAATTCACTGTTTTCAAAAGGTGTCAAAAACATGTATAATGTCACCAAACTGCTCAAAATACAGGTTTTTGCAATTTATTTACACTGAAGTCTTTTGGGTCTCTGAAGTGGTCCTTGAAACAAAATTTCATCTTCAAATCTTGCATATTTTTTTTATTCTTGAGATTATAATAATGGCTAATGCATTAAATTACTGAGCACTTGACTTACTTCACAAAAAAAATAGATAAATAGAAATTATATAAAACTAAGTGAATAAAATAATAGAAAGTAAAATTAAAAATTACATATCAAAAATAAACAAAACAAAAAAATAAAGTAGTTAGTTAGTGATAATACATGAAATCTTTGTGAAATGTGTTCAATTTTCAATTATTTTTTTTTCTTTCCTCAAGTTCTTTACTCTTTTTTTTTAATTGTTTTTTTTTGCCTTTTTTTCTTTTTCTCTTCTTTCTTTCTTTCCTTTTTCTTTTTCTTTTTAAATTAATATTTGAGTTGTCTTTGACTGTTAATCAGCCAATTATATTTTACAAATTATAGAAAATCTTACATTTTGACTGATGCATGAATTTATCCCACTAGGGCCCCTCAGGCAGGCAGTGCTTTCAGCACTGCATTGTTTTATGACCCATTATAATGAGGTGATTAGGAGGTGCCTTTGATTTTCTTATCACTTGTTTATTGGAGGGGATTAGTTTGGGGGGGTCAAAATGATAGAACAAAATCCGGGCCTTTAATGACAAACATATATCAAACAGATTCCCATAAAATGCCCTAAATATTATGGTAATTGATCATCCTAATATTTTAACAAGCAGATTTTAGCATCCAGTGATTTGTCAAACTATTACCAACTGCTGGAACACTTAATATTGCAGGCTATGACCAGACTGTTTTACAGGAGAGACTGACATAGGTCTACAATGTTTGCTCATTCACTCCTGTCTCGGTATTCAAGATCTCTGCACTCTTAACCCTTCAAGTGTCCAAACCCAAGCAACAAAAATTAACTTCTGCAAAATTTAAATGCTGTTTCCTCCCTGCTGTATCATATTAAGAATTCTAAGAATAGAGTGTGAAGAGTGCAGATCCAGAAGAACCAGCTCATCTGGATCTTAACTTTTGCAATTCTTCTTTTTTCACTTGTGGGGTATGAGGCGCCGTAGTGGACAAAAGGTTGTTCGTTTTTATATGAAGTATGGTGAAAAAGCGGATACTAGTTCATTTTTCGCAGCTATATGTCGAAATAGCTATGAGACTTGTTCAAAAAAATAAGTATATGGTTGAAAACATTTAAACGTTGTTCAAAGTTCGCGTATCTCCGTCGAAATTTTGCGGACGATTTTAATATCATAGACACCTGTTGAATTGTTGCGAAGAGGAGTTGAGATTTAACCCGCACTACTTTCCAGCTGATTCATACACTGGTTGAAACTTCGCGAAGACGGGGTCGAGATTTATCCCGCAGTGTTGTTCAATTTTAATAGACACCGGGTGAATTGTTTCATACACTGGTTGAAATTTTGCGAAGACAGGACGAGATTTATCCCGCAGTGTTGTTGAATTTATGTACACACCGGGTGGCACGATTTGCTATGACGTCATTTGTATTAAGCGCGCGGTGAGGTCTCACTATACTATGTCTAAATGGCATGTTAAGTCGGTCAGCATATTTTTAAAATCGGCAACTTATACGGTAGTTAGTTCAACTGTTCCTATGCCAACAACACTTTATGAAAATCTACCTAGGATCCACCCGAATTCGAATTCAGAAGCACACGAAACATATGGATCCCGGGAGTGCAGGGAAGTTCCATGTTTATTAAGCCAGGTCTATGTTATGTTGCTTGTAACGTTTAATCCTATAGGCTTACCTTGTTTTTTCGGTGATCCCCGCACCCCCACAACACATACACACCTGTCCCTCTCCCCCTCCCCCCCTCAATGACCGGCGGCAAATATGGGGTGTAACCCCTCTCCCCCCTTGAATACTGAATACCGCTTAATTATGAGCTTGAATACTGAGACTCTTTAAATCAAAGTCTGACTACCGAATACTCTTTAAGTAGTAGCGAAATACAAAATCCTATTAAACATCAAGAAAACAATTGAGCCGTGACACAAAAAACAACAACAAAGTGCATATGCGCCCAGTGAAAACTTAGATCAGCCTGGGCATTCGCCCAGTCTGATCTAAATCTTTGCTGTTCGAATGGAGGTAGCTTAGACCCTTAGCTACCCTTAAAACGCACCGCGGAGATTTTGATCAGACTGGGCGGATGCTCAGGCTGACCTGAATGTGCGCTTGGCGCACATGGCACTTTGTTGGTTTTGTCATGTCGCCCTTAGCTACCCTTAAAACGCACCGCGGAGCCTTTGATCAGACAGGGCGGATGCTCAGGCTGACATGAGTGTGCGCTTGGCGCACATGCCACTTTGTTGGTTTTGTCATGTCGGGGCTCAATTAAGCAAATTGCAATATCCTAAAAAGGGCTGATTTAACACCATAATTCAGTCTGTTTTGTTTATCGTTTGTTTCCATGTGAAATATGTACCCTCTGACTCCCAAGCTTGTTATCAGCTTTAGTATACCGACGTCACGTCAGATGTTGGTGACAATTAGCGTAACATCAGAAAACGTCAGATTTTGAGCTATGTTGCCATTTCATTGCAACAGTCAAAGCGCATATCTTCAAATATCAATGCAATTGCAAACTGCAACTGATAGCTGAATAGATCTATATGCGGGAGATATTAATTTTCTGGTCAACTTCGGGACAACTTACGATTTTGCTCGAATTCAATAGGAGGCCGCGGTAGCTCAGTAGCTTAAGTGCCGGCCCGCTGACCTAGCGGTCCGGGGTTCGATTTCCGCTTGAGGCGAGAATCTTTTCAAACATAAACGGGGTTCTATTGCACACATCCTTTCATTATCAGCCTCTCATCGTCCTGATATGACTGAAATACTGTTGAAAAGGACGTAAAATCGCAAGTCATCCATCTATCCATTGATTTTAATGAAACGTAACCAACGTACAGATACAGCTGCGGACAAAACCGCTAGATTTGCTCATTCGTATTTTACATCGGCTCTCAGAAATAAATTCCAAAAACATTCCTGGTAAAGAACTATTCGGAATAGGTATTTCATGTCCGCCTGATTCATATTTACTTATATTAAATTTTGATGTGATTTTTATGCTCAGAAAATACCACGTAGTGTGCAAACTAAAGAAATCTGGCGTTGTGGACAAAACTGCTAGATTTGCAAAATTTGGTATTTCTTTAAATCGGATCATACATTCCGAAGTCTGATTTCACAGTTCGAAATTTCAAAATAGGTATTGTATGTTAGTAAATTTTCTTCTCTACCTCTGCTGCGTATTGGTCTTTAGTGGTCCCTTGATATTCGTTGGGTGCCGCTTTTTAGTGCCAAAAATCTGAAAGTTATCTTTTTCTTGAATCGCTAAATCTTGAGTTTTCTTGTATACGGAAAGGCTTAACTTGTTGGCGTTCCAATGTTAGTTTACATTACTTCACTCGCATCGACGGTGAAAATTTTGTCGGTTTTCAGCTCTGGTTATTAATTTAAGCTGAAATAACTAATTTGCATTGCCAGTGCGTTGCAACGTCTTACAGCGTAAAAACTGACGTTGTTTGGTATTTCAAGACGGTGGATATATTTTTATGTCTCATAAATGAATAGTTTCTTTATATCTTCCAAATACTCAATAAATAACCTTTCAAATAGTATAAAACTTGTTGCGTTTGCTCATTCATTATGAGACCGGTGGTAGTGGGTGGGTGGGTGAGGGGAGGGCAGGCTTATGCACTGTGCTTCCTTTCTCCCTGAAAATAATGCCTATATGCCCCAGCTTTGTAAAAAAAAATAATCCCATACGCCATACCATTATTAAGCCCTTGTTTCTCAACTCCCAAAAATAACATGACTGTACTACGGCTCATATAGGCTAAACAGTTTCAGGCATGGCAGAAGTGCCCACAAAATGTTTTAGACTTTTGAATCAAAGCTGCGTGGCATAACGTAAATTTCAGTTAAAAATATAATTATTGTAAATCAGAGGAACGGCTGTAGTGTAGTGGATAACACCCCGGACTACCAATCCTGGGGTCACAAGATCGATCCCCCGCTTCTCCGGTCTTTCGGATGAGACTTTAAACCGAGGTCCCGTCTCCATATGACCTCGTTGTTGGTGGGACGTTAAACCCGAGTTCACTCACACACTCACTGTAAATTACATGTTATAAAGTTTCTTAAAAAAACATGGCATCGATGAGTCACTGTTGGCATTTAGCAAAACGTTCTCTCTTTAGTGCGGGCTTTCTGCAAAACTCTGCTTAAAGCAAAGTCAAAGCCCCCACTAGTTATCAGACCTGGGGAGCCATGGTTGCAAGTGACTTGTGCAGCAAGTTCAGTAATGTCTGTCCAGGTCATATCCTTTTTCTTCGCAATGTCTTTATTGACTTGAGTCTCATCAAGTATTATATATTTTGGAAGTATCGTTTTTATAAACATAGTCATCATGGAGAGAAGAGTATTATTCTATGGGGGTCACTTTACTTCGTCACACCGGCCAACCACGATCATTGCAATGACGAAATTGTAATAAGTAGCTTGCAGCGATACCTCACGATTTAATATTTTACGCTGATACAGCAATGGGGCCTTTAATCATATGGTGCCGCAGTCCGCATAATAACCTTGTTTGAATATCGTCTAAGTCGAGCATTCCACACATAAGCTACATGTAGTTATTTTTACATTTTCATTTCGCTGATATCAAGTTTTCATTATGCGAACTTCATTCCATTACCTATGTTGATGTTGTCCAAATCAAAAAAAAAAAAAATAAAATAAAATAAAAAAAAAAAGAAACAAGAAAAAAATTTTAAGAAAAAAAGATAATCGACGCAGATTAAATGGAGGTGTTTTTATATGTCTCTAGGTGAAGAGTCGACAATAACTGTCATTAATATTACTCAAGTGAGCTATGTCCATGATGTCGGTAGGCACCCGCCACCGTAATTTTGACACTAGGTAGCGACAATGACCTATCTCAAGACTGAGTTGTCCATTTTGGAATTCCAAATGGACCGCGGCCAATCTTGAGATTGACCTGATTCCAAAACAGTTACCAACATGATACAATGTGTGTTTGTGTGTATTAAACCGAAAGTAGAAATCGAAAGTAGATCTACACTGAAAAAAGAAAGTTTTGAATATCTGCGTCTCTTTTCGATAAAATTTCCATTGTAAATTTCAAATAAGAGAAACTTTTTGAATTAACATCTGACAGAGTGCTAGTATTCACGCAATGCAGTATACAACGGGGGAAAACGAAGATTAAAGGTCAATTATTATGGTGCTTTTTTATTACAGAAATGAAAGCAGTTTTATCTAAGCAACTAAGTATCGAAAACCGCATCAAATTATCATTAAAAGTTTTCGAGATATAAAGAGTTGAATTTGTATATTTTATTACGTCTGACAAACATTTTGAGCTGCCTCATTAATATTCATGAGGCCTTCGATGACGTCATCGATGAACACTGAAATTTTAAATTGATTTAATTTTTTTAAATTGTCAAATATTTTCTTGTTGAACATTCTAAGATGGTAAAAAAATTGTATTGTATTATTGGTTACACTAATAACAACTGCCCAAATTCAAAATATTGCTTATATTTACAATTTAAGCAGTTAAATTTTCAAATTCAAATATTCAATTAAAATTTGTTAAATTTCAATTTACATGCTTATCAGTATATATAATTGAACATAGTAGTTTTAGATCTGTTATTTAGGTCTCTGACAATGACTTTTGTGTGATGAAGTAAAAGAAAATGTTTTAAAATCTGTTTTTAATTTTTTTTTTAAATTTAATTTAAATTTTGAATAAAATTTAAATTTTTACGGATGAACATTCCCAACAAATTACCCAGCTAATAAACAAAGATTAAAATAATCAAAACTGTAAGATAACAATCATTTACTCTTTAGATAAAAGGTTGTTAATTAGTTTAATAATTCATTTAAAAAAATAAAATCATCAATGACATCACAGAATAGTGCATTGTGGTTAGAAATACTTTAAAAAAGTAAGGGAGATAAGTCATGTAGGAAAAAAACAGCTGTTGGATTTTTAAACTGGCATAACTTTTGAACGGATAGGAATTTTTCTATGCCGTTTGTAGCATTATAATCCTCTCTCTGTCCACTATCAATTTGCTTCCAAATTAAGCATTTATACAATTTCTTCGTAATTGACCTTTAAATATTCATTCACCTTTGATATTATTGGCTAAATTTTGACATTCGCGTTATCTGACCAATGAAATCTTGTAAACTATGGAATAAAAGTGAAATTATGCTCGGCTGCGCAGAGAAAAAATCTCTTGCATGTATTGTGGGGGCGCTTTTGGGTAATTATCTAGAATCATATTAATTTTCAACTGTTTGAACAGAGAAAGTATAGAATTTAGCATCAGAATCAGCTTATGCTAGTGTTCCGTCTACACGGGGGGAGCAAGTGGGGCGGGGAGACTTTGTCCCCTGAACTCTCTACTAGAGACTGCGAACCGGGACGCGTAGCGCAGACGGTCGCGCGTCAGACCAAAGAGGCAGATGTCCCGGGTTCGATGCCCGGTCCAGCCACTTTCGTTTCTTCTTCCGCTGATTCAAGAAGGGCAGTTGTCAGTTACTGGCGAAAGTATGTGCACTTTGTCCTGGTTAACAGCTTAGGAGGTTTAAGCCTGTCCAGGAATAGTTTGGTTAGGTTAACTGACCGTCCCGACACCTGTTTACCGTAGACGCAAAGCAACAAAACAACAAGCAACTTCGAACCTTGAATCCCTGGTAATTTGAATGGCCCCTACTCCCCTCTCCCCACCGCCCTTCCACTGCAGAAGCCGAATACGGGTCGAGAAGTTCAACAAGGGTGTCTGAGTCCCCTGCTCGGGCCCCGTTGCAGCCCTTCTATATATATACTAGCCGTGGATATGCAGTTGCAAAAACGAAACCTTATTTAAGGGTTATGTCGTCCAGAGAGGCGCCGTGGTCGAGTGGTTAGAGACGCTCGCTTATGGTGCAGAAAGTCGCCGTTAGGTAGTGAGATCGAACCCGGGCTTCGCCATCCGACGACTGGAAAACTCTGTCAAACAAGCGGTAAATGGGTACCTGCTTCGAATCAAGAAAGGATAAGGCAGCGAATGGAGAGGGATGGGTTCCGCCTTTCATATGTTGTTCCCAAGACACAGCGGGTCTCTATCCCCCGCTATTAGGGTATGGGAAACATTTACCTTTTTTATCGTCCGTCTGGCGACAAAATGGAACACTGCTTTTACATAATTAACAGCATCAGGTAGCAAATAAACATGTTTATTTGCTACCTGACAGCATATAAAGAACGAACATGTATATACGGTAAGAAATTATAGAAAAACAACCCCCAGCAGGCACGTGACGCCGTAATGACGTCGTACTGACGTCGATGCAACGTAATAAAGTTACATCGACTTCAGTGCGACATCATTTCGACGTCATGTGCCCGCTTGGTCCTCACATTTCAGATTTAGCCACGCAGGCAGTGCCAGCCACATTACATTGAAATTATGTCATACTGACGTCGATAGGACGTCATCACGTCGCATTTGCGTCGGGTACGATGACATTTCGATGTCTTGTGCCCGTTTTTAGGCCTGTTCAAGAACTTGATTAATCGTATTTTTTTATTTAATTTTTTTTTGTTTTGCATATGTATCAAGCGGTAAACATTGTCCTACTTATGAGAAAATACCCCCCCCCCCCACCTCTCCTCCACCGCCCGCCGCCCCGCCCCGCTACAAAAAAACTCATTGTTTTGTGCCGGGGTGTTGTGCATATTCCCCATATACAGAATACGTATCCGAAAAGGAATTGTCGACTACAAGACATTGGCTTTGTAACCGGGATATCTATGATCTATAGTGATAGTCTAGTTAAACATCACTCCAACCGGTGTCTAGGTAAATTGAAAACTACTGCCGGACAAATCTCGACCCCTCTCCGCGAAATTTCAACCAATGTATGTACAAATTGGAAGACAGTGCCCTGATAAATCTCAACTCCTCTTTGCAAGTTTAACAGGTGTTATCAAAAAATCTCGACCTAGCTCGTAAAATTTCGAAGAAGATTTGAGAACTTTTCACAAGGTTTAAATGTTTTCAACCATATACATTTCTGTTTGGACACATTTCAAAGCTATCTGGACATACAGTCGCAAAAAATGAACTAGTATCTGCTTTTTCGCCATACTTCATTAAATATTTTCAACCATATACATCTCTATTTGGACATATTTCAAAACTATTTGGACATATAGTCGCAAAAAATGAACCAGTATACGCTTTTTCAACATACTTCATTAAATATTTTCAACCATATACATCTCTATTTGGACACATTTCAAAACTATTTGGACATATAGTCGCAAAAAATGAACCAGTATCCGCTTTTTCACCATACTTCATATAACCAGAGGACCATTGGTCCTGTAGCTCACCTGAGTCCATTCATCCTCAGCACTCAAGGGTAGGTAACTCTAAAGTAAATTGCACAATGTGGCCTAATTTCAACGTTGACTGAGTTGTTAGTCTACGGAAACTTTAAAATGCCATAGCAATAAAACCACGTGGGCAACAATAATAGAAAACAATATTTATGTAGTGGCTAATGTCATGAACATGTATGCAAAGAATCCGCTTCATCCCCCTATATAGTTTTTGAGGAAAAGATTTTTGAATATTTTTTCAATTTTTTTTCCTTTATGTTGCCATCATGGCAACTAATCAAATTCGGTGATTTGGACAAAATTAATATGAATATGAATCATCGAGGACTACTCAAGAAACATTTCTGTAGGAAAAAAATCCAAACAACTACAGTGAGATAGCAAAAATTGCGGATTTCCATTTTTCCCATTATAAGCCAATGGCAACTTTAAGTTCCCATAGCAACCAAACTGCTGGGACAATTGCCAAGAAAAACAGTATTTTTATAGAAGGTAGTACCAAGATCCTTTCTGTGAAGTTTGAGCTTTATTGGTTCTATAGTTTCTGAGGAGATGATTTTTGAACATCTTTTCTATTTATAACCTTTCGGTTGCCATGGCAACCAGCCTAATTGTGCAATTTACATAAATTTCATGTGGTTGATAGAGAACTACTAAAGGAACATTTCTATGAAAGTTTTGTCAAAATATCTGCAGTGACATAGCAATAAATGCAAATTTTCCATGTTCCCATTATAAGTCAATGGCAACTTTAAGTTGCCATTACAACCAAATTGCTGGAGCAATTGCCAAGAAAAACAGTATTTTTATAGAGGGTAGTACCAAGATCCTTTCTGTGAAGTTTGAGCTTTATTGGTTGCATAGTTTCTGAGGAGATGATTTTTGAATATTTTTTCTATTTTTAACCATTCGGTTGCCATGGCAACCAGCCAAATTGTGCAATTGACATAAATTTCATGTGGCTGATAGAGAGCTACTCAAGGAACATTTCTATAAAAGATTTATCAAATTATCTGCAAAGAAATTGCAATAAATGCAAATTTTCAATTTTTCCCATACAAGTCAATGGAAACTTTAAGTTGCCATAGCAACCAAAGTTCTGAAGCGATTTGGATAAAAAACAGTATTATTGGTTCCCCCTGCCTATAGATGCTGTATATGAAATTTGGTAACAATGGGCCTTGTAGTTTCAGAGGAGATGTCGTTTGAAAATATTGACAGACGGACGACGGACGACGGACGACAGACGACGGACGACGGACGACGGATGCCTGCCTATACTATAAGCTCACCTGTGAGCCTTCGGCTCAGGTGAGCTAAAAACGAACAACCTTTTGTCCACTACTGCGCCTCATAGTGGGGCTTTAAGGATTAAGTGAATTTATGGACACATTCATGCACACTTTAAAGAATAATCATTGTAATCTCTGAAATGAAACAATTGAGCCGCGACAGGAGAAAACCAACAATGTGGTTGTGCGCCCAGCGAAGACTCAGATCAGCCTGCGCAGCCGCCCAATTTGATCAAACTCTTCGTTAGGTGCTCAAAGGGTAGCTAAGGGTCTAAGCTACCTCCATGCGGACAGCGAAGACACTGATCAAACTGGGCGGATGCAATCATGCAATAACAGTCATGCAACCAGAACTTCCAAATAAGGATGGCTCCCCACGATGTTCATGAAATAATTTCTTCAGCCTATTATTTTCCAAAAAAAAATTCTTTTCCTCCATCATTTTCAAATAAAACATGTTGTGACCCCTCTAAGACAACAGTTGTCTATATCAAGCCATCTCAAGCAGAATTTATAAGAAAATCATCAATGAATTGCCATCCAAACCAATTCTTGCCCAGAGGTTATAAACCTTGAGTACATTCTCTAACTCAGAATAAAGCACACTGATTGGCTGTGTCTGAGCATGTGCTCTGTGCTTTATTTTGAGTTTGAGATTATTCTCAATTTTCATAACCAGGAACCCTTATCTGGAGCTCTGCATAAAACAATCAAAGGAAACTGCTGGTTTTCCAGTCATTTAACACAACACATGGGTGAAACAGAAACTCAGATTAACAATGGTCCACAAAATTAAACTCTATGAAGACAATATTTTTACACTAAGTGGATAGCTGCTGTCATAGTCAAGTCAACTTCGACCAATTTACCATGGATGTCTGGCACCCCACGCCCCCATCCCCCAACGCCACCCCATCACCCTGTTACTGCGTCACAGAAAAAGAGGATATTTGACTTTTTCAGTTTAAGATCGATTTTTATTTCACAGTTACTGTGCAAAGAGGCTCGTGGCTGACGATTCGACTGACAGCATAGCAAAAATGGTGTTTATCCCTGTTGGGAGAGTTGGTACTGCTTTGCCTCGACTGGCAGTCACAGTTGCATATTTGTATGAAGGGTAATTGAATTGCTCATTGAACAATACAGGAAGTGAAATTGGTTTTATCCCCATCATGACGAGAACCTAAATATTAAACAGTTGCAGCATATATCAACTCTTACTTATTTCATTCTATGCATAAAATTAAAAAAAATCATTTTTATGAAGTCACTTTTAGTGAAACTGAATTGAAGGCTAGGTCGCTGCTTCAGCTATAACAATCTATGTGCATCTTGCTGAGTTCTTGTGTATTTAAAAGAGCTAAATTGCCATCTGACTACCAGTGGTAAGCTAATACTACGGCATTAAATAATTCATTTTGCCCGGGAACTAAATTTTTGATAACAGATGACTCACAAATCTTATCCCCCGACATATTACAATTATGTAACGTAACGTAACTGTTAGATTGCTTTTTAAATGTACCCTATCCGATGTTTTTTTTATAGTTTGAGGACACATAACATTGGCGTTTTTTTCAAATTTACATATACAACAGTGTCTACTTAAGACATAATATAGATAACATTAAAAATGAAATGCAGCAGATGTTGGCTTTCCTTGCTTTTCTCGTCATTTTGTAGGTTAAATTCTTCAAAAATAAAATAGTTTCTGTCCACATTTAATATATCCACCACTAACTGCAGCCTAACTGGGCATGAATCAAAGAAGATTGATGGAGCATGTATAAACTTCAGTCCACCAATTCAGCGATTTAGTCTGGTTGTTTTTTCCCCGATTTCTGGTTGTGGTTATATACGTTACATATTTATCGTGACTGCTGACGAGTTTTGTAAGACTTTAGTTTGTTTATTTTTTATACTAGACTATTGAAACAGTCATATATATGACAATTACTTTTCTCTTCACTTCAGTTCTTACAATTTGCTTCTTATATTACATGTATTTAGACATTGAAGGGGAAAAACGTCAAATACAATGTATGTACAAGCAGACAAAACCCAACATTATTTAGGGCGAATACTAACATGTGTATACCAATGTGTATTTTCTATTATAACGTGAATATGTAAATTTGGGTAGTGTAATTAACGTTGACGTTACTCGTTAACGCCCCAACGTACAGAGGGCTCACATGTGTTATTTTGTTTCGTATATAATGTATTTTCAGAAAATAATAGAGTCCAAAATTCCCCCTGAGGGGTGGGGAGGGGGGTCTATGGTCAGCTCAAGGTCTATCATATTATGTATATTCTTAAATCAACTTTGGATATCCATAAATCAAATTTTGAATATGGCAAATTTGATGATTATTGTATATATAAATCGAATTATTTTTTAGGTAGGCTGACCCACTAAGTCTTTTTGTTCCTTTTGAAGGAGGGGAAACACACACACACAAAAACAAGTACAGCAAGCTTTGACAAGACAGTATAAACTATTCTGACAGTGACACTTTTACAGCATGCACGTCGTATTGAACACAGATATAATAAAGGGACAGGGTATCATGCCTTTAAATCAATCGAACCAGAACATTTTTCTGTCGAAGCAACATGCATCAAATCATAAAACATGTGAAAATGTTAAAATGTTTTCTTTCAATTGTTTTTAGAAAACAAACAATGGCTAATGAGCAGCGGCTGGATGCCGCGTAATAGGATAAGTGTTACTGACACTGGATGGAGGCAACACAAACCACACCGGATGTGCGCAGACATACTTACGTACGGGTAAGGCTGAAAATGACTAACGAAAAAAAAACTTTTTTAATCGTTTACGTAAACATATGTAACTATTATAACTACTAAAGCTGCTGTTCGTTCCGAGACTGCGTAGCGGCTCCGATTCCTAACTCAAGTGTGAAATGTCATAGTAAAAGATATAGAGTCATCAATCATAGTAAGAAGAGGAGAGAGCTATATAAGCTATCAGCTTTCGATCTGGTCCTATTACTTTGTGTTATTATTTATTTGTATGTTGTAATGTGCATTTATGAAAATGAAATATGCTGAACCCAAACAGTAAAAGATATAGAGTCATCAAAATACTGTAATAAAGCAAAGTTGAGAGTTCTTTGCAGTCCGAGATCGGAGCAACTGGAAACCACTTGATGGGCCGACCAAAGACGCCAGTGGTCAGGTTTCAGCCTTGCGTAACATATTATCTGTGTAAAAGATCTGGGAGGGTACTGTGTTTTAGTTTGAGTCTTGACTCACCGCCGTGCATTTGAAGAGGCAAGCGAAGCTGTTAACTGTGATTAGGTCAATCACATGCATGCAGTTTGTCGCAAAGCATCATTTTTATAAGCTATTTTTGTATTGAATTATACTCCTTTTTTTTATTGGTCCGAAAATTCATGTTTACTAATAATCTTCCTGAACTTGTAAACTAAGTCTGCATAAAGTCCGAATTCCAATGGGCCTTATTGAAGAAGTGTTTTCAAGCCAACGTTTTATACAAACATCAATTCTGAATGTCGGCGAAAAACGTGTGAAAGCACTTTACTTAGTGTGATAGATCTATAAATCCGTTGCCGATGTTTAGCTGCTGAAAGTTTATGCCTAATAATGTAAGTCATTAATGTGACTTGATACTCTTGCAAAACGACTATGCAGATACATTAATACATGGTATAATGCTGCAAGCGAATCATCGCCATCTTATAAGTCCGAACTCGTAGGTCATTTAAACATAGACAGTTCCGGAATATTTTAGATACACAGACATGGACCTCAAAACAGAGGTGTGATTAGGTGCCCGCGGGATAGTAAGCATCACCTGCCTATTATAATACACCCGCCATATCTATGTATCTGTGGAAAAAGTCAGTGAAAATGAAAGTCCGGCATTTGAAAGCTTAACTAAGCTTCAACTGAGGCCATCAAATCGGAGATTAGTTTAGAAACGGCCACATTGTTGGGATCAACGGAAAATAACGGAAAACTCAGTCATCCCGTTAGTCATAAAGTTTAAAAAGTTTAGATAAATGATGCATTTGCTACGGATAAATGTAAATAAAACTGTAGATTCGGTGTCAGAAAATAATACATTGAAGTTCTTTAGGATAAATGCCCATGCGAGTCAAGACTTTTTCTATTCTATTAAAACCATGTCACTTGTATGAAATACAGTGCAGACTATAGTCAGGCTGAACGCTCAGCAAAAACGACATATATAAGGTCGAGTCGTGTAACTTCGGACAACGGTAAATTCGGACATAACATCGCAAACAGTGAACATCCACATCATAATGAGCCGTCTCATCAGGAATTTCACTGTTTACTCAGTTTATTATGCCCAACTTCGAAGAAATTGCTTTGGGGTGATCTATTATTCAAGAACCGTAACTCCTGGGCCCTTGATATTCTATGAGTGGGTAGACCATTAAAAATTAGTAGATCGATATTTTTTTTTCATGTCCATCGACCTTGTACTTACAGAGTTATGCCCCTCTTTCGAAAAAAATAAATGAAAGTTTGTTCCCCAAATTCTGGGAGAACCGTTGAAGCTAGGATGCTCATATTTAGTGTACATTTAGGAGCTAATGTTTAAATTACTTGTTTAACTTTTGAGCTGATTTCGTAAAAATTTGACAGAATTATGCCCCTTTGTTAACTTTGGCATTGTTCCAGCTTTTTGAACCGTTTGACCTAGAGACTTGATTTTTTCGTATACAGATAGTATTTGATGTGTCAATCATTTTGATGATAATTACGCTATGTTGCATTCATTATTGAGAGAGTTATGCACCTGTTCTTATTTGAACAAAACTTGTAGGGGTGGTCTATTTCTCAAGAACCAGAATTGCTGGAGCCTTGATAATTCATAAGTGAATAGATCATTAAAAATTAGCAGACCCATATTTTTTTGTTTGTTCCCTTGGCCTTGTACTTACAGAGGTATGCCCCTTTTTCGAAAGTTAAATGAAAGTTTGTTCGCAAAATCCTGGAAGAACTATTGGAGCACCTATAAACAGTGTATGGTGATTATTTACTCAAGAACCCTTGATAATTCATAGGTGAATAGACCATAAAAACTTAGCAGACCTATAATTTTTCTCTTTTTTTTCAATTTACCTTGTTAGGGTCAGGCATATAGTTGGGGGCATAGTGTTTTACAAACACATTTTCTAGTTTTGTTTTAATTCCAAACAACGGACATATGAAGGAAACAATGTCACTGTCCAAATTTACACACTGTCCGAAATTACTTGACTTTACCCTAACCCTATGTATTAACACTGAAAATCTTTGATATAAAGCTGATGATGAAAATGAATAACAGGTGTTGAATATCAGCAAGAACGTTCGTTTTTAGCTCACCTGAGCCGAAGGCTCAAAGGTGAGCTTTTAGTATGACAATGCTCCGTAGTCCGTCGTCCGTCGTCCGTCCTTCCATCATTTTCAAAGGTCTTCTTCTCCAAAACCACTGCGCCGATCAAAGCCAAATTTTATATGGAGCCCCCATGGTTTGGGGGAACGAAAGTTTATTCGGTGTAACTGGGTCACATGACCAAGATGGCCGCCACGCCCATATATGGTTAAAACCCTTCAAAAATTTTCTTCTCCAGAAGGCCTATGACCTTGAAACTTGGTATGTAGTATCGGGCATATCGGCCCATCATAGTTTATACAAATCATGACCTTGCGTTGACCTTGACCTAATTAACGGCATGGTCAACTTTGGTACGTTAGGCTTTTATATGGGAAAACGCTTAAAAAGTGGATTTCTCAGAAACTATATAAGTTTAAGGAACAATACTTGGTATACATGGTCTACTAAATGATCAGATGAAGATATTATGTCACTAAAGGTCAAGGTCATTCCGTCGGACCATCCGTCGTCAAGATTTTCAAACATCTTCTCCTCTGAAACCACTGGGCCGATTGAAGCCAAATTTCATATGGAGTCTCAGTGGGATGGGGGAACGAAAGTTTATACCCGGGGTCTGGGTCACATGACCAAGATGGCCACCATGCCCATATATGGTAAAAACCCTTCGAAAATCTTCTTCTCTAGAACCAAAAGGCCTATGACCTTGAAATTTGGTATGTAGCATTGGGCATGCTGGCCCATTATAGTTTATACAAATGATGACCATGCGTTGACCTTGAATTAATTTACGGAATGGTCAACTTTGGTATGTTAGGCTTTTATATGGGAAAACGTTTATACAGTGGATTTCTCAGAACCTATTTAAGTCTAAGGTACAATACATGGTATATATTGTCAACTAAATGACCAGATGAAGATATTATGTCACTGAAAAGTCAAGGTCATTTTGTCGGTCTGTCCGTCATCAAGGTTTTCAAAACATCTACTCCTCTGAAACCACTGGTCTGATTGAAGCAAAATTTCATATGGAGTCTAAGTGTGATCAGGGAATAAAAGTTTGTTTTCAGGGTCTTGACCAAGATGGCCGCCATGCCCGTATATGGTAAAAACCCTTCAAAATCTTCTTCTCCAGAACCAAAAGGTGTATGACCTTGAAACTTGGTATGTAGTTTTGGGCACTCAAGCCCATCATAGTTTATACAAATGATCGTGCGTTGACCTTGACCTAATTTATGACACTGTCAACTTTGGTACATTATGTAGGCTTTTATATGGGAAAATGCTTAAACAATGGATTTCTCAGAACCTATTTAAGTCTAAGGTGCAATATTTGGTATATACGGTTGACTAAATGAACAGATGAAGATATTTTTTCGTTAAAGGTCAAGGTCATTTTTGACTTTTGTACAAGGTCATTGAGATTCTGTCACCCGTCAACATTTTCAAACATCTTCTCAGAGGCCACTAGGGTCAATTGAAGCCATATTTCATATGGAGCTTCATCGGCTTAAAGGAACCATAGTTTGTTCAGATGGTCTTGGTCACTTGACCAAGATGGCCACCATGCCCATATATGGTAAAAACTCTTCAAACGTCTTTTTCTCGAGAACCGAAAGGCCTATAACCTTGAAACTTGGTACCGGTATGTAGCATTGGGCACTCAGGCCCATCATAGATTATACAAATGATTACTGTATTTCATATGGAACTTTAATACTGGGTCAAAGGAATCAAAGTTTGTTCAGATGGTCATGGTCGTATGAACATGGTGGCCGCCACACCCATTTATGATAAAAACCCTTCAGAAATCTTTGTCCAGAAACAAAGGCCCAGTGACCTTGTGGCTTGGTATATAGAATTGGGACTCAACATTAATCCCCAAGGGAGGGGGGTTATCTGCCCCTGCCCTGGTGCTATATACATGTATAAAAGCATTAAAATATATACCAGGACCAAGTGTCAGGTGAGCTACAGGACCATTGGTCCTCTGGTTTTAAGGATATTATCTTTTTACTATAAGAGATGAACAGTACATGTAAGTATTAAATTTAAAGCGATGCAGTGAATTATAGTTTATCATTTACAGATTTTACAATATGTTGAAATGTTGTGTTAGAGTACGTGGAGTCAACGAAGTGAGAGTCTAACAGAATGGCTACCCTTGATAAACGTCTTGAAGATGAAGAATACCGACACTGGGTTAAAGCAGCTCTATGTCTGCAGTATACTAAAGATGGTTTGGTACCGTTAGCTGATCAAAAAAGCCAGGAGTTACACAGCGATGTGTTGAAACAGCTACGAAACAACGGGAATCCGTCTGTCAACGGAATATGCTCAAATCCCATAATTAATTTTAAGTCGCGAGTCATACAATGTTGTGTCAACTGTCAAGCTTACTTAGTCGAGGCAAGCAGACACTTTACCGGACCAGGGGCGTTATTCTTGAAGAATTCTGATATAACCAATTTACCAAAACAACACTGGCAAATCGCAAAATTATTCATGAACGCAGGACAAGATGTTTCTAACAGTGACCCAAATCAGACGGATATTAGTGGCATCCTCAACTTCATAGATCACTGTGACCTGGCAAATGCGGCTATACAGAACACTAACTATGTCACACAGGTAGGTACAGTTGGTAAACAGTATTGTTTCCAGCCTAAATAGTGCACTAGTTTGTTTTCAGTCTTTGAAAAGCACAAGATGATCTATTACGTGTCCTTAATGGATTAAAATTGTCAGGCGTGAACTTATGATGATGTTATAGAAACTAATACTTTACGACATATTAAAGGCTCTGAATATACCACTTGATAAACCGTTTTACGTCCTTCAACAGCTGCAGCAATTCAAAAAATACAAACGAAAAGAGATTTAAAGACTTGCAATTTAAACATTCAACACAGATAAAAAAAAAGAAAAAAGAAAAGGAGAAATGAACAAAGCAGTTACAGATATTTTACTATATTTTTCCAATTTTCTTTCTCTCCAGACTTTGAATAATGCAATTTTTTGTAACAGATTTCACAGCAACCATTCAAGTTTGAATGTTCATATTTGGTATACAGACTGATAAAGACTTCTGTCTTACATGTATTTATTATTTTTTCTTTCTGTCAATGTGAAATCATTTTATTCCATATTGCATAGAAAGGGATTTATATAGAATATTGATATTTGGTATACATGGTGACAATGAGTTCTCTCTCTATGCTTTTTGCAACGAAAATAACACCATTTGATTTCAGCAGTTAAGCGGGGGTATAGTCGGATTCTCCGACAGTTCTAGTTTTAATTTGTTCTTGGTTTTCAACTAGACTAAAAACATAGCTATTCTTGCAGAGGTGTTGTTTTGCCTCTTTCGTTACATGGTTTTCATTCTTTTTATTTCGGTGTCATACTTTACTATTATACTGTTTTGCTTTCTTGTCACATGTTTAGCTTTTCTTCCTACTTGGATGTCATAAGTTACTGATGCGCTCTTTCGTTTACTTGTTACATGTTACACCTTTCTCTGTACTTAAGTGTCAAAAAACACTGATACCCTTTTCTCGTTACATTTTTGGCATTGCTTTTCCTTCGGTCTCGTACAGTACTGGTGCGCTGTTTTGTTTTCTAGTTACATTCTTCTCATCTCTTCTCACTTCGTTGACTGACTTCACTGATGCAATGTTTTATACTATTATTAAAAAATATTCCTACTTCGGTATCATAATTCACTGATGCACTGTTTTGTTTTCTCATTATATGTAACACACATGTTATTACTTCTGTATCATACTTCACTGATGCGCTGTTTTATTTTCTAGTTACAGGCGTCTAATTTCTTTTTACTTCGATATTATACTTCACTGATGCGCTGTTTTGTTTTCTCATTACATGTAACACACATGTTACTACTTCTGTGTCATACTTCACTGATACAATGTCTAAATTTTCTATTACATACTTAACATCAGTTGTTACTTGGTTGTCATACTTCACTGATGTACTTCTTTGTTTTCTTATTACATGTTTTCAAATTTCTGCTTATTTCGTCGTTAGACTTTACTGATATGCTGTTTTATTTACTAGTTACAGGCATCTTATTTCATTTTACTTCGGTGACATACTTCACTGATATGCTGTTTTGTTTTCTCGTTACATGTTCCACATTTCTTGATATTTTGTTTTCGCTTGCACAGTTTTTTGTGAGCCGTTTTTACTGGATTCCTTTCCCGCTTAGTGTTTGGGACAGGATGTGGAATTCATTGTATCGGTTCCTGGTCATTGTCTTCTCCTCTACTTCCCATTTGATATTCTAGGTGAGAGACACAAGAAACAGGATACTCCACAAGGCCGACATGAAGATCAGAAAACTTGACTTTTCAACGAAAATAACACCAGCCTTGATTGATCCATTACAAGACCCGCTCTACTTGTTATACAATAAAGCTGCACAGGATGCTGTTATTAAAATAAGAGAGGTAAATCTGAAGCTCTTTAGCAGAAATTATACCGCAAGAAGTATTTGTAATGAAATATCAGGTAGTTTTATTTCATTTACAAAATTTTCCGTTCTGCTTGTCCATAACAGGCATGTAAACCGGCAAGTGAGTGGTCTGAGCCATAATCGGTCCGATAACGAGTTGTCATCGGCCTGCATTAATTTCAACATCTTAAAACGAATAATTATTTTAATGATTACTATTTTTTAGTGTCATTTGTTATATTTGTTTTCCTGTCCCTGTATTCAGAGACTGGTATTAACAAGAAAATAAGATGCGTCCTACTATTTCTGAGATTTCATTTTTATTACCTACATGTTTGTTGTCCATTCTTGTCTGCTGAACGAGGCACAGCCGCTAGTTTCGAAACCATAACAGCACATTATTATAGTTTTGTCTGTTTTATAAAGTGGACGCCACGCCGACTTTCTGCGACACCCAAACTCCCAACCGCCGACCCTGAAACCAGCTCGAGGAATACTAAATGTGAAATGCCTGATCTATTGTTTATTGAAGAAATTGATCGGATGTATGTCCGTCGTGGAAGTCGAACCCACGACCGTTGTGTGAAATACAAATACTGGACCACTAAGCCAGGCGCTGTGCTTTAATTGCATATAGTGTATATCTGAATAGATGTCTAGTCTTTAATTTTATTAAGTTATGCTATCATGGGTGTTCCTTTGAAATTAGTGCTAAATTGAAATTTATTATTTTTAGCGCGACTTTGCGAAGCAAAGACGGATTTAGGCAATACCCTTCGTGCGCGTGCTAGTGCGCATGCGCGTGCGCCTTTTGTTAATTCGCCTTCGTTTAGCTCAGTTTCTAAGTAACCGAAGGGGGCTGGAGTCTTTACACTTGCTCCATAGGAGGTCTGGGAAAGATCTACTGAAAGCAGCGATGCATATCGGGCCATGGGCTTACATTCACGTTTGATTGTATCGAACGTAAAAAAGATATTCAGATGTTGCGTTTAGCTCAGTTTCTAAGAACTCCTAGGGCTAGAGTCTTCAAGCTTGCTCCATAAATACGTCTTGGGAAGATCTACTGAAAGCAGCGATGCATATTGGACCATTACCTATATTTCACGACTGATTAAACATAGCACAATTATACATCTGTTGCGTTTAGCTAAGTATTCATGCAGTTACAAGGGCTATAGAGTCTTCAAACTTGCCCCAAGCTTGGTCCATAAATATGTCTTGGGAAGATCTACTGAAAGCAGCGATGCATATTGGGCCATAACCTATATTTCACGGCTGATTAAACATAGCAAAACTATACATCTGTTGCGTTTAGCTAAATTTTCAAGTAGTCACAAGGGCTAGAGTCTTCAAACTTGCTCCACAGGTACACTTGGGAAATATTTACTGAAAGCAGCGATACTTATCGAGCCATGGGCTAACATTCACGGTTCATTGTATCGAACGTAGAAAAAAATATTCACCCGTTGCGTTTAGCTCAGTTTCTAAGTACCCTCAGTGGCAGGAGTCTTAATCTCTCTACATAGATGCGTATTTGGAAGATCTACCGAGGGCAGCGATGCATATGGGGCCATTACCTATATTTCACGGTTGACTCAACATAGAAAAAATATTCACCTGTTGCGTTAAGGTCAGTTTCTAAGCTACAGCAAGGGCTAGGTTTTTCAAACTTGCTCCATATATACGTCTGGGGAAGATTTACTAAGAGCAGCGATGCATATCGAGCAGGGAACTGTATTCTAAGGTCCAGTGATTTCGCCTTGTATATTGAGGACTTTTTGATGTACGAAAATTATTGTTTGACATAATGACTTAGAATGACCTAAAACATGACCAAAAACTATCAGCAGGTCACACTGACCTATATTTCATGGTCGATTGATTTTGCCTTATATCTTGAACACTGTTTGATGAACGAACATGATTTCATAGGATAATGCCTCAGTATGATCAGATGTTTGCCTGAACTAATAGTAGGACAGCCTCAAACTAACAGTAAGTCACAGTGACCTATATTTCATGTTCTATTGATTTGTTTGGGCTCACACTATGAGTGACCTCATACTGATTGTAGGTCACTGAGACCCCTATTTCTTGTTCCAGTGATTTTGCCTCATATTTCTTTCACTATTTAATGGACTTACATCATACTTCGTTAAATGGTTTGGGCTGACACTTTGAATGATACCATCTTAGTTAGAGCTCAGCGTGAGCCATATTTCATGGTCCAGTGATTTTACTTTATATTTCTGACACTTTTTCATGGCGTTGCATTATCCTTCAGTTTATAATTTGGGCTGAAACTGTGAGTGGCCTCAAACTAATTGAAGGTCAGTGTGGCCTATATTTCATGGTCCAGTGATTGTTTCATTTTCTAGCACTTCGTATGGATTTACATTATACTTGGGCTATTGCGTGGGCTGACACTGTGAGTGACCTCATACTAGTTGTATGTCAATGTGACCTATATTTTACAGTCCAGTGACTTCAGCCAATATCTCTAAAACTATTTCATTGACTTCTTTTATACTTGGTGTAACGATGCATTCAATACAATGATTGACCTCATGTATAGGTCACTGTGACCTATATGTCTCTGTTCATTGATATTGACATATATCTAGCAATATTTTAGAGGTTTGCTCTAGAAGGAACTTTTTAAGATTTTAATTGAATTATTCTGAGAAGAAATGTTTATTTTGACACTTCCGTTGATCTCATTTCGTTTGGCCGGTATTGTCAATATTAAACTTGCGCTTGTTAAAGAACACCCTCCCACAAAGTTGCGCTCTATTGTTTTCTGATAATTCTTGTTACTTTAAGCGATCCGTAAAAATCAAAACAAGAAGGGGCAGGATCTTTTTTAAAGCAGCTCCGTGATTTATATACCAAGATAGCAGGTTTCCATATGCCTGTGAGTGTCATGTTTTCAAAATGGAACAAAAAGGATATACAGTATTTTTATTTTGATAACAGAAGGATTAATGTAAGGGAGCAATACATTTTTAAGTGTTTTCCATAACGAGTAATTACAATGACCGGAACACTTAGCTCCAGAATCAGGCATTCTGTTACAGACAATTTCGATCAACACTTCTGTATCACCAATTGCTCCTGAACTAAATCTGTTTATCATATGTATCCTTTTTCTTCTTTTTCTTGCTTTCTTACTTTTATTAGAGCTCTTTTATCTATTAGCAACAGACACACATACCTTTGTTTTCAGGTAGAATCGTCCAGTTTTTATATAAGCAAGGATGTTGAAATTCAGGCTTTGAATGACATGCTTAAAGATCATAGCAAATGTATTCAAGGTCTAAATGCAAGTCTTCTGGATCTAAAAACAAAGATAAATGACTCAGAGAAAACTACAGGACAAAAGATAAGCAAGGTTCACAAAGATATTTCAACAGAACTGGAGGAGCGGAAAACAGACATACAAAAGGTACGACAACTACGATACTTCATTTTTAGAGTAGATAATTTAAGATAAGCTGTCTCTGTTGTGCATAAATTACCCTAAGTCTTTCGCCACTAACTTTTGAAATTAAAGTGTGTCAGTTAGAACGGTTCGATTGGTTTGTTTAGATCGGTTATGATATGTATTAAAGTTTGAACCCCATCCGAGTATATCTTGCCGCATATTTAAACTAGATGGTTGATATATTTGTCCACCAGATAAATGATTGACCATCAGTTTAATGCTTGATATACCACAGGTTGAGGGAGTGAAGGGGAGACAAAATATTATCACTGTAATAGTATGATACGTCCCACTCTAAAAAAAAACATACGTCAAGTATGAAGGTCAGTTGGTTACTTCATAGCTGTTGTGGTTTTCATTGAAATTTACTGTTGTGGTTTTCATTGAAATTTAGATATAATCTGATTTTAATTTCCTCAAAAATAATGCTTGATACACCAGGAATGGGCGAGAGGCTAGAGGATGGGATTGGCGTTGGGGGAGGTTACTGCTAAACGCGTGTTAAGACTATCTTAATCCCTCTCTCTTTTTGCTAGGCAAAACATATATAGCTGGGTCGCGTATCGCAGTCGGTAAGGCACCTGACTTATATGTCAGAGGTCCTGGGTTCGATACCCGGTTTGGCCACATACTTTCGTTTCTCCTTCCGCTGATTTAAGAAGGGCAGTTGTCAGTTACTGGCTAAAATATGTTCACTTAGCGCTACAGGATGGGAGTGGCGTTGGGGGAGGTTACTGCTAAACGCGTGTTAAGACTATCTTTATTCCTCTCTCTTTTTCCTAGGCAAATCATACATAGCTGGGTCGCGTATCGCAGTCGGTAAGGCACCTGACTTATATGTCAGAGGTCCTGGGTTCAATACCCGGTTTGGCCACATTCTTTCGTTTCTCTTTCCGCTGATTTAAGAAGGGCAGTTGTCAGTTACTGGCTAAAATATGTTCACTTAGCGCTGGTTAACCGCTTAGGAGGCCTAAGCCTGCCCAGGAAAAGTGTGGTTAGGATAACTGGCCGTCCCGATATGCCCATAGCTGTTTACTGTGGACGTGAAGCAACAAACAAAATCAAGGCAAACATGTTAGAGGATCTTAGTTTTTAAGACGTCTACGGAAATCATTGATCATGCTTTCTACAGAAAAAAAAAATCATATCTGATTCATCGGGACCGACCCGGACAAGCATATCCAAGCATACACCCAGATGATGTAGTTGTGGCGTCTGAACCCCTTAAGCAAGACGACCTAAGGGCAACAACTTTATCGGCACAACAATAGCAGTCTAGATTCCACTGGATTGCGATCTCTTCTTCCATCCTGTTTCCTTTTTTGTATTAGTTGTACGAAAGTATTTTCTGTGCCACAAAATTTGTTCAAGTGGCCATTCCATCTGATTTTTTACGGTTCACCTTAGAAAGAAGGTCATCGTATACATGTATTAGGTTTTATTATCGACTATTGATTCATCACGTGGTCTTTGCAGGAAATGTTCAGATTCATGACAGAAACTAACCTTAAAGCTTGGATTTTTTTCAATCTCTAATATAAGGTTCAGCTCTTACGGATATAGAGGAAGTTAGATTAGACGAATGAATGCATCAGCAAGCATAGTGGTGTTCTTCTGTTCGGTTGACTTGGCAATCCGGGAAAGAATACCAGCTTTAAAAACAATTCTCTCGGGTAGCCTTTGGCAGGATTTTGGATTGTTTGTCATTTATGTCGTCGAACCGATATTCATTGCATAGCTGGAAATACGGTAGATAAACTATTTGGAAAATGAGAGCAATGAGCCTGTGTCTCAGTCCCAAGATGCAATTAGCCAAAATGGTGTGGTCTTGTCTACATTGAACATATCGTATCCCTTTTTATGACTGAATTCATTGCTCTTAAAGAGCAACGTACAATGTCTCCCTGAACATTATCATAGTGTAGATTACTACTTAATTTAGGTCCTTTATGATTAAAAAGCTACTGGGTGGGACTCATATAACTTTACCGATTTATTTCTGTAGTTTTGGACTGGTTTGATACTTAACAGTCTTTTGGACGACTGCCCCTTTTAAATAATTGCTTGAATGCATTTAGAACTTACATTTGACTTTCTCCGCAAATTATTACGTAGGCTCACTGAAGAGGCTTAAATAGCCGAAATCGCGTGGTCTGGCCTATATCGAACATACCGTATTCATTCTAGCTAGAATTTCTGTTACCAAAAATTTGCGAGAAAATACGATAAACTGAATGCATAAAAACAATAATAACAATGAGCCATGTTCTCTTTCCATCAATATCTCATTGTTCATTTGTTTTCAAATATTAAGGTTAAAGATTCTAATTTGCTTTTTACGGGATTGTCCCTATAGTTATCCTTTATTAGGCATGATATGGCTTTTGTACTAATTCCTTTATTGGCTAGGTTGCCATAGCAGCTGGAATGCTTAACCTGGCAAATCATTAAAAGATCAACACCTCAACAGCCATAAGGCTGAAAAAATAACAAATCAGCAAATGTTCAGATATGGTATTAATATTCACCACTAGAAAATTATCGTTTTCATGCCAATGGGTCTAGACCAATGGCTACTCTGGCAACTTGAAGTTACCGTTACCTTTTGACTGGGAAATGATTGACTTAGCAGAGCAGAATTATCGTCAGATCATCTATAGAAATGTTTAATTGGTACTATCTGGCATACGATTTTATATCTTTTTATGCTACCTTGATCGCATATCAACTGAAATTCTAAAAAAGACAACTAATGAAAACTCAACTCCTCAGTAGCCATAATGCTTACAATACTGAAACGTTGTAGTTCTAAATGTTCTAAGCACAAGCCTCTACAAAATAGTGTTTTGTGTGTCACCTGGCCTATTAGTTTGGGTGCATTTGCATTTTAAAAATTCTCTTCGCTGTTTGTTGAAAATTTAAAAATGGACTCTCAGTGTGTTACCGGATAATAACAGATCTTCTGTGGAAATGTTTCGTAGATAGTCTTCTGTCAGGCATACAAATTTTGTAACAAATGCTTAATTGGCATTCTTGCCATGGCAACTCTTTGAAACGACCAAGAATTAAAATCCACTAAACAGTAGCGCCATATATTAAGAAAAACCGAATCATTGCTTAACTGTAATAACAACAATAATAACCGTTATTATAATTATTATTATTATTATTATTTTGATAAATAATTCCTACTGAGCCAGTACTTTGGTTTCTTTGCTATTTTGAGGTAACTGTTGACTTTTAATGTGAAAATTGAAAATCGTCTTACTGCGTTACTATCTATAGTTGAGTCGGGTTCTCAGGAGCAATGCAGGACCTCATGTTGCCTTGGTGTTGTCTGTGTACTGTCGGTGTATGTAGCTTGTCGGTGCAGCTCCTAGAGATTTACACAAAATCATTGAAACATGGCAAGCATCTGTGGCGTGTGCAGATTTAATTTGCATCCTGCGTGAATATTTGACATATAACGTCCCTTTCCAGATTTACATATTTTGGCGCTGTACAGTCAACTATACATGTATGTATCTTATAGGAGTAACATATTCTTGAGTTAGTCATTGCCTAGGGATAAACATATTGTTTTTTTAATTACCAGTGTGAATATTTTGTCAGTTATGTTCGTTCTCGGACTAAGAGTTTTCAGCTTTTTGCAGCCAAATGTATATACCTTTTTTGAGTGCAGTTCTTCTTGCTAATTTGAAACATGGTTGGCTCCATTGGCGTGGTCTGCTTTTGTAACCTGTCTGCCGGAAAATAGTCCGCACAGTATGTCTCTTTGCCTACTTTATCGCCCGGGTCCTTGTGGGTGCACTTCATTCTAGGTTTTAGACCCATTACGTTCGTAACTTTGTATAAATCTTTGCCATGGCATGAAAGTATACAGCGATTCTTTTGCACGTTATGTCCTTTGCAGACATATTTTTCAACTTCATACAGTCAGATGTGTGTATTTTGCGGGTATAGCTCCTGCAAACGTTTGAAATCTAATCCATAAATGAAGCCTATCTGTCCAATGAAGATGCACATATTGCCTTATCAATTTCCTGCATGAAATGTTAAACAAGTTATGTTCTTTTGCAGACATCGATTAGTTCATATAAGGTTTTTTATGCCCACGCCATGAAATGGCGGAAGGTCATATAGATTTACCCTGTCCGTGTGTGCGTATGTATGTGTGTTTGTTCGTTTGTGTTACCGAAATCGTGTCCGGTCCATAACTTTGGATTGCATGGTGGGATTTAAATATTATTCGGCAAAAATGATCATTATGACAAGACGGTCTGTCGCGTGCAAGAACAATATCGTTATCTTAACGTTCAAGGTCACAGTCAGCACTTAAACTTTGTACATAGGCTATAATGAAATCTGTTCGTGTCCGACCGATAACTTTCGACTGCGTAGTGTGATTTAAAATTATTTGGCACAATTGATCATCATGTTAAGGCAATGTGTCATGGGCAAGAACCAAGTGGCTATATCAGAGGTCAAAGTCACAGTCCGCAGTTAAACTTTATACATAGGCTATAATGAAATATGTTCCTGTCCGACCCATAACTTTGGTCTGCATGGTGGGATTTAAAAAAAAATTAGGCACAAATAATCACCATGACCAGACAATGTGTCGCGTGAAAGAACCATGTCACTATCTTAAAGGTCAAGGTTACAGTCGGCACTTTAACTTCGTGCATAGGCTATAATGAAATATGTTTGTGTCTGGTCCATAACTTTGTCCTACATGGCGGGATCAAAAATTATTTAGCATACTGCAAAATATTTATATTTGGCGGCAGCAAAATTTGGTGGTTGTTATAAACAAATCTTTTGGCGGATTTTTATTTTGGCGGTTTTGTGATTTACAACAGAAAAAAGAAAGAAAGAAATAGAAAGCAAAAGTAAAAAACGGAGTTATGCGGCTGATTGCAGTGATTACAATTCTATTCTATCATTATTAACAAAATTGTTTGCATTATACAGGTTATTGTGTTGCTTCTGATTTAATCAAATTGGCTTACCTGGTAAGTACCAAGTAGCATGACATAAACACCGCTACACTCAATTTCACCTGGGTGTTTTACTTGGACTTTGCTTCTGATGCATATGATGTGCATTTGTTTTGATATAATGGAACGAATACACGTCTCAATAGCAGCTTTTCCCTTTGATCAGCAGTTTAATTGGCGTCATTTTAATTTGACGATTTTCTTCTTTTCCGCCAATATCGCCAAAATAAAGTGACCGCCAAATATAAGTGTTTAGACAGTAAATAATTGTCATGACAAGACAATGTGTCGTGTGCAAAAAACACGCTGCTAGTTTGAAGGACAAGGTCACAGTTAGCACTTAAGCTTTGTGCATAGGCTGTAGTGAATTTTTTCCCTGCATGACGGGATTTCAAAATTATCTGGCTTAAATAATTATCATAACAAAATGATGTGTCCCATACAAGAATCATATCATTAGCTCAAAGGTCAAGGTCACAGTCTGCACTTAAGCTTTATGCATAGGCTTCAGTGAAACATGTTTATGGCCTATCCATAACTTTCTCCTGCATGTTGGGATTCAAATTATATTGCATAAATGATCATCATGTCAAACGCCTGGCTTGAAAGTCAAGGTCACACTGAAAATGTTAACTTTATGAAGAAGCTATAGTGAAATCATTTTTGTGTCTGGCCTATAACTTAGTCCTGCATAGGTCTTTTTAATATTTCCTGTCTCTTGATTTGCCATTAATATTGTACAAGTCTGCCTCTATGAACCTAGTTATCCTACAAGTGTAAGTAGCTTAATCAAGGTGCCATCTACTCAAGGCATTAGGCGGGGGCATCCGTGTCCTATGGACCCATTTCTAGTTTATTAAATTTTGATATTGTACAGGAGTAAATTAATTAGCTAAGAGACTTATCCGAACTGTCAGGGTACATGTGAGCTCCCTCTCACTGCTTGGTCTAGGTATACTCTCAGGGAACCAGAATACGTTATTAGCTTATTATACCCCCGGCATACGAAGTATGTCAAGGGGTATATAGCGTTAGTCCGATGTCTGTTCGTCCATCCGTTCTTCCGTCCGTCCGTCCGCGAATTGATATCTACGTTAAAGTTTTGCGTTAAAGTTATTGAGATCTCATATTAATGAAACTCTTAGTTGGGTTAGGTTTATATTTAGACTGATGATAGATACTGGTCCAAAATTTTATTCTGTACTACCCCCAACCATGCCTGTGACCTAGAGGTCATGGTCACAGACTTTAACTGTTCATGTTGAAGTTTTGCGTTAAAGTTTTTGAGATCTCTATATAAGTCAAACCCTTTATTGAGTTGGGTTTGTGTTTGGCATGATGATAGATATTGGTCCAGACTTTTATTCTACAGCATCCCCACACATGCCTGCGACCTAGAGGTCAAGGTAACAGACTGTAACTTTCATGTTAAAGTTTTGCTTTGAAGTTTTTAATATCTCTATATAAATAAAACCCTTTGTTGGGTTAATGTTTGGCTTGATTATAGATTCTTGTCCAAAGGTTTATTCTATACCATCCGCACCCATGCCTGTGACATAGAGGTCAAGGTCATCGACTTTGACTTTTCATGTTAAAGTTTTGGTGTTACCGTGGTTACATCATCCTAACTCTTTGTTCAGTTTAGTTTATATGTCCAAAGTTTTATTTTTGTACCATCTTTAAACATGCATGTTACCTAAAGGTAAAGGTCACAGACGCACACATTTTTCTTATATATGTTAAAGGTTTTGTAATCTGCTATGAACCAAATCCTTTACTGTGTCTGGTTTATATTTGGTATTATGATAGGTATTGCTCTGAAAATGTATTCTATACCATCCCCACACATTCCTTGACTTAAGGTCAAGGTCGCAGACTTACGCTTTTCCTTTTAATGTTTGTGTTCAGTTTACATTCTTTGTTTATTTTACCATCTTTTTCAACAGGACCTTTTGATATGTAACTTAATTTGCCTCAAGGTTGCAACAGTATACAACATCTGGATGCTGCTGACATAAGGTCAAGGTCACATTCTTAAACAGTTGCATCAATGTTCTACTTTATATTGCTTCATATAAATTTCAGATATCCTTCAATGGAGCCTTTTCATAATTTACTAGGGTGCTCCTAGCTTGCAGCAGATTAGTTGGCATCCTCTGTATGATGCTGCTGACCAAAGGACAAGGTCACAGACTTTGAGTTTTGTATCTTATATGTTTTAAATGTTTGTGTTTAAAGTTTAATATAATAAGGCGGTGGCACTGGGCGGAGGTATACGTCCTGCACTTTTGACCAGATTTTATGGACATGGAGGTGTGGCTATGAGGATGTGTAAATGTGTATATTATTATGGTACTTACATTGAACATCTTACGATATCTGTTTTTTTTTTCGTCCCAGAAAATAATTTTTTCTTTTTTTATATTTGCTGTGAGTCTTTAATAAAGATAATTTGTTGACGTTTAAAGCGCAGTCAAGTTGAAGCTCGTCCAAATTCTTAGACACGATGGTATCCCTGAGATTTATCACTGCATGAAAAGTCCGCTTTACGCAGCTGATCAAACATGTATCAAATATATGAAAACGCCGGTATTTGCAATTATTTGCATACGTTTGCCTTTCATTTGCGGTAATTTGACTTATATTTACCTGTCGTAAATGATCAAATTTACGTATGTGCGCATACCTAGAGGTAAGCCGTAAGCGCCGCACTTTACGTAGTATAAACTAGAGGGGCGCAGAATATGAAAATACACATATTTACCATCTTTTACAAGTCGGTGTAAATTTATCAGCATCTTTGAGTTTCTGTAGGCTAGCAAATATGCGAAAGTGACACACATTTACGTACTATGTAAATTGATAAGCATGTCAATAGTTACTTAGCACTACAAATATTGTTAAATATATGTCAAATATATATTTACCTACATATTCAAATGTAGCCAAAATACGATGCTTTACTAACGTTTCTTTACCTTTTAAATGACAATCAAACTTAACGTACTCAAACCTGTTTTAGCAGGTATGCAAATTTATAGTGAAATCGAAATGTTTAAGTTCATGCGTTTGTATATACAAATAAATGTTACACACTAAAATGCTTGAAAATTTGCTTACTCGGTAAAATAATGTTAAACATAGACAAATACGACATATTTACATTAAAATAAAATTTAAAGTAAACAAATGTATTTATGTTTGGTTTGTTCACTTTGAAATGTATGTAAATGTTTAATATTTACACACGTTGCACGCTATGCATACATTTTATCAAAAGCTTGTATGGACATACATTTGCTATACTCGCTGCAAACTTCAAATGTTATATTTTGCAAACGTGTGCACGTATGGTAAATATAGTATGAAACAACATTTGCAATGCTATGTAAATATTAATGGCACATTAGTTTTTCCAATATGCCTACAGATGCCAAATCATGTGTTTATCTTGGTATTTACCCAATAGTTTGGGATATCAAATATAGTGTTCATATGAACATTTGCATATCATTTACTGGGCTTTGGAGAGGTGGGCATATGAAATTCATTTTGGGTAAGGAAGGGGAATATTCGGTCAAATTGTTCTAATTGTCTTGTGGATAAGCTATTCACGCTAAATATTATAAATGTGAAAAAAATTAATGCATATCGTCTAGCGTCTCTGTCATGCAATAAAATTCGACAAATACCCTTATAACGGACTTTTTAATTGTTTGATTTTACGATGAAACAATATACATGTATTCATAAATGAGCCGCGACACGAGAAAATCAGCAAAGTGGTTGTGCACCCAGTGTAGACTCAGATCAGCCTGGACATCCGCCCAGTCCGATCAGACTCTGCCCTAAGCGCTTAAAGGGTAGCTAAGGGTCTAAGCTACCTTTATGCGGACAGCGAAGACTCTGATCAGACTGGACGGATGTCCAGGCTGATCTGAGTCTGCGCTGGGCGCACAACCACTAAGTTGGTTTTCTCGTGTCGTGGCTCAAATGAACGTATGACTGATTCCACCGTAATCTATATTATAAGCTTAACTTCCTCCACTTAATTATTTAAATATTAATTTTCAAAATTATGACGTGATGTTTCCAAAGACCGACACAAAATATGCTTATTTTACGGCGGTATATAATCACTACATTCCAAGTGTTGTGTTGTTCTACCAATAACAGACTGAACTAATTTGCATCAGTATGATCAGAAGATATGCGGTCTTCTTCAACCAATGGAATCGTCGCAGTTTTTGTCGGGTAATCAAATACTATTGGCTGAAATAAGCGCCAATGTAGATATCCCATTAAGACTTTGTGCTAATGACCCATATATTAATTCAGTATTTATTACACTGTACGTTTCCAGATGTTTCTTTTACCTTTGAAAGATAATCGGTTCGGCCCTTCACATCATAGCTAGTTTTAATTATATTCAATTCGTTCCACATTTTCACAGTATTTTCGAACGCAGATTTATCATATTGGCTGCAGTGCAAACAGATTAATTTACTGTCGTTGTATCAGTAGTTAAAATTAAAATAACAAATAACGTTCTGATTACAACTTCTTTCTTCAAAGGAAAAGTAAAAAATGTTAACCCTTGCGATCGCTCATTGCTCTAAATGGTCAGTTGTTTTAGAACATGCGCATTCATTAATTGTAAAATGAAAGTGCTTTACTGTGCGCAGTTGAATATGGAAAATCCGCATCTTATTATCTTAATTAGTTTTAGCGACATTAAGGGTAAAACTTTAAAAAAAATTCCACCCATCGATGATCTTATCGAGTTGCCTCATTATTGTGCACATGGTGAGCTCCTATACCGTCATGCTTGAACATTGAAATTTCGAAGTTTGTTAAATATCAAAAAAGTTTGTTTTTTTTTCTGTGAGAAGGCGGTTAATATTTGCGGTTTTGGTTACAACTGCTTACATAAACATTTAACCGAATGGCAGCACCACCCTTAGTTGAATGTTTAATTTATCATTTTTATTTAAGAAATAAATCACCTCTAGCAGTGTGAATTGTTGAGTAATAAGCACTATTTGGCGGTCAGTTGTGAAGTAGATCATTTCACAAGCGCGGTAAACGTACGTTTCAATGGCAATTTCAGCAAAAAATAGAGACGTTACACCGTCTAACATCCCAAAACGTCACAAAATAACGTCAGTAATGCCAGTGACGTCAGTAATTAGTCTCACGCGCTCCGAGACAGTGAATTGTTGCACAATAAAACACAAAAACTTTCCATTGCTTCTATAGGCGCTGTGTGTTAGAACACACAATATCAAATATCAAATTACATGCTTGTAGATAAGTCTAACTGGATATGCAAATTGTAAATCTCATATTACATTTATCATATGATGTCGCTTTTATTCAGTGGCTAACGTCATGTCATAAAAATCGTATGACCACACGTGTAATAACACTTTGGCGCGTACACGTAACGTCATTGACAACGTCCATGTCAACAATGCGGTTTCTTATTGAAATGATGTGCAGTTTGAAGGCGTTAAAACCCCATTTATATGGGTCATATGATAATCAGAATCTTAAACTCGTGGTCATTTCATATGAAATTAATGAAACTCGCCGAAGGCTCGTTTCATAAAGGACTTCTATGATTAAGGCGAGGACTTTCCCCATTAGACCGGCGCGACAGGTCCGAATTTTCACAAGTATAAAGTGTGCAATTTTTTCTTAGCAGAGCTTCCACAAATATGTAAAACCGTATGAAATCAGATCATTTGTGATTAAGACCCAAAGACATGGGGAGATAATCCATTCTGACCCTACCTACCCTAAATTCAAGGTTTTCGCATACCTCATCTTTTGAGGTAATAAAACTATTGAAACCCGTCATTCATTCGATACATTTTTGTCATAAATGCATGCTAAATACACGCATATCACAATACAAAGCAATGATTTTCTTCTTGTTACACCTGACTGGCATTTAAACATGCAAAACCATAGTTACACGTCCGGTCAAAACGGCCAAAATAGAACGCTTCATTATAATTAAAGTACAAGTACTTCCCCCTCCCCTCCCCGTGACCCAGCATTTCCTTTATGCAACAGACTTATGCGATGCACGTACGTAAAATATATCAGTGGGAAGCTGGGCCATATTACCTACCTTTATACAACCGATCAAAAAGGGATGAAAAGATGACTTGCAATTTTACGTCCTTTTCAGCAGTATTTCAGACACATCAGGAAGATAGGAGGGTGCTAATGTAAGGCTCTGTGCAATGAAACCCGGTTTACGATTAAAGATTTCCGCCTCCGGGAATCGAGCTCTGGACCGTTAGATCAGCAGGTCAGCGCTTAACCTATGCCTGACCAGTTGCCCAGGCTGATCTGATAATTGTCTTTTTTGAAAATGCAATAAAGTATATTTTAATGCGACGCCAATCGTTTACTACTTAAATTTGCGAGGATGCTTAGACTGATCAGAGTCTTGATTTTTCACACTTTCAGTAAGCTTCTCTTTTGCAGAGGAGTCCCAGTAGCTCAGTGGGTTTAGCGCTCGCTTGCTGATGTAGCGGATCGGGTTCGAGTCCCGCTTGAGGCAAGAATCCTTCCTACCGTAAACGGGGTTCCATTGCACACATCCTTTCATTATCACCGTCCCATCGTCCTGATATGACTGAAATACTGTTGAAAAGGAAGTAAAATCGCAAGTCATCCATCCATCCATCTCTTTTGCAGTATTTAACGAAATAAAGAACATAATAGTGTGGTTTGCCATATACATAGGCAGGGATGATATGAATGCACAGGTTTACCTGAGTCTTCGCCATTCGCACACGCTATCGTAGTAGATGTACAGCCCAACTCCTGATCAACATGTATGATTATATGGACTGTTATCTTCGCAAGTTAAGGGTACTATGTCCACTATGTTCCTTAGGTAAGGAAAAAAGTGGACTTAGTAGCCTTGGCTAACGAATTTGACAGCCTTTGTGACCAAATTCACTTTGTATACCCTTACGATCCAAATATATATAGTCTATGTGAAAGGAGACTACACCATGTCCTCATGGTCCAAATATTTTCGTTTTGAACGTAGAGAATGAACAGACTTTTGTTTGTCTTACCATTATGTACACCTTTTCAAGTGACAAAGAAAGCCTAATGATGTGTTATGTCTGAATCCATCGCGTACACAAGAGGAAAGGCGCTGATTAGTATTCAAGGATTGTGCGCAGACTGATCTAAAGCTTGGCTGTTACACCAATAATCTGCACATTGTATATGAAACATTAATTTATTTTAGAGTGTCTCAAATATTGCAGTTGCGGCAAAACAAACTCACTGTGTGTATCGATATCCGGAACATCCTTTTAAGGAAACGAAACCCCACCAAATAGGGCGGACCGGTTAACACACGCTAGGTTGATGCTTCGTTTCATCGAATTTTCTAACTAAAGTTTCAAATATATATCGTATGCGTCAGTCAAACTAGCCATATCAGCAAACAAAGAATGCATTTCTCCATATCAAACGGGCATTAATGTGGCGAAATCCGTTGACATTTCCGTGAATTTTTGCGAGATATTCCGTTGACATTTTCTAGCACACAGACACATAATTTGTGTTGAACTAGAGAGTATGTTCCTGTGACAAATGCAAATTACACGGCAAATAAAAATTGATATTTCTTAATAAAACAAGATATTTAAACACGGTTTTCTGGGTCTGGGACAGAATTCAATTGGACATCGTATTTTATAAAAATGACAAAAATATATGAAAAACGTTTCATAGAAAAGTCAAGAAAATATCTGGGTCAACACTAAAAATTAAACCCTGAAAATATGTCGATACAGGCGGGTGTGTATACTTTGCACCACATCACTGCATGTTTTATATGGAGAAATGTATTCTTCGACCGCTCATATGGCTCGTTTGACCGATCCGTACAACATAGAGTCAAGAAATTCGATAAAACTTTTTGACTAAGCACCTATTTTACGTGTGTAAACCGGTCCGCCATCTTTGGTGGTCTGTTCCGTTTCCTAAAAAGGATGTACCGGATCACGATCCAGACAGTGAAACTCGCTGAAAGAATGTCGTATTAATGTAAATGTTGACCCGACGTTGTTTTCAGATTTAGAGTGCATCACCGTTGATACGACGTTTTTCAGCATTGCAATTGGCAGTTTACACCTTATAATTTAAGCTATACATAAGATGACTTACATATAAGTGTTACGCTTACTGTCAGATCCTGTTTTGATTCACTGTATTATGTATATGAATGTATAAAATTTTTGAATAAAATATTGTTTAAACCAATTTAAGCTACGTTTTAATATTCGCGAAATGTTTCATTTTCCGAGTCTAGAGAGATTCGCGAATACGTATAAGCGTAAATATACTCATCGCCAATACTTAGCATACTTATAGATGAGCTAAGCAGCAGATATAACTAATACATAGGACTTTTGATATGTCATAACGTTTGACATCATTGGTCTTATCCGATGTCATTATGTTAACAGAAGATGTCGAGGCATTGGAATTTTGGCAACCAGCAGTTGTTTTGATACACAGCGATAAAAGTTAAGAACACTGTATTTCAATGACAATTTCGACCCTTTTCAAAACTGTGGCCAAAACATGACCAAATTTAACTTCCATCTTCACCAAAGTAGCAAAGCGTATAGATAAAATGCTAAATTCTAATGGGCTACATTAATTGTTGTCATGCCAGTTCAAATTCGGACATTATAGCCAAACTTGTCAAAACTTGTTTCCAAAACGACCGAGAGTACAACTTTCCTGTATATAACTTCTTATCATTTTTGTCTTACGGAAAATTGGTAGTCTTTCATACTGATACTGGGACGTCAAACTTTTTGATGCAACACATCAGTTACGTGGTCTCTTAGCTGACTGCACGCCTTTTTGTATGCAGAAAATTAGAATTGAAAAATAGTGAGTAACTAGATAAATTCTTTACAATTACACACGCCAATATTTTCTTTAAAAAAAATATGTGTGGGCCAAAAGGTCAACAGGCACATGTCTATGCAAACTCTCTCTCTCTCTCTCTCCAAGTCAATAGTTTATATCGTTGTCAAATATTTTCCAATTGTTCTGCTAGATGTTTAACAGAAAATACCGTGGAACTGAAACCTGGCAAATTTTTTTCTTTTTCCAGGTGTAAAAATAATCGCGACTATTTACATGTAGGCCTGGTGTGCCCGACTTAAGCACTATGCTGACTCTTATTTCAAGGATTTGCTTACAGAGATGATGTAATAAGTATATAAACGAACACGTTATGGGCCTCGGAATCGCAGTCGGCTAAGACCTGGCTTACCGAGTTCGAATCCCGCGGCAGCAGAATTCGTCACAGCGTAAACGGCGCTTCCTTGCGCGCAGAATGTCATTATCATCTTAATAAAATGCACCTTCTTTCTTACTTAATAAAATGCACCTTCTTTCTTACTATTTTATATCAACAGAGAAATAATTTCATACACGACAGTAAGGTACAATAACAATGCGTTATGCTTAATAGTGAACTTTAACAACCGTGCAAAATTCATTCTATCGAAGCTTCTAGTGGACTGATCGAATTTGACAGTTATTAGCAGCGCATGTTTGTTACCGCCCTGACAGTTCTTTTGGATCAAAGTATATGCAGTCTGAACTGGGTCTTATATCGCTGCTCTGCTTATAGGCACCAGACCCATATTTGGCTTGTGCAAGCAGCAGTTGGATTATCAAACTACGCGACTTTATGCAACTGCTGATCTGAGTCTACGCAATTCGCCTATGGCATTTTAATTGCTAAGTTGACTTTGATGTCCCTTCTCTTTCGGTGCATACTTAGTTGCATTTGGAGGACCTGTCCAAGGTCATAATGTAATTATGATTTATCAATATGCGTTGTAATTACCTTATTGGATGACGATGAGCCCATATGGTACAAATTAAAACAGACGGAAAGGTGCACACTCAGTCTATAGATAATTCGATTATATTGATTTACAGCCACATATAGAACGGTTTTACATTAACCATGCATATATGATGTATATATGTTTGAGTGTTTTTTAAGACCATTTTAAACCAAACTTCAATGGTTAAAAATATTAAAAGAATCTACCTTTATAACAAATTTTGACCAACTATTTAAAATTTGAACACATATGACTTATTTTCACGTGAAATATTTTCATATAGTCGACAAATTCTCTCTCTCTCTCTCTCTCTCTCTCTCTCTCTCTCTCTCTCCCAGAGGGGTTGGTCATACCAAAAAGCTAGGGAGGCGGGGTGCATTTATACGATATAAAAACTATTATAGTGACTTTACAGCTCTTATGTTGGAACAACCGCTGTCCCCACAACAACGGTAGTTGCAAATTGCAAAAAAATGAAATTATCAATTGGCAAACTACCTCAAAATAGCACTTTTACCCACAGAAAGTACACTAAATTTTACGGTAAAAGAGACCTGTTTGTTGCTGGGCATTGTGGGACAGTAACGTTACTTTTTATGACTGTATTGTATTTAAATCTTGCTAATTAATTGCGCATATCTTAATATATAATATCTGCCAAAGAACTATTGAGAGACCTGAGGAGATCTCTGAAACAGTTTTCCATATTAAATAGTGCTGTAGTTTCCAATGGGCTTAGCAGCCACGAATGTTACCATAAAATTTACGGGAAATTCTTACAGTGTATTCACAGTGTCCGAACTCACTGTACCATCTCTTTCGGTTTTCATAGCGTTGAATCGAGAGTACAAAGTTCGCTTATAACCAGTAGTCGGAATTCGTTATGTTTTGTGATTTTATCCGGAATCTGCTGCGTCATTTATAAATATTCAGCTTGGAAAATGTAAAGAGGTAAGTTTAATATAATTTGCTCTTCGGTCTTTTACTTTGTTACCCTATACAATGAAAACCTCATGGCCGTCACAGAAATTTTATTCCGAACAGCTTAATTTAACATGAGTTTGTGTCGTGCAAAACCTAGCTATCATCCTATTACCAAAACTAACAAACTGTAGATTGATAACGCCTTCTGTTTATTTTAAAGATTTTTTTTATAAAACATGTAAGAAAAGGCTAAAAAAAGGTTGTAGAATCATGCCAAGGGCAATTTGAATACTGTACCGTTTACATCCACCCATACACGACATTGTACAGGGCAATAAAGTAAAAGACCGAAGAGCAAATTATATTAAACTTACCTCTTTACAGTTCCGAAGCTGAATAACTATAAATGACGCAGCAAATCCCGGATAAAATCTCAAAACAATGATTTCCGACTACTGGTTATAAGCGAATGTTTGTACTCTCGATACGACGCTATGAAAACCGAAAGAGCTGGTACAGAGCGTTCGGATACTGTGGTATTAGTTTCCTCGTAATATTTCTGTCGCACTGTCCTTATTACTACCGTCAGTTCAAATTTCTCTCTCTCTCTCTCTCTCTGAGCAAGTGTGTACTGGGAAAATACAACAGATTCAGTCAGATCAAACTTTCTGTGTCGACGTCGTCGTTGTATTCGGAGTGGCGCAAATATGTGTCGAGTTTTTTAATTTAACTCTTTTTTTTTTGACATGCGCAAGCAGGCGAGACATCTCCTCAAGTGGATTTCTTGTACTACAGAATATTACATCTCCGAATCTGGACAAGTCCTTTAAGGACAGTCTAATCTATACCTACACAATTATTTCAGGCAGTTCTGTCCAGTATTTAGAGCTTAAGAGTATTATAAGCACCACAAAGTCCTGCGACTTGGCGAAACAGATATAGATTGAGAGAAAATCTCGTATTTTTCTATCTAGATTTAGAATAATAGACATGTACATGTAGTACAATGACCTAATGCGCCGCTGCATTTTTTTTTATTCGTTTTACGGTATTATCCGCAAATTTTGCGCTAACTGACATTAAATATGCCCAACTACAATATATTTATTCTTAATTTATTTGTATTTTGTAATTTATTTGAAACTTTATTCAGAACAGGCTTGGAATGTTTGCTGAAGTGTAAATATAAAATAATATCTATGCATATGATACGTTGGCTGATAGAAAATATACAGTAAAACCAAGTATTTCGAGTAAGGTGCAGGCTTATGCAAATATATGCATAGCTAAGGTATTTACCGAGTATTTCAGGAGACATAAATTGATGTCTATAAGGGCTAGATTCAATATCATTTGACAGCCCGCTCGAGGCAGAGTAAATGTAAAATAACATTAACGCATATTTCCATTCATAGTAAATTTGCTATAAAACCGAGTGTTTACCTCATGTGCAGGCTTATGCAAATATGCGTAAAAGCAGATATTTACCGAATATTTGAAGATAGCTAAATGTAAGTAAATATGAGGGTTAGATTCAATATCATTTGACAGTCTGTTTGATGTAGCGTAAATATAAGATATTATTTACGCTTACATGTACACTGTACTTAAGCCCCGCTATGCCCCCGCTATCGCAGGCCCCATGGGGGCCGTGGTTGCAAATGACTGGTGCATTATTTTATACATGTTTGTGGCCATGGGGCAGGGGCATATAGCCCTGTGGGCCATATTTTGATAATCTCAAGAGGCTTTCATTACTTCAAACAATAGGCGCAAGTTTTAGAAAAATCTATTTAAATCCTTATTTTATAAAATTTAGGTTGTTCACCATTTTGTGCATCTGCATTGCCCGGGGGCAGGAACAGATAACCCACATTGCGTAAATTTTGAGCATCACAGATGGCTTTTATTACTCTGACCATTTGCTGTAAATTTCGGAAAAAAGAATTGTTTCGAACCCTGATTTCATACAGATTTTTTCACGATTTTATACATGTATATAGCACAAGGGTAGGGGCAGGTAACCCCATGAGGATAAAATTTCTATGGTAACACATAATTGGTGTTGCTTTGATTATTCTTGTGAAGTTTCACCATGAAATTCCACATAGTGAAGGAACTACAGACAATGACAAGTGCTATAACTCTGTCAGAAATTATCGAAATTTGCCCATTAACAATCCCAAGCAAGACATTCTTGATAGAAATGCATCATGCAAAATTTGAACTAAATCCGTTTATAAATACTGAAGTTATCGAACGGAAACAAAGTGTGGACAGACGGACGGACGTACATACGGACGGCCATCGTGCAAACTTAGTACCCCGCCACTAACGTGTTGCGGGGTAAAGTAATAGTAATCCATCTAAATTTTCCTAATTCTACCTATCAAATATGAAATTATCATGAATTTATTTGATTGGCATCATCTGATTTTTCGCAAGAAAGTGTGTGGCCAATGTACCATAGCCATAAACTACACGTGAAGCTGAAACATTAAATTTGACCTGATTAGCATCGGAACCAGAACACTAACAACAGACATTTCAGAATGGATTGTAGGTTTGAGAAAATCACACTTTTCCATCGAATGAATTTCAGGTAGCATCTCACTTATAATTCGTGGGGAGCATGGCATACAGTGGCACACACTATATGCCATGCTTTGTATGTTACCATAGCAACTATGGTATTCCTAACTGTTTTTGCTTGGTACTTTTGCAGAATGACGCCTCGATGACAGGAGTATGACATCAATATAAACTCCAGCACTTCAGATCGAAATTGTAATAAATCTCGTTATCGAAATCTGAAATTATTTTCGGCATGTGTGCGAAATTTGATAAGATTTCCCGTACATTTTCATGAAATGTTTTATAAAGCTGTTGACTTACTGGCAACCAGTGTAGACCTCTGTCTGATCTTCATATTTGTCTACAGTATGTCCCTTCGATGTATATAGTTATGTGAACTTGAAAGAAAATAATCGGCATAAAAATAAGATCCTAATCAGACTGCTAATTGGTGGTCAGACTGGTCTGCCTCTTCATAGTTTACAGAACAGAAAGGTTTGAAAACAAACAAGGGTTTTAATTGTAGCCCCGGTGGCTTACTGGGTTTAGCGCTTACCTAAAGCAGTCCTTATTCGAAACTCGCTAGATGCAGACTTAATTTCAACCGTTTACGGGACTAAATGCGCACAGCCCTTATTTATCACCTTTCCATCGGTTCGATATAACTGAAAGAGTTTTGAAAGGGCCGTTAAATTATATGTGGTCCATCCATCGTCTATGCTAAAGCACATAAAATTGTTTTAGTGAAAATCTTTAAGGGTGCGTAGCCTGTAGATACGATCAGGAAAAACTAAGATAAGACTGTATCATTTCAGTCGAAGATGTTAGAAATTCTCAAAAGTCATATTATTCATATTTAACATTTGTTACTTCTCTCAAAAATCTTTAGTATGTGCTAGACTCCTGACTCCAACATCTTCCGCAAGATGTCGGAGGGAGGTGTAAATGTATCAGAGAGGAAAGTGAGATTCGATATGAATGTCAAACAACTTGGACGAACAAAAGTCTAGGTCATGCTAGCCGATGAATTAAGGTTTTAGATCTGTGACAGAATCATTTACTGGTTTCCCAGCCCTTAAGTACAATTCAAATAAATATATAGTAACTATGTGCAGGAGTGGTTACATTACAGATGCAACATGACTCCCGACACCGCTGTGTGAGTGAACCGCACTTCTCACGTTCGGTTATTTTGGACTTTTATTGCAGTCACGTTGACCGTAAAACGGTCTTTATTGATCTCTTGATACTTCTTGCATGGAGTTTTACTTTCTGGAATTATTTGTTATCAAACTGTTTTGATATATCACATCTAGTTTTCTTAACATATGTTTATGAAGCGCAGAATCGGTTGAAGGACAAACGTAATAACAGATAAGCACCTCTCAAGAACGCATTAGAATGATAAAGGGCAGTCTTTTTTTTTTGTTACAGCCGTTCGAACATACACGTTTTGTAAAATGGTGACTTTCTCAGTATTTTCATGTAATAGATACTACCAAACAGATGAATAAGCTGGGTCCATTATTTATTTAAACGCCCCATTGCTCTATCAGCATAAAATATTTTATCGTGAGGTACCACTGCAAACTTCTCACTACATTTTCGCCATTGATTATTATCGTGATCGGCCGGCTTTGAAAAATCAAAACGTCTTTAAATTTACCATAAAATAGATTTGAAAAAATAGCTTGGTCATTTTAGTTGCCAACTAAAATGACCTACTTTTGATTTCACAAGCTTTATTTCATGGTAAAAATACAAGGTACAGGAGGTAAAACTATAAGGTAAAGGCGTTTAACAGGTGATAAAAATACAATGTACAAAAATGTTAAGCAAGGATCCCACTGACTGTGCCGCTGTTGCGTTATTTCATTGCTTAACTGGGAACCAGAGGCGAAAACCGTATTTTATGGAGAGAGACATCAAAAAGAAAAAAATCAGACATCATTTTTTCAAAATACCTTGTTCCTTCTTTTTTGCCAGTTATGTGATGCAAAAAGCACATAAACCGACATATTTTCATCAATTTGGAAGGCTGTATAGGTTTCATAATGATTTGCATTTTGACGATTTTTACCACTGCTAGGACTAAGGAGACTTTAAAGGGTATTTTAACCGACTTTTTAATTCAAATGTAAAACCAATGCAGATCCAGATCAAGGGCTGCAGTCAGTGGTGTCTGATCTGAATTAACACCATGATAATGTCGCTTTTTGGGACACCAGACATTAATTGGCTAACTATTCATTTATTCAATATTCAATTCGTGTAACAAAAATGATATAAGCCGTAATTTAGCAGGTACAAGTCGGGAGCAGCCATGTTTTTTTATGCTTGAAGGTCATTTACTGGTACGATTCAGTGAGTATCATTCCGATAAACTGTGTAGATCTTGGATGAACAAATAAATACATAACTACAAATACATAGGAGACATGAAAATATACACGTGGGCTTATGCTGTACAAATAAACAGCATTTTTTTTAAATGTATCCTTTGGATACCTTATATACAGACGAGTGTCAAGACAAAAATGGCTGTATGTCTGTGTGACCGAGTAAAGGGGCTTGCAATACAAGAACTTGCTCTAGTGGCATGAACAACAAGAATTCCCTGGAATGCGGTGTCTTGCCTGTTAGTGCATTGTCAAATAAACAGAGATTGTCGTTGAGACTCGACAGAATACCATGCTAAGACTATAAGAGTCAATTTTCAATTTAATATGGAAAGTCAGACGCAATATTTAGTTGCCATAGCAACCAAACTTCTGAACCGAATGACACGGAAAACAGTACTTTTATAGATGCTTATGGAAGTTTCAGCTGTCTCAGCCTTATACAAGTCGATTGTTATATATTTTTCCATTTTTATCATGTCGGTGGTTATGTCAAATACACCAATGAAGCAGTTGATTAGTGAGGCCTACCTAAAGAACATTTCTGTAAAAGTTTATTTTCTATATGTGCAATGCTAAATCAGTTAGAGCCGATATTTTAATTGTTTAAAGGTCAGTTGCCATAGCACAGAACTAGAACAACTAGCATAAAAGACAATGTGTTTTATTGTTCCCCTATCCTTTAGACGCAACAAATTAAATTTTCTGACAAAGGGCCTTCCGGTTTCGGAGGAAATGTCGTGGGCAAATGTTTACGACGGTCGAAGAACTGACGAACAGATAACGGATCACTGCCTATACAATAGCTCCCCACGAAGACGAGCTAAAAACGCTTTTAATTCGAAATTTCATTTCACTGCCTCAAACTGTCAGGTGCCATATTGAACACATGAAGGATTTATAGATACATTACACCGATCAACTATAAAACCGCAGGTCACTCGTAATACTTCGTTCTTAATGTGCTGTTTATTTGATTTCATAGCATTGCTGTATCAACACTAATTCATTAAGCATAAATGTTAAACAAATTGGCATGGTGGCTGTTTTCTTTCACACAACACATGAGTACAAAATAATTGACGCAATAAATATCGCATATTTTTCTTTTTGGTGTTTTTAAGTCAAAATAAAAATATGCTGAAATTATCAAAACAGGGAAGACATTATCAACGCATGGCGTACACTTCGTCGCAAACTTGTTGAAGTTTTATTTGTTTATCATGCGTAACGAAAGCGTAAACAATCAAGGGGTCCATATCAAGATTCGCAAATACTGATCAGTTAACTCAGTGTCTTGAACTGAGTTGTGCCTGGCTCCAAAACTAATACCCTCTTAAGCTAGGACGCTACAATGTCTCAGAAACATCAGCAAGAATTTTTAGCATTGGTTACTCGTTACAAACAAAGTTATTCCCCTTTATGAAACTCCCGTAACGTAGGCAAGTTTTGCAATAGGAAATGAAAATTTTGTGGATTTTTCACCAAACCGAATTGGAAATGGATTCCAATGCGAGTTAGATAAAAGGATAAGTGGTCACAATCAAATGGAGTATGTGACAAAGGGAAGTAACTCCGTACGTCCTTCCAATAATGCAACCACAGATTGAACTTTTGGGCGCAAGATCCTTGAAATCACTGGGCAAAATTAAATGAAAATCATACAGCATTTTTATCATAAAGGACAGTCTACGGTTAGCGAAAAAAAGAAAGACAAGATTTTTTCCAGGAAACTATTTTAATCGGCTTTTAAATTTCGTAACTCAAACCGGAAGTGAGCAAAATACGTGCTCATTTCAAACCAAAATTTGTTTTAAACGGGTCCTTTACCCATAGCCTTACTCATTTTTAATCCCAAATCACCAGATTTTTCTAATAATTTGCTGATTCAGACGAATTTCAAAAACTTCGAAAAAAAAAAAAATCGGAAAAATGCAGATTTTTGCATGTGCGATTTAACTGGTGGCTGAAACTGGATTCGACCCCATTGCGCGACCGAAAAAAGGAATAAACTAAATGAATGTTTGACAGCTTATTTTAAGAGAATTGTGGGACCGGATTGTAATGTTTATTATAAAGCCGCCTTTTGCGCTGGATTTTAAAAGGAACCACACAGCACATATCAGCAGAGGGCTTGAATAAAAGGTAAGAATAATGATAAAAACTCCGTTTCTCCGTTTTACCCATAGCCTATCTGGACATCGAAATTTCATTCTGATGACAAATACGAATGATACTGTACTTCAACCAACTGCTTCATCCACTTATTGTATGGCATTCGTGTCTTCATACTAGCTGTTTCTGAAAAGTCCTGTTCACCAAAAAGGGTGGAAACATGTATTGCGACCAGCCTCAAATAATTACGCACATGAAACTCTTCCCTCTCTTTCTCTCTCTCTCATGTAAATTTTGTATGACTACATTAGAACTTCGAATATATAGGAATAAACATGACCATTGCAATATCAGCAGACGGCTTGAATAAAAGATAATAAAAACTCGGTTTTCCCATGGGGGACGTTACTATTGAAAGTCCGATGGGGGCCGCGATATTGAAAATAACATTGACTCTACAGTACTAAACGGCGTAACGTCCTTTGCGCCGCACTTAGTCCTAATTAATTGCGCCAGCATTTACGCATTCTTGACCGTAATATGAATAAGGTTCTACTCATTGCCCAAAAACATTCACTGTGGTTACTCATTTGAACCGCTTCAGTTCTGTGTGCAGAAAGAGTACTTCTAATTAAATTTTTACAAAAACATCTTCTAGCGAATTAAAAAAATATGTATACTCACCATTTTTTGACGTTGACGATGGGTGATACAGTATAAGACCCGAAAACAACACATACTTTTGCGTCACTAATTCCTCATCAAAATCTACTTTAGTTAATATAATCACCTCTGTTGCAAGAGTCAGAACAGTCTCGCTTATTTCAGCTTGACAATCTAATTCACTGTATACAATGATAATGACTGTATCACAATAATTCAAAACACCGGAACAGAAATTCAAATTTGGCCGGTAAATGCAATTGACTGCGGAAATGTTTACTGCGCATGTGCCGCGGAAAAGGAATTTCAAATTTGTTCAGAGTTTGTGACTCCATGGAAGCAACAAAAACAACAACAGGTATTCCAGCGTTGGATAGTAACATTCTAGTGGAGATTCAGTTATAGGTGAATATGTTTTATTCATTTCAAGGACCACATTGCTTTCCATCCTTTAAATTCGTATACATTCATGTAATATTTTATCTTGAGGTATCGCTGCAAGCTTTCTGCTACAATTTCGTTACTCTAACGACTGTAATTGGTCAATTATAAATGAATTAAACAGTCTATCCAGCAGGTACACAGCGTTGAATCAATGTTCATTCAATGTGCTGATGTTGAATCAATGTTGATTCAACGTAATATGCCCAGTGGATTAATTTCTCATAAAGTTGAAAAAATATTTCTGTCACTTTATGTGGCAACCAAAATGACCTACTTCGGATATCAATGGTCAAAATATGTAAAGGCTTGGAATTCCACTTATTGTCTCGATTTTCTTCTACATTGCTGGAAAGGGAATCAGAGATGAATTTGTATTTTTGGAGCAATTCGGAATTCTACAAAAACATGTTTGAAATTGAATTTAAATATTTATATTTATAAAACGAAATTCATATTTGAAAACTTGAATGCCCCATTGCTCTATGAGTGATAAAAAATCAAAGAAAACAAAATTTTATCATGAGGTATCGCTGCAATCTTCTTACTACAGTTTCGCTCATTGCAAAAGACAGTGATTATCCAACTATAAACAGTTAAAGCATCAATGAATTTCAAATCAAAGGTTTGAAAAACGATTTGTGCCATTAAAGTTGGTAACGGAAATGACCTACTTTCGACATCATAAACTCGAGTTAAATGATAAAAATGTAATGAACAACGTGGGGCCCGATTCGTTATCCAGCTTTTGTATCTGTTGTTCCAGAAAAGGAAATTATGTTTTGTTGCGCAATTTGTCTCTTTGTTTCAAATAATGTTCTCACTTTTTTTCTAGTTATATGAGTCAATATATGCACAACAAGTTACATTTTTTCACCAATCGTGATGATTGAACCGCTTTTCATAATGAATTGTGTTAGACGTTTTTACCGCTGGTAGTACTGTGGAGACTTTAAATTGCGTTTGCCGGCACATATTCAAAAGATAAATTTACAATGCGCTTCTTGCACTTTTCCTAAAAACATATATTTTCAATGAAATGCATACTGGCAGGAGATCAGTGGCAACCGCGGACCGTTAGCACCGGCTTCGTTTTGCAGGCACATAAACATTTTTTTGCGTCACAGATTTCATACAATTTATAAACTAGAAAATGTGTTTGTAAAACACTATGCCTCCAACTTTATGCCTGACCCTGAAATGAAACAATAGTACAGGTCTGCTAATTATTTTATGTTCGACCTCTCTATGATACATGTATATCAAGGCCAAAACAGATACGATTCTTGAGTAATAGATCAACCCTAAAATATTATGTAGTGGCAAGAAAAAGGACACACCTCTGGTAATACTTAATGCAGCATAACGTAACTATCATTAGAATGATTGGCATGTCCAAATACTATTAGTCTACTACTGGACTAGTACAACTAATGCTGCTATCGGCTATTGACTAAAGACTAAACTCACTGTTTAGAATAGTGAACGGCTATATATATATATCCATTGAAGCGTCCAATGTGACTGTAGATTTCGACGTTGCCAAACCTGATAAAAATTTACATCCTTTGCGTCACATCAAATATAAATCATATTGAATCGGGAAAACTGATTTGTGTACTACAATGTAACCTTTAAATGATGGGGTATTCGCCCCGAGGTTCTTGAGCCGGATAACATTAAATTTTGACCCCGTGAAAACATGACCCCACGCGTCAATTCTCAATGTTGAAACTTGACCCAGGTCAATTTTCAACACTGAAAAATGCTCTATGGGTCGATATTCAACATTGAAAAGTGGCCAGTTGGGTCATTTTTTCAACAGGTTCAATTTTTAATATTACACCAGCAGCACGCCGGGTAGGAGGCAATCGAAAACGCTCATGCAGTCGACAAACGCGGGTCAAAAACCATTAGAAACAGCGTTTTCGATTGCAAATTGTCCCCAATTTGCAATCGAAAACGCTGTTTCTAACGGTTTTTGACCCGCGTTAATCGATTGTTAAGAGCGTTTTCGATTGCCGCCTACCCGGTGTGAGCAGTGGCCCAAGATTTAGGTATATGGCTAAATTAAAACGAGGCCTACAGAGACGAGTGGAAGCCTGGACTTTTTGTAACAATACGAGACGCGTGGAAAGTTTGAACCTCAGTGTGAATTATGTTTAGAACTTGTACTCAACATTTCCCCAATCCTCAACAATAAGTAAGAAAGGCTAATGGTCACCTGAAAAAAATATGTAGGTAAAAGAGTACACGTTGATGTTTTTTCGCCATTTTTGGAAAGGGGAACAACAACAATGTTAGTGACTTCCTATTTGCTTTCCTGGAAGATAAATTCCATTAAAATGGGATCTGCGCTTAAAGGAAAGAACTTTTCTGCACGTGGGGGGGGAGAGAGAGGGGGGGGGGCAAGTTTTTCTTTTTAACACTTGACTCTCGTTGAAAAGGGAGGCAAAAAATGAAAATGGCAGAGTTGTTTCCTTTGAAAGTATACCCATTCACCTTAGGGTAAAACATTGACTCTTATTTGTTAAACGTAACTTCTATCACTCCAACTTCAAAACGTGCAAGTGTAACGTCACGACATGGGCGAGCCCAAAGCGATAACTGCTCTCTCTTTTGCTATAGAGCTGTTGCCTGTATGACTTCAAAATGTGATAGATAGATTATGCGATGTACGAGTGCTTTCGTTAAGCCGACGTCAACATTAACTTTGCACTGCACGGCGGTCCTGAACGTTGAGTGACAGTAAATAATGAAAACCTAAAATATAACTGGCTTGATGCCAATACTTGAATCGGCATTTGGTTTGATGGTTTGTTGTTTGTTTTACTGAGTAATAATATTTGAGTTACGTCGAGCCGTCTCACAACGCGATAGTAGAAAGGAAAGATAGGGTTGAGACAAAGACGAGGCAGAGAAAATTATAATCCCACAGGACACCCAACCCCTCCGCCCTCCCCAACTCTCCGCGCCGATCTGTTGCAAGCACTTTAGTCTTGAATATGTAGTTTGTCCCCATTCGAAAGTCCATCACACCAAACAGTGGCAGTCTGATGAAAGTCATTACTTAGCCAGTTAGGTACCATTTTAAAATGAAAAACTTGCTACCCCTGGACAATTTTAAAAGGCAAATGGTCCCTTCATTTAAAAGTTGTCTTCTGCATTACTTAGACAAGACACGTGAATTTTATTTTATTTATCTAGGGTTAGTCTAGAGTCGCAACTCGCTTTGTTTCCTTGAAATCTGTCAATACAGTCCAAACATATTTGTGATACTTGTATAGCATTTTTTTCCTTGGGAGGGTGATTCATCTAGCGTCAGTCTAGAGTCGCAACTCGCTATGTTTCCTTGAAACTTGTCAATACAGTCCAAACATATTTGTGATAGAAACTTGTATAATATTCACGTATTGCGCATCTGAGCCTAAATGTTACATCGGAATGAGGTCCTGTTCATACATTCACGTTTCGTTCACACATGGACAGTCCCATTAACACGTAGAGGATCCGTTGAAAAATGCAAGCCCCGTTCCTATATGGACATCCCGTTCGCATATGTAGTTCCCTTTCGCAGGTACAGCCTTGCAGATGTCGTTCACTTGTGCAGGCCCCGTTCACATGTAGCGGTCCAATACACATGTGGAGGTCCGTTCACTTGTGGAAGATCCATTTACAGGTGGCGGTCCTGTTCGCAAATGCAGTTCCTGCTCACATATGGACGACCCGTTCACAAATGAAGGTTCCTTTCTCACATGCGGATCCCGTTAACACGTGGAGGTCCCGTTTACACTTCACAGGCGCAGAGCCCGTTCAACGATGGATTGTCCGTTCGCCTGTGGCGATCCCTTGCATACTTGGATAATCAGACTGCATGTCCCGTTTTCAGGTTGGTCCAGGATTGTGTTTTGACTCGGAGTTCGGAATAAAGACTCGGAGTTCGGACTAAAGACCGAGTGCAACCTAGGTTCGGTAGACTCGGTGTTCGGACTTAAGATCAGGCCCAACATGAGTTCGGCAAGCTCGGAGTTCGGACTAAGGACGGTCCAACCTAGGTTCGGCAGACTCGGAGTTCGGACTTAGGATTGGGTCCAACATGAGTTCGGCTGACTCGGAGTTCGGACTAAAGACCGAGTCCATCCTAGGTTCGGCAGACTCGGAGTTCGGACTAAAGACCGAATATAACTTAGGTTCGGCAGACTCGGAGTTCGGACTTAAGATTGGGTCCAACATGAGTTCGGCTGACTCGGAGTTCGGACTAAAGACCGAGTCCAACCTAGGTTCGGCAGACTCGGAGTTCGGACTAAAGACCGAGTCCAACTTAAGTTCGGCAGACTCGGAGTTCGGCCTAAGGACCGAGTCAAACATAGGTTCGGCAGACTCGGAGTTCGGACTTAAGATTTGGTCCAACATGAGTTCGGCAGACTCGGAGTTCGGACTAAAGAGCGAGTCCAACCTAGGTTCGGCAGACTCGGAGTTCGGACTAAAGACCGAGTCCAACCAAGGTTCGGCAGACTCAGAGTTCGGACTTAAGACTGGGTCCAACACGAGTTTGGCAGACTCGGAGTTTGGTGTAAGGACCGAGTTCAACATAAGTTCGGCAGAATCACTGACTCAGGGTTCCGACTAAAGATTGGGTCCAACATGAATTCAGCAGACTTGGAGTTCGCACTAAGGACCAAGTCTAAACTAGGTTTGGCAGACCCAGAGTTCAGACTAAAGACTGGGAACAATATTTATCATATGCTTATACTAGTATTGCCCTTGATACATCTAATTTAGTCCCACTGTATTTTCCACACTGTGAGGTATGATCTCCATGCGCTCTGGACAAGGGCCTACAAGGATATCTAACTCGCTCTTGATAGAGGGTGGAGACGGATATCTGTCTCGCCCTTGATATAACCTGTCAGCCCTCTTGAATCTGCATTTGAAAATTGGCAAAGTAAAGGTGTAAATTTCATCTCTCACTACTTTAACACAGCAAATGTGTATTGACAGCATTGTTGCCCTAAAATCATATATGGAAAGCTTTAAAAACCATCATTCTTGACCCTAAATGCAGTCGATAAATGCTAGCGTAGTTGAATAACAAGACTGTCAGCGGGACAGGATAGCTTGCCTGACAGTGCCTTGCCCATTACACAAATTATCTGCAGACTTTTTTTTGAAATTTTGGGTGGAGCCAGGTTATTTTTTTCACTTACTTTTGATTACATTTTCCCGGTTCTGCCTATGTCAGAATCAGAATCAGAACCAGAATTGCTTACTGCTAAACTGTAGAATGTCTTGTAATTCTTCTCCACCCAGAAAAGATTTCTGTGGTGTTTTGTCACAGTCACTCGTGTCGAAACAGTTTTCTGTAAACATCTGTCATGAAAACAGCCTCGTTTCTCTAATTTCTTTAACTTTCTTGTGAATGTTGCACTGGGAAGTTAAAGACGACTCTGGTTGTATTAGACTCCAGGGATATCTGCAACTGCAAATCTCACATCACAGGTCCAGCGGAATACCGGAGAGTTTTCCTCGGTGCAAGAACTGGGCATTCATTTTTATACATATAAGTACATGATAAAAAGATCATAACACAGTTGTTTTGATCCCAGCTCAGATCTTAGCCCTCTGACTGTATCAGCCCCAGAGAACAATATTGTTTTGTTTGTCATGTTTTGTCTAATGTGTATATAAATGTGCAGTTGTAGTGATAGTTGATTTAGTGCGTTCAGAGTTACGTTTGCCAATTTTCTCTCTCTCTATATATATATATATTGGCGGATTTCATCTGTTCATAAGATTGTCGATACAGTTTTCCGGCAATAAATACATTTCACCAATCAACTTGTCATTAATTGCTGGTCCTGCTTATTGGCACAGTCCTTGCCCTTCGGACTCGGGGCCAATCTGGTCAACTCGGGCCAATCTGGTCAACTCGGGCTGGGATCAAAACAACAGTGTAATAATCACTAAAGGGTCAGCAGTCTCAGAGTTTGGACTAAAGACCAAGTGAAACCTGGGTTTGGCAAACCTGGAGTCCGAACTTAAGATTGGTTCCAACTTGAGTTCCGCACACGGTAAACCCTGCACACCCGGGAGTTTGGTCTTGAGATAGGGTTATGAGTTTAGTAGGCTTGGAGTTCGGACTAAGGACCAAGTCCAACCTGGGATTGACAAACCTGGAGTTTGGACTGAAGACTGGGAACAATATAGGTCACTTCGGGACTACGACCCATCCAAAATATGAAAAGTGCCCCATGCTACAATCATTGCAAGTCGGAACTCCGAACCTGCTGAAACCCAACATGGACCCATTGTTAGTCCGAACTCCAACCCTATCAAACCCATAAAGGGCTCATTTTTAGTCCGAACTCCGAACCAGCCGAACCCAACATGGACCCACTGTTAGTCCGAACTCCGAACCTGCCGAACCCAACATGGACCCACAGTTAGTCCGAACTCCGAACCTGCCGAACCCAACATGGACCCATTGTTAGTCCGAACTCCGAACCTGCCGAACCCAACATGGACCCACAGTAAGTCCGAACTCCGAACCTGCCGAACCCAACATGGACCCACTGTTAGTCCGAACTCCGAACCTGCCGAACCCAACATGGACCCACAGTTAGTCCGAACTCCGAACCTGCCGAACCCAACATGGACCCACAGTTAGTCCGAACTCCGAACCTACCGAACCGACACACAACCCATTCTTAGTCCGAACTCCGAACCTGCCGAACCCAACATGGACCCACAGTTAGTCCGAACTCCGAACCTGCCGAACCCAACATGGACCCACTGTTAGTCCGAACTCCGAACCTGCCGAACCCAACATGGACCCACAGTTAGTCCGAACTCCGAACCTGCCGAACCCAACATTGACCCACAGTTAGTCCGAACTGAACCAACAAACAACCCATTCTTAGTCCGAACTCCGAACCTGCCGAACTCATGAAAGACCGGTTTCTTTATTCCGAACTCCGAATCTTTACGCCGAACTCTGGGTCAAAACACAATCCTGGACCATCTTGCCCGTTTTACGTGCTGGATCTTTGAAAAATACAGGACCCGCGAAGGTCTCCATCTAGCGTGCAGCACCTTTTCACAGGTGGGTGTCCCGTTCATACGTACATATGTACCTATCTCGTTCACACGTCCCGTCCCGTTTATATGTGGGTATCTCGTCCACACCTGGAGAAGCCATTCTAACAAGCAAAAATGTTCATACATGGAGGCCCTGTCAGACGTAGAATACATGTTCACACGTGCAGATCAAGTTTACATCTTCTTGTTTGGTTCACCTATAACGGTTTCGTTCAGTCGTGGTGAATCCTTTCCGGCCATGGAGGACCCGGTCACTGGAGGAGATTCAATTCACATTACATGTTTTATTTTTTGTTGTTTTCGTTGTTTTCATTGATGAACCGCCCATTTACACGCCAAGGTCTCGTTCACACATGGAGGACCAGTTCAGGCACGAAAGGCGTTACATGTGGAGATTCTAGAAATCACCTTTAACCTATGCAGAGAGTTTGGTACCCTCAGAATTTGACATGTGTCCTACCGAGCCGTCTAGCGCAGTCGGCAGCACGTCGGTCTGCAGATTAAGCGGTCGCGAGTTCGATTCCAAAGCCCGGCCCCTGAACAGTCGTGAAGATTGGTCATGCAATATTTTCTACGCTCATTCTCTCCCTTCCGCTGACTTAAGGGCAGTTGTGAGTTTGTTTGTTTTGTTGAGCATTTACGGCCAAGTAAACAGCTAAAGTCATGTCTAGGCGGTCAGTTAACCTACTCAAACTATTCCATGACACTGTTCCATGGTATGGCCCATGTTCCTTCTTTCGAATGTGTTCTCTGCTCTCGAAGAAGCTCTTTAAGATTTTAATTAGATCTCCTAAACGTTTAACCAGTACTTAGCTCACATACTTTCGCCAGTAAATGACAACTGCCCTTCTTGAATCAGCAGAAGGGAATGAATGACCGTAGAAAATATATCATGATCAGTCTCCACGAGCGTTATGTGGCCTGTCTGGGAATCGATCTCAGGACCCCTTGACCTGCAGTCTGACGCGCTGCCGACTGCGCTAGCGGGCTGCGGGCAAGGGTAGTTGTCTGTTACTGGCGGAAGTATGTGCACTCAGTATTGGTAACCAGGTTAACCGCTTAGTATGTCTAAGCCTGCCCAGACACAGTGTGACGGCAGATGAACTGACAGGCTTGTGGTCCCTCATCCAGCCTCGTTGAGGCGGTTCGGATGAGGGGTTTATTAGCAGATCTGACAAAAATTGTCACCCATTGCCCACTCGCATCTAGAACTCTGCAACTTATTCTCCGCCTAATGTCGTCATTCTATTCTATCTCTTTTACCAGTCTTTTACCAGTCGTCGACACCAAGATAAGTCTTAATTCTATTCTGAAGCTTTCTTCGAAGTGTTTTACATGCAATTATGTTGCATTTGGACCTATACCTCGGATAGTGGTGCTGGTCTTGTAAGTCTATTGAGCGCTTTACACAAAGCATTGCTTAGCCGTTCGTATGAGCGTGCTTGTCATAAATTTCGACATTTCGCTCTTCTTCTATTCCAGATAATAATTTAAACCGAGGCCCCAATCAATCGATCGTACTCAGGCACGTTTTGGGGCGGCTAGGTCGGATACCGATCCCAGAAACAACGTGCACACTATCTTTGAATTTGACACAGATGACAGACGGACTCGGGCACCCAGACGGTTCTATTATGGATTCGTTCCGCGGAGCCGCTGGGAAGGACCCGTTGTTGGAGGCATTGGGGAAAATGTGTATGCTAGGTCACTATCGCAGTATATTTATATAGGCTCTACACTGTTAGGAGCTTACTAGAATTGGCAAAATATCCGATTTGCCCCGCATGCTACGAAATTTTGCAAAACAATGAGAAAAATTGAAGGCTCCGGAGGTGATGAAAACTAATGAAACCATTCCATTGATAATTTCGTTTTCCTTTTTTTTTTGTGTGTGTGTGGGGGGGGGGGGGGGGGGGGGGGGAGGAGAGAGAAGGAAAATAAAGAGCTGTAACGCGTTAAGATGTTTAAAAATATTTGCTTTCAGCCGGAGCCCATATACAGGTCCGACTTTCATACCATTGCACCACTATATGTAGTTGTAGGATTTTTTTAAAAATAATATTTCTTTGTTTACGACAATGATAGCGGGAGGTAATTAGTTGTTTGGTCGTTTAGGTTTTCGTGGCCCTTTGAGATAGTATTTCAGTCTATATCGAGCCGTCTCCCAGAGAGTAGGCGAGAAAGGAGAAAGGACAGATGAGAAAAAAACGTCCAAACAACCCTTCCCGTATCTACTGCAAGATAGCAAGCACTGCCGGTCCTTGTCCCAAAATAATCCAAATAAGTAGGACGCACCAGTACTGAAAGCTACCCATCACCATCGCCCGACCCGACTGCCCAGTCAACCCACTAGAGGTAGAAAACACTCCAAGGCTTTCTCGCCCTCGGAGGACTTTTCCACTCGAATTTTCATCCTACCCATGCTTGTTCCACTGGTTTGTTCAGCCATTTTCAACCCAAATGTCAATCACACAAATGAATAACAACAACTCATTTTAGTAAAGATGTACAACTATGCGCAACGGTGAAATACACGTGATTGGACACGGTTAAATAAATAACAAAGCGTGGCGGATCTAGCTCGTTTTCCTTTTTGCTTTATTTGAAAAGAAGGGATTATGATTTATTATTTGATTACTATTCAAGAAAGAAACTGGAAAACTTTGTTCACGAACTTAGAGACCTTATATATGCCACCAAAGGTTTCTGAAGTCGGGAATTTCGTTTTCGCAAACTTGTCAGACAATCCGCCATCGTTAGTTTTTGGCATAGCGTTTAGTCTTTAGTCTTAGTCGCCTTAGTTGTACTAGTCCAGTAGGAACTGTGTTTGTGAAACACTACCCCCCCCCCACCATACGCTTGCCACTAAAGGTGTCAAACTTTACAATGTTTAAGCCTAAAAAGGGCTATAGCTCTGTTAATATTCATGGCAATCCCTCACAAGTTAATAAGCTTATAAACGTACTGATTCAAAGCTGTATGCCAAATATTAAAATCTTAGTCCATATACTAATATAGATATTTTGTTATTTTTTTTTTTGTTTTTTTGTTTTAGCTGTCTAGTCCAACAGTCTAAACAAGGGGTGGGGGATAACTTCCCCACATTTAACAAAATATTTTACACGTCAAGGACTACTTTCATTTTAATTTTGATACAGGGGAGGTAACCCCAAAAGTACTAACTCGACAGAGGAATAAAAAAATCAGTCTGCTCATTTTTCATAAACTATTCATTTATGAAATTTCAAAACTCTAGGCCCAGTGGTTCTTGCCCCAAGTAGCTGCACATGTAGCTGCAAAGTACGGACTAACCGGAGGAATAACTCTGTTATTAATAAACATAGAGTAACCTGACCTTTACCGAAACAATTATCACATCAAGGACTACTAATATACCAAAAATCAGCTTCCTAGGTTAAGCGGTTCAGAAGTTGGAAAAATGCCGAATTCAAACGAGGGACATAACACGATCAGTTTTCGATGGAGTTTGCCCAAACGTTAAATAGTTCTTGTATATCTTACCGCAAAGCTGTATACTAAATTTCATCACCCTGGTTCAAATAATTCTTGAGATATCATGGTAACAATATTTCATTTTAATTTTGATAAAAGGGAGGTAAGTCCAAAAGTACACGTCCGACGGACGAAAAAAATACAGATCCGCTCAATTTACATGATCTATCCATATATAAAATTTCAAAACCCTAGGCCTAGTGGTTCTCAGGGAATAAAGCTGTATCAGATGGCTCTGACGAACTGACAAACGGACAAGGCGAAAGCAATATGCCCTTCAACTTCTTCGAAGTTGGGGGCATAAATAATGAAATGTCTATGTCAAACAGTTCAAGAGTTGGAAAACTGCCAGTCATTACAGTGGTTAAATTCAGTCAATTTTTACGAGATTATCCCATAATGAAACTTGCTGAAAGTAACTTTGGACCTACATCTAACATCATACCAAATATGAACCATATCCATCAAATGGTTTAGAAAAAATAAGCTCTTTAAAACACTTAAATGGAAATGTGGACTCCGACGCCGAATCTGACGCCGACGCCGGGGGTAGTGCAACAGCTCTTCCTGGACTTCGTCCAGGCGAGGTCTCTAGGTCAAAGGGTTTAAAAGTTGGAAAATGCCAAAGTTAATTTAGGGGCATAATTCAGTCCTTTTTTTAAAACTAGCCCGAAAGTTAATAAAGTGATTTACAATTTTGGCCCTACCAGTGTGCTTAATATGAACATCCTATCTTAAATCATGTCTCCCCAAGTCTTGCTAACAAACTTACATTTAATTTTTCGAAAAAGAGCATGGCTCTAAAAGTGCATGATCGACTTGAAAAGAAAGAAAATACTACGGGTCCATTAAAGGACCTCTGACAGTTGTAATGTTAATTTGCCTATAAAAGTGGTCAAAAATGAACTTTTGGTATACTTCGAAATTTCCACTGAAATGTATTCCTCGGAACTCCCTTTAATTGGCATAAAAATAGTTTTTCGGTTATTAAGCATACAGACTGAGATTTTTGGTGTAAAAAGCATTTTTTTTATTGAATGGATGGAAAATATGTAAAGATACTTCCCCCCTGTGTCTCAGCTAGCCACTTTGCATGTATGTGTGTATTGTCAATATACACATTACATGTGAGTGGCAAGCTGAGGCACGGGGGGGGGGGATGATAGTCTACAGCTTAAAAAAATGAAAAATGGGTGGGGAAATTAGACCCTCTGCGTCTTAAAATAAGGCTGGCATACTGGTCATTTACACATAATTGCATGCTATATGCAGTTGTAGTGTTTACCTTATTTTCTGCATGTTTTGCATAATGAAAATCAATAAATAAAGAAAATGTGGATTCGCAAATTTGATGTATTTTGGATTGTCGAAAATTTCACATATCCCCTTCGAGATAGCCAGTGTGAGTTAGTAAGCATGAGTGATATTTTTTTCAAAATAAATATAAAAACTTCTTTATAATCCATAATACTACATGTAGACTTCCCATGAAAGCTGCAGTAATTTGTCGAAAAATAGGCAAATTTGCATCGAAACTATCAGAGGTCCTTTTATGATCTATCCACTCGCGAAATATCAAGACCCTAGGCATTTACAGTTCCTAATTAAGCATATATGTACTTAAAAAAAGATTACTGACGGACAGACTGACGAAACTCCGGACAGACGGACAAGCCTAAAGCAATATGCCCCCTCAACGTCTTCAAAGTTGGGGGCATAACAACCAAAATGGAAATCATCATTATTATTAATATTATTATTATTGTTGTTATTATACCAACATTACAGGTTATAGGGCTACCGCAGTTACTTTCGAAGTAACTACACGCTCCAATATTGTTCAACAATATTCATTTACGTTGTGCAAGTAGCGTCTCAAAATAGGCATATTTTCCTGCCGTTTGCAGCTTATCTGACGCTTCTCCCTTGAGAGCAAGTAAATGCTGCTGGCTGAAAGGGTAATGTAAACACATGCTTGTGTCAAAAGTAATTCCAGAAACCATTGATATTGATAATTAATTCTAGTGTAATTGATAGGAATGTAGCATTACTCGTCTTATGTATAAGTTTCATAACACTTTTTTAGAACAAGAAATATCTTTAAAAAAGATAATCGGCTTAGATTATATTGAAGTGTGTATTGTAATATGTATGAGTCAGATACATGTAAGATATCGAATGTGCTGACAGGACTGCACGGATGCGCCTGTTGATATGCATATATGTTGTTGGTGTTGGGATTTCAATTTCGGAAATGTTGTTGAATTTTAATTAGGGTCTGTCTCTGTTGCACATAACAGTGAGGATTGTTAGCTGACCGCCCCACATATAATCTAAAAGTGTCACAGTTCCAACACAACATCCACAACTAAGCCAGCATCATTTTTTTTAATTTCGTCTTCAATTCCTGTGTCAAGTTATTTTGTTGGTTTTATTTTGTCTTTGTCAAAAAGCGATTTGGACCGAAATGTGTAGATTCATTACGACACGGTTTATAGGCCAACAGTCAAATGAAAATGAAAGTAGAACGAGAAAGCGAAAGTAAGCTACATACATCAAAATCCCGGGTGTATTATATTGGCCAATTAAATACTTAAAATGTAGGTCAGTAGTAAGGTTATACGGCTAAAGCCGAAAAATATTAGAATTGATATGTCTGAGCGAACAAACCAGACCCAGATCTGACAGTTCCTGAAGGACAGTCTGATCACAGTCTCCATTGTTTTCCATCGATCTGCATATTTTAGACGCATGACTGCATTGATATCAAGTTTTATTGTTCTATTTTTTACCGTTACGGCAGCTATTTTGCGTGTCCCAGTTTTAGAATTTTTACGGATTTTTGAATAAAGATTCCACTCCAAGGCCTCAGTCCATGTTTCATATTGTTACAGGTAATATTATAAACCCGTAATTAATGCTTTTTGGCACTTAGGCTGTTTTACCAGTTTATGCATGCAATAAAGCACCAAAAACAAAGTAGTAATTTTGATCTGTTTAATTTTCTTATTTACAAAACATTTAATTTTTGGTAGCAATTCAAAATGGCCTAATCTAAATAGTCCGCTAAACTTTATCTCAAAGAACCAAATTCCAAAGACAAAAAACATAAAAAGACCAAAAGACCCTTCCACTCTGGCTCTCACGGCTTTGTTCAAATAACAAGGATATGCATTACTGATATCATCAGGAATGTTGGCTACCCTTTTCACTGAACATATTGCCTAATAAGGACATTGCATGAGTTCGGATACAATGATCAGAAATCATGATCATTTATCCTTATCCAAACTCTCGGATAACGTAGCCAAAATTCAGGATAACTAGCAATTTGTATTGATCAATTAATACAAGTAGGTAGAATTGAGTACTAAACCCCTTAACATTCGGCATACTGTAAAACATGGTATGGTATGATGGGTTGGTATGTGGTATGGTATGAAAATCTCATACCATACCACATACCATACCAACCGGCCATACCAAAGTATTATTGACCCGTAGTTTAATCTAGATCTGCAGCCTCTGAAAGTCAACAGCAGTCAGACCTTGATATAAGGCATTAAAATTTCTATACCTATCATTATCAAATGCATGACAACAATGTTAACAAGATCACCTCTTGAGAAGTACATGTTGTTTCTGTGAAATATTTATCATCAGATGTGATGATTAATAGAAACGAGAGCAGTGTGGGCAGTAATAAAATCAGATTATCCATATGGATATTTAAGGGCCAATTATATTAAGTACAGATAAACTGTAGGGGTTATATAGGAATGAATTGTGGGTCTGTTACTACAGAGGCGCTATTTTTCGGGGCTGCAGGCCATCACTGATTTTACCAGTTCTTGACAGTTAGGCAGAATATGGAGACCATGATTACTCAGATATGAGCTAGGGTGTTATATGTTACCATAGTTTAAAACCTGGACTGGAATGGGGGAATGGAATGCAAACGATGGGATAATCTACACAACACTGGCTACAATTGGCTCCAAGAAACTGGGAAAGAAATCTTACAGGAAAGATTTTCTCCCTCAGAGGGAGCAAAATTTAATGCTTTCCGGTAAGACTGCTTTCCCAAATCAGTGGAATGTAGGAGACTGTCTGCCCTGCCAGTCCATTCCATGTTTAGAACAATCCCGTTGATCAGTACAGTACATGTGTTTGAAGTCAGTCCTCATCCCTTGATAATGGAGTAGATTTATGACCTTCTGGTTCCAAAAACTTTTCATTAGGACTGACACATGTTCAATGTAACAGAAATTTGAGTGATAGCAGAAGAAAATGTTTCTTCAGACTAGATATCGGGATTTTTTTCTCATGGGAGAAATTATAAGCCTTCGAACTGACCTTTTCAAACTGAAAAAAATAAAAAATAAAAGTAATAAAAATAAAATAAAAAGAAAATAAATGAAAAAGAATGCATTCTTTGTAAAAATAACAGTCTGCATCGCCAGATAAGAAAAACTTTATTATATGTGCGGCTAGAGAAGACTCAGCCTGATGAGAGTCTTCGCTATTTGGCTAAATAACTTATGGGGCTTGGACTATCTATAAAGCATACATCATTGATATTCTTCAGACATGCAGATGGAGTCACTTGAAATCCAAAGATATACTTTTTCTCGTGAAATAGCCCAATTATGGGATATTTTAACCACAGGAGCTTGAAGTTCTAGCTTAGAAATGTTTCTAAACCTTGTCATCCAAAGTGCCCAATACAACACTGTACAATAATATTTTAAATGACATATGGTCTTTCTGATTTTTGACATTTTGAAGAGTCTTGCGGTCTAAACTTCAAGCGCCTGTGATTTTAACATAGTACAAGGGTTGATCCAGAAGTAATGTCACTGTGTCCACTGCGCGCTCATTCATCGTAGCATTATTATAACAAGACCTGTCACAGGGCCAGGATAGCTCGCCTGACAGCGCCTTGCCCATCACATAAAAAACTTTAACGTAAAACTTTAACATTTTGCTAACGCCGACGCCAACGCCAACGCTGACGCCGACGCCAGGGGTATTGCAATAGCTCTTCCTGAACTTCGTTCAGGCGAGCTAAAAATCATATCAAGCTGCACTGTATTTCAGTTCTGATTTAAAGAATAAATATAAATGGAATCTTTTTTCTTTCCAATTATACAGACGTTCAAAGTATGCCACTGACGCCATCGCGCCGCACGTCAGAATAACGTTCATTACATGAACATAATTTTCAAAGGCAATCACAAATCAAAATCAAACTAACCCGCCAAATCAGATGAAAATTTGATACAATGACGAAATATATTTCTGTCGCCCACTGTTGAAATGTTAATATCCTCACTGCAGTTTGAAGTTTGCTAGCTAGCGCTAATGCTTGTTACTGCCGAAAGTAAAAATGTTGATATGTGACAAAAACGCGTCAGCTGATTTGTGCGGTTTTGCCTCGAATTCGGAATATCACCCTTAGAAACTCTAGAGCTGTTTAGTTAGACATGTGGTGAAATAACAGATATTATGAGGCTTGTTTAAAGCTGCAATCAGCGCGATACGCGTGCAGATGAGTCGCTAGAGGATAGTCTGAAAACCGAAAGACCTTTATGTGCAATGTCAGACAAAAACGTCACTCTTGTTTGGACCCCATGTATGAAGATTTATGTTTTGAAATTCGAATATTGTGTAAAATTCTTAAACTTGAGTTGCGGGGCCCTTCAAGTTATATTAAAGATGAGATAAACATTGGGAAGAGACATATAGGTGCTATGCCGGAACAGCGAATATGCTACTTTGGACATGACACAATATCGAAATTTCGTCTGGTGCGCCAGCAACGTCATTGGTGTGCGGCGCGTTTCGTTACCATGCCTTCTGTCTATCTCGATATCTCAATTACTGTGCACTGTATTTCTATGACATTTTCAGCCCATAGTGCAAATAGATTAAGGTACTTGGATACGAAATTTTATTGGTCTCCCTTTATTCTACATGATTTTATAGCTGCAGTGACATTACTTCTGGATCAACCCTCGTATATGGGCCATGTTACATAGCAAAATCCATTTGGGCATTTCCAAACAGTCTGATCAGAGCTTTTACCTTCCATGTTCCTGCACATATACATTGGAAAAGCTTCAAAAATCTTCAATAAATACGGTGCAAAATATATTTAGCATTTTTTTTTTTTAATATTTTGCAATTGTTCTCATTACTAAGTGCAACATTGAGCGAAATTAAATTGCACGGAAGGAAACCGTATTTGGGGCTTAAGATACCATGGGATATACTGGAACCATCTTTAAAATCGATATTAGGGATAGGCGATAAGGGGTTATTAGCCGTAACTTGTCAAAGCTATTGATTTTGTAAAAAATATAATTAAGCGTACCAACTGACGAATCTTTTATCATATACTTTCACTAGTATTGCCCTTGATACCAGATATTTGGCCCACGTATTATAGCCCTGTCAGAAAGCGCTGTCTAGCCCTGTTGTCCAAAAGTCAGGTGTAGGGCCGAGATCACCTCACGTGCAGGGCGGGACAGAAATATCTCAGCCCTTGTATCGGCCCTCAGTTTTGGCGCTAACGTCAAGTATTGCCGCTGACGTCATCAAAACAATTCAGCGAGCTAAAAGACGTCTGCCGCCATGTTTTATTGCCGCACGTCGACTGGCTGAAAGTGGACACGCAGAGGCTTTGTACATTTGTAGTTTGTTCTAAACCCAGAAAACCATTCTCGGTAAGTTTTATTTTGTAATCTGAGCCATTTACGATTAAAATACCAAACAATTATGATGTGTTTTCTTCATTTTATGCACAGTTGTACTTCCAGCTGAAAGAAAAATGGCGGCACGGCTCACCATCCATCATCTTCCGACTCGAACATCTTCATGTTTTTTTCAGCCAATAAAAAGAAAGAAAAAAAAAACAGACAAATTTTAATGGAACAAAAATGTTGCAGTATTTCTTACAAAAGTTCAATTTCTATAAGAAAGTATATGATAAAAAGATCATCACACAGTTGTTTTGATCCCATCCCTGATCTCAGCCCTCGGACCGTATCAGCCCTCGCCCTTCGGGCTCTGGCCGATACGGTCAACTCGGGCTGAGATCAGGGCTGGGATCAAAACAACTGTGTAATACTCTCTATGTATATGTTATTGACGTCAAAACGTTATAATTCGATCCAGTGTGCAATGATTCACGAGTGCTTCAGTTCAATGGAGAATCAAATCCCAAGAAAAAACAATAGGCTAAAATTAAAGGTCACGTCATGATTAATTTAACTGTCAAGCTTCTTCATTGAAGTGTAACGTAAATGTGAGAAAATGATGACGTTTGTCAAAGACTTGATTTATGCTAAGTAACCTGGAAGAACTTTCTTTCTGAAAGTTTACGTTTTCATATTGGTAGATACCAAACATACGCTCGAAAGGAATTCACAAAATACTGATTAAATGATAACGTAAAAACAAGGGAAAACGTCAATTTTTCAAACTTTGTAAATCTCATACTGAGAGCATATTCAAATGTTTTAGAGCGTTTTCCTTTATTTTAACAGCAAACCAGTCGTCTCATTATGGGTTTGGCTTTTGCACAAGGCTACTTGTGCAGTCAAGATAAATGGCAGCATGGGAAAATGGTTCATAAGAACAGATTCGATTAGGCAAGGATTTCTCCTGTCACCCTCTTCAGCATAAGGTATAAGGCTGAAATAGTGCCGAGAGGACCAAACTAATGACAAACAGTGCCAATTGCATCTAGCGGGAGCTTAAGGTAAAATGACAGAAGCTGGGTACCGTAACACTAACATGCTTTAAATACCTTGAAGAGGTCAAACAATGGCCAAATACCGGAAGTTCTCTCAAGGATTGCAAGCCGGGCCGGGTAGCGCAATCGGTAGGGCACCTGACTCGTAAGTCAGAGGTCCTGGGTTCGAATCCCGGTCTGGCCACATACTTTCGTTTCTCCTTCCGCTGATTCAAGAAGGGCAGTTGTCAGTTACTGGCGGAAGTATGTGCACTTAGTACTGGTTAACCGCTTAGGAGGTCTAGGCCTGCCCAGGAATAGTGTGGTTAGGTTAACTGACCGTCCCGACATGACCTTAGTTGTTTACCGTGGACGTTAAGCATCAAATCAACCAACCAACCAACCAACTCTCAAGGATTGCACAAACCACTGCAGCTTTTACAAAGCTGGAGCCAATTTGGAGAGATAATAACATATCTCTTGGATCACAGGTGAAAATGATGCATGTCCTGTAATTTCTATATTTCTGTATGTCTGTGAATCGTGGACCTTGACAGCATAGTTAGAGACAAGAACTCGGGCCTTTGAGTGAGTGAGTGAGTGAGTGAGTGAGTGAGTGAGTGAACTCGGGTTTAACGTCCCACCAACAACGAGGTCATATGGAGACGGGACCTCGTTTTAAAGTCTCATCCGAAAGACCGGAGAAGCGGGGGATCGAACCTGCGACCTCTGGATTGGTAGTCTGGAGTGTTATCCACTACGCTACAGCCGCTCCTCGGGCCTTTGAAATGAGATGCTACCGAAAGTTACTGAGCATTTTGTAAAAATAAGATGAACTCCTGACCATGGTCAAGAGAGGGAAAGTAAGGTGGTTTTGGCTATGTCTCAAGGTCTTCTGTTTTAGCAAAGACAATTCTACAGGACACAGTAAAAGGAATAAGATGAAGAGGTAGACTGAAGAAGCGGTGGGAAGACAAAATTAAAGAGTGGACAGAGATGGACTTTGCCAGTTCAACTAGAGCAGCTGAAAACAAGCGAAATATTTGTCGCAAAGTCATTTGTGGTGCCCAAACGACCTTGCGGGGTTATGGAATAAAACAGAATAGAACAGATGTCACTACTGGCCGTTAGAGGCGAGAATCTTTCTAACCGTAAACAGGGTTCCATTGCAAACAGCCTTTTATTACCAACCTCTCATCATCCTGGTATTGCTGAAATACTGTTGAAAAGGACGAAAAACCGCAACTCATCCATCTATCTATACCGTTTCTGCTTTAGCAAGCGATTGGCTGTTGTATATACAGTGATGCGGGTAATGTAAATGGCTGCCACTGCCATTTTAAACATTCATTTACGACCATTTTGTCAAATCTGACATGCAGTTATATTATATATGCAGCTGACTCCACTGACGGGGTCCTGATTGAAAACCGGCCACTTAACTGTATAAGACACTGAAGCAGACCTTTCTATTGGATTCTTTTTAAAGAAGCCACCTTGTTTCCTATTTATGTTTTAGGGCGCGTTTACACGACCAAAGTTTCTATGACAAAGTAGGTTTGTCACAGAAAAATTTGCTCCTGTAAATGCCAAAATATGACAATGTTTCTTTGACAAATATATATGGCAAAGTTACTTCGATAAATTAAATTTGTCCGTGTAAACGGAAGACTTTGCTAAAGAACATTGCTACAAGCGTGGAAAATGTGACAAAGATTTTGTTTCATCGCTGCAGGTAACTTTGACGAATAATATTTGGTCGTGTGAACACTGCAGCAAATATTTCATTGCCAAAGTTAATGTGACAAAGATTCTATGGCACATTTTCTTTTACAAATAATTTGTTCCGTGTAAACGCAATTGTTTGTCATACTTTCTTTGTTAAAGTTTCTGTGACATAGAAACTTTGCTCGTGTAAACGCACCCTTAAGGGCAGGATTCTGGTTCTGATTGTATCAATTCCTGGTGATTGCTTATCTTTTTTTAATTTTTGTAATGGACGTTTCTTATTTAAATCTATGGGACCAGTCTTGGTAGCACAGTCTGTAGAGTGCCGGCTCCTTGATTGAGAGGTACCAGGTCTCAACATACCCGGGCAGCAGCCTACCAAGGTCGTTAAAACTGATACTAGTTGCCTTCTGCTTGGCACTTAGATTCACAGAGAAGAGCAAGTACTAGTCTCTAGGTGTCAATAAACTGTGACTGTGGGTGGAATGATGTCAAGTGTCAGGGACATATTACCTCGGTAAGGCAGCACTATAAAAGCGAGAGTTAAGTTCCCTGTTGTGATATGACTGAAAAATAGTTGAAAACGACGTACATAACACACACCAATACACACACACACACACACACACACACACACAAACTTGTTTGGGTGGATTTTCAAAATGTAATCTTTCACAGTTCAATGAAAGACCAAAGCGTATTAGCAATGAATGGGCACCCAATAAGCATGGTAGTCTGTTCAAATTTGGTGTTTTGTAGTGTCTGCCTAAAATACAGGGCTACGGAGACGAACGAGGCTTCCTTGACAATGACAACACATTCAAATAATCAAAACAAATATTTGTACGTATTTTATTTATTTGGTTGCTCTTTCATGCATAATTACTTCTTAACATACGCAGCCAAAATCAGGAGCCTGTAAAAGTTTAAAGCTAAGTGAATACAATTTTATGTTCTATTGAAATCTTTTTAGAATCTATAAACATAAACAGGGAGTAATATCAGTTGTCCTACCTGTGCTGTCGACCGAGCCAATCAATTACCATACATGCAAATAGCTGCTGTTGACAAAGCCTATCGCCAGCGGTATAGGCTTGGTCGATATCAATAGTACCATTTACCGGTATGGTTTGGTCGTAAGCCTTAATTCTTGGTTGAGAGCGATTTTGCATAGTACAATCTCCACTGTGGGTAATACCAATTTGGCTGCCTGTGCGATCGACCGAGTCTGTACTATACAAAGTGGCTGTCGACCGAGAATACGATCGTAAGCATTACCAATAACGGTAAATGGTACTATTGTTAATGGCTATCGATTGAGCTGATACTGCTGTCAATTGCCTCTGCTGACAGCTTTTCTTTGCATGTATGGTAATTGACTGACTCAGTCGAAAGCACAGGTAGCCAAAATGGTATTACTCCTGTGATCTCAGTCGACAGTAGGGATTTGATAATACTCCCGTGATAAAATATATTGTCACACAACACTGCTCCATATGCGACAGTATATATTGGAGTGGAAGGATTTTTGCAAATCACCTCTATGTATATTGTCTATCGAAGTGGCATATTAGAGAAACAATTGAGAAACAGATAAGGTGGGTAACTGGTGATAGCTGAGGGACAATGCTCCGTATTTCTAAAAAAACCTATACTCAGAGGCAATAAAAAGTATACAGTTTTTGGTTTTGAGTCTTCTTGCCTCCGTGTGCACTTAAATGGAACCTAATAGACTTGTTTATCTGACAAAAAATTGCAAATCGACTTCCCATTAGAACTCAATGCAAACTCAAAGGCCGTTACCAGAAGACGCCAGAAACATAATTTCTTGTTTCCAAACATTTAATCCGTTACCCCGTTATTCATCTGATAGTGCGACATGTCCTTATAAATCTTCATCCCTCTTTCGAAAAAATGCATGAAAATACAGATAATTTATCTCTATTGTCCAAAGTGCATGTTAAGAGGGGAGATAATCAAGTTACATTGATGACTTAGACCCCTTCTGACCTATTGTACAGAAAATTGTCGCAAATTATGCAAAAATGATTGTATTTATTAACAGTACCTAGGTATTGTGCAGATATATAGAAGTAAAAAGTATGCAAAGACCAGGAACTGAAACAATCAAAATCCAAATCCAGCCCTCAAACCATAGTTGGAAACAACTAAGATTACAAATAATCAAGATACAGAGAACATATGGCCAACCGAGTGAGCAGCTTGTTCCCAAAAGGTGGCCACTCAGCAACCCAAACCTGCAGAAAATTCCGGACTGTTTTACGTGTATACTTTCTTTTGCCTCTAAGTATATATTGTGGAATTTCATTAGAATGGCCTAGGCAAGGTGAGTCTAATAAATACCCGCAACACATGTTTTTATGGAGAACTTAAGAAAATTACCCTTTCACTTTCATTATCATCAAACACCCACCTTACCTGTTTATCTAAAACAGATGCATTCATGCAATTGGAATACAATACAGTAGAGATGAAATTAATATGCCCTGACAAACCCTTTTCCCTCAAAATCATTATATGAGCCTCATTGTGAAAAAACCTATCTTTGGGGTTTCTGACCGGGTAAGACTAAATATACACGCATAGCCATAGAGACTTAGAGACAGAGAAATTCAGAAAAAGAAACTAGAGGTACTTTACTATCCAGGCTGCGATAAAGAAAGCACCGATCTGACAACGCAAATGGGCAAGTGATCAGCGCCTTTTCTATTCATGTATGCAAAGATTAGGTTTTCTCCTCATGATGCTCATTTAATATACCTTTATTAATAAAATATGCTGCATGAAGTTAAAAAAAACTGTTGAAAAATAAACTTTTTTGTCCAAAACTGATCCGGCATGGGGATATCTGCGAAGAAAAACAAAACTGTTGGCAATGTAAGTTATTATTTTCCTCCCCTCAGAGAAAATCGGCTAAGTTTTATTAGCCTCTGGACAGAGGCAGTTATACTGATCACTCATTCAAAAGCTCATCGGCTGATAACTGACATGATTGGAATTTTACACACCATTTTGGAAGTTTTGAATGCAAAGTACATGAAACAATTCTTTATATGGTAAATTGACCGGTCATGCATTTGTTCATTAACTGATAAGCACCTACAAGTACAGACAGGTACTCTTGTTTGAATGTGTGAATAATGCCACAAATTTACTAAAATTTCAGACAAAAGAACTCATAAATTTTGAAACGTAATGTTTAAGCAATTGGTCCAATATTTAAAATAAGATGGACAGTGCCAACATCAAATAGTAAGAATTCCTTACGAGTGGTTAACAGGACCCAAATATTTAAGATATTTGAATTAAGCCCCTTGGCTCTTGGATGTTATTTTTTTTATTTGTAAACTGATTTTCAAAACTTTTGTGGCACAATTAAGGACAAAACTAGAGCAAGAGAGCAGGGGCTCACGTTTACCCCCGGACAGTGCCACTGCCTACAGAAAATAAAACTTTACATAAAACATTAATGCAAACGTTTACAAACAGACAGACAGACAGACAATTAATCATACCCAGTAATAGACACAATCAAATATCAAAAGGTTTCATCCCAAGATTTCGCAATAAGCAAAGATACGAACTTAAAAGTCAATCTTTACAGAAATGTTAAATGAATTTCAAAGTCTGTGACCTTGACCTATGTTCAGCAGCAGCCTCCAGATGATGTCAACTAGACTGTTTCAGCTAACAGTAAACCTGGTCACACATCAGGTGGGTTATGCAAATATCCAAGTCTGTGTCCTTGATCTTAGGTCTGCAGCAGCAACCAGATGATAAACTAACACATATCTATCCTGTACTAGTACTTAACACATCCACATCTGAACAAATTCCAGTTAAAGCTTTCAGAAAATAGCAAAAGCAAGACCTTAACACAAAACTTAATCCAACTGTTGTACAAATTTCTAAGTCTTTGACCTTGACCTTAGGCCAACAGCAGCGTCCATGTGATGGAAACTGAACAGTATCCATCTTGAAGTAACACTTAGCACATATGAACCAGTTCCAGTAAATACTTTCAGGAAAACAGAGCAAAAGCTAAAACAAAACGCAAAACTGTAACACAACTGTTGTACAAATTTCTAAGTCAGTGAACTTCACCTTAGGTCAGAGCAGCATCCAGGTGATACAAACTCATTAGTATCCATCCTGTCGTAATACTAACTATATATAAACAAGTTCCAGTAGAGACTCTCAGGTAAACAAACCAAAAGAACAAAATTAACGCAAAACTAACGCAAATGTTAACTAAAGGACGGAAGGACGTACGGATAGACGGATGAACGGACAGAAAGGCGAAAGCTGTATCCCCCTCAACATACTTCGTATGCCGGGGGTATAATGATGAATAGATTATATTTGAGCCACATCATCAAAAAACATGTCTTCGGGGTTTCCGACCAGGTCAGACACAAATCAGTCTGCACAGCTACAGAAGCTGGCTAGACGTTTGAAATTTCAGATATAGAAACTAGAGATATAACTTTCTCGGAAGTGAAAAACTAAGCCGCTCATCAATCTGCACGGTATGCTGAGCAGTTCTCCTTTGCCTTTGGTTTTTTTATGCAAACAACAGTTTTTTTGTTGTTATTTTTCATGACGTGGCTCATTCCAATGAACCCAGTTTGGTAGTCCCAATGATAACTTCCTTCTAAAATATGGGTATACCTAAACAGACGACAAATATATATCTGAGCCAGTTCATGAGATGTTGTACATGTATTTCTCATATCTGCAACCAAGAAAGTTTCTGCGAAGTTCACCAGAGCCTTCCCTGTTCGCACACGTAAAGTATGGAACTAGGCAAAAGGGTTTCGTACCAATACAGGGAAAGACTGAATGCTGTACTTGCTACTAATCTGATAGTAATAGTCTGATTTTGTTGTTTTCTGTAAAAGTTAGATATGGTAAAGCAACTTTTTTGACAGCAAATCTGTCTTACGCATCTTGGCTAAAGTAATCAAAATTGAGACAAGAAGAGTAGACTAGTCAAAGATCGTACACTTAAATTCTGTTAGATTTCTCCCCTGATGTGGTCAGTCATGTCTAGTGGCTGGACTAACCAAATACCTGTAAAGTTATTTGGATAAAGGTCAGAGTTGTCTAATAATAGCTACATTCCCCACTATTTAAACGGACTGGAGTTAGATTATAGTTAGGTTTTGTCAGCACATTGGCAAACCATGTTTCATTAACTTTTTAACAAATGACTTCGCGGCCTATTTGTCAATAAAACCTGTGCTAATAAGACACTGCTCCCAAGCCATCATGTTTTTAGAATGAGATCACGGAAAACTCACTCATGATATGGCTCAATTATCGCTTGCTTTTGACACTTGCTGTTAGTAAAGCTTACATTGCTAAATTGAGAAGTATATTCCACTAGTGTGCCCACAATGAGCATATAAACTTCAAACTACATCAAAGCATGCCAAAACAATACAAAACAATACTATAAAAAAAATCTCAAAACACAAATTATGAAATTATATGCAAGATCCGTGGGGGAATAGTACATATATGTTTAAGAAAACCATACTGGACACCCTATGCTAATCTGAGTAAGTGTATATTAGAAACTGTTCTGAGAAAACTATCAAAAGCTATAATGCTTTCATGCTTTACCTGACCACACTGCTCAATTAACGAGTGTCTGAAGTTTGTTGCCATATATATGTATATGAGCCACGTCATGAGAGAGCCTGCTTTTCCATATATGCGAACAAAAAAGGCACAGATCAACTGCGTTTCAGCGAAGACCGACCAGCGCCTTTGATTTTCGCTGCCTCTATACTAAAACATCTCCAGAAATTTCAAGTCTCTTGCTAGTCTCTGTAATACTCATTTGGCTACCTGTGCTTTCGACCGAATCAGTACTATACAAAGTGGCTTTCGACGGAGAATACGATCGTAGGCATTGTCAATAACGGTAAATAATACTATTGTTAATGACTGTCGATCAAGCTGATACTGCTGTCGATTGCCTTGGCCCAAAGCCATTTTTGCAGGTATGGTACATGTAACTTACTGACTCGGTCGAAAGCACAGGTAGCTAAATTGGTATTACTTACCTTTTTCGAAAACCCGAAGACAGGTTTTATCACAACGTGGCTCATATGTCAACTACTCTTTCTATAGTACAATGCATTTCCTGAAACACTGGTGGCATAGATCATAAGGTTAATCACAGTGCAATTTGACATTGTCTAAGTAGCTCTTTATGTTGAGGCTTAAATTTTTTCTTCACATCATTACAAACAAAGAGCAAAGAAGAAACAAAGTATTTGTTATGCTGTTTTATGCAGCTTTCAGAAAAGTGAAAATACACATTTCCAAGGTCTCCTAGAGACTTTACACAATCCTTAATAAATTCTCTTCTAGTCCTTGTCACAACAACTAGATCTCTAGGTGGCAGAGGAATTTTACCACTGTCTTTCAGTAGTCCTTTACAACCATAACACTTTGAGACTCTGTTATCACAGTCCTCTAGGAAGTATAAAATATAGCCTCCATCTGGTGGTTTTTAGTAGGGTGACTTTCAGAGGTGAAATGAAGGTGGGGTAGTCATAAAAATACTACAAGCAGTGCTATATACCAAAATGTTTGTCACACCTTGTAGTTTATGAAATCGCCGGGATCCAGTGGCAGATGTTGGTGCGGTTTGAGAAATCCAAGATGGCGTCCAAGATGGCCGCCGTGTTTAGAACAGGGCACTTGATATTTGTATCTTGCTGTAAAATTTTAAAAATGGAAAATACAGAAAAGGAAATGACTTAATATTTATGTAACATAAACCAACATTTGATGAAAGTATATTGTTGATTGCTGTTGAACAAGGTCAAGGTCATTTTCAAGGTCAAATGTAATTGTTTAGGGAAAAATCTTCACTTTACCTCCTATTTTCACAATTTTTGTAAAAATCTTGCTGAACGGAGCATGTTTTGGTGTATGTTGATTAACTTCAGTATTTATAGTTATAGTTTATTGACAAATGAATGCATTTTGTGTCATAATTGTGGGGATATTGACCTTGACATTCATCAAGCATGTCAAATACTGATTAAAATTGAAACAAAATCCTACATATATTTTTTATTTTGATATTACCTTTTCACTGTTTATGCAGGTAAATCATTGGCCATACTTTTTCACAAAGTAAACATACTATCAAGGTTTTATATGCAAAAAGGTCAAGGTCATATTAAAGGTCATGAGAGTGAATAAAGTAAACATAATACAAGCCAAAATACCGGAAAATGTGCCTTCTGAGATTTAAGACTTAGAAAATCTCTTAAGCTATTTACATTACTGGTACTTTGGATATCAACAAGAATAATTTACCTACGTGCAGTAGTGCAGCAGATGCCATAGGCATTGATCAGCAGAAGCCTATATAAACAAGCTCGGCTACGCCTTTGTTGTTCACATTTGACTCTATACACGTTTTGAAGATAAAGATATGAAACTAGTCTCAGGATCCATACTAATGTAATTGATTTTAACAGAGTTTAAAAATCTGGCATGAATCTTATGATAAGGTATAAAGCACTGTGAGCACAGCTGTTATATTATGCACATCATTAATTTTGTCATTAAGTCAAGGTCATATCCAAGGTCAAGAGACAACCTAATCGTAGTATCTCCTAGTCTATCATAGCATGACCCCTACATTAACATTGTCATACATTTTGAAGAAAGTTGCGTGCATTTAATGTAAAAATTGAAGAGATGTGCTGTACAAGCAAACCCTGTCCACAGTTATGATGCTATTGAACAAGGTCAAGGACATTTTCAAGGTTAAATGTATTTGAGAGGGTGATAAAAAAAGGTTGTCAAGCTGTTGCACAGTCGGGATGTCTGGGTGTACTTTCATATCTTTCACCACTTTATGCGAACACACTCTTAATGGTCCTTGAAGACCTTTGACTGGGATGAGCTGAAACCATTGGCACCGGGTCAGCAGACAATTTCAGCTTACTAAATTGTCTTTTCCATTGCACCACTTGCTCTGGTGGAAATGACTGAATCCTCATTGAGAGACCCATACAGCTTGTGCGACGTCTATGCTGCTCATGCATGAATTGGTTCACAGGTCAGCTCAACTAGAATACGACAACCTGTGCGTGTAAGTTTCTTTTACCTGTTCTCAAATGAGAGGCAAGTTTTATGATTTTCTTTTTCCTCAGGTGGCATGCTCTTCCTGTGCGGAGGTGGGGGGTCTGCTTCAGTGAGAGAGCCTTTGCTCAAATGGGAGTTGGTTCTTTTCTTTGGGAGTTGGCCTTTGGTTAAAAGGAACGCAGAGATGGGGTGGTGGAGTTCGTTTTCCTGAATGGGAGGCTGTTCTTGTGGCTTTGCCTGTTTGTTTGCTTTTGCAGTGTGACCCTTTGATGGGAAGTCTGCTCTGGAGCATAGGATGGATAGTATATGTCCTTTGAACAGTATTTCAGCCATTTCGGTACAACGAGAGGGTGATAAGGGATGGTTGTCAAGCTGTTGCACAGTTGGGATGTCTGGGTCATATTTTTGCCATTTTTACAAAGACAGGCAGCTTTTATGACTTCCTTATTGCATGCTTCCCCAGGAGGCATGATGGCCCTTCCTTGGGGGTCTGCTTTGGAAGGATAGCGTTTGCTCCAATGAATGGGGAATCTCTTTGGGAGCTGGCCCTGGGTTGGAGAGGGAGCAGGGATGGGTTGGCTGTGTTGGTTCCTCTAAAGATGTTTCACCTTAACATATACACTATCATGGTCAGAAAATACATCATTTGTATATATGAGGGGCATTCATTTAATGCTGTCATTGGGGCTCTACAGGGCGCATTTTTAATCCCATTCACATTTCGTTTACTTCAACCCTTCGGAGTATTTTCTCCCTTGACGGAAACAACCTTTTCAAGTCTCGAAATCCATTCTGTAAAGGCAGAGAAGTAGGCCTTTTTAGGAATACCCTGAAGACACTGGTAAATTGCTCTACCAAGTGCACTTCGGGATTCATAACGACTACTAGAAAGGGATTTCTTTAGTAAAGAAAACAGGAAAAAATCGCAGGGACTAAGGTCTGGCGAATAAGGTGGATGAGAGAGCTGAACTACCCTTTCCTTTTTCAAGAAGTCTTGGACAAGAACACACTTGTGAGCAGGTGTGTTGTCATGGATAAGATACAGACCTCTTAAACTGGTTTCATTTTGCATGCAGTAAAGGTTGAGTGTATATAACTGAACCAACTTGAATTTTCAATAACTTTTGAAAGACTGAACGGATTAGACCGAAATTTCACCCTATTATAGAAAATCACTCTCCAGTGAAATTGCCGCAGTTTCCACGTGCTCCTTACAGCCACGCGGTATGGTGGGCCATTAGTGAAACAATTAAATGAACAACCCTCGTACCTGGATCTTTTGTGTTGCATTGTTATAACTGGATTTTAGACCAAACTGAATGGATGTGATTTGATTTGATTTGAGGAAGATGCTAAGCGGCCTATACCGTTAATATACTTAATTTCAATCCTGTAACTGTATTTTAGACCAAACTGAATTGATTCGATTTGATTTGAGGAAGATTCTAAGCGGCCTATACCCAGAGGACTCATTGTGCAAGATAGGGCTTCTGCAATGGAGTCATGCACTGCCATGGAGTAATGTATAGTTCTAAGGAAAATAAATAGACAAACAAACAAACAAAGATGGGGGTTTCCTCAGCTATCCTAACCCACGTTCACTGTCAAGGCATTATGGGGCCAGATTGAAAAGGGCGTGTTGTTGTATTTACTTTTCATACATGTACATGCTATATAGAGGACAGGAGGGGACATTGCAGATTAGACATAGACGCCCTGAAACCAGCATAGGCGCTAACTCTCACAATCTTTAGGGGTTTAATGTCAGTTTCGCAATCCTTGTGCCGGGCATGATATATAGGTCAGACTCTGTATTTAAATGTTGAAGAAGAACCCGAGTGCCCGAGTGAGCGGAGAAAGAACCATGGCAAACTTGCTCGGTAAACAGATAGAACGTAACCAGATGTAGTCATGTCTTCCTTAGGCGTCAGGGACCAAGAATCTGCTCTCGCAGGTCCGAACCTGTGACGATCATTAAGCTGCCCCATGACAGTGTTTGTTACACTGTTCAACTGGCAGGCCAAGTCTTCCTCAGCAATCTGCATCATAAAGAGGGCAGCAATTTAACCGCCTTCAATATGATAACAGTAAAGACAACAGAGTGGTCTCATCACAGAGGTGGGCATATGTCTAATTACACCAAATGGCCGAGCATAAGCTCAACTAATAACCCTACTGATTTTAATCGAAGCAGATTCAGCACTCACAGGCCATGATGCGGCCTAAGGGATCATCCTTAGGAACGATCTGTTTAGTTTCAGTGCCGATCTTATGTTCAGATAAGCACTGGAAGCAGGGACTACTGGCATGTGTAGTTTTATAGCTGGTCATGGGTTCTGTCTGCATTCAGATGTTGCTCTTTATTTTCAGGAGATGATTGGTATTTTAAGCAGTTTACATTGTTTTCAAAAACCTGCCATTGTAATTGCATTATACGTTGTTCTAATATGATACTTTCAACCAAAATATACTGTTTAAGCCCAAAATGCCGCAGTATTTAACTATCGAAATGCTCCTTTGAAACTCTGTGGTTGTGGTTCTTCTTGTCAGTGTTATTGCTGCAGTGTTATCAATTTCAATTAATCCACTTTATTATTTTATTTTGTTAATTATTCTGCTCCCGATGGTAGCCATGAGAGATCTCCTTTTCAAAGAATATGGTTATTCCCTCACACACACTCACACACCAATATGTACTGCATACCCGGGCACCATTATTGACATGTTTATTTTGGCACAATGGGCCACAAAACAGACATGTGTAATACTTATTGCTTTAGCTGGAAATAGTAATAGGCTATAGTTTACCATTTCATAACTGAGATTTTAATGTTTGTCATGTAAATCAGTCATCGTTTACATTTTGCCTTTCAAATTTCCCTCAACAGAAACTTGATCTGTCGGTGTCACCATAAACGTATCCCCCCCTGGGAATTCGCTCCTACTACATATGTAAACAATAGAAAATACCTGCACAGGAAAGAAATTTGTTTAAAGAACATAATACATAATGTGCTACAACAGTAAGCCTATTTTTGATATATACAACTTACCCATACTTTCTATTAAACTGTATATTGATTGTAATTCTCCTGCATTTCCCCTATTGAAATAGCTGACTTTCGTGAAGTACCCCTTGTTGCTATACCCCATATTCACTTACTTAAAAAGGTATAATATCTAAACCAAATGCATTTAACAGATGCCAGTTGCCTATAAAATGTTATTCTGAAGGTGAAATAGCATTGCTATAAATATTTTGGAAGTTATTGAAAAAAAGATCTGGTCAAACAGCGATTTTTAACGAATTCGACCTTTGACCTTGAATTTGACCTTGACCTTTGAGGTTTATTTTATTTTTTGCACGTGTTTGAAATGGTATGCACAATTGAAGATAAACTACAGCTGTTTTAAATTCATAACCACATGACACAGATGATGAGCACCAATATTCTAAATTGACCCCCTTTTCAAGGAACGGCGGCCATCTTGTGACACCATCTTGGATTTCTCGGTTCGCACAAACGTCACGCAGTGGATCCCGGCTGTTTTACAAACTTTGGGATATGACAAACATTTTGGTATATAACACTGCTTGTAGTATTTTTATGACCACCTACCCTATGAAATATGCATCTTTTCTGGCTAAAGTCACCCTACTATTTGGGTAAGGAAGACTAACCCTCTCGTTTGTTAGGTTCTCCATGTTTTCATCTGGTAGCACATTATAATGAGTAACTGTTGTTGTCTGTTTGTTAGCGATTCCTTTCCGTCTTTGTGTGGCCTTTTGTGGTTTTTTACCTCGTGAAGCTGGAAGATTAGCAGATACAAGACCAGTTAAGTTAACCGTTATGGACTTTCGCCTATACCAGTCAATGAATGGCCTCAAGATGTCGCAGTGTTCTGCCACTGCGACAGAATGGGAACATATTTTATATCCATCCCATCGTGAACATTCCTTGTCACATGTAACTTGACTAGAGTGAAACACTGTTGTATGGTGAGGTCGGTTTACATCTGTAGAACTTGTAACAAGATACCTTCCAATAATGCTCGAGGTAGATGCCTGGCCTGGTAAAGGAACTATATCAGTTTTACTGTGATGTAATCGTGAAGCCTTACTGAAAATGTTATCTAAGACTGGAAATGGTACGTTTGTTATTCCACTGTCCTCCGGTGAAACCGATAAAGCAAGTGACGAGCTTTGGTGATCATCATCTTTATCCTGTACCTGTAAATCAGGGATTGTTTGACGTGGTTTTAAGTTTGATTCCAAGTATTTGTTGTACACACTTTCTTTTTGTTTCCTGTCCATGTTATAGTATTTGTCCTCTTTAATTGATAAGTTAGAATACTCTTGCTTTAGCTTAAAGCTACTTTGATTTATCAATGCTAGTTTTACCTCTGTTTCCTGCCGTAGTACAGTTCGTTTGATTGACTGGATAAATTCCGGAACTCTTTGCTTCTTTCTTATGTTCAAATCTGTTTTCACCACATTATTTATGCACTCATTTGCATTCTGTGTATAAACACGAGGTGGAAACCCTAGACCACATTGGGATCGTAGAGAAGCAGACATGCAGTTTTTTATTAAATCACTTTTGTAGTCAAGAAAGTACTGAAAGAAATTGTTTCCTTCCACATGCCTTTGTAACCAAATATCCTTTAGAGAGTCAAGTTTTCTGTCAAAGTCCTCAGGTGACTGGCAGTCCACTAGTCCAGGGGTAGTAGTGTCACTAATTGTTAGTCCAAATATTTCATTTAAAAACTCTTGCTTTTCGGGTCCTTTAATATTCAATGAGCTCAATTTTGAAATTATGTTATCCCGCATATGTATATCACATAGTAAATGTTTTGCAAATGGCAAACAGGATTCAAATGCTTTTGAGAGATTTACTTCACCATCTGTTCCGAAAACAATGATATTAGCAAGTCCAGGTTTTTCTCTGATCATATAAGATGGAAGCATGAAAAAGCTGTCATATGTACGTTTTTGATGAATCAGAGCCGGCCCAATCATTACTGGTTCATGTTGTAATTTTTTGTGCTCTAACATCAAATTTCTGTAAGTTGTTAGAGTAACATAAAAAGAACCTATATTAAAAGTAGTGTCAACACCCATTACACAGAAGTTGGAACTGTTAGTGCAAAATTTTTCTATTTCTTTTAGTTGTGTTTCCGTGGCCAGAAAAATGGCAAATTCTGGCGACAACTCAATTTCTCTAATGAATTTTAGATCTTCATTTTTCTTTAAATCGACAGCCTCTAGAATTTCGTCTCCGTAGTCTTTCCTTTTTAAATTGTATATTTGCTGGCGATCTCTTGGTTTTTGGGATCCAGAGATTATGTTTTCCAAACCTCCCGAGTTTTCAATGATAGTATGAAATACCTCTTTTGGTGACTTTTTGTTCATATCTTTTATTGAATGTTTTACGGTTTCTTGTGTCCGCTTGTACGGAATTTCTTCATTTCGCCTATTTCCATGTGCTTTTACTGTTACTGTGTGTTCTTCTTCTTCAAAATAGTATTGTACTAAAACTGTATCAAACCATTCTTCATTCAAAGAAATTCTGATTATTACTCTGTGCAGATCAGGAGAAGATAGGTTAACATATTGAAATCTTTTCACTGTGAAACATCCAGTTAGTTTTGCTGGTGTCAAATTTAGATTACCCTTTTCATTCCATTTCACATACCTGGTTGCAGAGCATGTTGGCTTCCATGCCCCAAGATCATCAGAGAGAAGATTTTTCCAGTCACCTATACTTCCGGAACTCACAAGAAATGTCACATTTTCACGTATGTTTGTGGGCACGATTGTCGCTATATAGCGTTTATCCATAAACGTCTCACTTGATATGAAATTCACAGCATCAATTGTTTTAATTCCTTTTCGCTCCCTTGAAAATACAGGTAATCTCTGGTCATTGTCATAATAATAGATAACGCCAGTTGTTTCCGACACCTCCGCTTTTACTGTGCTCGCTAATGTATCTGAGGTTTTCTTTTCTTTCTTTTTAACTGGACTAGTGGCAGGTGTAGAGCAATGTGAAGATGTAGATGAATCATCCAGATTAATTATTTCCTCATTTTGAAACCGATATGTTTAAGGTACTGAAGTTGCGGTTGACTTTGGTTTCTTACGTTTCTTTTCCTTGATTTGGGCATTGAGTTCCTTCTCAATCTTCAGGGTTGGAACTTGTCTTCCTATCCAACTATTAGGGACAACTGACTGTCCTGCTATATAAATTAATTCTTTATCGTGCAGATCTAAATGTTTAAGGAGTAAGGCCCTGGTGATAAATGTCTCGGGGCATCGATGACAATAATGTGTAGGAGGGGGTTTGATATCTTCGTCATCCTCACTCTCCTCACTTGATTGTATCATGATGGCATCATCAGTTTCTTCTCTGAAAACGCAAAAAGCAATTGTGAGTTTTACAAGTTATTGTCGTATATTTTAGACCATATTTTTGAGATACCTTAAGGTAGAACATACGAGATCATACTTCGAAATTGATCATAATTATGGTGAGAAAATCTTCTATTGCCATACATGTATGCAAACAACAAAAGCTTAAAATCATCCTTGGTCTTCGAAGTCTGATTAAAACATTTGTTATTCGCTGTCTCAATTGCCTAACAGTAAAGAATCTTTGTTTAAAATTGCCATCGCGTGTGGCTGCGCAAGCTGGATTAATTGTTTACCTGGTTACAATTCCCCACTGCAATCCGCCAACAAAGATACTCTTGTTATGAGGAAAATAATAAAAATGAAATTGCTTATTATTCAAAATAATCAGAAAATAACTTTATTGCAGAACGAACTTTCCCTTTATTAAAAGAATGGATGCTGCTGCATACCTTAGGTCAAGGTCACAGACTTATATATTTGCGTTAAGTTTATACATGTATTCTTTGCTTAAATTTCTTCAAAAAAACTTCTCTCTGAAACCATGGGGCCCAGAGTTTATATATATTAAGTATGTATTAATGTTTTGTGGTCCCCTACATTAATTCTGCCAATCATGTCCATTGGGTCCAAACTGGCCTTGCCGATGGGGAACGGGTGGGATCATTTGTTTATATAGGGCTAGATAGGTAAACGAAACCTTCAAAAACCTTCTTGAAACTAGGAGGCCCGGAGCTTAATTCAGTATGTAGCAATGTTTAGTGGTCCTCACCCACTCCCCTTTTTTTAAATAGAAACTTCATCATACCTGTTAATTACCAGGACAGGGATTAAACCTCAAACCATTTTGAAATTTGGCCATTTTATACAGTATGCATAGAGTCACTTGCCCTTGAGCACTTAAGTAGCCCATATTTGACCTTGCCTTTGGCATAATGCATGCTAGAACTGAGGTGACCGATCGTTGCTTATTGCTTATTGGGCCACTTGTTGGAAAAGAACTTTCTCATCTTTATTGCACCTTTCTTTTTGGACCTATCATACAAATATGTCTAAACGCATTACTCATCTAATGAGGTATATGGCGGGGGGGGGGGGGGAGGGATTTTATCACCTTTAGTGGGGGGGGGGCATTTTATCACCTTTAGTGATTGACTTGTTATATTGTCCTTTCTTAATATCAGTATAACTTGATGCTAATCTTTATTTATTTAGGGCAGAAACTGCAAAATTGGTACAGTTTATTCTCTTGTTCTCTATTAGCCATAATATAGATACAATAATAAACTTCTCCTAGCCCAAATTTCTCTTCAAATATCAATCATTCTGATGGTCTGCCCATATCTTTCATTAATCAAATATCTGTTTCTTTGTTATATAATGGCTGTCTTCCATATCATTTAGCTAACAGTACTTTATGGTTTCTTGGTCAAGCTCCTAATGATAGCAGTCTGGCACTGATCACAGACAGATTAATGACCCTTATAAATTTTATGGGTTTCCTCAGATGATGCTGATCTTGTACCTGCGAGCCGCAAATGTTTATTTTATAGGGTCACAGAGTAGAGTAGGGGTGATACTCGGTAAAAATTTGGACAAATATCTTATTTCAGTGCACATATCAAGAGAACTCATTCATGAGAAAAGGAGATATGCTTAATTGTAAAACTTAAAGCCCCATCCCAGGGTCTCAACCTGTGGTATAGTATTATGGAATGAAAAGTTATGCTATGGTATGATTATGTTCCAAATATAGAAGGGTTCTTGCCAGTGGTTGCTGTAAAATAAATGTTTAAAAACTTTTTCGAAAACCTTTAAAGTGAGTTGGACCTAATTTTTGACCCCTTAGCTCCACCCTAGGGTCTTACCCTGGTATAAAGTGTTATCAAATGAAAGTTTATGCTACCATACGATTATGTTCTGAACATGGAAGTGCGTGGACTTTAATATTTAATACAAACAGTGTAAGCCCTTAGCAGATGCTGCATCTTGCAGCATCGGATATATGGGTTTACACTTTTTGCCGATATCCCTTGTTTTTGATTTCAATACACACAAATGAGTTAAGAGTAAAACACTAGGATAAAAATCTTAAAAAGTTCCTTCAAGAGCAGAGAATACATTCAGAAAAAAAACATGGGCCAGACTACGTAGTTTCGGTTAATGAAGCCCCATCAGTGACCCTGACAAAGCCGGGGCACTTTGATCACTCAGGTCGGATGTGTGGGCTGATCTGAGTCTACCCCATTTGAACTTATTCCGTGAGGCACGCTGAAATTCTCAAATTACCAGGCTATATCCGCGTAGTCTGCTCACTTGAAACCTTTGCTGATCTCTTCAACCTATCACTGTGTCACTGATCAGACTGTATGGATGGGCAGGCTGATCCACAGCTTTGTTGGACAGATGCCACTCTGTTAGAATTCACATGAAAGCTTTTCAGTTTATTTGTGTTATTTATTTTTTTACCTCTGATACTGTAAGAAAATAAAGAAAATTGTAGGTGAAAATTGCAATTCGAAACTAAATTTCATGAAAATAACCCTTTTAATAACATTTTCTCTCCATTACATTCTTATTGTGTGCATGGCTGAGTAATAATTTTTTGAGCCTACCTGGCATTCAGGCTCACACTATTGCTGTGTAAGAGCTGTGTAAGAGGTCGAGCTGCAGATGGTCAGATGTCAGCGCATCAATTTTGAGACTGTTTCAAATAATTGGGTCCAGATCCTGACGGGCTCTCTGGCAGATTTGAAAAGCCCTAGATGTTGGAGACAGGCATAAAGGTATCAGAGAGGCAAGTGAGATTTAATGTGAATGTTTAACATCTTGGACTGGCAAAGTCTAGTCTGACCACAGTTAAAAATCTCCTGGTTGATTTATCTGACAAGGTGTTAAATAACTGTAATAATGATCACCATAAAATGAATCTAGTTGTGAGAAAACCTGTCTTCTAGATTTCATTGAGAATTTGAGACCATCTAGGACACAAACCCGACTGCTTAGCTATAGAAACTAGCTAGAGGCTTGAAATTTTGAAAATAGTATCCAGAGCTTATACAACAGTTTCATGTACTCAGCCACTTTATAAACGCAACATAAGATTCAACATTCTCAGTCAGTGATAATAAAATTGACAAGTCGTGTCAGTTGGCTTGCATTCAATATGGAAATCAAAACGCCGTGGTTTATGTTTGCCCAGGCGTCAGGAGAGTTTTAAGGCAATCTCCAAGTTTAAAAGTCACAGAGTTACATTACCTGGCATTATGTACGAAATAAACTTTTAAAACTAATATCCATTTTCGATGGCAAAAGAGAAGACAAAATCAAATTCAGAAGTTTTAGGCATTTGACATTATTCATATTCTCTATGTGATGTCTTTACTTTTTTGACATTGTTGGCTGTTTATATCCAAATTAACGTCAATAATCAATATCTTTTAGTGTCATAGAAGACAAAAGTATTGCGACATGTTTGAAACATTTTGGCTGACGTCGACAAAGTAAAGTGTTAATAATCGATAATTTGTGAAACGTAAAAGGCTTTCCCGTGAGTTAAGAAATCTGGCTATATACCACCTCACACAGTATGTTTTCAAATCGAATCAAATCCCCACAGCTTACGAGTGGATGCAAATTGTTGAAAAACACTAATGTCATGATTACGTCAGGTTGATCAGCATGAGCAAAGCTAATTTCCAGCTAAACACAGCTCATTGTGAAGGACAATGAAATAAGATTAAGAAAATATCCTCATACTAGAGCAAGTGAGCAAGGGCTCCAGGGGCTCACGTATACCGCCAGCCAGCGCCACTCCCTACTAGCGCATTTAATACAAAGCTTTAAATCAAATGTTAACAAACAGACAGACAGGTGGACAATTTATAACACCCAACCTATAGACAAAAGCCAAAGGTTCCATTTAAATTTCATAAGTGAAAAATAATAATAATAAAAAAAACCCTACAAATTTAACACAAAGTTTCAATCCAAATTTACTAAAATATTCTATGTGTGTGGCGTTGACCTTAATTAAGCAGCAGCATCCAGATGATGTCAACGAATCAGTTTCAACCTAGAAGGTGTCTTTAAAGTATATTCAGACTAAAAGATGAATAAACATTAAATTTTAATGCAAAGAGTATACAAAATTCAAAGTCTGTGACCTTGACATTAGGTCAGTAGCATCATCCAGGTGTCAACTAATCCGTTTGAACCTAGAAGTTAAGCTAGTAGCATTGCAAAAGGTTCTGTTCAAGTATATTTAAAATACACCAAGTAAGCATACAAACACAGCTTCACACAAAACTTAAACGCAAATGGTATGCAAATTTCTAAATCTGTGACCTTGACCTTACCTCAGCAGCAGCATCCAGATGATGCAAACTAATATATATCCATCCTGTACTAACACTAAGCACTTATGGACAACTTACAATTAAGTATTTAAGAAAAACAGAGCGAAAGCAGAAACTTAACGCAAAACTTTAATGCAGCTATTGTACAAATTTCACAATCTGTTACCTTGACCTAAGGCCAGCAGCAGCATCTAGATGATGCAAATTAGTCAGTTTCCCTCCTCTACTAAAAAAATAAGCATCTATGAACAAGTTCCGGTTAACAAAAGCAAAATAAAAAAAATAAAAGCAAAACTTTAACGCAAATGTTATATACCGTATGAACGGATGGATGGAAGGACGGACGGACTGACGAATGGACGGAAAGATGGAAACTATATACCCCTCAACATACTTCGTATGCCGGGGGGGGGGGGGGTAATATTAAGCATGTGGAAGAAATAAAGGATGTAAAATATTGTGTTTCTAAAGTATTTGAGTACAGTTTGACTGTTCATCAGAAAGGTATAAAATAGTTTTATTGCCCGACTCGAACATATTACTTACTAGTTTAACAAATGCATGTAATTCGAAAAATACTTAAGAAGAAACCATTCAAATAAATCAAATAAATATTTATTTGATTAAAGATAAGCCGGGCCGCGTTGCACAGTCGGTAGAGCGTCTGACTCAAGAGCCAGAGATCCAGAGCTCGATACCCAGTCCGGCCACATACTTTCGTTTCTCCTTCCGCTGATTCAAGAAAGCCAGTTGACAGTTACCGGCAAAGTATGTGCACTTAGCATTAGTTAAGTGCTTAGAAGGCCTAAGCATGCCCAGGAATAGTGTGGTTAAGGGAACTGACCGTCCCGACATGACCATAGCTGTTTACCATTGACGTAAAACAATAAAACATTCAAACACAGTTCGCCTATAGAAGCAATGGAAAGTTTCCGTGTTTTATTCTGCAAAAATTCACTGTCTCAGAGTGCGTGAGTCTAATTGCTGACGTCACTTGCATTGCTGACGTAATTTTGTGACGTTTTGAGACGTTAGACGGTGTAACGTCTCTTTTTCTTTCTAAAACCGCCATCAAATCGTTCATTTACCTTAGATACAGTTAAGAATGTTAACGGGAGCATGAACGCGCTAGCAAGAAGGTTGGGAGAGTTCGAATAAAAAGAATACTTATTCAGTTTTTTTTAGCATTAGAATCGAAAAAGTTCAGCTCTAGCATTGAATTGTTGAGTAATAATTCACTGTTTGTCGGTCAGTTGTAAGTAGATATATCACTCGCGCTCCGCGCTCGTGATATAATCTACTTTACATCTGACCTCCAAACAGTGAATTATTACTCAACAATTCACTGCTAGAGCTGATCTATTTCTTAAACAACAACAGCGATTAAAGATAAAATTTAATGTGTGCTCAGAAGCCTTACTCAGGAAGGAAGATCAGGGATAATTGACTTAAGTTTGTATGTTTCTCAGTAAAATCATAAATTGTGGTACGCATTAGAAGCGCCGCGGGAAATAAAAAACAAAAAAAAACTATAGTTGTGGTTACTCATTAGAAGCGCCTCGCACGGCACTTCTAATTAAATACCCACAACCTACAGTCAAGTGCCAAACTAAAGCCCACAAAGTGAAGTAGAAGTTTGTTTTTGAAATATAAACAGATGCCTGTGCCCTCATAAAAAATGGGTAAAGTTATAGTTAGTATTCTTTGAATATCAATGGACAATGCTTCATATTTATATCAAATTTCGTGAAAATATCTGCAACTGTTTTTAAGTTATAGTCCATACTAGAGTTACAAAGGGACAGAATTCTTTCAATAAGTAGGTGAAGTTATAATATTATTGTCAATGGGTTGCTTTATATTTGTACAAAGTTTTATGAAAATATAGATGAAAGTTTGACAGTTACAGAGGTGAGAAGATTTAAATTAAAAATAATAAGTGACATAATTCCATTAAATTTAAGACAGTGCTATGATTCTTGTTCTTTGTAGATTATCTGATGATGCCTAATATTTGTACCATGTTTTGCGAAAATATCCTCAACAGCTTTAAAGTTATAGAGTCAACAAGATACACATACTGAAAATAACTAAGGAGAATTATTTCGTGAAAAATGTAGGTGTAGTTTTTTGTTCAATGCACATCATCTGCTTATATATGGTATTTGTACAAAGTTATTTATACTTTATTTTTAAACTTGACATTGTATTCAATCTTAAAATAAATAAATGAATAAATAAATGAGTAAGTATGTAAGTCGTAAACAAAAATAATATCTATATTGATTAAAATATATGATTGAGCATCAGCTTAGGAGGGGGGATGGGGGTGTGTATATATGCTGACCAGCTAGAATATTGAACTGTCAAAGGTATCATGCAATGCAGCAAAATGCAATAATAATAATTATAATAATAATAAAGACTTTGTTTTCAGTGAGTGACACAATTAGCTAAACGCTACTCTTCCTTGAGTACAAATCAAAACAAATATTAAATACAAATATACAACATACACTGTTCAGCAAAACCAAACATTATTACAGCCCTGATCACAATCACTCTTTCTCTCCATAAAAGACAATCAGTACTACCGCAAAATTCTAAAAATTGGGACACCCAAAATAAACACTGCAACTGTCCCAAAAATGGAACAGCCTGGTTTTACAAAGCGGTAGCCAAAAGATTCAGACGGAATAGCAAACAGTGTAGACCCTGATCAGACTGCTACTCTAGGAGCCGACTGATACGAGTCTGCACTGTCAGCTCAGACCAATCTATCCCAATACATAGAATTTTTATGGTATAAAGAAGCCCAATCCTGTAGCCTGCCCTTACTGAAAACGAAACGCAAGAATGAGCCCCGGTCTCTGGGTATCTTAAAAAAAGAAAAAAAAAAGATTAACGGGTCACTTTAAATGTACATAAAAATAAATCGAACATATGCCATATGTATGCTCAAAAACACTCACACAAACAATGGAGCTGATTTGACTGCATGGATGAACAGGCTGATCTGTGCCTGTCACTGCCTTCATTCAAATAATTGTTCGCATACATAATAAGGCATGTTTACTCATGGGCTGTCTTAATATTGTGTTTTTGTAGACAGACTTATAGTGATAACACAAGAAGCAGATTACTTACCCATTTTCAGCTACCTCTTGTAGATATTTTTCTTTCAGTACTTTCTTGAACATTGTCTCTGTTTTAGGCTAGGTCTCCAAGAACGATTCACATATTCTGTGTCTGTTTTACGTACAATCTTTAAGTATGATGGAAACAAACCGTCTCTTTTACAAAATGTTCATAAGGAGAGAGAAAATATTATTGCTGCTTAATACACAATGTGAACACTTTGGCATGTAAAGGACAACTGTTTCTGCAAACATTCAAACAGTATTCTATACTTTCATCTGCACCATTGTTGACAGACATTACTATCTTTACAATAGCAGTCATCATATGGACCCTGGGTATCTTCAGACAAAAGTTTTGATCTGTCATCTTAGATTTGATTTACTAAACAATCACATTGCTAAATTGTACACATGGCATCATCAGCGATGATAGACTTCAAGTTGTTACAACAGTGTACCTGACATCTGATCAGTCTGAAGAAGGCTAAGTCCCTTAGTTACTCATTAATTTCAAAAAGAAGACTCTAATCAGACTGGGCAGATACCAGGCTGATCTGAGTCTTTGCTGGGCGCAAAGCCCAAATCCTTGAATTTGTCAAGCAGCGGCTCAAATAGAAATATATTGGTTTGACCGGTGCATTGTCTGCAAATCAACTTTCACATAAGCCAGATCAGCTATCTAAGGATATTTGATAAAGATCTGTGAGAATAAACACATCAGCAAAATGATAGTTTTATGATAGGCAACAGGCTCCAATATTGAGCCATTGCATGATTAAATGCAGTTGAACAGTTACGTTTCTGCCTTGCTGATAAATCTGAATGCATATGATTCTTTTCAAATTCATATATATATGAAAAAAAAGTTAAAGCCCAAATCGCATGCCCTAAAAACTTTAAATACGTATAAATACATGTATACTAGGGGCACGTAAAAGGCTCACAATTTTCCTTTTACATATATGCATGCATTTTAGAATTTTTCGTCACGTGAAGGCAGAGTAAATTTATCTATGTATTTTTGCTCCCTATTCCATACTAGTGGCAGGATCTGCCTTCAACCTGTTAATAGTAACAACATTTCTATCAATAATTAATAAGCTAGTAGGTGCTGAAGTGTACTTGCGTTCGCATGCACACTTTTACATACCCCGAGCATACCAGACTTTACATGTTAATATACATGTTGGTATTTTTTTTTGCCATGTTCATTGGACTTTTAAGTCTTTTTTGTAATGCTTCAACTACTGCATACTCCCAATAAAAATAATCCAAGAAAACTTGAAGCTGTCTGTATTTATCAAACATGCTTCTAATTAATTGGCAATTAGCATGGTCAGTGGTCTGAAAGCAATAGAACTATCTGCACTTGATACATCAAATGTATATTGGAGTCCTGTCGCGAGAAAACCTGTCTTCGTGATTTCTGACAAGATAAGACACAAACCAAACACCTCAGCTACAAAGACCAGCTAGCGACTTGAAATTTTGTAACAAAGAACAAAAAAGACACTGGTCAGACTGCGTGGATGAACAGACTGACCTGCGCCTTTGTGCCGGCATATTTAACAACAGGTTTTCTCATGACACGGCTTATTTATTAAAATGTTGAGCCACATCATTTAAAAAAGTAAGCTCCTGAACTATGAGCTCAGATCTGATCATCCTGGTCTCCCATCCAATTTCCGTTTGTTTTGTTTAGGTTGAAACCAATGATACTAGGTTTTTCATGCTCACATTTAGAGTGTGTCCTGACTGCGTTGATGCGCATGCCAATCTAAGTCCTCGTTTTTGTCATGCAGTTGCTTAAATGCAACTTACGCAACCACTGAGACCAAAAAAATGCAGAGTATCAAAGCAACAACTGACTGAGACAGTTCTATATTATTTCGAATCTATTCCTAATAATTAATTTGCTACGGCCGTTTGGTATGGTATGTGGTATGGTATGGGATTTTCATACCATACCACATACCAAGCCATCATACCATACCATGTTTTACAGTATGCCTTAACATTCTAGCAAATGCAGCAATTATTATCGCTATAAAATGATTTAAAAGTGTGTATGTTTTGTTTAATTAAACGATTCCCTTAATGTTACAAAATGACTAAACTAAGTCCGCAACAATATTATGCCTCATGAAGCACAGAACTTGTTTAAAGTCAAAAACTCATTTGAATAATAAATGGGCAGTGGCATTACGAATCGGACATACATGAACCGTAACCTGCGCCAGTATTTTCAAGTATGAAAGAACTTGTTAATACCAAGCTGTTTACAGTGTAGGCCGACATTAAGATATTGTTTGTTTGAGTCTATGCCCATGCATCGATATGCATTTTTATCATCCACAGTAAAACGTCTTTTTTAATTTCGACTTTTGTTTTTAGGACTCGGTTTTCTCGTGTGTGTTTTTTCAGCAGTCACCGGCTTCGGACTTGATCAGACGGTGATGTCTGATCAGTGACAAGAGAAACGATATCGATAATTTTCTCCAACAAACTGAGGTTTTAATGTATACATAGTAGACACTGAACAGACTTCGACTTTGCGGCGTCGAATATGAGTCTACTCTTGTTTCAAAGGTCTGTGCTATGGAACGCCGGGTTCACTGTGATTCAAGTTGACTTTCTCACGGAAGCAACTCTTCATTTTTGTTTTGTTCCCTCCTGTCTCAGTGGGGCTTAACTCTTGTGGGAGATTCGTCCCTTTAACAATAGCCCCTTTTGCGACAAGAGTTTTCGCCCAGGGAAGAAAACGGGTAGTCTCAAAATTGTTTCTTTTGCAAAACTCGCGGAAAATCCTGGAAGCGTTTCCGTACACCTTAATGATAAACTTGCTAGTAAATGGGTCACTGCATTAAAATAATGGTCTTACGCCATCCTGCACTCATGCGCATTCAAAACAGCCGACGCAAATGCGCATCATGTCAGGGCATACTGTTAATGTCCAGTTCGGTTATGCCGTAGGCGACACCAGAAAATGTACCTAATGATACGATACGTATAACAGCGACTACTGCGATCAGTCTGTATTTTTTTCTTTTGTGAAAGACTTAGGAATGTAGTCGCATTTTTTCATGTATGTGTGTGTGCGCGCGTGCGAATGGTGGGAAGGGCTACGTCTTGTAGTGAGTCCATTCATCTGGAACAACTTAACTAATCAACGATTTACCTTCTGATAAGCATGCAGGACCGAAGATGTTATCAGTAATTATAGCCTGTTCTAACACTTCATCAATGTCATGTTAATAGCCTTATTGTTGAAGTATCTTAGAGGGCTCAATCAACATCCCATTCCCGTCACAGGTATGCACGTGGATATTGCATGAGAAATGGACGCATATTTGCTGGCGATTTGTAATTTATTTTTCTATGTTTTAACTAGGATAGTTTCATTTCGCCTACATATTTTAAGAGCCCAAGTGTTGGTGCTCTTGACTCTGTGTTTATTGAACCGCGTTTTACCTTTTTGAAGGAGTTGCTTGTTTTTAAAATGTGCGGCGCTTTTAGTACGTGCTCAGCCGCATTGTCAAATCAGACACGTGTCCACCATTGAACTCGAAGTTACTTTTTATACGCCGCTCTTAGATGGTTCGTATCATGTCGTGCCATCCGTACGTCAGTTTTTCCGTCTGTTTGTTCATCTGGCCGTACATTATTTTTTCGTATCAGTGCCATATCTCTTTAATCCCTTAGTAATTTTTTTAAACTTGGGTCGAATATTTACCTTATCGAGACGATGTGCAGAACTTGTATTTCAACAATGTCCGACAAAGTTGACAGAATTGTGCCCCTTTAAATTTTTCCGCATAGTAATTTCATATTAACTTCGTTGCCGCTTCATGCTTTTAGAGTTTTATACCCTGTTTAGACTAGAGTTTTAATCCGAATCGAATCCAAATTCGCTTCGAATTAACTGTTTACACTAGCAAACCTAATTCGAATTAAAAACTAATTCGGAGTAAACTAATCCTACAGAGTACCTTGGATCGAATCCGAATTAACTTTTACTTCGGTTTAAAAGTCGTGTCTAAACAGCAAACCGAAGCGAATCCGCATTAAAATTTATTTTTGTACTGACCTCGGGCATGTTTAGGTCATGTTAACATTTGAGCATACTGCATTTACTTTACTGCGAAGTAACTTGCACTGAATCGAAAACGGTATAGTCTAAACAGACAAGTGGGTTCGCTTCGGATTACCTTATTGCGGAGCGATCTGTTCCGAATTGAAACAGGTATCGTCTAAACAGAGTATAAGATTTTTTTTCGTGCAAGTTTGTACAAATACTGAAAAGCACTACATACTATGTGTAGAGAACTATATCCCCTTCTTTCAGCTTTGATAAAACCTCCCGCCTTTGGATATTTCTTGCAGTGATTTCGTGTCTGCTCCCCAACTTTTACACTGTATAAGATTTTGATTCCTATGTACAAATATAAGACACTATCAGACCCTACATGAGCTTTTTCATAAAGGGGGTGCCTATAAGGCCCTTTTTCTGCCCAAGAGGGCAGAAAAAGGGCCTTATAGACACCCACCTTTTATGGTGATTTCATATCTGCCTCACTTTTGAAGATTTCAGTTACTGGCAAAGTTCTGTCATCTGTTGTTTCCTTTCCTACTTTTAACCCCAGTGGGCGTATATTGCTCCGCTGAACGGAGCAATTCTAATTATGTAACCTGATTAATTTTGTATCTTTTGTTTGCCGTTGAAACTGATATAATTAAAATGAACTCATGAAAAAAAAAGGTGGTCATGATTTTCTAGCAGTTGTGCAGCAACCTGAGCGACTTGTGATACTTTATAATAACTCTCGCAAATGTAGGTTGGAGATATAAAAATGCGTCTGTTAGCCATGAAATGTCGGGGTCGTTAAGAGGGAACAGTAGGACTGACTTCTTCACGGTATGTAGGCAAATTTACGTACACGCAAGTATTACTAACGAGACATTGCGGGAAACTACGCATGACAGGTAAACAACCCTTTTTTGACAGTTTTTCTTAAGCATATCTGTACTGACAAAATGTTTAACAGATCTGTTTTTACATTGATATTGGGCATATTTCCTTGTATCTAGAAAGGTCTAGACACTCAAGATACACTCACCGTGTAAAGCCTGTTTTTTTAGAAAAACATATAGATTTCCTCCTTTTTATCCCCCGACCGAAAGGTTCGGGGGATATAGCGATGAGCCTGGCGTCCGTCCGTCCGTCCGTCCGTCTGTCTGTCCGTCCGTCCGTCCGTCCGTAAACATTTTCTTGTCCGCTCTATATCTTGAATATCCTTTGGAATATTTTCGTGAAACTTCACAGTTATGTAGAACAGGTCATGACAATGTGTCGCGTACAAGAATGGTAACTCCTGCTATTGTACTTTTTGAGTTATCTCCCCTTTGGTGATTTTTTGGAAGATTCGTGTCCGCTCTGTAACTTGAATACCCTTTGGAATATTTTCATGATACTTCACAGAAATGTAGAACAGGTCATGACGATGTGTCGGGAACAAGAATGACAACTCTTGCTTTCTTACTTTTTGAGTTATTTCCCCTTGATAGTTTTAGGTGTGATTTTTTTGCAGATTCGTGTCCGCTCTATAACTTGAATACCCTTTGGAATATTTTCATGATACTTCACAGATATGTAGAACAGGTCATGACGATGTGTCGCGAACAAGAATGACAACTGCTTTCTTACTTTTTGAGTTATTCCCCCGTGATCATTTTAGGTATGATTTCGTGTCCGCTCTAACTTCACAGATATGTAGAACAGGTCATGACGATGTGTCGCGAACAAGAATGACAACCCCTGCTTTCTTACCCTTTGAGTTATTTCCCCTTGATGGTTTTAGGTGTGATTTCGTGTCCGCTTTATAACTTGAATACCTTTTGGAATATTTTCATGATACTTCACAGATATGTAGAACAGGTCATGACGATGTGTCGCGAACAAGAATGACAACTCTTGCTTTCTTACTTTTGGAGTTATTTCCCTTTGATGATTTTAGGAGTCCGCTCCATAGCTTGAATACCTTTAGAAATATTTACATGATACTTCACAGATATGCAGAACAGGTCATGACAATTTGTCTCATACAAGAATGATAACTCTAATAATATTAAAATCGATCCATAAATGCGGGCACTAGAGACATGACAAAGATATTTTATTTATTGAATAACAACTGTGACCTTGACCTAGACCTTAGAATCCTGAAACGAAATTTTAGCTTAAGGATTATATCATACTGAATATGTGTATGAAGTTTGATTCTAATCGATTCATAAATGAGGGTGCCTTAGGATGGATGTGTGGATTGATGGATAGATGAATTGCAATTTTACGTCCTTTTCAATAGAATTTGTGTTATCAAGATGATGGGACGGTGATAATGAAAGCCTGTGTGCAATGGAACTTCGTTTACAGTAGGAAAGATTCTCACCGAAAGTGGGGCTCGAATCCCGTCCGCTAGATCAGTAGGTCAGTGCTTGACCCACTGAGCTACCGGGGCTCCAATGAGAATCCGGATGATGACAACATTTATAAAAAAGAAACATTGACCTTGAAGCCCTAGCAACATAAAACTCAAACGTATCTAAAATACTGTCATGTTTAACATTTCAGTGAAGTTTGTTTAATGCATCTGTAAATGAGGGCAGTAGAGAGGTGACATATATTCAAACTTGCAACTGTGATCTTGCCATTGGCCAAAGCATACTGAATTGTACACTTGTCCTGGATACCATCGTACTAAACAATTTAGTCGCGATACGACAAAACCAATAAAGTGGTATGTGCGTCCAGTGAATACTCAGAACAGCCTGGGCATCCGCCCAAGTTGACCAGAGTCTTCTCTATGCGCTGAAAGGGTAGCTAAGGTCTAAACTAAATCCATGCAGACAGCCATGACTCTGAATGCACTGGACGAATGCCCAGGCTGATCCCAGTCTTGGCTTGGCGCACATGTCACTTTGTTGGGATCTCGTGTCATGCTTAACCATTATATGATGTTATACCAAAGGCAATCACTTAGTGAGGGCGCTACAGCGATGACCTTTTCTTACCACAGCAATTGTAACCATGACCTTAGACTTCGCACCCTACTGATCAAATTTATACACGTATATCTGGCCACACATTACATAAGGACAAAGGCAAAAAATCAGTGTCAACTTAGAATTAGTTAGGCTTGATCAGAGTATTGCATATATAGTGATTTGAATTGCAAGAAATCAAAAATGATTTTAGTTAAGTTGGACGATCTTGATTCTTAAATGTACAGGATATTCCATCTGAGGTTATACTTAATTGCAAGAAATCAAAGAACTTTTAAGTTCAGTTGAAAGATCTTGATCTGTAACTGTACAAAGGATTGCATCTGTAGTGATATGAATTGCAAGAAATCAAATATACCTAGTAAAACAATCGCAGAATATCAAACTTCTATCATGTTTGTGATGCCCAACAAAATATGTACCAACTTAAATCTTCAAGCATATAACAGTACCGGGCGTATGCAAATAAAAGGCAAGTTCAATTTACGTCACACCACAGTGGTAACAGTACAGTACCACTCCAGATGTAATAACCCCCTACTGCGAAATTTCACAGACAATTAAAATTGAGTGCACAGCACTTTAATGCATGCAATCCCATAAAAGCAGATTGCCTGATCATTTGCAAGCCTCTTACACTACTCTGATGCCAACTATTACGCCGCTGATCAAGGATAAATTAAGGAACATCCAGGTCAGTGAGCAGGGGTTGTGTTTATTGACCACTTTTGCAAATATATCGAATGTTTTTATTGTGTTACTAATGCTTCATGGGTATGGCAGCCTCCTTGTAGTAAGTCATTCAACTCCTTAAAACGAGTATTAACAACAATGTAGCGATTAGAATGCATGTTTGTGAATTTATGCTGTGGAGGTTATGACATTTCGAGCGGTACTATATTGTAACCACTTAAGCGTGACGTAAATTATGAATGCTCTACACTTGTAATTACCCAGTACTATTAAATGCATATATAAAAGATAATCATACAATTTCAATATCTTTCAATTGTTTTACTAAGTATACTTTCTCTACTGCAACTGGAAGACTTTTAGGAAGCTATATTGGCTTCCCATTAATTCTCCCCGCCATAAGGTATAACTCGTGTTGGGGAGGCTCATCGCACCATCATACCTCACAGTCTATGCCCTATACATATATGTGCAATGCATGTTTTTATGCAAAGAAAAAAATAATACCTTTCATTCAATTCTCCCACATCAATACTGAATTCCATTAACAGTTATTACTTTTTCAAGTCCACATCTGTCTATGTACACATATATTTAAATGGTGTCGTGTGAAAAGGTAAGATATGGCAATTGGGGCCACGGAAAAGCCAAAGCAGCTCGCACAACGGTGCAGTGTGGTCTTGATCAAGTCTGTTGGCAAGTACAGTTTTCGTATCTAGCAGGACCTTAACAGCGAAAGCAAAAGCTTCTGATCAGCCCACACCAATACACAGATAAATCTACTTATTTACTGCACACAGAATGCCTCTCTCACAGCTGCATATTTTTCTCGGCACAGCCGAGTGTAATTTCACTTTTGTTCCACATTTCACAAGATTTCATTAGTCAAATAACGCTTTATGTGCAGGTGAACATTATGTAGTTAAAACTTATGATACTTGTACAACAACATACGATGCAAATGGAACGGCGGTGTGGAAACTGAACAGACTGCTCCTGTAGGAGCATTTTGATGCTGGTCTACATTATCTGTTCAGAGCTATCTGCCCCCAATCCTTTTAATTCTTAGCAACATGTACATGAATTATTTTAGATACGTGAGATGTCCCTCGTGCAGCGCCTGCCACTCGACAGTGCGTATCCCTGCTTTGTCTCTTATCAATAGATAAAATAGGTAACTGCCGACTTTAAACTAATTGATATAGATGCAAACATATTAAATGGCTTTTAAAAATGGAGCCGAGACAAAATGACGAAAAAATTGCCATCTTGTTACTCAAAATTTGCTCAAATTATACAGGAGTGAAAGTGACATCAGCCAAAAGGCTAAGTACGTATCGTTCATGATCATCAAAGGCTAATCAGCTATCGCTCGATATTATCTTGTTAGATATTTGGTATTTTTGATGAACTTATTAGTAAGTCTGCCATTTCACATTTACGTAGATGGTTCCAAATCATATACTCCTATATGTTGTACATTTTTGGATTCTATAATTAAAAGATTTGTCCCATGTGCGGTTTCTGATAGATTCTATAATCTGTACATTTTTGTTATAGACGACAAGACTGAATGGCCCAAGAAGATTAAAATGCAATATTTAAAAAAATGGTCCAAATACAAGATGCGGGTTCTCGATTAACCGCTTTTTAGGTGAATCTATGATACAAATCTAGTTTTTTTTCTAAATGGTACTTGCAGGTCCTTCATTGCATGTGCTTGTTAATATGCTGTCAACCAAAATAGCTTATTTTCACTGATGCACTTTCATTCATACGAATTAAGCTCTCTCTTTCTCTCTGCCACACACACACACACACACAGACACACAAATACACACATACACATACGCACTCACGCACTCACGCACATCTTATTTATTTGGGGTGAATTTAAATGTTTTAAACTCTATAAAAGGTCCTAGCGCGACCTCATTTAAGGCACGACATACTAATCGTGTCGCTTTTTATGTAAGGGATAACTGAATCAGAGAATGTCCAGAATAGGGCAACTAAGATGGTCGTAAAGTTAAAACAAATTCGATACCACGAACTACTCAGGAATTTAGGGCTCCCTACCCTAGAATGTACATGGGAACGTGCTCATATGATTGAGCTTATAACATCATGTCGATAAAGTGAATAAGGAAAAGTTTTGCCGTAGAAATAAGTATGTGTAAGACAACATACTTTTGATGGATGGATGGATGACTTGCGTTTTCCGTCCTTTTCTACAGTTTTTCAAGACGACGGGTTGGGTGATAATGAAAAGCTGTTTGCAACGGAACCTCGTTTACGACTGAAAACATACCCACCTACAGCGGGGCTCGAGCCCGGGCCCGTTATACCTGCAGGCTAGCGCTTAACCTACTGAGCTACCAGAACTCCAAACATATTTTTGAATTCTTTCGGATAGAGTAAGGACGGATATTAGTCATCAATGAAACTCTCTTACAGAGTTTGTGGTTGCAGCAACCGCTCTCAATTCATTTCAGGCACGCTTTTAATAGAGTTTGGCAATCCAGCCTTAAAAAATTCAGTGCCACCTGTTACAATGAGCCGCAGTTGTAAGCTGTCGCATACGCATTTAAATACCGGACTGATATGGCATATTAGTCGATAGAGTATTAACATTCGGGGGGCGCGGCCAAGGATTCGTTCTGCTGAGCCTCTATGGATGCGCCGTTATATACGACTAAGTGAAATAAGAAGAAAAAACTATCAACAGAACATGTATTAATAATATCTGGAGACAGCTGTTATAGAGCATATTGTCAAAAGCATATTAGATTATACGCAATTGATCAAATATAAAAGCTGACAAAGAACATTAAACATATGTCGCGGTTTTCAAACTATATTTGGTACCTGTCAGAAATGTAATACCTCGAGGCTCTCATCCCATTAAATCTATGTGAATTCATGCAAATAAATGCAGATAATATGTGGTCTAATATTTCAGATGATACAGCATTTTTCTTAGGAAAATGGTGATTAGATGAGTCTAGTCATGCAATTACCTACCTTTAAACATAAACAAACTCTGGATGCTTTAGGTGCGTTTACATGATGCAACTAGTGCAATGCCAATGCAAATGCAACCATGTCTCGGCGTTAACAGAATGTAAAACTGTACGTTTTATGCAACCAATTTCTTTTTACATTTGACTTGTCGTGTTGAGTTAACCGTAGCAAAAATATGGAAAAAACTTAAGACAAAATTCAATAGTAGTTATATTCTTCGGCAACAACAGATAGATATCTTTAACACATTATTCATCGTTATTTACCCAAACATAAAGTTTTTATATCAATGTCAATGTATTACTTAATAGTAATTTATGTTTTCAAGGTAGAATATACTAAATGTGCTGTTTCTCGCACTAATCATATTATTAATACTAGTAATAATAACATTAATAATAATAATAAATAATAATAATGCCATACTATATGGACATTAGTGAGATAAGAAATCACTGTGTTCGTTCAAATTTTGATTTGTTCGCAATTTCATGCTTTTATGGACATCTACATTTTGTGTGTGTGCGTGTGTGTGTTCAGGTCTATGCACATCTACCTTTTGTGTGTGTGTGTTAGCGGACAAGGTGCGTTATTGTATTGCTAGCCGCCTAGAAGTCGGGGAGATCGCCGTGGTAAACAAGATCGTCTCTGAACTTAATATCAGGACTACGTAAGCCAACACAAAACTGATGGCATTTTTTATAATAAGTCATTTTGTGCCATGAAAGGCGACATTTATGACTGTAATATTTAAACACAAATGAATTTATATTTTGGAAAATATAAATTATGATTACATCAGGGTGCCGACTCGAAGTGGTAAATCCTCCATGCAGAACGCCTAACAGACAGACAGACAAAAAGAAAAAGTATGGTGCCCTGCTATACTCTCTGTGTTAAAACATTGCTCATGTGTAGAAAACTTACACTTACTGTTTATTTTCTATTGCTCCACATTGTCTGTATAGATTCACTTCAGTGGATTATCTTGCTCCGTTATATTTACTTTCTTTCTTCTACGAAATGCCCTGGTTGTGTCACAGTTCACAAGTCCGATAGATGGCTAATTTCCTAGACAAAGTTTGGACAACAATTGACAAATTGTCCCGCTCTAAACCCATTTTCGGTAGAATGTGGCAATATATTTTACTGACAACAGTGAGTATGGGCGGTTATGCGAAAGCGGCATGTATTAAAAGAAATACTTTAAACGATTTGCTAATGACTGTTACATAACAATGTTTGGTTATGTGGCCAGTTCTTTTCACCATTACTTCGGATTCACTTATTCCATAACCACTATATATATGGTGCATGTATAACCATTACGTCAGATTTGTTTGCTTTTTTCTTTATCAAGCTGTGAAAAAGGTGAATATTTTCCATAGCCTAGAAGCCATTTGGGCAGTGGGGTTAGAGTTCTGATGTATTTTGCACATCATATGAAAGGTTTGGGCCCATCAGGCTCCTCACCCATGCGTTATCCATCCCTGATTCAGAAAACTTGCTTTTATACTTTGTAAGTTATTTCCCTTTGGTAGTTTGAGCTGCTGTCTGTATAACCCTGGCCAGCTCCAGAATTTGAATAACAGTGTACCTTTTAGAATATTGATGATCATGCTGTGATATCTTATCAGTGTTCCTAACTCTCTCTGATCCCTCCACATTCCCGTGCCCCGTCCCGCACCCCCCCCCCCCCCCCCCCAACAAAATTTTTTTTTGTCCAGATTTGGATTCTTTGTCCGAATTCACTTACTAGAGAGGTCAACATTAGGTTGTAGGGCTTGTACTTTAGAAGTTATTCACACATTTTGAAAGTTGAATGTATCGTATGCTATACATTTGTGTATATGGTGGCTGTTTGAGATATTACCTCTTTTTAGCAGTCAAGCATACTGTTTTAGTCTGAGTGTTAGATAATCATGCATCTGTTAACAGTTAATTTCAAACAGAAGCATAAAAGAACGACAATATATCACTAATATGTGTTTTGAAGAGCACCCTTTTTACCAAAGCCCATGGGGGTCTTCGGTCGGGGGATTTGCCATCTCCTCTGATGGCTATTTTTTTCTATTACTGCGACAGAAGGCAGCTGGAACAGTCTTTATTCCTTTATCATTTGCAAAACTGAACCCATCAGCGTACTTAGTACTCTTTACAACCACGGGTAAATCAGATTTCAGCTTTATACGTTACAAGAAAAAACAGACATGTTTCACAGGAGGGGTCTACCTTTTCGCATTTACGACCATCTCAGCATTCCATTTAAACATTTACGACCATCTGCGAAACAAAACACAAAGCTTGACACACTTACATACACACACACACACACATACATACGTACATACTCACACACGGACAGGATAAATTCTATATGCCCTTCCGCCATTTCATGGCGGGGGGGGGCATAAAAAACCGCTGCATTCTAATTTAATGTGCTTCAGCTTCAAAAATATGTAATGAACTATAACGTTTTATAAGGACTCAGTCCAGCAATTATTGAAGAGAAATTTATATCAGTTACAATGTACTCAGTATAATAAAGATGAAACATAAAATGTCGGGGTTTTTTTGCGAGCAACTTTTCGTATAACATCAAAATCAAAGTAAAAAAAATAATAATGATAGTAAAAGAAAATAAAAAAAAATACCTGTTTGATTAAGGCATTTTGCCGAAACATTTAGAAACAGTTGTTTTCTTACAATTATACTAGTTAATTAACTGACAAAATTAGAATAAGTTAAGTGTTAAAACCCTTTAAAACTTTTTTTTTTCAAATAAGAGTCATACATATGTATGTATTTCGACACGGTTTAGTTCATGGTAGTTTTTGGCAAAAACCAATGAGGTTTATCCGAAACTTCGATGGCATTCACTGCGTATTTTACTATAAAAGAGCTGTTAAGTCATTTATCCAAATTTTGGATAAAACTTACTTACGACTGTGTAGGCAGGGTTTTGCTTTTCCTAGCTAGTTTTCTTTTATCCAAATTTTGGATAACATAAAATTATTTCTGTATAGTATATTCGTTGCACTACATTTCCTGCTTATCCAAATTTTCGATAAAAAACTTTGGCCGTGTATTTTCATATGGTGTAGGCAAGCAGGGTGTTTGTTTATCCCAGCTATTTTGGTTTTATCCAAAATTTGGATAAAATAAATGTATTTCTACATATTCGCTGCATTGTATTGCCTGCATAGCGCATTTATCAAAATTTTGGATAAAATTTTCGGCCATGTATTTTCATACAATGTATGGCATAGGCAAGGTGTTTTCTTCTCCTAGGCCATTTTGTTTTATCCAAATTTTGGATAAAAATGGACTGAGTCTTAATTATTACTCATTTGTTAACTAAAGTGTAGTTTGTTTTCTACAGAGCCATTTATCCAAGTTTTTAAACAGAAAATGTCTTATCCAAAACCATATAGCCAGTTTGAGCAAATGGATTTGCTCAAACGTAAATGGACACAGTTTATAGCAGTACTTATTCTGTTTCTTTGTACCTTGTCTGCAGTTTTCGCTGTTTTTATATTTATGTGACAAGCAAATTAGCACAATATCAGCATTTTCAACCGCTTCCGCCATCGCCTGAACCGTTGAGCCCATCATTTGTTCCACGTCCATCCAAACCTGCAAGTATAAAAAGAATGATTACCCTCTTATTCACTCCTAAGAACAAATCTCTATTCGTTTGAATTCATGGATAAATCAAATTTCCACCAAACTTTGCGTATTAAAATCACTATGACGTCGCGCACGATGCTCGTTTCTTGAGCGTTACACTCAAATAACGTTGTGGATATTGGCAATTCAGAGCGCCAGGAATTTGTTTATTATATCGTTCAGATTTATTCATTTATTCATACTGCATGAGTGAAAATTTGATATACAGTTGACTGTAATAATTGCAAACACATATTCAAAGTACCCTCTTATAGCAAAGGAAAATAGATTTGGCACATTTCCTACATGTCTTGCCATATCAACTCCGGATGTCCCAAACTACTGGTATTTCATAGACCAAAATTTCAATAGTTCGAGATGAGTTCGACTCTGACACATCAACAGGTTGACTGTGTTTATTGATCTTTCCAACGGTCGGTCCAATGGTACATGTGCTTTTGTTGCGGTGAGCCCTAGCGGTAACTAAGGGCGTGGTTTGGGTTCAGTAAAACTAGTTTAAGCCCCCAGTAATCTTTTGCTGACCGTTCCAAGGCGGTACTTCTGTTGCGATTCCTTGATGTTATATTGTGCTGTGTCCGCCTGGCTATGGTCTCTGTCGCTTTGGTCACCTGTATTGCTGCCCAATCTGCCTTCAGTTTTGTTTTGTAATATGAATTAAAAAAGATAAGTAAAATAAATGTTGATGCTGTTACGGGGGTAGCTGAATGACCATCTATTTGGGAAAGAGCTGCTCATTCGATTTACTGTGCATGTCTTTCGTAAACTTGTGTCAATTTCCGTGTGTATGTGCTTCTTTCCCTATTGGTTTTGAGAGCGAAATGTGGGATTTGATTGTATCAATTCCTGATCATTGCCTATCTTCTTACTTTACTTAGTGATTGAAAATTTAATAGACACGGTCTGGATCTATTTCAATGCGCAAACTACTTCACAGAAAAGACAGAATATCTTCCGATATTGTTCTGTTCTGTTTCAACTGACGTAACGAGTGGCTCAACAACCATATACCGAACGGCAAGTGTATGTAACAAACATACAGTTAAATTAATAAGAAAGCTTTCCCCACCCCTCTGTCTGTCTTGTCCTAAATACAAGGCATTCACTACGTTACTTCCTTCAGCTGCTTAGCAAAACTATCTCCTTTTACTAAAAATTGTCAGTTCACTTATATATGATGAATTATTTTTCTGTTGTTTTTTTTGTGTGTTGTTGTTCTTTTTTAATATATACAGTCAGACATAAGTTAAGCATCACCTGAATAAGTTGCGCCATAACGGGTTTAGTTCATACATTTTTTTATCCGTTTTGTTACAAGGCAAGACTGATTCATTTAGAGTAAAGTGGTATTGACAAACTTTCAAAGACATGTATATGTTTGTCTTACGAACCGGATTAGTCGCCCTACTGTCCACGTTTTCAAAACACAAGTTTGATACATGTCCTTTATCTTGCTATGCACGGATCCGCTATACAAGATACAGGGTGCTTTTGACTGAAATGAAAAGATGGCTAGGCGAAAACTTTCTGAAGCCCAAAAATGGCAAATTGTGGGCATGAAAAACGCCGGTTTAAGCACAAGGGCTATTGCTGGTCAGTTCATGGTAAACCAGTCAATTATCGTACGTCTTTTGCAACGTTACCGCGCTGACGGGACAGTATCAGAACGTCGACGTTCAGGGCGACCCCCGAAGACTGATGACCGCAAAAATAGAGCACTACGGCGTATGGCACGTGCAAATCCTACAACCACAGGGGCGTCAACTTCGAAGCCAGTGGCCAGTTTATGGACCTATATCTGTTAGAACTGTAACAAGGAGACTTAATAACGCCGGCTTAAAAGCCAGAAGGGCTGTGAAACGTCCTCTGCTGACACCCAGGCATAGGACAGCCCGGTTAAATTCGGCTCGTGATCGACGTAATTGGAATATTCGATCCTGGCGACGTGTACATTGGTCTGACGAATGTAAATTCGTCTTACGTCATACTGACGGCAGGATGCGCGTTTGGCGTGGGGAAAACACAGCATACGAGGACAGGAACATTGTTGGTACCACAGCGTTCGGTGGCGGATCTGTTACTGTCTGGGCATGTTTTTCCTATCGATGAAAACTGGATATGTACGTCTTACACGGAACGTTAACGGGCGTCAGCTATAAAGATAACATTCTAAGAGACATCGTTGTGCCTCATTTTGATAACCATCGCCTAACTGACAGGCCTATATTCATGGACGACAACGCTCGGCCTCACAGAGCAGCTATTGTGCAACAATACCTTCAGCAGGAGGCTATTGACGTGTTACCGTGGCCGGCGTTGTCGCCGGATAAGAATCCGATAGAGCATGTTTGGGATCAAATAAAACGTCAATTAGACCAACGGAATCCCCCGTGCCGGAATCTGAACGAGTTAAGTGCCGCAATTGTTCAAGAGTGGAATTTATTCCCCCACGATGAGCTGCAAAGACTTGTTCAAGGAATGCGACGTCGTGTTAACGATCTTTTTCGGCAACGTGGTAGTTATACCAGGTATTGAAATAAATCTCCGTGTGCTGACACACAAGTGAAAATGCTATAAAGCTGTGGCAACGACTTCTGAAAATTCGTTTACTCTTGTGAGGACTAGCTCGGAAAAGTCAAACGTTTTTCATGTTCGTAATTTGACCTATAGGGGGAGGTATGTTTCAAGTAACGTTATCATAGGAACAGCTTTACTTTTTGTATCAATATTCTGTCGAAATATTCTTCATAATCCAAAAAATTGAAATATTGGACATTTTATTTAATTCATATCAAATATGCCGATTTTTCGAATATGAAATTTAACTTTCAAATAAAATTTGGGTGATGCTTAACTTATGTCTGACTGTATATATGAACGGCTGCACTAGCATTCTGAAATTATCAAACAAACGGAACGATTGTACGTCATAAAAGCTAAAACGGCGTTCTTGGGACATTTTATGAGAAATCAAAATGGTATTATTGTTTTATACAAGGTAAAGCGAAACATAGAAAGTTGAATATTTCTGTAATTGTAATTGACAAGCAATGTGCATTTCAAATAAACGTCGCCAATTCATACACGTAAATTGAAATTTTCTGACAAATTAAGTTCGCTTAAAACAGTTTATAAATCGGGGACAATTACTGAAAAACTGAAACTGGCGTACTGAAGATTTTATTTCGCTAGCATTCTTAAATAAATATAGCTCACCATAAAGAACAACCATTGTGCATTTATCTCGAATTTAATCTTACCCGCCATCCTTTTCCTTCCGTGTTTATTTGTATTTGTTATAACGATGGTGACATTTGGTCTGCCGATGGACATTTTCTATTACAATGGCTTCATATTTTCTCACCCTAAAAACCACCTCTATAGAAAAACCAACGGAAGTTGTGTTAACCATACATCACGCAACTTTTATGTTAAAATGTAATATATTCTTCTGCTTTCGGGAGTTTCATTTTATCTTTTGGTGATAAGAGGTGGCCGTAAAATGTAACACCGGACATGCGATATAGGACAAAAATTCGTATATCTTTGCCATTCCTCTTTAAAACGTGGGTTTATCAGAGCTCTTGTGTTTGTGCTGTGTGGCGGCCCTAAAAAGTCTCCCCGTACATTCATTTAATGCTCTTATTATTCCAATCCTCAGGGATTGTTTGCAATCAATTTTCATTATTCCTGGCCTTGATGTTATGTTGTGCTGTGTCCGCTTGTCTATGGCTACTGGCGGTTTGTTCGCCTGTATTGTTGCCCAATCTGCCTTCTGTTTTCTTTTGTCTTGTAATTAAAAAAAAAAGTAAGAATAGTGTTACGCAGAAGGTTTTACACTCGGTCGACACGGGTGTAGAGCCTTATGCGTCGCCAGGACGGCGGAGGGTGACTTCCGGTTAAAGGGTTATCTAACAGTGTATTACACTAACAAGGAAACTCTAACAACGTTAGAAGTTGAAGTTTATATATAATGTAAATTCTATATACAACAATACAATTTACAACTGTCACAATTACAATAATATACAACACATATTAGTTCATGTCGCTGGCCCAAGTAAGGTGTTTGTTTCTAATCTGTAATCGATTTGCGTGCAATGCGCAAATAGATTACTGTCTGACGTCAACACCGTACTCGGCTCAGCGCCATGAACTAAAGGAAAACACAAAGAACAAAAGACGTCAGTTTGAGCTCATACAAGAAAAAAACAAGGCCTTATGTTGGTAGACTTCACTTTGTCGTTCCCTGGATCATGTCATGGGCCAGTCCATATATCATGAGGAACACCAACTCTTATTAACACGTGCACGATTATATACTGGTCGCTCCCTGGATCGTACCAGGGACCAGTCTATATATATTAACACACCTTAGTGGACGAACACTGTCCCACACTTGATGTGACCTTCAGATCTTATCACAGAATCTGGCAAAACTGTGCTAACCACTTCCGCCTACATTTTGTGCTTCCCGCCTCTGCTTAGGAACCATGCACAAACGGCGTTGTAACTGCCTCTACCCGGGTTGGTATTAACCTGGAGACATATCGATTCTCCAGGTGAGACGTGGCTCTAAGCCCTAACAGCTGACTGCCGGACTTGATGTGCCCTTCTAGGTCTTAACACAGAATCTGGGCACACAACAATATAACATCCATCAAGAATTAAACAGCCACGTCTAACTTTTCAATAAAAGATAGTCGTATAAATAGTATGCGTCTCACATTTAAATCATGGGACTCGTGCAGGTATTCACATTAAAATCATGCAACACGCTGTCCACAATCAAAAGACTCGTGCAGGTATTCACCTTAAAATCATGCAATACGCTGTCCACGAGAGGTATTCACAAACAACCCATGCATAACGTAGCCACAATTTCCGTAAATGTTTTATTACCACAGTTGCCCTAAAAACTGTAGCTCTACTGATTGAAAGGATTAAACTGATTTCGACGACACAGTCGACGATTAGATCCATTTCGTAACATAGGTTTCCCCTTAGGGAGAAAAAAACATAACAATGTTTCTTTTCTGATATAGTACGAAATGCGATCGAATCGTAGGCTATGTCAAAACTGGAAAACTAGCTATATACACAACAACGGTGCGATGCATAACGTGGCCAAACTATCTACTAACTATCTACGCCCCCAAATTATCTTGGCCACGGATTTACCTAATCCCAAAGTCAATCAATTCTCTGTGTCGTACCTGTCGTGCCTCAAATGGAATGGGGAAGTATGGGTAAGTCTGATCGAACACTAGGTGGAAATCGCCACCTTTTAGTGCATCAGACGTAAAATTAACGCTGTCTTTGACGTTACACCTACTTCGCACGACAGATCCCACAGGATCCGTTGCCTCGGCCTCTAACCTACTATCGCCACCGTGTTCCTCCATATTCGTTTTCTGAGTCGACGTTACGTCGTCGGGCTTTACGTTTTCACGTATGAAGTCATATTGGGATACGTCCTCTGACGTACAAATGTTAACTCTTTGGACATTCGGATCACTGTGATCCTCTGATCCAACATTGTCACGTGCATTAACAACTGCAGACGACACGTTCTTTTGACGTTGAACGTACTGCTTTATCATGTTAGCAGGATAAGTATTCACGACGCCCTTGACGTTAATCTTGTAGTTCATTGCATTGACTACTTCGACAACTTCATATGGCCCGTTCCATTGAAGTAACAATTTATTGCACTCATTCGGGAGTAGCAAAAGTACTTTGTCTCCGACGTCAAACTTACGCGACCTCGCGCGTTTATCATAATAAGCATTCTGCTTTACGTCCATTTTCCGGACAATATCCTGTGCTAACTTACACGTTCTCTCTAAACGTTCTTTTAGATCAATAACGTACTGATACGTCAATAACGCACGTTGGTCAGTTTCCTCTACAGACCACAATTCCTTTAATATTTGCATAGGACCCCTAACATTACGTCCATACAACAGTTCAAACGGGGAAAAACCTAATGACTCTTGCGGAACTTCCCTTACTGCGAATAATAATGCTGGGAGATACCTGTCCCAGTCATTCGGACGTTCTACGCACATTTCACGTAATATCTGCTTCAATGTATCATGGAATTTCTCCACGGGTCCTTTACCAGTAGATTGATAAGGAATAGTTGTCAGATCTTGAAGCGACAACAACCTACTAACCTCTCTCATGACGTCAATCGTGATCTTACTATCATGCTCGATTAGCATTTCACTCGGTATTCCTAATCTACTGAACATCTCAACTAACGCTTCGGCTACGCGTCCCGTTTCAATGCCGGGTAACGCTACCGCCTCGGGATATCTCGTCGCATAGTCTATCATTGTTAAAATATAGCGGGATTTCCTGTCAGAACGAGGTTCTATCGGTCCAACTATATCAACAGCGACTCGTTTAAATGGTGTGTCAATCTGTGGCAACTTTCCTAAAGGAACCTTAGTGACACGACCTTTTTGAATAGTCCTTTGACATATGTCACAAGATTTACAAAACCTTGCCACATCACCACAAACTCCAGGCCAAAAGAACTCAGTTAACACTCTATCCATAGTTTTCTTTATGCCCAAATGACCTGACATCAAGGTTTCGTGCGCCAATCTTAACACCTTTTCACGAAAACCTTCAGGGATAATAAGTTGCAAAGTGACCTTGTTTCCCTTAGTAAACTGCCTATACAATAAATCTTTCTTTCGAATAAACTTAGTTTCACCCCGGTTCAATCCACGACTAATCGTCACATTCCCAGATTCCACTCTTTGCCTTATGCCATTCAATTTAGGGTCAACAACTTGGGCCTGCTTCAATGCCTCCTTATCACTAGCAATAATTTGATCAGGAACTTTAAGTTTCCTATAGACCTCTTCACCTTGCTTAGCTTGTGACCTAGTCACTGCCGCCATTGCAAAATGGGACATATCGGGAAGTTTTGACCCGTCAATATTTCCAATAACCAGGTCATACAATGTATCTTCCATGCACAATGCCTCAGTTTTTCCTGTGAAAAATGGACAATCTATGTCAACCATTGCTAAGGGATACCTTTGGGTAGATTCGTCAATCAAAGTTACATCAGATTCTCTACCAAGTAACTGATCATTAGAAACCAAGTTTCTACGAACGACACACCCAGTACAACCTGTGTCCCTTAAAACTACAACAGTCTTAGCATTAACCGTACCCTGCGCTGTTGGTAATCGCGACCTTAAAAAGTAACAGACACCTTCCCTATCCACGTTATCATTGATTAGTGGACTTTCTTCCTTACTCTTATAGAGACCTTCAATTTCATGAGACCTATTCATTGTAGTTTTACAAAAGCTCATTTGATGTCCGCCACCCCGACCACGTCCGCGGGAATAACCCCGACCACGGCCACGATCTGAATTACTACCCTTCGTCTGTACAGTATCGCTCTTACTCTGTGATCTTTGTGTCTCATCTTTCGGTGCATAACTACTCCCCTTACTTCCGCTATACCCGCTTGCACTTGCACCTACCTCCGCACTATATGCTTGCTTCCTATCGGGATTCTTAAAACATTTATATGTTAAATGTCCCTTACCACAAATACTACATTTTATCTCTGGCTTCGCACTCGGCTTATTATCAGATCTACTCTGAGTTACGCCCTTACTATCACGCTGCCCCTTATTAACACAAGCGTAGACACCGCCACGTGCTTCTGCAAATAAATCTGCTTCCCTAGCCATCTCACCTAGATTCGTGAATGTTTTCGGTTTCAAATGAACATATAGTTCTTTACTACAAGATTCTAAAAACTGATCTCTAGCGAAAAAATCGCAAACAGCTTCGTAAGACTGGTCTACTTTCGCCATTTTCAACCATTTATTAAGATACGACCTAAGTCTACTACTAAACTGAATAAACGTTTCGGACTTTTCAGGCCTATCATAGCGAAATTTCTTCCTAAATCCGCGTTCAGTCATATCAAAATTCTTCAACAACGCATCTTTCAACTTGTCATAATCTGCTGCATCATCTACAGACAATCTATCATAAACATCAAGCGCGCGACCTTTAAGTAATGCGCTTAAATATGCAGCCCAAACGTTTTTATCCCATTTATTCGCCGTCGCGTATTTCTCAAACCTTGATAAGTAACTATCCATTTTGTCCTTACTTTCATCAAAATACGGTAATTTGGGATCTCGCGCATGCGCTAACTTTTCAGCCTTCTGTTTTTCTAATTCAACTCTAAACGTTACCTTCTGCAACTCTATCTGATTCTTTAACTCGCGTTGCTGCAATTCAAAACTATACTTCAACTTTTCTAACTCAACTTCGCTCGACAACTTTGCTTCCTTATCGCTTTCGACTTGATACAACCTAGCTTCCCTATCTTTCTCGGCTTGCCGCTCTATACTTGCAATCCGCGCCATCTCGATTTCCCTATCCGCCGCAATCTTAGCTTCTTCCGTCGCGATCCTAGCCAATTCAATTTCCCTATCTTTTTCGGCCTGCGCAATTTTTTCTTTCTCCGCCGCGATCTTCTCTTTTTCCGCCGCGATCTTCTCTTTATCAAGTTCCCTTACCGCGTGCCTTTCTGCCCTCTCAGTCTCTTGCTGTTGCTTTACAAATTCCTGCAATGCCTGCCCTTCATAACCTAACTCCCTTCCCGTCTTAACTAACTGATCCATGACGCTTAACGTAATGCTCACGTTAACTTAACTGAAACCGACGTTCACTTATAGTCACACACGTTAACTAAAACGTTAACAATAATAATAACGAACTAATCCAACTAAAACGTTGATTAATTAGTATACTCGCGATCTGGACGTAGCCATTAAAGTTACGTTCATAACAGACCGGAAAAGACGTCATAACTGACGTTGACTTTGTCGAGAATTACTTTTCACTTTCAAATGACACAATTAGATGACGTAAATAACCCACATTACAATTACGCCCAACTTGATCTAGCGTATCGGATATACAAACGTAACGTATGTAACGTAACGTATTAACACTGACACGACAACTGTACGTCCTACATTACAAAACCTTATAAGATACCAACGGTAAATCAAACTTAAGATTCCGCTATTAGGTTTAATTCATTGTAACGATATTATATAACGTTACGAGTGACCTACGTTACTAAATCAGGACATAAAATGGACCTCAGTAACGGTGACGGCACAACGTACAAAGCGTTTAGGTTAATAAACTTACAGATTGTCATGCAACAGCAGTGCCAAGGTACTCAACCGGACCTTAAAACTAAATACGTATCATCCGTGCCAAGACAATTCAGGTCTATATACCTCAGTTTCCCCACTCAGATATGCAACCTGTTACATTTTATCACAAATTAATGCATGGGCTATCGCACTTCATCACGCAGGGAATAAGGATAGTTGACCTTAATTGAGTGTAGGTTACATTTACAAAGAATTTAGTGGCAAAATTGCTCCCCTAAAATTCACAGCCTTACGTCACCTTAGAAAAGAACAATCAGAAAGTCAATAATAATAATAAAAAAATGTCTGACAAAATTGTGCCTAGATTCTGTATATATTGTCAATGTGTTACACTGGCAGATATTAACCGGAAATCAAATCCCGTTACTTCATGACACCATGTTACGCAGAAGGTTTTACACTCGGTCGACACGGGTGTAGAGCCTTATGCGTCGCCAGGACGGCGGAGGGTGACTTCCGGTTAAAGGGTTATCTACCAGTGTATTACACTAACAAGAAAACTCTAACAACGTTAGAAGTTGAAGTTTATATATAATGTAAATTCTATATACAACAATACAATTTACAACTGTCACAATTACAATAATATACAACACATATTAGTTCATGTCGCTGGCCCAAGTAAGGTGTTTGTTTCTAATCTGTAATCGATTTGCGTGCAATGCGCAAATAGATTACTGTCTGACGTCAACACCGTACTCGGCTCAGCGCCATGAACTAAAGGAAACACAAAGAACAAAAGACGTCAGTTTGAGCTCATACAAAAAAAAAAACAAGGCCTTATGTTGGTAGACTTCACTTTGTCGTTCCCTGGATCATGTCATGGGCCAGTCCATATATCATGAGGAACACCAACTCTTATTAACACGTGCACGATTATATACTGGTCGCTCCCTGGATCGTACCAGGGACCAGTCTATATATATTAACACACCTTAGTGGACGAACACTGTCCCACACTTGATGTGACCTTCAGATCTTATCACAGAATCTGGCAAAACTGTGCTAACCACTTCCGCCTACATTTTGTGCTTCCCGCCTCTGCTTAGGAACCATGCACAAACGGCGTTGTAACTGCCTCTACCCGGGTTGGTATTAACCTGGAGACATATCGATTCTCCAGGTGAGACGTGGCTCTAAGCCCTAACAGCTGACTGCCGGACTTGATGTGCCCTTCTAGGTCTTAACACAGAATCTGGGCACACAACAATATAACATCCATCAAGAATTAAACAGCCACGTCTAACTTTTCAATAAAAGATAGGCGTATAAATAGTATGCGTCTCACATTTAAATCATGGGACTCGTGCAGGTATTCACATTAAAATCATGCAACACGCTGTCCACAATCAAAAGACTCGTGCAGGTATTCACCTTAAAATCATGCAATACGCTGTCCACGAGAGGTATTCACAAACAACCCATGCATAACGTAGCCACAATTTCCGTAAATGTTTTATTACCACAGTTGCCCTAAAAACTGTAGCTCTACTGATTGAAAGGATTAAAATGATTTCGACGACACAGTCGACGATTAGATCCATTTCGTAACAAATAGATGTTGATGCTGTTATTGGGGTAGCTGAATGACCATCTGTTTGGGAAAGAGCTGCTCATTCGGTTTACTTTGCGTGTTTTTCGTAAACTTGTGTCAATTTCTGTGTGTATATGCTTTTTTTCCCTATTGGTTTTGAGAGCGGAACGTTGGATTTGGTTGTGTTGATTCCTGATCATTTCCTATCTTTTTACTTAAAATAATTTAAACTTACACAGTCATATTCAGCAGAGTTTTAGCTTTAGCTTGATATATAACATGAGTATTTTCTGCTTACGATAATAAATTCTTTCGCAAATGAATCCCTGGTAGTGTCCACTGAACGAACATTGTCCTAAACCATAGAATCGCTTCATATTTGATGACAATCATCATTAATACCAGCCCCGGTTGTCCGGTGCGTTAAACACTTGCCTACCAAGCTAGCAGTCTGGATTCGATTCCGCTGTAGGCGGGTTTCTTTCCCATTGTAAACAGGACTCCATTGCACACAACCTATCATTATCTTCGACTGATACATAGATACGGGGGATGTATTATAAGAGACCGGTGATCCTTACTACTCGCGAGCACCTGATCACACTCCTGTTTTGCGATCCATGTGTGTGTGTCTAAAATATTTTTGACTGGTCACTCAATTTTTACATGATGTACGAGTTCGGACATATAATTCTAGTGAGGTAATCAATAAATCGAAGTTGAGAGGGTTCCGTGCGACCAGTTTGTCAGCTTATGATTTTTCTACAATCTACACTACTTTCTCACGTAATTTGATCAAGGAAAAACTTATAGATTTAATTGTATGGACCTTCCCTTTAGGTTCGCCTTTTCTTGCCTGTAACGAAGGAAACGCTTTCTTTACTTCCGAACATAAAAACCGATATATACTTTGGTCATGTCAAAATATGTGTGAAGCATTAAGATACCTTTAAGATAATACATGTATTCACATTAGATTTGGTACTAAGTTATACAGACAAATCGTTGGTATTCCGATGGGAACTAATTGTGCTCCTCTTATAGCGGATTTGTTTTGATTTTGCTATGAAAGATATTCCATGGCTTCTCTTTCTAATGATTCACAATTTTAAATTATTGAAGCTTTTAACTCTACATCTAGATGATCATTTAAATATAGACAATCCTTACATTGAAGGCACGGTGAATCAAATTGAGCCTCCTGAGCTGCAGTTAAACAAAGATAATGCAGCTGATACCTAAGCCCCGTTTTTGGACTTACAGTTATTTGTTTTAAATGGATTTGTTTCATCCAAAATTTATGATAAAGGCGATGACTTTGATTTTGATAAAGTAAATTTTCCATTTTTGGATGGTGATGTTTCCCGTTCTACCTCTTATGGAGTTAAAGGAAAACACTCACTAAAATATAAACAGACCTTAAATTGTAGATCTCGATTAGCAATTAAATTTGGTGAAAATTTCATAAATATCGGACAAAAAAAAAGAAAGATATGAAGATTTTAAAAATTCAAAATGGCTGTCTCGGAGGCCGCCATTTTGGACGTTTCTGTCACGTGATAAATATTTTAATTCTGGAAAAAAGTGCATAAATTGCTTACTTTTACAGTATATTTTAGTTTATATCGTTTCTTGATGAAGTAAAATATAGAATTGTGCAATTCGTTCATCATTTTTGACTATGAGTTTATGACGTCATTAACTCACAGATTTGCTGGTTCCCAGCTCAGCATTTAAATATACATAAACTGGCATATCTTCCTTAATCTAAGTCCGATTTTCATGAATTTTTCGGCAAGTTTTATGTTTTATTGAAATCTACAATTTGAGTCCAACATGCATTTTAGTGAGTGTTTTCCTTTAACATTTCTAAACGTATTCGGTTTGCGAGAATGTCTAGTCATTTGCCTGACTTCAATGCCCGTAATAAAATTTTAATGGCTAAGCTACTCCAACAGGGCTATAGATATCATAAACTTCGAAAAGCATATCAAAATTCTTTCGCCGATACCATGGATTGGTTCCTAAATTCAATGTCGGATTAAAAAGCCTATTGCAACAAGGCCTATCGGAACTTGAATTTTATGGTGACTTAGTCTATAAATTCAAAAAGTTATAGTTTCTGATCAGTTTGCGAAAATTATCGTTCGCTACAAACGTATTGGATATGATATAAATGTAATGCTACAGTCTGCATGTTTAGTGGTTAACCCAATTATAACTAAAAAACTTTGCTTCCTTCTTTAATTGCACGCCAGTTGTTCAGGCATCAGACACATTGATGGGTCCAACATAAAGCGACTTAATTGAGTTGGTTGGGGCCTGAGTTGCATTGTCTCCTGCTTGGTTATTCGGGATTCAACTGATAGTTTTCTTTTGCTCCGTTATTGCAGTGGTGTTGTCTGACTTAAGAAGGGTCTCCTGGTGTCGCAATACGTTGTTTCTGTTGAGTCGTCATCTTTGAACCATCATACACCTTTTCCGTGATTTGTCTGTTTCCGGTGATGATTCATTGATGAGTTAGGAAACCTTCATGCGGACCAAACAGCTAACTTAATGTTTCAAACCACTGCAGAAGCAGAGGACGAGGTCTGGAACCAGTAAAACTAGTTTAAGCACCCCTGCCCCCTCCAGTAATCTTTTGCTGACCGTTCCAAGCTGGTACATCTGTTCCGGTCCCTTGATGTTATATTATGCCGTATCCGCTTGTCTATGGTATTTAGCGGTTTAGTCACCTGTATTGCTGCCCAATCTGCCATCTGTTTTGTTTTGTTTTGAAATGAAAAAAAAAAGTAGAAATAGATGTTGATGCTGTTATTGGGGTAGCTGTATGACCATCTGTTTGGGAAAGAGCTGCCCATTCAGCTTACTGTGTGTGTCTTTCGTAACTTTGTGTCAGTTTCTGTGTGTATGTGCCTCTTTCCCTATTGGTTTTGAGAGTGGAATGTGGGATTTGATTGTATTAATTCCTGATCATAGCCTATCTTTTTACTTTGACCACTTTAATTTTTATGAGTTCAATATAAATGAAATACTGTTGAAGGCCCATAAGCCTTCCATCAGTCATCTATTTTTGATAACCATCATCAATAGTTTGCAACTGATTACATCCCAGTAGGCACACAACGTTGAAACAACACTGAATCGCTCTTGATTCAACGTCATTCCGTTGAGTCAAGGTTGATTCAATGTTGTCTACCCAGTGGAATATCTTACCTTAAATCCGTTGTTCACCAGTTCCTCTTTGATCTTCAGAAGTGTAGACTGATGACTCCACTGGTACTAATCATTATGTGACCTTCCTTCTTATGTTCTATTACTGGTTCTGGAATAAAGACTCTAAGGTTTCAGAATAAATTAATTGGTTGAAGATGACTGTTATTTGCAATGGGCATGAAAAATGTTAATATATTACTACAGTGTGCTAGATTTACAGACTGAGGAATACCTATTCCATTTCCTGGCTGATAAATATTATAACCTCCCTCCCCCCTAAATGGAATTATAAACAATATTGATATTTGTTGTTGACTTTCAGATTTTAATTTCTTAAATAAACCTAATCGGAAAAACTGCTTTCAGCTGCCGACGCGTATGGCGTGATATTAATTCCGACTGCTGGAGGCTCCATTGGAAATTTTATTTCATCGGTTAAGCGGTTTCACTGAAGAAGTTGTTTGACCCAAATCCATAGTATAAGCTCCCCAGAGGCCTTTGGCTAAATACCATAAAATCAATTAATCCAGAAAGCTGACACAGTAATAAAAAATTAAGTATAGTATAGAGAGGCGAACAAATAAATGACGTAAAACTAAGAACCACAATCTATAATTTCAGTTCTTTTTACACCACTTACAATACGCATTATGTCATTTCTTCATAAGGTCACCAATAATAATAATAATGAAAGTGAAACAGTTTTAAATGTTATCTTACTTGTATTTGAGTCTTGCACGAACTCTCGAAGATTCCAAAGTGTACCATTTGCCGCTTTCCTAACAGCCTTGATATCACTGTCTTTCAGATTTTTCAGAATTCCAACAATCCCTAATTTATCATCATGGGCTATAGTTCTGCGGTTGTCTTCGTCAAAAGAAAGAGCCCAGATAGCACCTACTGCTTCTGAAAATACATAGGTATATAATGCAATTTCCAAAGCTTCTCCTTGATTCACAAATAAGCCGAAAATTTCTTTAGGTGAGATAAGAAAGATCGGGGACAAGGAGGGTTGGTGGGTAAACAGTTTTTCAAAGGTCCGGGGGAAACCAACTAAACGTTACAGGTGAGGCTAAACCCTTATATGTAAATACATTATTAACTCCATCACACTCGCCACACTGACTACTAATTAGAAACTAACCAAAACTTCCTTGAACTCCCTATCAGTATCAGAGGTCATTGGACAGCACACTGTAAAACATCTAGTAGATTTTACGGTAAAAGACTTAACAACTGGCTGCCAGCCCTTTATCCGTAAAAAAGTATGGAATATTACTGTAACTTTTTCAGACGGAAAAATAAATGCATATCGTAAAAACCTTAAGCCCGTTTTTTTTATTATTGATTACTGATTATAAAGAAATTAAATGCAGATTTCAAGAAAGGATTTTATACAATGCAGTCCATCAAAAAAACTAACGGTACTATCCTGTACTTTTAACGGTTAAGAGCCTGGTTGTCATGTGTTTTGGGAGAGAAACACCTATTGTATAGCACTGTTACACTAGATTAAGATATTTGGATCATTCTGATGAGGAAATATCTCCGTTTTATAGCCGAATTATTACAGTAATGTGGCGTTTTGCGATCAGTTCTATAGCAGCTGTTCATGTAAGTACAAAACAATCATATAGACTTAGCCAGGGTAGCATTACCATAGTATAGGAGACCTGGATTGATTGATTGATTTGATGCTTAACGTCCTCGGTAAACAGCAATGGTCATGTCGGGACGGTCAGTTACCCTAACCACACTATTCCTGGGCAGGCTTAGACCTCCTAAGCGGTTAACCAGTACTAAGTGCACGTACTTTCGCCAGTAACGGACAACTGCCCTTCTTGAATCAGCAAAGGTATGTGGCCAGACCGGGTTTCGAACCCAGGACCTCTGACTTATGAGTCAGGTGCCCTACCGATTGCGCTACGCGGCCTGGCTAGGAGACCTGGAGGTTCAGTGGATTAAGTGCCGGCATGCAAAGACAGCGGTCCGAGTTCGAATCTCGTTTGAGGCGGAATTCTTTCCAAAGTTAATAGCACAAAGCCTTTCATTATCACCTATCATCGACCTGATAAGACTGAAATACTGTTGAAAGAGCCGTAAACCATATCCATACCTACGGCTAAATGATTTAAAATCTTAAGTCAATTGGTTTTCACCCACATAGTTCTAAACAGTAAGGCGGTGATCTGCTACATACCAGTCTGTTCTTCAATGTCTCCTTTAGACAGTTCTACCAGCAAATCCAGGGCACCAAGTTGTACCAGTAACTTTTTATTGGCGTCGATTCTGGCTAGCGTCCTTATTGCTACAAAAGTTATAACAAAATAAATTTGAGCCGTGACACGAGAAAACCAACAAAGTTGTTGTGCGCTCAGCGCAGACTCAGATCAGCCTGGGTATTAGCCCAGGCTGATCAGAGTCTTCGCTGTCTGCTTGGAGATAGATTAGACCGTTAGCTGGCCTTTAAGCGCTTAGCGAAGAGTCTGGTCAGACTGGGCGGACGCCCAGGCTGATCTAAGTTTGCGCTGGGCGCACAACCATTTTATTGGTTTTCTGGTGTCGAGGCTCAGTTATTATTATTATTATCATTATTATTATTATTATTATTTAATTTATTTCTTTCATTTATTCATTACGCGCAGCCTCATCTGGTTCTACTCAAATTAACCTGTAGTCTTTGAATCATCAACACGATATAAATTGAACGAAACATTTTTTTTTTCGCGCAAAAGTAAAGGACAAGGTGCGCTAAGGGCGGTTTTTGGCCTATCCTTAGTTTTTAGTAAAAAATTTGTGAGCTGTTATATAGAGTCTAACTAGATGAAAAACGAAAAAACTGAATGAATATCTTATTCCATCTTTCAGAGAGAACGATTTTAATACGTCAGGGGTTCAAACATTTTCGGTGACATTGTCGCTTAACGTGACGTCGCGCGAATCACAACGTTATTCCGTGTCTTGCTGTTCTTAGTACATGACATGTATTGTTTATATTGTTAAACTGTTAGAAATTGATGTTGTCTTTATTCCTAACAGACACCAGTGTCGCGCAATATTACTCTATAGAAATGTTTGCCATCATATAAAACGTGAAACAGGCATATTTTAATAATCCGTAATGCAAAAAGCTATTATACAAAAGGTAAGCAGTGCAGGCTTCTTGTGCTAACGCTACCGCTTTCTTTTTAAACTTTAGCCGATCGTTAATCGAAGATGGGCGAAAAAATGGCGATTCCGGGGAAAATATTCCAGAGAACTTGGTTTTTCTCACTTGTGCGCCGGCCAAGGCTCAAACTAACAGCGGTGAAACACCTGAGGTTTAAGAGTATACGCGTTGTATTTCATTAGGCAACGGAGACCCGTGTCTCGATATGACTGAAACTATTGAAAGGGACGTTAAAATCAATGTCATAGAAAGAAAAACGGTAAACGTAAAAAAGCAAGGTGAGGGAAAAACAAGGAGAGGGAAGGAAAAGTTAAAATGCTTTAAAATGAAAAGGAAAAAAAATAATGAAAATAAAAATAAAATTATTTTGTTTTTCGCCTCAGTTCTATACTATTCTGAGGTCCGATATTTAAAAAAACGCATTTTATCACTTGTTTTCAGAGGGAATTACAGCTGGTCAGGATAAAATTTTTGTCATACCACCATAGGACTCCTTATTCCGGTGCAGGCAAACTGCCATATGTAGCTCCTTCAATGGCGGCCGGTATTATTCTTTTGAAATCCGGCACCGAATTAACTGTTCAAGTTTTTAACTCATTTTCATCAGACACAATGTGTTGCAATGTGTGATTTAGGTATCAAGACACCAGTTATTGTTGCTTCCAATTGAAAGAACAAGGTAGGTTATGACCAGACAGCTCGTTCCAAGGTCTATGTCGCCGCTATCTTACACAGCAGAAGACAAAATGAAAACGTTTGCAAAAGCAATATATATACAATAAGGATAAACTTCATGAACAAATAATTCAGATACAAATGAGCCGCGTCGCTAAAAGATAATCTCACGAGACATGCAGACTGCGCATGCCTAGACCAGCCTGCTTACATGCCTGTCCCGTCAGGGCATGCACTTTATTATTACATGTAAGCATAGTTTGCAATTTTCAACAGTGAACAGCTTGCGCATGCGTGTCTCGGCATGCGAACGCAGCTATAACTTCTCGCATGTGCGACACTGCTTCAATACAACTGCATAGAATAACACACTTGCCCTGCGCATAGGAAACATATGGAATTCGAATAACCACAACAGCAGCTTGATGAGGACCTCCAGTGTTTAACCAGATAATATGCAAACTTTACAGACTCGAATCAGATTGTTTGACAAGAGAAGCTTCTTTAGGGTATGTATTGCAAATAAAGTACAATGAGTTATTGCATACACAAGTATGGACAGCATGACACAGCCACTGCCTGGACAGCTAGCTGGGAAGCATAGCAGACCCGGACCAGAGAGGCTCGATCAAATTCCATATTGTCTGGTTATACATATTGTGTCCGAATATCAAGGGCATAAAATTATCGTGTAAACAATAAGAAGATATACAACTTGCATTAATTACAAACCTCGTTGCAAGCATTGGGCAAACAGTGCAGACACTGATCACATCGGTACAAAAATGTGCACTAAATGAAAAATTAAATAGAGAGAGAGAGAGAGAGAGGGGGTGGGTGGATGGGTATTGATACTTCATATGCAAACACATTGTTGGATGTTGTGGAGATTGTTTTAACCTGTTTCAAACGTTAACAAATAATAATCACGTGTCATGAAAGCGAAAGTAGAAACGTTAAAAACGTTAGTGTTCGGACAGATATATTTGCTCCGTGTTAACGCAAAAAGGTTGCCAAAGAAACTATATGACCACCACCGCTAAATATGTATGAACTGGCTAATGGAAATTCCAGTATAAGGCATTGCGACTAGAGCAAACGCAAGTCAGCTTGCACATCCAAGTAGTCTGACAAACTCATGATCCTTCAGCAGGCTTGGCAGAGAGATGAACGAAGACACTGAGCGTGATTACGCAAACTAATTTGAATTCGCTTTTCTTATTATGACCAAGTATTGAGAAAAATATGCCACACAAAGCAATACGAGTGCAAATGGTGAAAACAATCTTCCATTATTATTAGTAGTAGTAGTAGTAGGAGGAGGAGGAGGAGTTTATTCAGTCTCATCATCACGGTGTTAATAATTTTGCTACCCATGCTGTCGACCGAAACGGTACTGCCTTCGAATTAAGGGCCATGACTTCATTATTTATGACTGCAAAACAATTTGTGTTTGTGTTTTTACAGAGCTAGATGTTTGCCAAAATGACATTATCAATATGTCTTCGCAGCCATTAACACGAGGCCCAGTATTCAAAATAAAAAACTGTATACTTTTTATTGCCTCTGAGTATATATTTAAAGTTTCATGACAATCCGTTCAATGGTTACTTAGTTATAGCTTCGGACGGACGGAAGGACGGACAGACATGGAGAAAACTATATCTCATCGCCTTTGGAGGGGAAAACATAAAAACGCATGCTTCAGCGATATCTGGACAAAAGCTATAACTCGATGGGCCGTTAAGTCAACACAGGAATCTGAAGGAAAAGCAAGATACTGGGAAACAGCAGGACCGGGCCGTTTGTCCAACAAAACGGCGGGCACATGTATACCTAGGGACAAAAGCTCTGCACGGATGCTAAACATCAGTGCATAACTTTTGTCCTGTATATGAACATCGAGTGCACCTGTGCTAATCTAATACGGTTATCCCGCTTAGGATAATCAGTGACCGGCGCCGAATAAAAACGGATAGGCGATTTGCGACCAGTAAATGAGCATGCATCTGTACTTACATGTAGGTATCTGTTTGCACTTATCAAATTTTAGATTCCCGAGTATTCTTAAAGATATGCAGATTCGCGACAGGCTGATCTGGTGATCTGAATCCATTCTGTTTGTGCGTTCTATCAGGTACCTTTTCACACGACGCCAGTTGCATAGGGATTCAGACAAGCAGCAACAACAACAACAGGAACAAAACAAGAAATGTTACAGTGTGTAACAAATGCCCCCCGAAGGCCCCTTAAACTGACTTTTGAGTCCTGGTTGTGACCTTGACCTTGGATTTGGGATCATATATATTATGTATAACACACCTCCTCATTATGGTTTACCTTTCTGTGAAGTTTGATGAAAGTCGCTTCGGCAGGTTTCAAGTTATCGCAGAGGCAAGATTTGACCTTTGACCCCTAATTGTGACCTTGACCTTGAACGTGGTAGCCTAAATCTTATGTGTGACACACTTTCTCATTATGCTTCATCTTTCTGTGAAGTTTCATTCAATTTGCTTCAGTAGTTTATAAGTTATTGCTGAGACAAGATTTTGAGACACAATTTGACCTCTGACCCAACCGTGGCCTTGACCTTGGGGATAGGGACCTAAGTCTTGTGCACGACACACCTTCTCATTATGCTTTATCTATCTGTCAAGTTTCATCAAATTTACTTCAGTAATTTTAAAGTTATCGCTGAGACACGATTTTAAGACAAAATTTGACCTCTGACCCAATTGTGGCCTTGACCTTGGGCATAGGGACCTAAGTCCTATGCGCGACACACCTTCACATTATCCTTTATCTATCTGTGAAGTTTCATCAAATTTGCTCCAGTAGTTTTAAAGTTATAGCTGAGACACGATTTGTAACGGACGGACGGACAGAAAGACGGACGGACTGACGGACGGACGGACGGTGCGATTTTAATATGCCACCCGAAGTTCCTTCGGGGGCATAAAAATTATAACAACGTCGCCGAACTTATACTATAAATCCAGGTATTATTCATCAGATGGATGATTGAATAGATGAATTGTGTTTTGTAAACGTTTCAACAGTTCTCATTCCTATCAGACCGACGGTTGAATGGGCGCATGATGACGGGGATGACACAGCGCAGAGGTTACACGGCATGGGTCTGAATTCGGATCCACGACCGCTGGATTATACTTCAAACGAAATCATTATTTTATTTGTCCGACGTTGGTCTGATTTAAACCATGCACGACCTCTTGATTATTATAATGCCGCAGACGGTAATGGGCAAGCTTGCGATTACTTATAAATATAAACCACACTGCAATTACAAAGTGGAAGGACCCTGATTAGCCTGCGCACCCGCGCATTTTGACCAGCACGTTCTCTTTTGAATATACGGTCTAGGAATCTTGCGACAAGAAAATATTCTGACCAGTTTGCACAAAAGAGCAGGCTGATTTCGATGTATCCATCTTTTACGGTCCATTTTCACGCGATGTCAATCGAATTCGCGCGGTTATTTTCAGCCTCAAAGACTCGCGTTGTGCATAGAGTTAAAATTGAACAATCAAACCTTTAAAACCGATCTCTATAGATAGTGATAGGTGAATACTCTCTGTCTCTCTCGCTCCTCTCTTTCTCTCTTGCCGAACCCCGCCCCAACTCGCTCATCCTCTCAAAGGAGACCCGGTAGCTAGGTTAAGCGCTGGCCTACGGATCTAGCGGTCCCGGGTTCGAGCCCCGCTGGAGGCAGAAAATATTTCCAATCGTAAACGGGGTTCCATTGCACACAGCCTTTCGCTATCACCCTACCATCGTCCTTATATGACTGAAATACCGTTGAAAGGGACGTAGATCGCAAGTCATCCATCCTTCTCTCAAAACATACTAATCAAATTAATGGTACATGCACACACGCAGTATCACCGTTGTGTTCATTATGCAGTCACGATATCTGCAAAGCGTTTACGAATACCGCTTTTGCTCCGTATATACTCTGAGTATTTCTAGGAGGCAAATAAAGAATGTGTAATGTCACTTGATGACTTGGCTGGGCACGACATGTAGACTTGATGAAGACACCGTGCTCTTTGCTCATTTCTGTTACTGGTGTTTTTTGTGTGTTTTTTCCATTAAATTCTTCCGACATGATGATGCTCAAACAACGAAATTGATGTTCAATATACATGTTTTCATAGTTCTTTTTTTTTGCATTGTTCGGACCAATTATTGATTAAAATGTTAGAAACAAACGGTTAAACCTACAATTTTACAGCAGCTGCAGACAAAAAATGTAAAATTAAAAAATGATCGCATGCGTATACCAAGTAGAACTTCTGACAATCTGTCGGCTACTCTCTTTCGACCATCTGTACAAAAAATCGAGTTGGTACAGCCATGCGGTCATATTTTTATTTTGCAAAACGTATATGAATTTGTTCATTTTCTCGCAAACATCCGCAAACATAGCGTCTTTGACGTTGCAAAATGACGTCACGTTACGTAATGACGTCATTTTTATGTGCGCATGGGATAGTCCTTATGTTGCTACGTTCGCCGACGGTGGTGGTAATTGGCTGTGTCGAGTTTCATTTTTTCCGAAATTTTAGGCCGCTGGCAATACACTAGCGCACCTTGTCCTTTGGCGTCTCTGCTTTTCGTTAGGCTTCAATTGCCAGGATTTTGTGTTATATAGCTGACACCCTAACCTCGATAGTAGGGTCATTTAGAACTTCAATAATGAGACATACGGGGCACAAGTGGAATATTTCATGATGAATGTAGTACCTATAAAAGATCATTTGTCTGAATATGTTCTTGGTAATCAAAGTATAATTAAAGAGCGAAAGAAAAAAAAATACTCACAAAAATTAAAAGTATATGAAAAGAAAGAAAGAAATTTCTGCTGACTTTAGCTTTCGGGTTCTCTTTTTTTTTGTAGTATCACACTAGATCCTTTAATTACCACTATTATGTTGTTTATATTTTCAGCATATATTATCAGATTTTGGCTGTTTAACAAACTAGATCTAGTTTTTAGTGTAAACAATATTCTAATCAGACATACTGATACATACAGAATTTACGTAATCAATTTACATACACGAATGTACATAGAAATTATTTCAATGGGAATCAGAAGTAAGTAAGTGACATCTTTTGATATGTTTCACGTGAAGATTTCGTGAAACGGTTTACAGTCAGGTACATAACCTATAACTGTTTTAAGATAAAAAGGAGTTAATTTCCCGATCTTCAAGGGCCTTGCGTACCAATTTCTAGACGATGCGTACATAATTTTATTGTTTAATCATAAAGTTATGTAAGACATCTTTCAGGGAAAATTACCCACCTGTCCATAAAAATTGCTATAACTCCAGAATATAGGTGAAAAAAGACACTTTAACTTAAACAGGTTACTTTTGCTATAGTCGCAAAAAATTATAACTGCTTCAAGTTATAATTTTTTTAACTTTTAAAGGTTATGTACCTGACTGGTTTACCGTCTGATAATCAAAGTATCCGCTACCGCCAGTATAAATAAGATCAAATAAGGTGAATAATATTAAGCCTCGTTACTGCGGCTATGGATTCGTTCCGCCGAGATGCGGGGACAACGTCGATATGAGAATTGAAATACTACGAATAATGTTAATCGATGTTTTTGTCTCGCGCTTAAGGTCTCCCATCCTGTTTCTTCGTATAGATTTGACATTAAATTGAGCCTGTGACTACTCTGTTTTTTCTGTTTTAATTCCTTATCATATTTGTGGCAGTTATCCCGGATTACATCAGTAAATTCTTATAAAGGTCTGAGAAACAAATATACATGTATATGAACTGTAGGTAATTTCTGTCGAGCTGAAATTTAAGGTTTCTCATCGAGTAAATACGTTGCCACGCGCCTGAAATAATCATATATTTGTAAATTCCATGTACACTTTTTTTTTAAGTGAAACATTAAGATGTTTGTGATTATCGATTTCAGTTATATGATCAGTATTCCTAACAATTGGTGGGAGTACTGGTGTGTTTTACGGGAAATCAATAGAGATTCAGATTGTTTTTGTTTTTTCGTAAAATATTGTTGCCCCTTTGTCAGCTTGTGCGGAGATTTTGGTTAAATCAAGATTCGGCATTATTGCTGTTTACGCAGGGTTATCGACTCCTATGTATAAGCTAGTGCAGTCAGCGAACAATCGACTTTCAGAGTTAATATACAAAACAGTAACATAAATATATACTAGAAACAGTAGCGGTCCCAAAATTGACCCATAAGAGACCCCGGGACTCTTTGGGTGGTACTACTTGTTGTTTGCGTTCACTTAAGTAATTAGAAAGATAGCATCAAAGTTTACCAGTTATACCAACAAGTTTCAGTCGTAGTCGCTTTCGCCAAACGCGATCAAATCACTTTGCTTACGTCACAAAAAATGTGCAAACCTCTAACCAGGCGCCTAAAGCCTTAAAAAATGTATAAGATATACATGTACATTATTCGCATTTACAAAGTTGAAAACATGTTTATGGACAAATTTCTTTTAAGCCCTGAACCAAAATTGCTGAAATGGTTGCACTCCACTGAACAAGACTGGCCACCAGAGCTAAAACAAAAGAGAAATAAATCATTGAATGACACAGAGGGCACAGTTTTAATCTAATCTTCATGAAACTTTGTCAGAGTGTTTATCTTGATGTAATCTAGACCAGATCTGAAACTGGATGATGTCGGGTTAAAAACTAGGTCACTAGGTCAAATCTTAGAAAAACCTTGTGTACACTTTAGGGGAAACAGTTATGATCTAATCTTCATAAAATTTTATCAGAACCTTTATCTTTATCAATTCTAGACCAAGTTTGAAACTGGGTTATGGCAGGACAAAAACTAGTTCACTAGGTCAAATCTTAGAAAAACTTTAAGTGCATTGTAGCTCACACAGTTTCGTTCCAATCTCCATGAAACTGTATCAGAATGTTTATCGCCAACAAATCTAGACCGAGCTTGAAACTGGGTCATGTTGGGTCAAAAACTAGGTCACTAGATCAAATCTTATAAAAACCTTGTGTTCACTCTAGAAGGCACAGTTTTGATTCATTAATCATGAATCTTGTCAGAATGTTTAGCTCTAAGAAATCTAGGCAAAAGGGGGGGGGTGCCTATAAGGCCCTTTTTCTGTCCAAGAGCAAAATGGTTTATTTTCAGCTGATGATTAGACTATAGTGTCCGCTATACTGAATCAATAGTGGTTAAGCTCCGTAAGCCCTACTTTTGGAATAAGGGGGTTATTAAAGTGGGTGGGATAAATCAGCATGAACCAGGGGTGTCATATTATAAGCTATATTTCTCCTTCAAATTTAATGGCATTCATAAATACCTTCCTTTATAAGTTGAAGTAAAGTCTTTGGTGACATTTTTCTCAAATTCTATCGTTTAAAGTAAAATCTTATGTCTGCAGAATTTCTTTTAGAGAAACTAATAACCCCATTGGGCAGAAAAAAGGCCTTATAGGCACCCCCTTTGAAAGTGGGTTATGTCAAGTCAAACACTAGGTCAAGTCTTATGAAACCTTGTGTTCACTGTAGAAGGCACAGTTTTTGTTCGATATTCTTGAAACTTTGTCAAAATTTTTATCTTTAAAATCTAGACAAAGTTTGAAACTGGGGTCAAAAACTTTTACAAAGTTTGGTACTTTAAATAAGATATCCGGGTGTTTAATCATTTTAAAAAGGAATCTTAAGTGATTTTGACCTTAGCCTCCATATTTTAACTCTTTCATCTGTTTTATATTATATTTAATGGATGTGTGACTCTTTTAAAATACAGTAAATGTTTCATCATATATTCCAAACAAGAGGACCAATAGGTCCTGATCGCTCCCCTGAGCCCTAAAACTTTAATGACATATGAACTTTTTGGACATTTGTTTTCCCTATGAATTTAACAAACGTTTGTAGACATAAGGTAACAGTGTCAAAAATGACGGTAAGCAAAACAACCAGGCCTAACAGTTCTGAGAGCAAGTACTTTACATTTTCAACACAAATGACCATCGGCCAAGGTCACTAAATGACCTTGACCTCTTGAATTCAAGGGATTGAGGTCAATTGCATTTCCATATCAAAAAGTCTAATAGCAACAGAAAAAAGCACTTTTACAGCTTTTCCCATTCTAAAGCTTAAGGGGGTAAATTAGACCTTACCATATAACTGGTCAAGGTCAACTCAGGATCCTCAGTAATATAAATTTGTAGTACTAGAGTCCCAACATACCAAGTTTCAAGGCAATCAGCCCAGTGGTTACGGAGAAGATTTTTTTTTATTGTTTTAACCATATATGGGCATGGCGGCCATCTTAATCATGTGATGTGGACCAAATATATAAACTTTCTATCTTTGCCTGAGGCTGCATATGAAATTTAAATGAAATTGGCCCAAATATTTCAGAGGAGGTCCTTTGTAAATGACGACAGACGAAAAATATTTGACCTTTGGCCAAGGTTACTTAATAACCTTGACCTCTAGATTTCACATGGATTGAACTTGAATGCATTTCCATATCACAGAGCACAACAGAAACAGAAAAATCCACTTTTTTAGTTTTTTCCCATTTAAAAGCCATAGGGACCAAATTTGACCTTGTCATTAAAATATGTCAAGGTCAACCCAGCTTTGTCATTTATATAAACTTTGCGGTACACTAGTCCTAGATGCTACATACCAAGTATCAAGGCAATTGGCCCAGTGGTTCTGGAGAGGAAGATTATTTTAACGTTTTTACCATATAAGGGCATGGCAGCCTTCTTGGTCATGTGACCTGGACCAAATGCGTAGGTTTTCTTTCCCCGTTTGCCTTAAGACTGCATTTGAAATTTAATTTCAGAGTAGTTTCAGAGGAGAAATCTTTTGAAAATGTTGACAGACAAGTGACCCTTGGTCAAGGGCACTAAATGACCTTGACCTCTTCAATTTCAAAGGGGTTGAATTTGAATGCATTTCAATATTTCACGGCACAATTGCAACATAAAAATGTACTTTTTCAGTTTTTACCATTCAAAAGCATAAGGAACCACACATGACCTTGCCGTAAAATAAGTCAAGGCCAACGCAGGGCTTTTATTTATATAAAGTTTGTAATACTAGTGTCCCAAATGCTACATACCAAGTGTCGATTCAATCGACCCAGTGGTTCTGGTGGAGAAGATTTTTTCGGATTTTTACGATATATGGGCATGGCGGCCATCTAGGTCATATGACCTGGACAAAATATATAAATTTTCTTTCCCCCATTACCTGAAGGCTGCATATGAAATTTAATTGAAATTGGCCTGTAGTTTCAGAGGAGAAGTCCTTTGAAAATATTGACAGACAACGAACAAGTGACCTTTGGTCAAAGTCACTAGATGACCTTGACCTCTATAACTTCATAGGGGTTCAATTTAAATGCATTTCCATGTTTCACAGCACAAAAGCAACATAAACATGTACTTTTTTAGTTTTTTTTTCCATTCAAAAGCTTAATGGACCAAATTTGACCTTGTCATAAGATAGGTCAAGGTCAACCAAGGATCTTTATTTATGCACATTTTGTAGTAGTACTAGTGTCCCAGATGCTACATACCAAGTTTCAAGGCAATCGGCTCCGTGTTTTTTCAAGGAGAAGATTTTTACAGGTTTTTACCATATATGGGCATGGCGGCCATCTTGATCATGTGACCTGGACCAAATATATGAACATTCTTTCTCCGTTTGCCTGGAGGCTGCATATGAAATTTAATTGAAATTGGCCCTGTAATTTCAGAGGAGAAGTCCTTTGAAAATGTTGACAGACAACGGACAAGTGACCTTTGGCCTAGGTCACTGAAAGACATTGACCTCTATAACTTCATAGGTGTTGACTTTGAATGCATTGCCATATTTTATAGCACGCTAGCTACATAAAAATCCACTTTTTTCAGTTTTTCCCATTCAAAACCCTAAGGAATCAAATTTGACCTTGCCATAAAGTAGGTCAAGGTCAACTCAGAGTCTTTATTTATGTAAAGTTTGTAGTACTAGTGTCCCAGATGCTACACACCTTTACAAAAATGGGACAAAAACGGAAATTCTCATTTTTTCAACATTTTGAAGTCAGAGCGTTGTGCTTGACCTTGACCTTCATATTTTCATTTGTTGATCTTTTTTTTCTTCATTAGATGATATAATACACTTTATAAATATAGCAATATTTCCCTTATCATTGTCAATTAACCGTTACAAAAATTGGATAAAAAATGAGAAATTCCTAGTTTTTCAACATTTTGAATTTGGAGCTTTGTTGTGCTTGACCTTGACCTTCATATTTGAATTCCTGGATCTGTTTTATGTTTTGATTCATTAAATGATATATTGTTCTTTTCAAATATAGCAATGACTTTCTTATAATTTTCATATAACCTTTACAAAAATTGGGATGAAACATGAGCTACTCCAAAATCTTCTTTGTTTGCAAATAGGAGCTTTGCTTATTTTGACCTTGGCCTTTGTATTTGAATTTTTCAATATGTGTTTTGCTTTGCTTCGTTTTATGATATATTGTTCTTTTCAAACATTGCAATGGTTTTCTAATCACTTTCAGTTAACCTTTACAAAACTTGGGACATAAAATGAAAAATTCCCATTTTTTCAACATTTTGAAACTGGAGCTTTGCTGTGCTTGACCTTGACCTTCATTATTTTTTTTTATTTGTTCTATATTTTGCCTCATTAAATGACATGTTACTTTTTTTCAAATATAGCAAAGGTTTTCTTATCATATTCAGTTAACCTTTACAAAAATGGGACAAAATTGAGAAATTCACAGTTTTTCAACATTTTGAAATAGGTGTTTTGTTGAGCTTGACCTTGACCTTCATATTTGAATTTCTGGATCCGTTTCATATTATGCTTCATTTTATGATATATTGTTCTTTTCAAGTATAGCAATGGCTTTCTTATCACATTCAGTTAACCTTTACAAAAAACAAAAATTTGGACATAAAATGAGAAATTCCCAGTTTTCGCAATTTTGAAATTGGAGCTTTGCTGTGCTTGACCTTGACCTTCATATTTGATTTTGTTGATCTGTTTTGCTTCATTAAATGACATGTTGCTCTTTTCAAATATAGCAGTGGTTTTCTTATCGTATTCAGTTAACCGTAATAAAAATTAGGGAAAAAATGAGAAAATCCAAGTTTTCCATGTTTAGAAATAGGAGCTTTGCTAAATTTGACCTTGACCTTTAAATATTAATTTCTCCATCCAGTTTCTTTTTTATTATATAATTTGGTATATTACTGGTTATAAATATATTAGTGGCTTTCTGAACATCTTCTGTTAAACTAATGAAAACTTGTTCCAAAGAACCGCAAAATCCCAGTTTTTCCACATTTTGAAATTTGTTAAATTATGTCCCCTTTGAGCCCTCATTGCGGCCTAGGTGTGACACATACTTGATTTATATTAGTTTCTGTAAACAGAGTTAAGTTGGTATTATATGTTATTATATCTGTATCTGAGGTCTAAGAATTAACTATGGATGGACAGACCAGATTAATATGCTATATTTTCATTATTATCCTCCTAAATTTTGGACTCTGTTGCTTTACTCAAACTATCTTGGTTACCATGGCAACAGGATGTCGAACAGAAATTTTACTACTGTTTTTGTCGTTTAGGGGTCATTTCTGATTCATACACCAAGAATGAAAAAAATCTGAGACGTAGCATGCCGGACCCCTATGGCAATTTTCTGATTTTTACAGAGAATTGATATTAAGATTTTGCCAGCAGTACCCAAGAATAAATAGCAATTTAGTTTCTGCAGTCACTCGGGTCATCCTTTTTGTAAACGGGTGTTAATTTTGCATTATTTCACGTCACTGATCTTAAAGAAGCATTTTATAATACGGCTAGTGGGGATGAAAATTTATAAGCACAGTTTTTTGTGTGTGTTTTTTTCCAAAAAAAATATATATATCAGGGCCAGGTGTCTTGCCAGTTTTTTTGTATATTTCAAGTATTGGCTGTACTTCGTATGGATTTATTTGTAAAGTACATAAGTACAATCCCTTTCAAGCATGGAAAGTCTTGTGCAGAAGCAGCCTACTTACCGATAGCTGATTCCCGACATGACCAACCAGAATGCCTGCGGTGTGCATATTGCAGTCCCTTACGTAATCTTTCCATTAACAGTTTCACACTTCCTTCATTGTGTTGAATAATCTCACTTTCCTTCTCGTCTATAATAGCTGCCAGACCGGCTAGAGCACTGAGCTGCAGTTCTTCGTGTGATGACTTGAGATATGGCTGAAGAGCTTCTGTAAACCTCAAGTCTCGTAAACGTGTAATATTTGAATCAACCAATGAGATGTTGTGGACAATCTCGATACAGCCTTCTAGCACTTCTTCTCTGAAGTCATCCTGTTATAAAATAGGATGTACGGATACATTTGCATTTTATTTGAGAATAAATTACAGGTTCGAGAAAATCACGCTTTTTCATTGTATGAAAAAGGGTAGCATCTGACTTATAATTTGATTGGAACATGGCATACATTGTAAGCCATGCTCCTTTCGAATTAAAAGTGAGATAACGCCATAGATCTATTATCATAGCAGCTATTGAATAACCAATTATTGTGCTTTGTACCTTGGTAGAATGACGTCTTTCGATGACGAACGTCACTTTATCATCAATATGATCTCTGAGTCGCTATTGTAATTGTGACGTCATTGGTATCGGAGAATGGCATACAATGTTTGCCATGCTCCGCGAATTTTTCAGTGTCATTACAATTTGAAAATCTTTAAACAGAAACTTCAGATTGTCTCAAACAAATAATTATTCTCAAGTCATTACAATTCCGTGTTAATTAAACTTGATGTCAGAGGAAATAAGTTCATGAAGTGTTTGAATTCCCGATTTGCATAAAAGTCAGTCATGTTAATAAAGGTCATACGCCATTCCCTATAGTTTTATTTTCGAAAACCTTTGCAATCAAGGAAGTATACAACCTTGACTATGACGATGTACGGGGGACGTTTATTTGAGACTGTTCATGATCAGTAATGTAATAAGCGACACTGGCCACGCCCCTAGCATCAGTTAAAGCAGAACTTAATTTTCAAAAAGACTCTAAACGAACCAAAAGACCAGAAAATAAAAATTGCGCCCCGTTTTGGAAGGACGTAAGGGAAGCAAACAGGAAGCCACAAATATTGTTGCCCTGTCTTTTCATTTTATTTATTTATTAAATAAATAGATAAAATAAAAAGACATGGCAATGTGACCCGTCGCGCAAAAAGGGGCGAGTTGGGTGTCCTATAGCGAAATTTAGTTTTATGTTTCAGTGGTTAAGCAAAACTAAGAGGATTCGGAAAATATCAAAATGTTGGTGGTTCTTGGCCATTTTGGGGTTCAGATTGTCTGCAGAACGTAGGTACCGTCATGAATCGTCACAAATGTTTTGATGACGTTGTGGTGACGTCGCAAAATAAAATCGATCAGAACTTGTATCTGATAGATAAAGTAACTGTTTGTTTTATGTGCCGTCCTTGGAAGCTTTGTTTACTGGATTAATAATCCGAATCATGCTACTCCACATCCTGCAGGTGTGACAAAGAGATCAAACACTGAATCAAATTAAACAAATAAGCATTTTGATGTATTATCAAGTGACATGAAACTATATGAGACGCGACGCGACAAAACCAAGACAGTGCCATTTGCGCCACACGAAGACTCAGATCGGCCTGGACATCCGCCCAGTCTGATCAGAAACTTTGCTGTGCGCGTAAAGGATGACAAAGTGTCTATGCTAACTTCATGCCGTTGGTGAAGACTCTGATCAGATTAGGCGAATGCACAGGCTGATCTAAGTCTTCGCTGGGCGCACATGCCTCTTTGTTGTATCGCGACTCCCTTGTAAGCATTATCAAAACAATATAAAGCAGTACTTCATGGATCTGGAAGAGTGTCATTCTAATTATAGGGCTATATGACTAAACCAACACCTGAATCTATCCTAATTTGCGTGATGGTTTCTGCAGGCGCCCATAAAATAACGGGAAATAGACTGGCAGCTGGTTTCCAGTTATTCTACCGCAAGGTAATGGCGAAGAGGCGGTTTTAACGAGTAGTTACCATCTATGTTTTGAGACACAATAAGTAAAATAATGCCGTGTTCACGAAACGTGTCTACAGGACAGTCTGACAGAGTCTGGAAAAAATCCTCGGCAAAAATATTCTAAAATTTCACGCGTAAAACAAACATCATTTACCAGTATTGGTTAGACACTTTAGTTAATTATATTTTTTTGCGAACTCGAATAATGCCTCACATTTTACCTTCTACAAAGTTGGGGTTTCAATGGTTTTCATTACAAGACCTTGTTAACATGGTACTCGTTTTTATTTCTTTATTTTTTTAATTTATTTATTTTTTTTTTTTTGCATGAAATCAGTCCAGACTTCAATGAAAATGCCTGGAAAATTATAGAAATGACCGCTTTTAAGTGAAATGAGTAGCATGACGTCATTCCGCAAAAAGGAAAGAAAAAGATGGACCAGTTCACGCCTGCTTATTATCTCCTGAAGCACAACACCGTGTTGTGAATAGAAAATATTGAGGGGATGTCCGGTTGCGCTGGAGGGGACTAGAAATTGAGATGACACAAAGGTGAGTGAGCCAGTTGAACCGGGATTTATTTTTGTTCTACGTCAAGTCTCAAAAATCGGGGAATGCCATGAATACAACGCTCTATTCATTCTCCTATAGGTGTGAACCGAATTTGAAACCAGATACTATGTTAAACAGCAGAAATCCGTTTTGTCCCGGAGCAAGGGTAGTCGATATTTTGCCATTTTGACGGCATGCGAACAAATTGGTTACGGATTCCTGAAGTTGTCGAGCGTAAATGATTCCATCCATCACCATAACTTGAAAGGGCTTTGAGGTTCATGTTCTTTACCGACCGAACTATATTCCCTTACTATCCGTTGCCAAGAAAATGGGCATTTTGTTGAATTTTAAGATTAAGGGGATCGCTTGTGCTTAAATAGATAGGTTGAGATTGAAGGGAGTGTGAAATATTGGTTTTGTGTTTGCCCCTTTGAGTCATTGTATATTTCTTGGGCGAGGTGAGGCTTGGCAGGCAGGTGCTCTGGTAACCAGGATTTGGTAGATTGGTTTGTGAAGGATAGGCGATGTGTGTAGGTATCTAATCTCCACCTTCGGAAGTCAGACTCACTTGTCTTCTCTACTTTTCTCTGTTCTACTCTTCTTTACTCTACTCTAGGCGGACAGTGCAGTGCATCACAATGCCGTACAGTAAGCTGTAAGGTAGGTAACGTACTGATAATTTCAGGACTGTAAATTGCTCCTCCCTCCAAGAGGAAATCCGAGTAGACCAGGCCCCGCCGCCACGGGAAACTAACAGGAAGCCGTAAATGGGGAGCCACAAAAGTTGTTTCCCTTTACATGAAGTAACCAAGTTCTAAGTGATGGCAGAAACAGACGCGCAATATATTATGGCCATCCTATGCAGCATTAAACTCGTACACATAAAGTTGTTCGGGCCATACAAATATACAAATAAGCTGATTACGTAACAGGATAAGGATTTCTAATAGTTTGAATATAGTGATAAAATATAGTGATAAAAAGTAAGAAAGGAAAAAAAAAAGCAAAAAAAAAAAAAAATTTAGATTCGAACTTTCACGGGACAACTTCAGGGGACAAAACCGCTCGTTTATCTTATCACGTGACACAATTGGTAGATAATTAGGGGATATAGCTACACACGCACTGTACATCTTTCCTTTTTTAATGATAATAACTCCCCCCCCCCCCACCACCACCACCACCACCACCACCGAAACTCCACATACGTGCAACAGATTGATTGATTAAGTTAGCTGTATGAACAAAATTGTTATTTATCTTTAAAAAATTCTTCAATATGTAATAAAATTCGGACAAGTCAGCAGGTTCCGTGGGCCATTTCATTCAACAGTGTCAAATAAGATCCAAAATTATTTCATGAATCGCTTACTTTTAACAGACTGGCAGCCACATTCCGATTTAAAAAAAAAAAAAAACTGGGACACATCTTTAAGATATTCCGTGTTGTCCCGTCTCTCAAATACAGTTCCAAATGACCCCCCGTCTTCATCGCTGCCAGAATAACTGTCCAAATCTCTGACAATTTCTTCATTTTCCAAGTAAAACTGTTAACTTCTTAAGTGATCACTTCTTGAAGGTGGGGGGGGGGGGGGGGGCAGTAAATGTTATTCACATTTGTAACTTAATCTAGGGTCTCTTTATCACCATCTTCTTAGCTTAGGAAACAAGTATCGGAAAGGAAATTTTTGACTGAAGTTGTTGTTCGACTCATATTTTCGCGGCATCAAAACTTAAATACTCTTTCAAGGGACGCAACTTTATTTACGTCAAATATTTGACAGGCTGGCGGGAATAAAAGCCCCAAAAAATAAAGCCTGAAATTGTTTGACAAAATGCGGGCACCTGTTTATCGCGCAACTCAAATTAATAAATCGTGACGTCAACGTCGAAACGTAATTTCTTGAAACAACGTCATCCACCCAACTCGTCCCTTTTCGCGCGACGGGTCACATTTTTTTTTATTTTCATTTATTTTTTTTTTATTTTTTTTTTTTTTTTTATTTATTTATTTTTTTTTTCTCTCTTTTTTTTATTTTTTTTATTGTTTATTTTTTTTTTTTTGTATTTTTATTTCGTTTTTCTTTTTTTTTTTTTTTTGTTCGATTTTTTTTGTTGTTGTTGTTTTTTTTTTGTTCTTTTTTTTAAAGTGGCTGTATCCATACACCTGAACTGAAACAGGTTCATGTGTTTGTAGGGAAACTTTGTTACAGTGACAACTTGCTAAATTGGATCACATTTCGTTTCCTTTACCTCACCTTTTCAGAACTATTGATGTGTTTCTCAGCCGAATCGTAAAGTACATTCCGAATAAATTCTAAAAATCCAGGCATATTAGCCACTTGTACAGCAAAGTCTGTCGATGCATCTGTATAATTCCACAACACACTTGTTACAACCGTAAACAACAGGCGCATTTTTCTTTCGGCTGCATTGTTTTCCAGGTGTTTCTGGTAAATATTGGCCATTTCATTGCACAGTTTTGTCACTATATTTGATTCTATCATTGTTTTTGCTGTTTCATTACGTGATTTCTTAACATAGACCAAAGGAGCATTTTCTTCAGAAAATTCGAAATATGCTTTATATATATATGCCAAACATCCACCTATGTTGTCTTTATATATAACCCCGCCTTCCGTCCAGTCTTCGTCCATTTTCAGTATTTTAACAAAGGTGTCAATTTTTTTAAGAAATATCTCCAGTTTTCCTTCCCATCGTTTGCTTTCGTTTGACTGAATTAACCCCTGATTATCAGTATCGGTTCTGTTATGACTTCCGTTTACAGGCTCCGTATCACTAGACGTTTTAGAACTTTCTTCAGCGTCAGTTAATGTTTCATCATCGGACTGCAAGGCGCCTGCCAGTGCATTAGTTTTATCCTTGCTATGCTTAATATTAACAATATCATCAGTACATGAACTGTGTATCTTGTCCTTCGGTACAACAGATTTACTCTGGATAAGAAATTTCCTGAAAAAAAAATCGTGTTAGACAGAGAGAACCGTAATCTGGGTGCAATCCGACTGGATCGGAGCGACATTCGGTGCCTTCTTTGTCAGCGACACCAAGCGCCAATATGCCTTATTTGAGGCACAGGGCAGTCCAACGCTCTAGATAAGAAGAGGTTAGAATGATAATTCAGGAATAATTTCCATATTTCTCCGTTTTAAAGTATATTGTGACCCCCGGGGTAACTGTCTCGTCGCCAGGGTTCTGATGAGGGGCGCAACATATGTTTTCCTCGAGAAATAAGAAAAATATATCCCTGAGTTATCTTCAAAAATTCCCACGTTATTTGGAGCTCTGACAGGATAGTACTAGACTTAATATCTTTGCTCTTGAAGCATGCCATGTTAAAGGAAATAAGGTTCTTCAAACAATATTTTCTAGCTTACCAAACCTAATTTCAACTTATCCTTTTTCATTAGCGAGAGGTAATGCAGGTGCTTAACAGTTTTCATGGTAACGAAAGAGATTTCCATTGCACACGAAATTTCATTATCACTCTCTCATCGACCTGATATGCTTGGAATAGTGTTGCAAAGGCTGTAAAATTGCAAGTCATCCATCCATCTATCTGAGGAAAATTAGATACATGTAGTATAAGCATTTTTTTTCGAGAACTGCCTGGTGCACAATGACTTTAACCATTAAATGAATATGTTCCAAATAGTTAGACCCTTTGAAAGCAAGAAATACACGAAAGAAATGAAAACAAGCAGATATGGTTAACTGCATCTGTCCATGACAAATAATAAAACGTTTCTACCAAGCATAATCTGCACTATGATGATGTACGGGGAGTCGTCATACAACACAACACTAGCTGCAGTCAAGATAAATATGGTCTGAATAATTAAACCCTTTGGAAGCAAGTATCACCACCCCGTTACGACATTGTATCTACGCTTATGCATTAAGTGCCTATTTTGATGCTGACTAGCTGATTATAGGCTCTTTTTTACCGTATGACAATGTATTTATTCATTTTATTGTAGGTTAGTATGTTGCCACTAAGGACAGGGTAGGTAAAGGGCGCAGGCTGAGAAAAAAATCGACCTAAGTTTAAGATGAAGAATAACTATTTAAGAGAATAATAAGAACCGGGTCCTCACTCAATCTCGATGGTAAAATGAGAGAGAGAGAGAGAGAGAGAGAGAGAGAGAGAGGACAGACAGGAATGAAGTACATGGTAATGAGGGAGTATTACACTCATTGCTACAAGAAAGATCTCAGTGGTCACCTTTCATTCACTTCACTGTTTCACTTTTATTAATCTTTAATCTTATTATTTCAGATAATGTTCTGACATTTTCCTGCTTGACGAGGCTCCTGCCTACAATGACCACAACGGTATAAAGTAGTATATAGATAGATATCTAGTCTTAAAGCTTCTTACAAGTGGCCTTACTGTCCTGCTGTGGGGGGTGGGGGGGGGCTCTACTACCGACATGCCTGTCCCTCTCAAATTTACAAAATGTATCGCTTACCTATACATGTTTAATAAACTTCCTGAACGACACTTCTCATATAGATGAAAAGATTTGTTTTAAATCTTGTTAACCAAAGACATCGTCAATAGGCAGTGAGACACTTCAACTGAAGGAAATCAAAGAATCACATCAGTCGCCCTAAAAGTCTTTAAGATGTAGTAACTGATAATTGAGCCGCGACACGACAAAATCACTCAAAGTGGTATGTGCACCACGCAAAGACTCAGATCATCGTGGGCATCCGCCCAGTTTGTTCAAAATCTTTGTTGTCGGCATAGAGGTAGCTTAGACCCTAAGTTACCCTTAAAACACACAGCAAAGACTGATCAGACTGGGCGGGTGCCCAGACTGATCCTAGTCTTCGCGTGGCGTAGGTGTTGGCTTTGTCGTGTCGTAGCTCATATGTTTTACGGCCCTCACAAGAATATTTCTAGCTTATATCGACCCGACCGTAAGCAGAGGTGGGCGAAAACCAGAGCTCTGTTGTACCAAATAGGGTTGCCTTGGGATATCAGAGGTCCTCGGGAAAAAACGATCTGACCTTCCGCAAACAGAACATGGCTTTCTCACTTGTGCGCCAAGCAAGGCTCGAACCAACAGCGGCGAGAGACCTTATATGAGTCCTCGCTCTGATCCACTAGGCCAAGGAAGCTGTGGAATTAGCCAGAGGAGACTAGGAGCTTGAAGTTCTAGCCTAGAAACATTTCTAAATCTTGTCATCCGAAGGAAAAATACCAACACTATACAATATTTTTTAAATGAAACACGAATTTTCCGATTTTCGAAGATTTGAAGTGTTGTACAGGCTAAACTTTCAAGCGCCCGTGGTTAAGCATTCGGGGTTTAACAAGTTTGATCGAGAAAAAAAGTTTAACTACTGAAAAAATACGTACAATTACAAAGCATCAGACCGAAAAACATATATGAACTTGTATGCCAAAACTGAACAACACTAAGGTGGCTGGGTCGGGCGATGATGGTTGGTATCTTTCAGTGCCGGGGCGTCCAACTAATTTGGATAATATAGTAGGACAAGGGCCTACTGTGCTTGCAATAGGTGCGGATGGGGTAGGTTGGATTTTTTTTTCGTTTCTCCCCATTCTGCAAGACGGCCCGATATAGACTGAAATACTGCCTCAAAGGGTCGTTAAACCCCACACAACCATCCCAAGAGCAAAACTGCCACAAACTGTAGTACCTCAATAAACCAAATTCAGATTTCTTACCAAAATATATAGTTGCATCTTGTTTTCTCAAACAATGATATCTCAAAGATGCCCCTTATATCAAAGGGAGTGGTCGTGGTCGGGCGATGATCGGCTGGGTAAATTTTAGTGCCGGGACGACCTACCAGTTTGGCTAACAGTAGGGCAAGGATCTACTGTGCTTGCAGTGGGTGTGAGTAGGGGTTGTTGTTTTTTCTCCCCTATCACCGATTTTCTTTCGCCCTCTGTCTAGGAGACGGCTCGATAAAGACTTTTAAAAATACTGTCTCAAAAGGCCGTAACTCCTCCCCCCAACCCCCCTCACCCCCCACCTCCACCCCCGCCCCCCGCCAAAAAAAAAAAATAATAATAAATAAACAATAGACATTGAAACGAATAAAAATGTTGTTGTTTCATTTTTTTTTTTTGATATTGTTGTTGTTTCATGGCTTCGGGCTTCTCGTGGACATTGATCTAGCCAATGCTCTTTATGAACTTCTGGTAGACATTGGACTAACAAATGTTAACGTGGCTCTATGACTGCTCAAAACAGATTCCAATTCTTCAATTAAAATTTTTTTTGCATAATGTGTGACATTTTCTTATATTTACATTATCCGTGCATTTATTAAAAAGCCCTATGGTAAACCATTAGATCGTAATGTATATTATACTTCAATAACTACATCGGTTCACGCGACGTTAAGTGACGTCAAAATGAACCTCGGTTATCCAAACTGATTGGATGTAGGTGACGTTATGACGTCGTTGTTACGTCGTTGACGCTGTTCCGCTTTCATTAGAAAAACTGAAAAATAGAAAGAAAAGAATTTAAATATAAGCATTGAACTTAATTTTCCTGGTGTTTATCGAAGTATAAACTACACTGGGTCGCTAGCAAAGTTTACACGAACCCCTAAAATTCATTCCTTAAATATTTCGTCGAATCACAATATTACTGCCCCATTCTAATGAGTACCAACAGTGTATGTTTCTTGACATAAATAAGAAAAAATATATGCTTACCTCTGCATAAGCCTCTGTTAAAAATTCCTGCTCGTCATCTTAAAGTTTATTTGTAGATACATGTAGAGGCAATAGAGTTCCAATTAGCAAGCAAATGAATGAAGCAGGTGCTCTCTAGTCACTACGTGGGTCTGTTCTTTTAATGCCAAAACAAAATAAATTGTAGGGGTCTTATGCCACAGGATATTTTCGGCACCCCGAGCAATACCCAAGTGTTCTTCGGGCTATTTGAATATATGTATAAACGTATCTTCGAATAGCCTGACGAATATCTGGCGCTTGCTCCGTATTTACCCAAGACATTATGCCAAATTTGCCCATAATGAAAAATATTTTTCCCCACCTGTCAAAGTTTTAGGTATTTGTCCATTAATTTGGTAAACATTGAAGAGTGCCGACCCAAACACACGTATACATACTAATGCCGGTGTACTGTGTAAAGTATTCAATTTGTCAATATTTAGTCAATACTATTTGTGTTCGATATTGAACAAATATATGAACGGATAATCTAACCTGCCTTTTCATACTAGAAAGAATATATAAAAATATGTCGAGGTCACATATTAGTCTGGTGTTCTAAATCGATTGCTATTTATTACCTTATAATGATACCGCATTCCAATATTTACGGACAAGGTGAGGGTCACAAGTTTTCAAAATCTATATCAGTACCCTCTCAAATGGGGCTAGTTTACGTCGATTTCATTAAATTGCGCCCTGCAGCAAGTGACCCCCATTCTTCTAAGAATAATGATATCCCGGTCAAAATATTATGACCGCCCTCCACACCCCACACCCTCCCACCATTTCTCCCATGCGAAGTAAAATGGCGCATACCTGCATAGAATAACGACTCCCGGTGTTTTTTTTTTTTTTAAAGAAAAGTGATCCCCGGTCATAATATTATGGTCCCTCTAGGGGCACAGTTTCTTCCATAACTTTGGTGACCTTGATTGTGTTGAAAACATCTAAGGTATGACAGCGTCGCGCAAAAAGGGCGATTAACATAATTATCGAACAGCCAGGACTCGAACTACAGTCATCTCTCGATATCATCTCAAACTACTGATATCTCATAGTAAATTTTCTGGCCCCAGAAAATTTACTTTGAGGTACCAGTGGTTTGAGATATCTGGAGTTGAAATTAAACGTATCTGCCGGAAAATTAGCAGACTTCTTATTTTCATTGTTCTCTACAGTTAAGAATACAAATAAGAATGCCGATTAAAAAGGTGCTTTTAAAAGGAAATATCAAAGGGTAATTTCCTGCGCAAAAATACTGAAAAAATAACACCGCTATTAAAAATGTATAAAGGTCTGAAGCTACTTCAATATAAAGAGAAGAGCGACTCAGCAATTATTTATTCCAATTCTAACTCAAATTTTGAGATAGAATAGATGAAAACAGTAGCTTATTCTCAAATATTCCACCATGAATAAGTCGATGTATACTGGTTGCACTCATTAAATACAGGATAGGCAGGTATACCTATATCATACATACAGTATAAAATACGTTGCTGTGACCAAGACAGCTGTGTAAGTGAAATTGTTCAACCTTAAAAAAGGTAGACTCCCCTGTGTATTCTTTACATTTTGACAAAAGTTTGGACATAGGCTACTTCTTTTTGTATCTACTCAACCTGATAATGTATGAAAGATTTGGGGAAAAAATAATTGCTGGAACGTTCTCCTTAATGTTTTGTAGTACCTTTAGACCTAAATACATTTTCAATAACGTTGTTATTTTTTTTGTTAGATTTTTTTTTATTTTGACAGAAGATTAACCTTTGATCTTGTCTTATATTAACCCTTATAACATAAAAAGTCATGCATTTTGGGATTCTATATTGTGAGAAGAACATAAAGAAGGCATCTGCTACGTTTTGGGAAGATCTGCTGTATTTTCAGCATTAAATGCACGTCTTTTTTAATTTTGTATTCACTACAAATGAGTAAAGATCACCACCTTAACTTTACTGTGTCCATAAACATAAGTATTTTCGAAATAAAGTCTGTTTAAACCCACCGGATACGGTGATAATAGATCGATGCCTTGATGTTGGTTTATGAATTTCGAAGACAGAATCCCCTGGAGATTCTTTTTTCATTTTTTATTTTTTTTTTTATTTATTTATCTTTTTTTTTTTTTCGCTTTGGTGATGTCTTTAAATGTCTTCAGACTAAATGAGGTACGACATGACAAATTCAACAAAGTGGAATGTGCGCTTAGCAAAGACTCAGATCACCCTGAGCAGTCCCCCAGTCTGATCAGAGTCTTTGCTGTCCGCATAAATGTAAATTAGACACTTAGGTATCCTGTTAGCGGACAGCAAAATACTTTGATAAGACTGGATAAATGCCCAGGCTGATCTGAGTCTTAGCATGGCGGAATGCCACTTTGTTGGTTATGTCGTGTCGCGGCTCAAGAATATCATATGGACCTGTCGTCACTACTGCATACCGTAAATGCACCAAAACTTTGGAGAGGTAGGTCTGAGCAGTATCAGACTGATCTTGAAGCAGTTTGATCATGATTAACACTGTTTGCATTTCCATTCGCATCTTTAGTGGCCCTACTGTATTGTGAACAACACTGTTCCTGACCAGTTGAGAATAATGACAGTAATGATTTTAGATTACCACTTTTTTGGAAATTGTACGGTACTTATAAATATGAAGGGATGGGTTCCGCCTTTCATCTGCTGTGTCCAAGATACAGGGGGTCTCTTACCCCCACTGCCCCTACGGCTAATTGGCTACCTTACCTTTTAACGGTACTAATTTCTGTCGTACAGCTGTTTTACTCACAACACGGCTGACCTCTGTAGTGACCGTTTATTATGGCATTGGCTAAATTATTTATGACCATAATTGAGCCGCGACACGACAAAATCGACAAACTGGCATGTGCGCCCAGCGCAGACTCAGATCAGAGGCTTCGCTAAGCGCTTGCAGGATAGCTAGGGGTCTAAGCTAGCGCCGGGGGGGGGGGGGGGGGGGGGGGGGATGGTCGGGTGGTGCGATGGTGCTGCGTGTAACTTCCAGTGCCGGGACGTCCTACTGATTTGGAGTGAGTGAGTGAACTCGGGTTTAATGTCTCACGAACAACGAGGTCATATGGAGACGGGACCTCGGTTTAAAGTCTCATCCGAAAGACCGGAGAAGCGGGGGCTCGATCTTGCGATCCCTAGATTGGTAGTCCGGAGTATTATCCACTACACTACAGCCGCTCCTTACTGATCTGGAACAGTGTATGGCAAGGGCCTACTGTGTTTGCAGTAGGTGCGGGTGGGGGTTGTTTGGACACTTTTCACTCGTATGTCATCTCCCTTCTTTCTCCCTCTCTCTGGGAGACCGCCCGATAGACTGAAATAATGTCTCAAAGGGCCGCTTAACCCAAATCAATCAATCAATCAATCATAGTTAGCCCCATGCGGCCAGCGAAGACTCTGATCAGACTGGGCGGATGCCCACGCTGCCGATCTGAGTCTGTGCTGGGCGCAGAGCCACTTTGTTGGTTTTCTTGTGTCGCGGCTCATATAAACCGTAACAGTCTGCAATAGGGTTCTGGCAATCTGTTACAGGCCAGTCAGCTGTACCGGACATGTTCGTTCCGTCTTAAAAAAGATCGCGGATGTAAACTGATGAAAATAAGCCCCACCTGATTTTCACTATAAACCTATTGCAAAGTCATTTTTATTGACATACAGAACTTTTGAAAGAAATATCATATTCGTCAGAAATTTACCTCGTGGGAACAAGTGTTGTGTTTCACGTGTGTCTGTTTATTTTGAGGAATTCTGTTTTTCGAGTAGCGAGTTTTGAGTAAGGAAAGTGAGTTTCGAGTAAAAAAATGTGAGGTTCGAGTTAAATAAGTGAGTTTTGAGTAATAAAAGTGAGTTTCGAGTAAGGAAAGTGAGTTTCGAGTTAAAAAAGTGAGTTTCGAGTAAGGAAAGTGAGTTTCGAGTTAAAATAGTGAGTTTCGAGTTAAAATAGTGAGTTTCTAGTAAGGAAAGTGAGTTTTGAGTAAGGGACGTGAGTTTCTAGTTGTGTTTCGCGTGTGTCCGTTTATTTTCTGCTTACATCCATGGAGTTGAATCCTCGTGCATTTTACTGGCACTTTATGCCATATCATTTCTATGATAAAATTTACAAGTGCAATATCATTTCTAAAGTAAAATTCGCGAAAACTAGTAGGTAATTCCTGTATATTTTCTAAAGTCGCCAGATTATAGAAAATATATTGCTGAACCTTAGTAAAATTGCTGCCTAGGGGGAGGGGGTGTGTGGGGTGGGGGAGGGGGGGCTGTGACTTGAACTTCTGTTATATCGTTTTCCTCTGGTTACTTAACAGTGCGTCTTTGGGAAAATTAACTGGGCACGTACATGTATTTTGGCGAGTAATGTTTACAAGAAATTTACCATACGTCTGCAAAATTTGAAAAACCAAACTAAGTTTTATTAACAGTCAAAGACTGGAGAGCAAACAGTATAAATCTGAACCACCTAATATGGCTCTACACTCTTTACAAATTCAGCTACAATCAACCCTCGATATCTCAAAGTCGAAGTTCATCTTAACTGATATCTCAAAGCAAATTTTCTGGTCCCATTTGTAATTTATTGTTTGTTGGGATGTCTTTGTCGGTCTTTCCCCTTGATGTCGGGGATAGGGTTTGGGGTCTGGCTCGGTCAGCTCCTGAGGTACTCTTTAAATTTTTTTAGATAAAAGTAGTTGAAATGTAAATAAAAATTGGAAGTGTTTCAAACTATATTTTCTTTGATATGAGGGTACCTTGTGATATCAGTGTTCGAGATATCGAGGTTTGACTATATTTCATTTTCGGCGCTTTAGAAATTGGCGATAAATCCAAGACAGGGTACAGTCGGGTAACTTCGGACAGAAGGTGAATTCGGACAGTGACATTGTTTCATTTATATGTCAGTTGTTTGCAATGGTATGTCCGAATTTACCCGCTGTGCGAAGTTACTCGACGCTACCCTTACTTTTCTTATTTCTCTAAAACAAATGGTGTATTCCTCACTGGAATGCTCTGGTGAGGCAGTTTTGTGAATGGTCAAAGCATCCAAAATGAACATATTACAAACGTTGCAGGTCCATCTGAGCCGGCACATAAGGGGCCATCTCATGTGGATCAATCCATATCTCAAAATTGCAGTAGAAGTTGCCCAAGTATAACAGGGAAAAATTAACAAATCCGAAACATTTAACTACACGGACATGGATACATATATAGAGGTATGATCAGGTGCTTGCGAGAAGTAAGCATCATCTGCCAGTCGTAATACACCCATTAAATCCATGTTCCCGAGGGGCTAGTCAGTGAAACTGAAATTCCGGTAAATGTAAGCCCGACTGTACTTCGGTCGTGGCCTTCAGTTGGAAATAAGTTAAGAAACAGCCACACCGTAGAGATCAACGAGGTCTCGATGTCTCAAACATTGACACAATCTGTGCTCTGCGATCACACTGTGACAACAGTTTACTGGTGAGTAGCTTCACTCTGTCACTATTGAGAATTAAAATAGGCTCTTGCAAAGTCTGAAAGGTCGAGTCGGGTAAATTCCGACAGCAGGTGAATTCGGACAGTGACATTGTTTCGTTTATATATTAGTTGTTTGGAAGTAAAACAAAACTGACAGGGCAAACAGTAAAAATCCTGATGAGACGGCTCATAATGAGATGAGCCGTCTCATCAGGATTTTTACAGTTTGCAATGGTATGTCCGACTTTACCCGCAGTCCGAAGTTACCTGACTCGATCCTATACATGTTTATGTCGCTGTCGCCCTTACCGCCATTATCGCAAAAAATTAATAACCGCCAAATATTAGTGTTTTACAGTATATTGTAGACTTTTCAATGTAGGTTTTGCGGTTTTTCTTGTTATATACAACCAGGTTTTGCGAAGAAATCCTAGTTTAACAGAGAAAAACATGGTTTATCTCAGAACTTACTATATTAAGAAAAATACCTGGTTTATCTGAGAATTCCATGGCTTATCAAATCACAAAACTCAGGTTTTTCAAATCAGTTGTGCATTTGGCTTGTCATATTAATGCAATTTAGCTTCTATTCTTATTGAATAAAATGACGACACATACCGTAAAACTCTCAAAATTGGGACTCTTAAAATATTTACAGTAATAACCTTAAAGTGAAACAGTCTTGTTTTACAATGCAGAAACGCGTCCAAAAGATACAGGTAAAATGGCAAACAGTGTAGACCCCTATATGCTGCAGCAGTGAACTACAAAATTTGACTAGTTGTTTCCATGCCATATTTGGACGTGTTCAAAACTAACGACGTCGTTAGTTAACCAGACGTTAAATTTTCTAAAGTATTGTAAGCACATATACTGCCAATTTTTGCTGAAATAACTGTGAGTGAGTGAGTGAACTCGGGTTTAACGTCCCACCAACAACGAGGTCATGTGAAAACGGGACCTGGGTTTAAAGTCTCATCCAAAAAACCGGAGAAGCAGGGGATCGATCTTGCGACCCCTGGGTTGGTAGTCCGGAGTGTTATCCACAACACTACAGCTGCTCCTGAAATAACTGAAAGGGTCCTGATTACAGCAAATGAGCATACAGTCAAACCTGTCTTAAGGGGTCACCCCATGGGACCCACAAAAATTGGCTGCTTAAGACAGGTGACCCCTTAATACAGGTTCATTTACACTGTATTTTGGTCTAAGGGACCCCCAAAAAGTGGCTGCCAAAGACAGGTGACCCCTTAATACAGTGACCCCTTAAGACAGGTTTGACTGTACTTAATTTTATATATGTTAAAAGACTAAACCAATACTTGACTAACGTCTTCTATAAGCTAACGATGTTTTGAACAAAGTGGCCCAGGATTTTTCACGTGCAGTTTCGTGCTTCTCTCAAGTTACAAGCCAGTATGTGATGCTTCCCAAAAAATAAGCTACATGGCGGATAGGCCCTATTGTTGATTTTGATGGACTGATTTTTATGGAAATTGCGAAAAAAATATTGTATTCTCAGACAGATTCTCCTTTCTGCTCTGTTCTGCTTCCATTCTCATAATGACGTAAGTTCCCCAAGTGGCTCAGCGGTAGGGTCAAGTCGGGTAACTTCAATTAGCGGGTAAATTCGGACATGCCATTGCAAATAGTGAAAGTCCAGATGAGACGCTCATAATGAGCCGTCTCATCAGGATTTTCACTGTTTGCCCAGCTAATTTTATTTTAATTCCAAACAACTGACATATAAAGGAAACAATGTCACTGTCCGAATTTACCCGCTGTCCGACTTTACCGAAATTGACCCTACGTAACAATGAATCATGCTGATATGTCAATATAGAGTGAATCGTGTCGTGTTACGTAATTAACTTGCATAAAACCTTTCTCTCTTCCTAATCAATGAACGCAAGTGTGACAGATGTGCATTCTCGTTAAATCCGATTATGACTGACTATCATAAAATTTCCATTTCATTCTTTGATAGTAAAAGAACTTTTATCGAGATTACTACGTGACAGACGTGAATGTCTCGCTATTCCAAGTTACCCCTATGGGGCCCCGAGCAGATAAGCGCTGCAACTTGCTGACCACTAGTCAGTTAGCCACTGAACGCGGACGCGTGCACTTGCTTAAGCGCAATGGCTCTATTTAGGCTGTTGCAAAAATACAGAGAGACTGAAGATCCAGAACTGGATTCTGTTATAATTAAAGATGTTCCAATCTGTACTTTGAGCAAAGAAGAAATAATTCGGAAAGGGAAGGAACTAAAAGTTGACCTAGGGGAGGTTGCGCTGGCAGGTGGCATTGAGCCCCTGCCAGAAAATTTGGTAAAATTGTTATTTTTCGCCATGGAATTAAAGAAAAAGGCGGTAAAGGTAAGCCCAACAGCGGGTTCTTCTTCTGAGAAATCCGCCCAGGAATGTACGGGGGACGGAGATAAAGATGAAAAGAATGCGAAAAAAAGGAAATCGGTGAGTAGATGTGTAATTTGTTGTGCTTAGTCATGTCTTGGGCTAGAAAGAAAAAACAAATGTAAGAAAATGTTAACAGGATGTGATATAAGGCTAATATGTTTTATAGAAAGCTTGTCGTTGTATAATTAAGCTGTCTTCTGTGAGGACGCATGGCTAGAATTTCATCTTTTTGTTGAATCAGCTGCATAAGAACGAACATGTTTTATTTGCTTTTATAGTATTATTTCAATTGCATGGTTAGGCTGTCTCGCGCGATAATGCTTGATTGAATTTTTCAGCGAGAAGTGGTGCTAAATAAATAAATATGTGGATAGATATACTTTGTTTGCATAATAAATTTGTCTCGCGCAAAAAGGGAAAAAGAAAGAAGGAAAAAAAAAAAAAAAAAAAAAACTGGCGAGACGTGGTGCTAAATAAATAAATATGTGGATAGATATGCTTTGTTTGCATAATTAATTTGTCTCGCGCGCGCAAAAAATAAATGAATTTGTGGCGAGACGTGGTGCTCAATATATAAATATGTGAATAGATATGCTTTGTTTGAATAATCAATTTGTCTCGCGCAAAAAAGAAAAAAGAAAGAAAGAAAAAAAAACTGGCGAGACGTGGTGCTAAATAAATAAATATGTGGATAGATATGCTTTGTTTGCATAATTAATTTGTCTCGAGCGCGCAAAAAATAAATGAATTTTTGGCGAGACGTGGAGCTAAATAAATAAATATGTGGATAGATATGATGCTTTGTTTGCATAATTAATTTGTCTCGCGCAAACAGGGAAAAAATGAATTTTTGGCGAGACGTGGTGCTAAATAAATAAATATGTGGATAGATATGCTTTGTTTGAATAATCGATTTGTCTCGCGCAAAAAAGGAAAAAGAAAGAAAAAAACTGGCGAGAAGTGGAGCTAAATAAATAAATATGTGGATAGATATGGTGCTTTGTTTGCATAATTAATTTGTCTCGCGCAAAAAGAGAAAAAAAATGAATTTTTGGCGAGACGTGGTGCTTAATAAATAAATATGTGGATAGATATGTTTTGTTTGCATAATCAATTTGTCTCGCGGAAAAAAATGGATTTTTGGAGAGACGTGTTGCTAAATAAATAAATATGTGAATAGATATGCTCTCTGTGCATAATTAATTTGTCTCGCTCAAGAAAAAAAAGAATTTTTGGCGAGACGTGGAGCTAAATAAATAAATATGGATTTTTGGCGAGACGTGTTGCTAAATAAGTAAATATGTGAATAGATATGCTTTCTGTGCATAATTAATTTGTCTCGCTCAAGAACAAAATGAATTTTTGGCGAGACGTGGAGCTAAATAAATAAATATGTGGATAGATATGCTTTGTTTGCATAATTAATTTGTCTCGCGCAAAAAAAAAAAAAAAAAAAAAATAAAAAAAAAATGAATTTGTGGCGAGACGTGGAGCTAAATAAAAAAATATGTGCATAGATATGCTTTGTTTGCGTAATTAATTTGTCTCGCGCAGAAAAGAAAAAAAAAAGATTTTTGGCGAGACGTGGAGCTAAATAAATAAATATGTGGATAGATATGCTTTGTTGGCATAATGTATTTGTCTCGTGAAAAAAAAAAAAAAAAAAAAAAGTTAATTTAATTTTTGGCGAGACGTGGTGCTAAAAATGAATATGTGGATACACGTAACTATGTCTTGTTTACAAGATTAAGCTGTCTCGCGTGAGAAGATTTAGTTGAATCTTTCGTGAGACGTGATGTTACTTTATAGAAAATGGATAAACATGTTATTTTTGCATCATTGAGAAATATTTCGTTTTCTGATAAAGTGTCCCGCCTAGAAGGTACGATGGAATTTTCTTTGGCGAGACGTGGAGTTAAATAAGTATATGGATAAACAATAAATAAGCATATGGATAAACATATTATGGTCGCATCATTAATATATATGCGTATATGCACATATTTTATTTTACGTTGTCTCGTGCGAGAAGCGAGACGTTACGGCAGATAGATGAATAACGGAAAAAAAGAATGATACCCCAATTACTGGAGTTCTTGTTGCTGTTGTTGTTGTTTTTGCATGAAAAGACTGTCTCGCGAGAAAGCAAGCGAGGCGTGATACACATGAAAATGCTAATTTAGAAAATATTAAATAATATTTTTGCTCGTAAATGAAAATAAAGAAAGGAGAGCTATTAAGGTCTGTTGCATAAAAAAAGGGTGTGTACAAGTACAAGTACACGTTAGTGGCATTTCAAGATCAAGGATCCATGCATAATAATAATAACAATAATAATAATAAATAATAAAAAAGATATATTGACAGGATGAGTACTATGGGAATAGTACGTGTTCGTCGGTGTGTGTAATTAAAGTATTTGCATGAGCGATATAAGGATTTAAACATGTATTTTGTTTTAAACATATTTTATTTCAAAAAATCAAACATTCATGGCAGTAACAATATTGTTATATATATAAACATAATAGGATTAGAACGGAAGCAATTGCTTATTTAGTTCCTCTCCTAAACATGTATTTTGAAAAGTAGTGGTTTAGGAGTTTATGGTGTAAGTAGATAAAACCATATTATTTGCTTGTTACAGAAGCAGAACAAAAGTTTTCTACAGAATTTTGTTTAGAAATGAAAATGCCATTTTATTATCTTTGTGAGAAGATTTGTTTTTTGTTTGTTTATTTACTTGTGGGTTTATAGATAATAAATAATGTGAGATAACGTACACCTCTGTCCACAGCCCACAAGTTCAGATTCTATTGGATTTTTCAGCATTGAATTGTTTATGTAGATGGCTGATAGGCAGCCGTAACTGTTACTTAAGTGGCATCGTGCTGTGAAACAGTGGTTAAACTGTTTGGTGAATAGGAGTTTACAAGCTGTATCAGAACATTCTGTTTTTTATGCTATTAGAGGCTAGTTAACAAATAGCTATAGCAAATTTATCTGATCCTATTTTCAAGGGATATTCCAGAGACGGGAGCATATAGTACGTATGCCCGTCGGCGTATATTATGAAGTGAATGAAATAGAAAATGTTGGCTGTCGCATTCGACTCGTGGGTTGTGAAATAATTACATTGTTAATGATGTTGGTCAGTGAGTTAGGAAGATACTTGGTGGTCTAATAACCTTGAACAAGGCTACATGCGTAGTGTTAGGTTGCATATGTTCTGAGATGGCTCTCCGTATTGGAGGTTAAATGTCGTTATGAATAATATTGTGAATAATATTATGAATAATGGCAATGTCATATGACGAAACAACCTCAGAATCAAAGCCATATAACTTTATTTTGATATCTCATGCTTGGTAATTTCAAAGTGAAATAAAAAGGATAATAAAAGATAAATAAATAAATATATAAATAAGTAAACAAATAAATTAAGTAGGATAATATAAAGAAAACTGTATGCCCTGCTACCCGGAGTATCGCATATTATTATTATTATTATTATTATCATATATTTTTTTTCGGATTCGGCCTACAAAATGATGATCGAACAATAATAGTCATATCACCTGCAATGTTGGTGGTAGGTGTCTAACTGAGTAACAAGGGAGGTTTCGCATTGTGAAAAGAGTCCTTTTATATGTGTAATATTTTCTTAAAGATATTTATTTATTTGACTTACGCACTTGTTATACACTTCATTGGCTGGATCACTAGATACTAACATGGTGGTCCTTAATAACAAATGAATAAATAAATAATTGAATGAATAAAAAGATGGGGGCAAAATAATGCAGGATTTTCATGGACATACATGCGGAAAGAGGTTGTTATGCCAGTGTGGTAAAATTGAGTGCAAGGGAATGTTGTTGGTTACCCCTTGTCGAGGGGTGGTAAAGACTGCAGTTTACGCCTGGCACAAATGCGGTTGACTGTCTACCTCTATAAGAAAAATTTAGATGCATTTTATACAAGTACAAAGATGAGGCATGTCCGCTGATAACTGATATAGCGGTCCAACAATATTTATGGAAAAAAAAAAATACGTAAATGAACAAACAAATAAATAAATTGCTCTTTTAACATTTTAATCCCTTTAAAGGATGGGCGTCGGCTTGAAACCAAATATCACTTGGAGAGGGTGTAAGCATAAAAGAATCAGAAACGATCTACGGAAAATCCGTATCTTATGCTTGTTATGCAATAGCCAAGTGGTGTGATTGAATGTGGTCCATTTAACGGACGTGTAGTCAATATTGTCATGAATAGTGGATATGTGGCCTCTATTTTATAAACTGATGACTTGGTAGTGAAGGTCGCTACCCTTGAGAAACAGATTAAAGAATAGAAAGAGGTTGACGAGGCCAAGGAAGTTGATAGAGCTATCCGCGAAACAAAAGAGGAGGCGTCTAAGAAGGAGGTGAATGTTGACATATTACATGAGAAGTTAATGCAGGTTGACACGCTGGCAAGGAGAAATAATCATGCCAGCAAGGAGAAAGTGTCTATGTTGTTGTCACGTTTTCATGTGCATAAACAAACGCCATCTTTCGTCGCTGCGTTAGTTCTAAAGTTACTCAGCACTAAGGATGAAGAGAGTGTGCTTGAAAAAGAGCAAAAGCAAATGAAGCATATGGGGATAGGCAAAATTAAGGGAGAAAGAGAGGAAAGTCAGAATGTTAACACCCAGCAACCTTCATTTATTACTCCTCCTGACATGTATGAGTGGGGCTGGAATCCTATGGGGATGATCTTTCCCTGGATGCCAACAACACGACCGCCGCCAGTGGGTTACCAACCGCGGCCCGGATACGTGCGTCCTAGGGTTCGAGCACAATCGCCTGCTAAACAAGCCTGCTTTAAGTGTCAGAAGGTTGGACACCTAGTCCGTGACTGTTCCTTGAATTCAAATTAATTACATTGATGAGAGAAAAAAAAAATAATAAAGATATGTTACATATTTAGAAGCTTAGTTTACCAGTCATTTATTTGTGTGATAATATTAAAGGTTCACAAGAAATTCCAGTGTTAATGCTCTGATAATTTAGCGTTGGTTTATTTGTTTTGAAACCGAGCAAGGGAAAGTTGGGGTCAAGCCGCAAAGTTTGTGTACTGGTTTACGATAATTGCTGGTTAACTAGTGGATTTTATCGCTTATTTATGATCTGTAGAAATCAACAATTTCACGCTGATAATCACGCTTTTATGGGTCTGGTAATTGGGTAATTAATGACTGCCTGGAAATAAATTGTTTGATGATTTATGTGGCCTTCCCCAGAAGGTGATTTATATACACATGTAAATGTTGATTCTGCAGGTGGACATGTACACGTCTTCGTGCTTTGTTAAAAAAAAAAAAAAAATCAGGATTCTATAAGGCTTCGTCAGTGGGAGCGGAATATACAGATGGATTTCGATCCGCGGCAAGTGGGTGTTAGAGCAGATCGGAAAATCAGTTTCAAAGGGGAACCTTTCGACCAAAAGGAAGGTGCCTTCCCGGCCGAGGAAGTCCTTCAAGTTTCTGGGGACGGGAATATTCCTGACCTGTCAAATATTGCATTCTGAGACCCGGGCGCTTTCGTCGCTGGAGAGATACATAATAATGTGAAGGAATGGGAGGCAATTGTTGAGGGTTCTCCCTTGGCTGAGGAAATTATAAGTTGGGCGAAATATGGTGTTGATATGACTTACAATATGACCAATTTTAAGGGGGAATTGCAAGGTCAAAGCTATGACTGGGCGTACCCCCCCCCCCCCACCCCAACCCACCCGGTTCTTTAATAACGCGGGCAGATGTAAAAAATTTATTCCGTTCATTAATTCCACAATTTTTGAGCGTCTCCGAAATGGTTCTATTTTATGTCTGGGGAAAATTGGGGAAGTCCCAAGACCAGATATAATATCACCACTCTCACACAGTTGAGGAATCGAAACCTCGGCTGTGTATTAATCTTATGTACGTAAATAATTGAATAAAAGACATGTCATTTACTTTGGACACGCTGAAAGATGTGGCCAGGGTCGTTAAATCAAACGCCTATTTACGTCATTGGATGATAAATCGGGATTCGATCATGTGTTGCTTAGAGAACGGGTCCCCTCTTAAACGTTCTTGTCGTGTTTCAGTGGGGAGGTCAAATGAGAACACTTCCATTCGGGTTTAAGCTCTCAAGGTTCTGTTATCATACGTTAAACTTGCAGCCGGTTTCTTATATTAGGAGGGTGTTTTCTATCCCAATTTTCTTATATATAGATGACAGATTAATTGAAGAGATACGAAGCTGGAAATTGGAAATAATGCGGGGTTTCGCCAGAGCTTTGCTCGCAAATTACATAGTTTGTGAAATATCAGTTAGGTTAGGGTTTTGTTTAAATCTGGGGAAGTCAGTTTTTGAACCAACGCAAAGCCCGACATTTTGGGGATTCATCGTTGATTCGGTAGAGGAGTGTTTCAGGATAACTGATTGGAAAAAGAAAAAAAAAATATTGTAACCAGGGAGAGTTGCATGCAGAAGGAGACCTTGTCAGTTTTGGAGCTTCAGATTTTTGCGGGGAAATGCATATCATTTATGATCGCTGTGCCTGCAGCAAGGCTTTATACGCGTGAGGTTAATGCTGGGATTTCTTTGGGAGTAAAGACTGGATCTAGAGTGCCCGCTACTGAGAGTATCACAGAAGAGCTTGAATTATGACGATTCTTGGATAATTGGACGGGTAAATTAGCATGGATGGAAGAGAAACATTTGAGTCTTAAGTTTTATTCGGACGAGTCGCTGTATAAATGGGGAGGGACCGTTTGCATTGATGAAGAGAGATATCGGGTTGTTGTTTTTTTTTGGATGAGCAAAAAAGAACTTTACCTATAATGGTCCTTGAGGCATATGCACTCTTAAACGTTCTGAAATCTCTAGGTACGAAACTGAGGGATCATAGGGTTGACGCGCATGTTGACAGTAAACCTCTTATACACGCGTTTGAAAACCAGGGGTGCAAGTCCAGAGAAGTGAAATTGGTTTTGAAGGATATTTTGTGTAAGACAACGTGAGTAGGTCATTGAAGCAGTGATGGACAAACGAAGTTGTTTAAGCAAACAACGGTTTCTGCAAAAAAAAAGCGATAGGTCACGGATTTAATGAACTACTTCAGAGAATTTAGTTAAATTAATACATTAAGATTAAAATTTTTGTCAAATCTTTGAATAATGTCTGAGTCCCTCTGTTCCGACACGTGCAACTGTGCTATTATAATGATTATCAATTTTGTTATAATACTAATGATAATTGTTATTATCATGTTGTTGTTTTTTTGTTTTTTTTTACGATTTTTTATTTTGCAGAAAGCGTTGTTTGTGGCAAGCTCAGGGTTCGTTTACAAATGCACAGCATGTGAGGCAGTGAATGACCCAGATTTCCAGTTTTGCAAATTATGTGGAACTGCAAAAAATATATCGGCATCTGGTGTTTCTGCTGAAAAAATGATCAGCCCAAAAATTCTTGATAAAATAAATTCTAGAATATCGCATCTAGATAATATCATAGACTCTGCTACTTATTCCAGGCAAAAATGTAGCTTGAAAGAGGAGTTTGTTTACAGAATTTCTCGCGCAACAAAGAACACGCAAGAACTTAATGAATGCATTGCCTGATGACATCAAACGGTTTTTAGTGTTCAAAGAGACTAGCGGGCACACACAATTACATGCAGCGCCATGTGTATTCCGTGGTTCGGTTGAAAAAAAAAAGAAGTGTAAGTGCCCTGTCACATTGGCAGCAAAGTCAGTCGACAGTTTAATTGGTAAATAAAGAGCTATTTTTCGGGATGCTGGCAGGTCAGGGGAATGGAATTCGGTAGTCTGTACTGGCAATCTAGCGTCCTCTATCATTATTAAGCGGTATTTGAAGGCAATTTCACGGAAACAGGCGGCCAGCGGTGTTGTTAAAAAGCAAGCTGTTCCATTAATGTTCGAGAAGTTAGGGAGGCTATCTGTCGTACAAAATTTCGGTTGAAAAGGATACGGCAACCAAATTACTTTTACATAGATAGAGCCTATTTTTCTTTATTGTGTCCTTCCGGCGACAGAGCGTCCGATCTAGGTCTGCTAAAATGCGAGAGAGTTTTTGATCTGCCTCAGTCACAGGGCATTTTCATTTCTGAAACTGAGGGAAAACAGCATCTTGCACAGCCCAAAAAGCTACGTGGTGTTGATTTCTAAAGACCGTGACATATGTCCGGTCAAGCATCTCAAAAGCTATCTAGAGTTCGTATCAGAAATTGGGATAAATTTGCGTAACGGTTTTTTGTTTTGGATAAGGGATAACAGATCGAAATTAATAACAGACAAGCCGTTTTCATCTAGCTCCATGTCAGAAAGGCTAAAGACATATTTATTGGCTATTAATATGTACCAGGGAGAATCTGGGCATAGTATGAGACGATTTGCGCGATTACATTGAGAATGCTAGGGGTCAATGATTCATCAATAAATCAACACGTGGGCTGGGGCTACACTAAGATGCTGGATCATTATGGGAATATTGGTACATTGTGTGGTCCAAACAGCGCGGCGAATGCTTTATCTATATGCTTTGAACTAGTATATGTAGCCGCAGCCATTAACCAATGAGCACAGAAGTCTCAGTTATCTGAAATATCAAGTTTTTATACGGGCATAGGCAGCCTCAAACGTTTTATTTCGAGTGAGGCGCCATAAGCAACTCAGTACTTCACATTCCCCAGCATAAACATAATCTATGACCTCATATACCAATAATCAAATGTGGATTAACAGGCACATGCGTTTGTTTACTTCCACAGTGTGGAAGCTGAGCTGGGGAAAGTATAGGACTGTAGAATTGCTGAAAATGAACTGTTCATACGGCATATATACGCATGTCGAGTGACTATGAGAGTTCATTTCCATACATCTTCGATGTATTTGTGAGTATTGGATATAGATCAGGGATATAATGATAATGATAGAAATCTATTTTACAATCGCCGGACATGCACGAACTAGAGATATAATGATTATAGTTATTCGATACCACAATTGCTTAAACACCGGACGAATATCGCAGTTTTCTATCACTCCAATACTTATCTGTGAGGGAACTGCATCGGGGAACTTGTAATATACTACTATTCCAAGTTACCCCTATGGGGCCCCGAGCAGATAAGCGCTGCAACTTGCTGACCACTAGTCAGTTAGCCACTGAACGCGGAGAAAGGAAAGTTAGCTTGAGGCGCTAGTCTGAGAAGTAGTGTTTATTTCTTTCATTTTATTTATTTTTTTAATGGGACAATTTTAATAATAACAAAAAAAAAAAAAAAAAAAAAAAACACTGGAAGTGAGTTTGATCGTGAAATACCGTGAAAATGGATCCCTGCAAAAATAACCACATATACGGTACTATCACCCTAAATGCTTACACATTTTCATTTATTACCCCAAGTCACTTAATACTAACAGGAGTTAATGTTGGCTAATATTTGCAACACCTAGAATAATTACAGTAGTTATAACGTGGCGCGTTTATAACGGCGTGACAACCTGTGTTCTCCCAGCTGGTTTCCTTATCCTACGTAGAAAACTCGCAGTTTTCTATCACTCCAATACTTATCTGTGAGGGAACTGCATCGGGGAACTTGTAATATACTACTAAACAGTCTGGGAACTTACGGTTTTCTATCACGCACATTTGTGATGGTTAGCCATAACTCTTACAGTTTTCAGATACAGCAAGAGTACCTAATAATTCTAGGTATTCGGACAGCTGGGTTGGAGCAAATATTATAGAACCAGATCAGACTACTCCAAAAGGAGCAGTCTGGTCAGAATTCAATGTGTTGTTCTCATCAATTTTACCAGTACCCACCCCCCCCCCCCCCCCCTCATCCCCTTGATTTTAAGCAGTGAAAAACCTCATCATCAAATATGGTCAAACAGGATTGGCAGTTCAGAGGAATGTACATATTCATGAACGAAAATATTTGATCGAAGAATGGTAAAGTCTACTCTATCTAAAATAGATATCTAAAAGTCGAAGCTTATCCCAAACAAGTGATATCTCGAAGAAGATTTTCTTGTCCCAGAAAATTTACTTTGAGATATCAGTAGTTTGAGATAAAAGGAGCTGAAATTTGAATAAAAAACAGGAAACGTGTCCAAATCATATTCTCTCATATAAGAGGGCACTTTGAGATACTAATGTTTGAGATATCGAGGGTGGATTGCACTTTTTGGCTGCTGGTTTAAAATTGGACGTGTCCTTTGGTTTTGTTGACACAAGTACATATTCATGTAGTTTGTTTTTATTTACTTAAATGATAGATTCCCACGGCATGACGAGGATAGTGGACTGGTGCTCGCCTCTCGTACTTGAAGTTGTGTCCAAGAAGCAGAGGCACAGATCACAGATCAGACAGAGCATCTGCCAACATGAGTTTTCAAGTTCGAGTTTCTCAAGACCGCGGATAGCTCGAGATGCAAACATTTCTGCTTACAAGTAATGATACAATAGCCGTAAAATTCTAAAAACCGCGGATAGCTCGAGATGCAAACATTTCTGCTTACAAGTAATGATACAATAGCCGTAAAATTCTAAAAATTAAATATCCAAGTTTGGTGCTTCAGTGCGGTTATATGTCTAAACGATATGAGCTGCGACACGACAAAACCAACAAAGTGGCATGTGGCCCCGCAAAGATTCAGATCAGCCTGGGCATTTGCCCAGTCTGATCAGAGTCTTTGCTTTGCGCTTAGTAAGGTCTAAACTTCCTCCATGCGGACAGCGAAGACTTGGATCACACTGGGCGGATGCCCAGGCTGATCTGAGTCTTCGTTGGGCGTATATGCTACTTTGTTGGTTTTGTCGTGTCGCGGCTCAGTTATGCTGATGAAATAGCAAGCAGTGTAGTCCCTGATCAGACTGCTCCTTCAGGAACAGTCTGGTGATTTGATCAGACCTAATTGCCCGTTCAGACTTACCTCTCCTAAAAATTTCAATATTTACGGTAATACGGTAAAGCATCGCCAAACATGAGGGCCTGGAATGTGGGCAAGGGGTGGGGCGGGTCTGGAATTCTCTGATCAGTTAAAAAAATCATTATTCTTTTGCTTATTTTTTTAAAAAATCTTTATTCATTAAACGTCGATATTTTAATGACATATATATAAATTCGTGTTTTTAGGCTGTTTTTATATTTTATTTCTCATTAATCAGTTTTCTTTACTATTTATTATGCTATTCTTTAAAATTTTCAGATTTTTCTTTATTCTTTAAGCCCACATTTTTCTCTAATAAATATTTTTTTAACTATTTTCCCCTCTAATCAGTATAAGATGGCCATTATTCTCTAATCAGTAAACCCCATCCTGATCCTCAGACATACCTGTTTGTGTGAGCTGTCCGCGCTCCTGAGAAAATTGGGCTTTAAATGCATATTTTGTGAGCTTTTTCAGCAGCTGCACAGTCTGATAAATGTCTCAACTATTTGTTCATATATTCAGGTATCTTTTTCATTGCCCGACTGCGCTGGTGTTGATTCAATTACCGTGAAATACTAAAAATTAGGGCATCTAAATTGATTGCCTTAATTGTCAGTGCAGGTATGCGTGCAAAAGCTGCAGATGGAGATGAAATGGCAAACAGTGCAGACCCTGATCAGACTGCTCCTGAGCAGTCTGATCATGGGCGACATTGCTTGCTTAGACTATCTTTCCTAATATTTAGAATTTTTACGGTAAAAAAGCTGACCACAAGAACAATACCAGTCTACTGAATGCTTGTGAACAGATGTGTGCATTGAATAGACAGATGCCACGGAGGAAGTTTAACTGCAGTGTCGTGTAGCGGTAGCTGCGAAGTCAGAGTTCGAATACAAATATTATCAAGGTAGTTTAAATTTTCAGAACAATTGTTTTATATACGCTCCTTGAATGGGCAAGAAAGATTGTTCATCAAAGGTCAGGACTGGTGATGATTGGATATGTATACATTTGAATGTATGGGGCGATTCTTGTCGTAAACGCTTTGGAGACACTGACTCTTGAATAGTTTTCATCGATGAATGGGAACTTTTGATGATAATTTTGAGGTAATTTTTGTTATTTCTTTGTTGAATTTATACCATATTAGACTAACAAGATCTCAAATTTCGTCCTATAGTGGCAGGCCCTGCATGCGAAACCCATCGACTGAGTAATTTAATTGATATCTTATTAAAACCATTCATACAGAAAGTAAAGAGCTATGTAAGAGACTATATAGATTTCCTTAAATATGTTCCTGAAACTGTGCCTCAAAATACCTTATTGGTTTCCTTTTACGTGGTTAACCTCTATACTAACATATCCCATGACTTAGGCTTGAAAGCAATAAAAAGTTGTTTATCAAAATATCCTGAATTAATATACAAGCGATTCTCGAAAGAATTTATACTTGAGTCCATAAAAACTGTACTTGAAAACAACAACTTTTATTTTAATGACATCATGTACAACCAAGTTCGAGGCACCGCAATGGGAACAAAATTTGCGCCCACATATGCAACCCTAGTCCTCGCTTATTTAGAAGAAAAACTCTACTCAAAGATTGAATTAGAATTTGGCAAAGAATTCGCCGATTATATCACGGACAATTGGAAACGATTTTTTGATGACTGTTTGGTATTTTGGACTAAAGGAGAGGAAACTCTGAAGAAGTTTCATTCAATTTTAAATGATCTGGATTCTGATCTAAAATTTACAGTAGAATACACTGAAGAAAGACTTCCTTTCCTTGACGTTTTGCTAATAAAATCAAATAATTGCATAAGTACAGACATACACTTCAAAGAAACGGATTCCAAGCACTATCTTAACTTTCATTCTTGTCATCCAAAGCAAACCAAAACAAGTATACCCTATAATTTGGCTAGAAGAATCTGCACAATCGTTTCCGATCAGAATCTATGAGAAAAAAGCTTATCAGATTTACGTATTTCTTTACACAAACGAAATTATCCAGATACAGTTATTACGGAAGGCATCAGGAGGGCTAAACTAATACCAAGAGACTCAGTTTTAAATCCATGCGCAAAGAAGGAAGAAGACATACTTCCATATGTTTCAACTTTCAATCCTAATAACACTGAAATGTTTGGCATTCTCAAAAGTAATATGCATATATTAACCAATGACCAAACTATGCGAGAAGCACTTTCAGGTTCAAAAATTATTAAAAGCAAACGACACCCTCCAAACCTAAAGAGACTTATAACTAAAGCGAAATTTACGGAGCAGCAAACAAGGACCTCAAATAAAGTGTTCAAATGTAATCGTCCAAACTGTGGTCTTTGCGAATGTTTGGAAGAGGGTAGCTCCTACAGTTTTAATGGTAAAGTATTTTACGTAAATGAAACAATGTCCTGCGACGTAAAAAATGTCATTTATGTCATCAAATGTAATGGCTGCAAAGACTATATATTGGACAAACAGGTGACAAATTACGCACTAGAAGAACTGTTCATGCGCAACAAATCAGAGATCCTTCAACAAGACAGATACCTTTAAGTGAACACATCGACAATTGCAGCAAACATAATCCAAAATTTCAAATGTTCCCCTTCTTCAAAATGCACACAGAAAGTATTTCTGCCAGGTTAGCGAAGGAAAAAATTTTTATTCGATGTTTTAAACCTAAATTAAACGCTTTATAAACGATTAGACTAATAACGAAGTCACGTCATGTGACATTATTAAGTTAACGTCGTAACGTTACGGCGTTTCTATGCAACAGTCCTAACGAGCTCAGCGAAACGCGTTGACATATTTTTGCATAGTTGATAATTAAAGGTATACTCCCTCGTATTTCGTTATGAAATAACCACAAAAGAATGAAACGGATTAGTTGTATGCAACACAATTAAGAATTGTGCAAAAAATCTTCATCCAAAAAGTCTTTGGGACGGAGGCCGAGACGATATATATCATTGCGAACCCTTCTTGAATATTCATGAACATTTTTTCGTCATAAATTCATTGACTCCCACATGGGAATAAAAAGGCGTTTCTGCAAGCACGCTTTGCGTTTTATGAATAGTGGAGTAAATAACCTTACAATAGCATTAATCTCTAATCCGTGCACGTGAGATCTTTTCAGCCAATAACTGTCCGATGTTGATTGAAGAAAGGGCTTAAAATTATTCATGATATAACTTTTCCCTGATTAACCATGATTACTGGGCGTATCCAGTATTAATTTTTGGCGGGAATGACGACCCCCTATTACCGCGTTTTTATATATTTTCTTAAATTCTCCTGCTTCCAGTGACCGGCACAAATTACAAATTTGGTAGATAAAAGTACTTTTACTATAAATCATTTTTATGTCTTTGATACGATTTTTCGTGAGAAATTTGAAATTTAATAGAAACATATCAGGGCGTATATCTTTAAATAACAAAAAATGTAACGTCAACTCTTATTTCATATATATATATTGCGTTACGTAATGACGTCGAACGTTCCATTTGATAAAAACAAGATGGCGTCAACGTTAGCCGCTTCTGTGATCACTGCTTGGTCTGCTCACAAAATGCAAGGAGGCTGAGCTCTGGGCGAAATTTAAAGGAAGTAGAAAGTGCCGTAGAGGAGAAACTGAAAAAGATAGTTAGTTTTCCGTGCGGAAGACTACTTGTGGGATATTTGACAGTTTCTTAACAGTTTATGAGACGGAGTTCGTAATTTTTTTGAGTTAGAAAGTGCCGTAGAGAAGAAACTGAAAAAATATAGCTAGTTTTCCGTGGGGAGAGAGCTGGTCTCTGACAGTTCCTCATTAGTTTGTTAGACGGAGTTCGCAGCTGTTGAAGTGCAATAACAAAGCCTCGTGAAATTGAATCCAGAATCGTACAATGAATAGTCAGATCACTGTCTACACTTCCACCACGTCCATGTACTTAGCAGTTAACATGGTAGCAGCCATAGACAGTCGTTATCATACCACCCACACTTTAAATACTAATCATCAAAAGCTATGCCAAATTTCAGTTATATCAAAAATTCTTAGACTGTCCCTAGCATTTGAACACCGCCAGGCAGCCTTATCAACGTCGACGCAATGTCGTCAAAATCTTTTATCGACGTTGATACGATAATTCAACATCTGTTCTGTCAATAAGCTAAAACAATGTGGATTTTCTTTTTCCTTGCCTTTCTTTCACTTTTCTGTTTTTCATTTCTTATTTCTGTTTCAAGTGTATATCAAAGTATCTCTTGGACGCTAAAGTGAATCAAAGCTGCCTATCATTTTTACACAGAGAGAGAGAGAGAGATAGAGAGAGAAAGAGAGAGAGAGTCGACGAAGTCCAGTCGTTGGACCGCTAGGTTACCGTGCAGAATATTATAGGCCCTTTCTTGGGTCGGGTCAGGAACTGAAAAACTTGACTCGCTTACACTGTACAAAAGCCAAGTGGACAAGGGAATTGTTCAAATGTCATAATACGTGGAAGCCCACCCTAACTCGGGTGCCCGTCAACTGTCTCGGGTGCCCGTCAACTGTATGTGAGGGCATAATGGCAATGGTTTCGATTTTTTTTCAATTAAAAATACTTAGTTAAGAGGGATTATGCAGAGGTTTAGAGAAACGTATTACATCTGCCTTCATCCTGAATTTTCCAGACAATGACAATCATGAGTGATGAAAGTTCCAGACAAATTTTGCCGGTAGCCTACAAAAAGCGATAGTTGATATGTGGCGCGAAAAAATAAGTAACGTTAACGTCACCATGCGCAACGTCAACATTTCAGTCTAAAGAGATGGCAGGCCGGGCATTTAATGCACTTTAACTCGAAAGTTAAGTCGGCGACCTACTATTTTTATTGCTTTAATGTGAACTTCTATCATGGGGTCATACTGTGTTAGTTTTTGAAGAAAAAAATGTGTTTTGTTTTCTCAGAATGAAGGTTTTTATCCAAGAGGTACAAGCAAAAAAGTGCATTTTCCATAGAACGCCATTATAATGTTGGGTCAAAAAAGTGGAAAAATTGACGTTTTCAAGGTCAGATATCTTAAAAACGACATCGGCGACCCCCTTTTTTATTACATTTTCTGAAAGAGGGACTGAAAATGTACAATATAAGGAAGTATGAATAAAATCATGTGTTTTGTCAATTACTCCCACCTCACCTTAAAGGGAAATCGCCTCAATGTTCGTGCGCATACATCTTGACGCAGCGTCATTGTTTCCTGCTATGGTTATCATGACGTCGTTTGCCGTAACGCTAAAGAGACGTTCTCAGTTAAGCTGGGCCATTCGCGGACAAAAATGGCCATATATACAACCATGCCAGAATTCAAGAAAAAATGACGACCATAATGCTCATTATATCTGCTTCAAAGCTTTAAAATATTTTCAGATAATACTTTTAGATTATGGTATACCAACCATGTTTAGAGACATACCCTAACAATTAGAAATGGTGCATTTTAAGACGTTATTTATATACGTTAAAGTACGATGTCGCATACGATTTTTTGTCATGCCTAACATTGCACATTTACTAATCTACTGACATTTAATTAATTTGCCTGGTTTCAATATAAAATGTTTTTCTTTGCTTTTTTGGAAGAAAGGGGGTTTCTATGAAGCGCTGCTTAATCAAATGACGTCAACGCTTTCAAAACGTGGTCTTAGTGACGTTGTGACGTAGGTTACGTACGACGTAGGTTACAGTACACACTTTTTAACGTTTTTATACCATTTAATGTTTCAGTGCATGAAATCTAAGCACACCATCTTGTAGCTGTTACTAGGCAGGATTTAGCACATGAGTTTCAGAGCGATTGCTTTGGTCAGTTTTAAGAAAAGCCCGTGACGTAAGGTTACATTCTTACAGAAAAATGATGGGGTAAGGTAAATTGAAGTCGTGTAAAATATACAAAATGGAGCAAATTTGCACAAATGATATAAAATATTAAGGAGCACATATTTCTTCGTGTGATCTTGTAAGTTTTATGATGCCGGGCCATTTTATTTAATACATATATCATGAATTTACCGCTGTGACGTAGGTTACATAAAATTTGCGACATTAGTTCCCAGTCTCATTTCGTAGCAAAAACTACCCTTTAGATATTGTTTAAGCGGGGAAATATGTAAGAAATCACCTGAATTTAATAATGGAACTCGATTTTAAGCAGTGATTTATCTTTTTTTTGCCGTGCGGCGTTCATATCTATGTAACGGCAATATTGCGACATTTAAAAACGTCGCCTTTTAAACTGGGGTATCATTATTCGAACCAGTGTTAAAATGTTTAACAAAACGCATGCATGTCTTGGTACTTTTATCTACTTCTTTAGAGAGAGGGCAACTTGTCAGAGGGTAAACAGGACCGCTATTTTGTAATTTAAAGAAAGGTAATACGAAGGACAAAATTAAAAGCTAATGGCCCAGCTTAACTGAGAACGACTCTAAAACGTTTACGTCACTTTCGAAGAAAACATGGGCTCTTTGTTGAAACAAACGTATAAGTTTTTTTGCGACAGAAAAACGGTAAATATATAAAACTGGACAAAAAAAGAAATACGACAGAAATGGGGCTGAAGAATTTTATACGGAAAAGAGAGCGCCAATTTTTTTTTTTTTTTTTTTTTTTTTTTTTTTTTGGGGGGGGGGGGGGGTAGTGTGTAATTTTTTAGGAATTATTTGTCAGGTAAAGACAGGCTGTGAAAACTGCAAGTAAGTTTTGAATCTCGTAAATATACTCCTGGCCATAAGTTTAGCATATTTCAGCTCTATGGTACCTTTGTTATAAAGTCTGCAGAAAATAAGCAAACTATAAAACAACAATATAATTTATGGATTTGGAAAGAGAGAATACTGAAGCATAAACCTCGTGACATTTTTGTCCAAAATTATCAGGTAAAAGAATTTTGGCGGGTTGACATTTTTGTGTAAAATAATAATTTTTTACCTTTTATTTTCTGCATATAAAATGTCGTACCAGGAACAAAATGTCGCAAGTCAGAAGGATACCACGGAACAAGTTAGTTACACATAAAATTTGAAGTGCCAGTATCAAAGACCGACAGTTTTCAGTAGGACAAAAATGATAAGAATTCATAGGAAGAACGCTTTGTTAATGATTAAGAATACAAGTATTGACAAGAGTTTCTTTTATGTCTGATTTAGAAATGACTGAGACACAATCAATGTAGCAAGTTACGCTTTAACATGTCGTCTACAAACTATGGTAAGTTGGTGTGTGAAAAAATAATACTGATGATGTTTTGGACACCCTTTAAAGAAGTGTCAAAAATTGTACTTTTATTACGGTGGTCTTAACTTTTGTCGTTGCGTATCCAAACAGCTGCAGATTTTCAAAAATCAAGTGTGTTGTTGTTTTCATTGTACATAACAGCTTCGGATAGGATCCATAACCACACATTTTTTACTTATAAAAAGTCGCCTTTCTCAGTTATTTCCGCTACTAACTTCACAAATAATTATGCTAAACTTTTGGCGAGGAGTATACTTAATGCAAGTATAAATACAAATAAGGACTAAGAACCTTTGGTTTGAGTCATGAAAGACAAGCAAACACTGAAAGCGGAGATCAGACTGAGCAAATGCGCAGGCTGATCTGAGCTTTTATTGTTAGCTCATGTCGTTAAGGTAATTATGTTGTTTCCTTTTCTTTTTTTTTTAATTTTTGCTTCTAAGATTTAACGCAAGTGACTTAAGACGATCAGCCATATTGTTCTCGTAAGATACAATTTTTACAACGGCTAAGCGGCGACACTCTTATTTTTCACTAATCGCCCTAGACTTTCCACAGGTTTATAGATTGTCGATGCGAACTGGGAAAAATTATCAAAATGTGCATCCTCGAAAATTGGTCTCAGCACTAAATGATAAATTGAAATCATGCACCACGGACCAAGCTTTGCCGATGTTTCTGTGAAAATACATGTCGGGCAGTGGCCGGGTCCAATAAGTTGAATGTTCGCACCTAAACTTGATCATCGTATATAAATGTGATATAATCTAGACCAAGAAAAAAGTTCGAAATTCTATGAGAAGTAACAATGAACATGCTGCCTAGTTTCAGTCCTTGGAATTTCTCTCATTAATGTGTTGTCTGCATACGAGAAAATTTTGAAAGCGACAATTTATTATAGACTATATGTTCAAGACATACGAACCTTGTTGAAATTGAATAGGGAATTGTATTGCATTGCTATAAACAAGCATCGAAAGGTAAGAGCGTTATCCATATGGCCGTTAATGGCGCATAATAGAAAGCGACGTCAACGCATAAAACATTGACGTCAACGCGCTTATATGAAAACCGCACAAAATAAAAGTGGTTTTCCTTCCATAACTCGAATATTTGGTTGATGACCTATATTTTTTATTTGCTTATTTGCACGGGGTAGATCATTCCTTTACTATATCAAAAGTATATAAAAATTTCAACTGTGGAACGTTTCATATTGAAGAAATTCCACGTTTTTTCCAATAATGGGAAATGGCGGGAAACTAAAAGCTGAAAATAACCTATATAATGAGACATACGACGATGACAATTTTGATAGTCAAACAAAGAGACAAGAAAGAGGAGTTAATTAATCTTTATTTCGAAACGATCGGTCATCTATTTTCTCGGATCAAGTGCTCGTAATAGACATAGTCATGTTTCAAAAAGGCGCATAGATGGCGCTGCATTATCTCAAAAAGTAGTTCGGTGACCCCATTTTTTTATTTCATTTTTTCACTCAGAATATAATATTCTACAACTGTGTGAAGCTTCAACAAAATTTCAATTGCAGTTTTATAGGGTGATTTCCCTTTAAGATGTAACAAACTTAAACAGATATTCCTGACCAGGATCATCATCCGAAAAAAACGTGTATGGTAGAGAAATAAAGAGGTATCCACTGTACAGACCTAGGTTTCGAACCCAGGCCGACTGCAGCAACTCTGCCTAGCCTTACAGAAACACCATCCAAACCAATTGAGCAACCACGCTTCCCAAAAATTAAGGTTCCATGGAACAATGTTAAGTTTTATTTTCCTGTATGACCTGACATTTAGGACTTGATTGCTGCAATTTGGAAGTGTTTTGGAGGGGAAATCCCGGTCTAATAACAGGAGAAATATGGTATATGTTGTACAGTATGAAGTATGATAATTTTAAGAAAAGTGTGACTGCCTAAAATAGAATATTTAAACAAAATTGTTCCCATAACTGAAATATGAGTGACATAATGAGTCTTTCATGACAAAACCTACCTCAACTCAGTTCTTTGAACTAAGCATGCCTAGATATAGCATAAGTCTGTCAGGGCACAAACAATTCGTCCAGAAAATAATTACAGAGTCTACTTAAGTTTAAAGAACATACTATGCGTCAGACAGTATGGCCAGTGTACGGACATACCGAGGCTGGTCGAGTCATGCACAGTTCATATACGCCTTAGACAGGTTTTAATAATTGAGCCGCGACACGAGAAAACCAACAAAGTAGTTGTGCGCCCAGCGTAGACTCAAATAAGCCTAGGTATACGCCCAGAAAGGTCAGTGTTTTCGCTAAGTGCATAAAGGGTAGCCATGCGGTCAGCGGAGACTCTGATCAGACTGGGCGGGTGCCCAGGCTGATCAGAGTCTGCGCTGGGCGCACGACCACTTTGTTTGATTTCTTGTGTCGCGGCTCATTATACGCCTTAAACAGGTTTTAATATGATACACTCTTTTGTGGGTTGGACAGCGAAAAAAACTGTCTCATGCCGTTTGCAAATATCAGTTTGCACTGGTTTCCTTTTCCTGCTGCGCACCTGCTACATCTACAACGCGTATCACGGAATGGAACAGACTCTGATCAGACTAACTGGCCAAATGCGCAAACTCCGAGATGTTCAAAGAATTCGCTATGTTTACACTTTGTAACAAACATTTTCCTGAGACGAGGTTCACACGAGGAAAAAAGGTTGTCTCTTGAAAATTTCAGCATATTTTGTCAAAATGTTCATTTTAAATTTTGATATTTCTGCTATTTTTAAGAATGACGGGAAAACAATGTCTGTTTGCTGTTACCATAGTGATATTAATGGGGCTTCTTATACAGATGACGTATCTGGAGGACGGCACCAAACGGTAAGCCATTTGCTAAATCCCGGTCTTATTAATTTATCGGAATGGCTATTATATACCATTCAGCTGGCACTACCGATCATATTGTACATTAAGATTGCTATTGCCAGTTGACTGGTAATAGCGATTTCAATGTAAAACCGTTGACTGGCAATAGCGATTTCGCGTTAAGATCGCTATTGCCTGTCAGCTGGCGATAGCGGTTTTAACCCTTTTTCGCTTCTACCCGTTACCTAATAATAGCGATTTGAACGTAAAATGGCTACTGCAAGTCGACTGGTAACAGCACTTTTAACGTGAAACGGCTATTACCATTTGCCTGTCAATAGCGATTTTAATGTAACCTGGCAATTACCACTCAACTGGTACAAGATCTTACCTTTATTTCTTTCTCGAGAGAAGGAGAGTAACGGAGGATAGACGAGAGTAAAAAATCCACAAAACCCAATCCGCCCCTACTTATCATGGAAACAGGCCCCCGCACTGCATGAAGCTACTATCGGCAGGACGACACACTGACGAAAGATGGATTAATGTCTTGCGACTTAACGTTCTTGTCAACAGTATTGCAGTCACATCCGGACGATGGCAGGGTGATAATGAAAATCTGCGTGAAATGTAACCAGTTAAGGGTTGAAATGATTTCCGCCTCTAGCGGGAATCGAGTCCAGAATCGCTAGATCAACAGGCCAGCGCTTAAACTACTAAGCTACCGTGGCTCCTACTTGATAGCGAAAGCATCACAGCAAGAAATGTTATGGCACAAATACGAGGGGCATTTCAGAAATAATGTAAATGATCTCAGCTTAGCCTATTGGCTGATATTTAGCAGTGGTGTTAGATATCATTGGAAAGCTAAATTTAAGAGCTTTGTAATGGTATGCTTTAAAAGAATTTCTAAGTCACCCATGCATGACAGCACGTGCTTATACGTCATAAGGGTGTGGACACTGGAAACTATACATTTTCACCGAAAGTCTCTCGTATTCTGTTACTGTTTGCTTAATGAGAAAACAATATTTTTTAATGATGAAACGCGTAATACTGTTCTTTCAATGTATAATAAGAAAATTATACAGAAATCGTTTCTAGAGTCTACACAAGTAGCATAACAAACGAGATTTTTTTCTGCTCTGTGGTTATAAATACAAAGTTATTATAAATACATTATATCAATAAAATTGTGGTTTTTGACTCAATCACATCCAATTCCAACAAATGACAGACATTTTATTACTGAAATGATAAGTTCACTATATTTTGTTACGACTGGCATCATATCACTGTGCAAACCCCACGCCGGAAGTTGCAAAGTAGCAGCAATTAATGTAAAATACAAAACAATAAAATGAAATTATCTTCTAATAAAAAAACACAGGCTAAATATATTTAACTTTGTTTAATGATAACAAATAGAAGGACATATTGATAGAAAAATTCATATATAAAGACTTGAAAGACTTGTAATTTAATATGACATACTGACATTGAACTATGTGGGTGAGTGGGGCAACTTATCGTAAAAAATCAGGTAGGCCACTGACAAAAGAGCATAAAGCGCCATTAAAGATTATTTATAACAAAAAACAAGCATGACGAATTAAATCTTATTTATTTTCTGTTTCATATCTGTTACCAAACATTCACTGTCACTTAATTTGACCTCAAAATCGAAATTCAAACAACTTACTATACATTTCAATTTAGCACAGGAAGTGACGTCACCAGAAATGCGCATTGTTCCATGATCAGCCTATCTTGCAAGGTAAATCTTGTGTGTTAGCAAGGCTGATACAATGCTTTTCATACTGAAATATTTTCAGTATAACAGGTATTATAGGTATCAATCCAGAGCTGCTTGTATCCGGAGTTAAGAACATATAAATTTGTCTTTACATAAATATTACGTCTGTTTCTACTCAGTGTCCTTACCCTAACAACAATTGTCAAGGCATATTTTGAAGAAAATGCCAGTGCCTCAAAAATTTTGAGTGAATGCCATTGGGTGATATGTAAACCTAAAAGTTAAGACTTTTTCAAAAATCGGTCAACATTCCTGGGAATGGCCGACTCATTTACACTATTTCTGAAATGACCCTCGTATATTCATGATGAGTTTTGGCGAAGATGGTAGATCTATAAGATCAGAGGCATGTTTAACAACCTGTGCATTCGCTGTTGGTTGATGTACTGATACCAAGTTGTTGAACTTAGTGACACTACAGAGCACTCAGCGAGCGGCCACGCTGTTGAACATGCTTCAGGTATGAAAGCAATCTGATACCAAAGCATTTTGTAATCAGTCTGTGTGGAGAATCAAAGCTTTAATGCTAAAACATTTATCAGAGATGATAAACTGTTAGGGTGAATAGATATACCTCATTTTTCCCCGCCTCTTATTATAATAAGAGGCGTGGAAAATGGAGGTATATCCATCAAAGGAAAAACAACTTTTGTGATTTCCTAGTTGATTTACTTGTTGATGAAGCATGAGAATATTTTTCCTCGGGTGAGCCAATTCCTAACGTGAAGGCCCTGATGAAATGGGAGGCAAATCCTTCATTTTAAGAATTATCTCCCCTGAAAGTGTACCCATTCACCTGCAAGACATATTCTTGTTTATTGGGTGTCATAATCCTATTATGCAAGAGTCCAGTAACCACCCCTTGATAACTATGTATATACAAGGGTTGTAACCAAAATAAAAAGAGCTGTTATGAAACGAAAAACAGTCATAATGCCAAACAATACTTGGTCATCGTGGCTAAACAAATTTGTTTAGCCAAGATTACCAAGTACGTTTGGAATTATGACTCTTTTTCCTTTCGTAACAGCTCTTTTTCGCGTCGTTACATCCTTGAAAACATAGTTAACAAAGTGTTGTAGGAGTGAAAGTACCTACTACGTCATCAATTTATGCGTACACAAGCGTTTTGGCAGACAATTTGAATACATAGAAAACATCAGCTGCTGCTATTGGCTGAAAATGGATGCTGAGTTAATGTTATTATTTTTTCTTCTTAATTCAGTGGTTGAACATGTAGAATTAGGGAGTTGAATTATTTAATGTCTACCAGTATTATTGTTTTGCATTTCTAAACTCTTTGATTTTTTTGACAGTTATTTTCATCAGAAAGCAGTTCCGCAGACGGTTGTTGGGTTTGGGTTTACCCGGCTCTCTAAAATGCAACATAAGGTATTGTTTTTCTTTGTTTGTTTAAATTTCGAGTCCACCAGCTAAAGGAGCTATGATCTAAAGTAGCCGCGATTTGCAGGAAAGGTGTTGTATTTTCCAAAATGTTTGTATTGCGGTCTATGGGAAATGAATTGGTACCGTCACCCCTGTAACACTGCTATTTCATCAAAGGAAATACCCCATCTCACATAGGTAATGACATTACAAGATCATAAACTATTTTAGAGTGGTGCCACATTTTGACTTACGTACTCTACGTATCACTTTAACAGTGTGTTGAAGCTCAAAGAGCTGCTATACCAACACTCCGCATCAACAAGTAAACATTCAGACAATCCACTGCTGGAATACTCACTCACAGCATCGACCAAGGACTACCTGACAGAGAAGGGCTCTAAGACAGTACCGACCAAGAATTACCAGACAGATGAAGGTCTGACGACAGTACCGACCCAGAACTACCTCTCGGAGGAAGAGGCACTGAAAGGGAAGCCGCTGACAGACATCAAAGAAACTGTGTCGATAGAGCTTTCGACAGTTAGATTAATAGGTAAATAAAATTATTATATTGACAGTTGAAGCAAATATTTTATACGGGTCTAAAATGTCCCTTCTAGTAGAAGATACCTTCTTTTTACTGCATCTTCTTCGAATAAATTAGGTAAATACGTTTTAAATAGTTAGGTCATTTGGAAGCAAGGAATACAGTAATGAAATTAAATAGCAAAATTGCTTTTAGTCTGTTTATAAGCAGTAATGAAATGTGCGACACCGGCCATGCCCCCTAACATATACCTAATTTGCATTATAATAATGCACGGGGATACTTTTTGCGGATTATTTAGAGCCTAAGGGTATTATCACCACTTGCCGGACGTCACACTGCAACAAAAAGGCCGATTTCTTGCAGTTCCTTGTATCGTGTTGGCTTAACTAGGAAAGGGCCCGCAGAAGCGCGGGTAAGCACTTTTCAAACTTGTGAATGTCTGACTTGTGTTATCTAAGTGAGCATGGGTTTGCCGTTCGCGACATATTTCAGTATACTGAGATCTCACCACCTTTATATATGCTGTAAATATTTCATGAACCCCGGACCCTCCTTCCATCGGGAGATAGCCTTGGATGGGGTAACTCCCGGGATAGAGACTTTTTGAGCCCCAAACCCTTCCTCCCACCCACCCCGCACACACACACACACACACACACACACACACACACACACACACACAGAGTGTCAGTTTAGGGTTAGTTCACATATAAATAAAGGAGAAACGGAGACACAAACTAATAAACATAATAATGAACGTAAAATATAAGTTTTATAAATAAGAATCAGTCAGTCGCGGCGGCGCTGCTCATAATTATGCGATGATTTTTCAATTCTCATAATGATGTCGTCAAATGTGTGTTTCAACTCTCGTACCTATGTTTCCCCCGCACCTCAGCGGAACGTAGTACAGGGTACAGTCCACTAAATATTCATGAGGACTTGCCCCGCCTATTTCGGGGAGAGCATTAGGTTTACATTGTACGAGAGATGACGTCATCTGTCAATCATGCATGTTAGATTTCTTGCCGTATAAAAAAAGACCAACAAATGATAGTTACAAAAAGGCATATTTAATTGAGAAATATTTTACCAGAAGGAGATGGGGTTGATTTTGGTAACTGATCCCCTAGGAAAAAAGTATGCTCTTTTTTTTGGTACGAATCGGTGGTTGTCATACTCAGCCTAGCTTAGCGGCTCACTGAGATGGGAAGGCAGTGGATGTTTTCATCTCAAATTGATAGGCTAGGATGACACTTTAAAGCAAGACAGGTTTGGAAAACTTTGTATGTACAGTTTTGTAATAAAATGACCAGATGTTAACATTGTCGTCTATGGAAAATTAATGGTGGAATGCAACCTAAAGGGCATTAAGTCAGATTGACCTTGGCCTTGTTTCTTACTTTCGGTTTCACTTTAGATGCATATCTAGAGATATGTGTCCCTTTGACCATTAAAAGTACATTCTTCTGTGTGTTATCCATAGTGAGATTGTTGTAGTAATTGAGGATTTGATGCTTTAGGCCTAGGATCATCAGCAAAAATGAAAACAACATTTTTCTCCATGTAGAATCCAGGGGGTGGGGTGGGGGAGGGGGGGGGGAAATGCTACTCTATTATTGTACTATAAGTTTTGATGGTAAATTATTTCACATTAGTCCAATTACACATTACGCGGTTAGAGAAAAAGCATCTGGTACACCTGGAAACATTTAAAAGCCCATAAAAGCACGATATATGCGATTCTGCGAAATACAGAAAGCATCGCTTTTCGGAGACTTTTGCATGTAAATAAGTATTTTTTGAGGAAAAATATAATTTTAACCAAACATTTACCTTAAATTCATATCAACCTTGTTTCTCTGCTTCTTTTGGTGTGCAGATTTGGACTATTAAACCAGTTTTACTGCATTTATGTCTTAAACAGCCTCCAAATACCAAGATTTTAACCAAATTGAGGGGGTATATATAGAAAACTGCCAATAAATGCTTATGTATAACAGATTCAACCACATTTTCTTGTTTTTATTATTAAGAGAAGTATTAAGGCTCCTATGAAAAGATAAATGTTTCCATAGATATAAAAGAATAGCAACAAAATCATTATTAATTTTCATTAATCCTTAAAATCATCGGTTTCAGTCATTTCGCTACAGAAACCTCAGCCGACAAAGTGAAACTGTCCTAAATGGTACATTTCTTTACGGATTCATTTGAAACTTGGAGATCACAATGAAAATGTATCAAACTAACATTCAAACTGTTCAGCTTATGGCATATTGCAAAAAGTTAGTTTGGTTTAAAGCGCATTAAGTCAGATTGACCTTGGCCTTGTTTCTTACTTTCGGTTTCACTTTAGATGCATATCTAGAGATATGTGTCCCTTTGACCATTAAAAGTACATTCTTCTGTGTGTTATCCATAGTGAGATTGTTGTAGTAATTGAGGATTTGATGCTTTAGGCCTAGGATCATCAGCAAAAATGAAAACAACATTTTTCTCCATGTAGAATCCAGGGGGTGGGGTGGGGGAGGGGGGGGGGGAAATGCTACTCTATTATTGTACTATAAGTTTTGATGGTAAATTATTTCACATTAGTCCAATTACACATTACGCGGTTAGAGAAAAAGCATCTGGTACACCTGGAAACATTTAAAAGCCCATAAAAGCACGATATATGCGATTCTGCGAAATACAGAAAGCATCGCTTTTCGGAGACTTTTGCATGTAAATAAGTATTTTTTGAGGAAAAATATAATTTTAACCAAACATTTACCTTAAATTCATATCAACCTTGTTTCTCTGCTTCTTTTGGTGTGCAGATTTGGACTATTAAACCAGTTTTACTGCATTTATGTCTTAAACAGCCTCCAAATACCAAGATTTTAACCAAATTGAGGGGGTATATATAGAAAACTGCCAATAAATGCTTATGTATAACAGATTCAACCACATTTTCTTGTTTTTATTATTAAGAGAAGTATTAAGGCTCCTATGAAAAGATAAATGTTTCCATAGATATAAAAGAATAGCAACAAAATCATTATTAATTTTCATTTATCCTTAAAATCATCGGTTTCAGTCATTTCGCTACAGAAACCTCAGCCGACAAAGTGAAACTGTCCTAAATGGTACATTTCTTAACGGATTCATTTGAAACTTGGAGATCACAATGAAAATGTATCAAACTAACATTCAAACTGTTCAGCTTATGGCATATTGCAAAAAGTTAGTTTGGTTTAAAGCGCATTAAGTCAGATTGACCTTGGCCTTGTTTTTTACTTTCGGTTTCACTTTAGATGCATATCTAGAGATATGTGTCCCTTTGACCATTAAAAGTACATTCTTCTGTGTGTTATCCATAGTGAGATTGTTGTAGTAATTGAGGATTTGATGCTTTAGGCCTAGGATCATCAGCAAAAATGAAAACAACATTTTTCTCTATGTAGAATCCAGGGGGTGGGGTGGGGGAGGGGGGGGGGAAATGCTACTCTATTATTGTACTATAAGTTTTGATGGTAAATTATTTCACATTAGTCCAATTACACATTACGCGGTTAGAGAAAAAGCATCTGGTACACCTGGAAACATTTAAAAGCCCATAAAAGCACGATATATGCGATTCTGCGAAATACAGAAAGCATCGCTTTTCGGAGACTTTTGCATGTAAATAAGTATTTTTTGAGGAAAAATATAATTTTAACCAAACATTTACCTTAAATTCATATCAACCTTGTTTCTCTGCTTCTTTTGGTGTGCAGATTTGGACTATTAAACCAGTTTTACTGCATTTATGTCTTAAACAGCCTCCAAATACCAAGATTTTAACCAAATTGAGGGGGTATATATAGAAAACTGCCAATAAATGCTTATGTATAACAGATTCAACCACATTTTCTTGTTTTTATTATTAAGAGAAGTATTAAGGCTCCTATGAAAAGATAAATGTTTCCATAGATATAAAAGAATAGCAACAAAATCATTATTAATTTTCATTAATCCTTAAAATCATCGGTTTCAGTCATTTCGCTACAGAAACCTCAGCCGACAAAGTGAAACTGTCCTAAATGGTACATTTCTTTACGGATTCATTTGAAACTTGGAGATCACAATGAAAATGTATCAAACTAACATTCAAACTGTTCAGCTTATGGCATATTGCAAAAAGTTAGTTTGGTTTAAAGCGCATTAAGTCAGATTGACCTTGGCCTTGTTTCTTACTTTCGGTTTCACTTTAGATGCATATCTAGAGATATGTGTCCCTTTGACCATTAAAAGTACATTCTTCTGTGTGTTATCCATAGTGAGATTGTTGTAGTAATTGAGGATTTGATGCTTTAGGCCTAGGATCATCAGCAAAAATGAAAACATTATTTTTCTCCATGTAGAATCCAGGGGGTGGGGTGGGGGAGGGGGGGGGGAAATGCTACTCTATTATTGTACTATAAGTTTTGATGGTAAATTATTTCACATTAGTCCAATTACACATTACGCGGTTAGAGAAAAAGCATCTGGTACACCTGGAAACATTTAAAAGCCCATAAAAGCACGATATATGCGATTCTGCGAAATACAGAAAGCATCGCTTTTCGGAGACTTTTGCATGTAAATAAGTATTTTTTGAGGAAAAATATAATTTTAACCAAACATTTACCTTAAATTCATATCAACCTTGTTTCTCTGCTTCTTTTGGTGTGCAGATTTGGACTATTAAACCAGTTTTACTGCATTTATGTCTTAAACAGCCTCCAAATACCAAGATTTTAACCAAATTGAGGGGGTATATATAGAAAACTGCCAATAAATGCTTATGTATAACAGATTCAACCACATTTTCTTGTTTTTATTATTAAGAGAAGTATTAAGGCTCCTATGAAAAGATAAATGTTTCCATAGATATAAAAGAATAGCAACAAAATCATTATTAATTTTCATTAATCCTTAAAATCATCGGTTTCAGTCATTTCGCTACAGAAACCTCAGCCGACAAAGTGAAACTGTCCTAAATGGTACATTTCTTTACGGATTCATTTGAAACTTGGAGATCACAATGAAAATGTATCAAACTAACATTCAAACTGTTCAGCTTATGGCATATTGCAAAAAGTTAGTTTGGTTTAGGGTACAGTCCACTAAATATTCATGAGGACTTGCCCCGCCTATTTCGGGGAGAGCATTAGGTTTACATTGTACGAGAGATGACGTCATCTGTCAATCATGCATGTTAGATTTCTTGCCGTATAAAAAAAGACCAACAAATGATAGTTACAAAAAGGCATATTTAATTGAGAAATATTTTACCAGAAGGAGATGGGGTTGATTTTGGTAACTGATCCCCTAGGAAAAAAGTATGCTCTTTTTTTTGGTACGAATCGGTGGTTGTCATACTCAGCCTAGCTTAGCGGCTCACTGAGATGGGAAGGCAGTGGATGTTTTCATCTCAAATTGATAGGCTAGGATGACACTTTAAAGCAAGACAGGTTTGGAAAACTTTGTATGTACAGTTTTGTAATAAAATGACCAGATGTTAACATTGTCGTCTATGGAAAATTAATGGTGGAATGCAACCTACAGGCCGCAGTACATGGCACTATGCGCCATCTATAGGGCGAATTGTTGTTGTTGTTTAGATTCTCAGAACGATGTTCCCCAGAAGGTAATTCATTATTATTATTATTATTATTATTATTATTATATAGTTATTGTGTCACGGTAGACACTTGTATCTCTTTATGCCAGTCAGGCAAGTGCTACTCGTATACATGTACCTGCCGAAGCTCCACGGGGACAGGTGTCTGCGAAAGGCTGGTCTGTACATAGGTTCCCCTACATAGTCCCTGAGCACCTGGTCCCGTGGAGCTTCGTGGCACAAAGAGCTGCGAAGAGTACTTGCTGGCTACGGATATGTGTTTAGCTATGTAGTATTCTCTGTTTAATTATTTTTGCTCGGTTTTGTTTTCATTCCCTTCACTTGATTTACTTGTTTTCTTTCCATTATTCACGTATGTTGCTGTATTCATATTGTCTCAGGAGAAGATTTAAATAAGCGACAGCTTTCTATCAGATCCTGTACCATTGTATAGCAACTTATCTGAATAAACCAGAAGATAATTCAGCAGAACATATGGCGTATTCAAAATTAGAATGTTTATATTTTTACAAACGGAAGGGGGCACTACAGTAATACGTCACCCCTTCAGAAAGCATATATTCTGCTATCTATTTCTCAGGCAAAAAACATTTGTGTTTTAATTTATATATTTATTGTATTTTTAAGTTACATTTTACCATGTTAGTAAAACAAAATTAGCAGTAAGACTTGATGAAAATTATGAACGTAGATCATGCCTCTCGTTGATTCTTCTTTGATCGGGAAAAACGGGCCCATAAGGGGAACAATCTTTAACCCAGCAAAACTCGGATTATTACAGACCTATCGACAAAGTAGTTATTGTAACTCATTATGGCAACAACTAATACATATTTTATATTGTTTTCAACCATATAGTCTAGTCTGAACACATTTTATTGTCCTATAAACATACAAATGGACTGGACCACACTGAGTTCTAACAACATTAATTACGGTCCGCCCAAGAAACATGTACATACAATAATACTGCTAAGGGACAATGACATCATAAGGCATAGAAGAAATTGTACAGTGTAAACAACAAAATATAGTAAAGTAAAGAATGAGTAAGATGATCAGAATATGGAAGAATAAAGAATTATACTTACTTAGATAATCACAATCTAGGTATTATAATCACCATATATCTCAGAATGAAAAAGGATCCCGTCAGCGCCATGCATGGCACAATCCACGCCAGCCAGCTCAAGAGCAATCCTTTATATGGTCCATGGCAGTCCGATCATCGGACTGACATGGATCGCAAAAGGACTGCGCCAAAGACGAAATGCAGCACTAGCCCCACCATGACCAGCGATGACAGAATCCCTCCACGGCCGAATGTGCAGGATGATAAAGCAGTGTTACTAAACAGAGTAAGATGAAGAAATAGAAAGGATTTAGTTGCTGCCGTGTCCGACTCCCATCTCTCGACCGCACAAATTGCTTGGTAGGCCAAGGCTGTTTCTTTATTCCTGAAATAGAGTTATATACATGTATGTATAATACTTAGTTTGCCCTACTAGTAGACCCCAAAATCCGGTGTCACTGTCAAAAGATAAGGAGCACTTGATATAAACAACCGCATTTTGTCCAAAAAACAGGAAAAAACAAATAAAACTTAACTAAATAGGGGATCTTACATTAGTGCTCATGTATTATTGAATTTATTAAACGAGTTGGGGGAAAAGATAAGATTCGAGGCTCTGCCGAGCATCTTATCGTTTTCACCAACGATTTAAATAAATTCAATATTAATAAATTCAATAAAACAGGAGCACCAATGCGAGATTCTATTTATCATATGACACTAAAATCGCATTTTATTAGCAAATTTTGCACTAAAACCTCACGATTTCGCCATTACAAAACGCGACGTTTTATGGACGTCAACGCATAACGTTACGACGTAATTTGCATACTTAATCCACTAGCAGTTGGAACGCAGCTCCAAGGAGTAGGGATATAATCAAGCACATAGCAACGGATTTTTGTTCGAAATTGTCGCCATCAAAATGGCTATCGACGAACCCCATAGTACTTTAACGCCACCATACAGATTAATCAAATCGCCCCACCGGTTGAAATTTTAAGAGCACTTTTCTGACTTCCATTATTGAATTTTTCTGTTAAAATAATTCCAGGACATCCTTTTCCGCCTGTGTAATTATTGACGAAACAGTGCCCTTTACGTCAGCGTCAAACATGTGAACAAAAAATTACGATTAACAGCTTATTCGACTTTCTCCAAAACGCAGACCTATGCCATGATAAATATTGATATATATTCTACTATTATGTGAAATTTCAGAAAATTTGGTTTTGGAACATTTTAAAATTGCAAAATAACATATGACCACCCGGTTTGAAAACAAACCGAAAAATTAAATGGCGTCGAACTCATGCCATCAAGGTTACGCGCTAAGTGTTCACTGCGAAAAATTAACAAACTCACAATTCGGCCTGTCCGTAGAAACGTAACACCGCTCACTGATTAATCTTCAACAAAACCCGAATAAAACAGTCAAGCAAATACATTTTATTCATATTTTATTGTCAGATACAACAATGTCAACTCTCACCTCTATGCTCTTGCAAATCGTAAACACAAGCTTATGACGTGATTTTGAATCGATTAGAAGTTGTATAATCATGGCTTAAAAGACGGACTTAATCAGCAATTGATGTTCATTTAGGTACAGTTCATGCTATCGTGTCGGGCCGGGTAGCGCAATCGGTAGGGCACCTGACTCGTAAGTCAGAGGTCCTGGGTTCGAATCCCGGTCTGGCCACATACTTTCGTTTCTCCTTCCGCTGATTCAAGAAGGGCAGTTGTTAGTTACTGGCGAAAGTATGTGCACTTAGTACTGGTTAACCGCTTAGGAGGTCTAAGCCTGCCCAGGAATAGTGTGGTTAGGTTAACTGACCGTCCCGACATGACCTTAGTTGTTTACCGTGGACGTTAAGCATCAAATCAACCAACCAAATCATGCTATCGTTGAGGCTTAGCCTTCCCCTCGTAATTGAACGGTAATTTAACGGTTATTTCTTTTTTTAATTAGCAGATCACGCGCTTGATTTCAAAAGTCAAATAAACGGTTGTATGTGAGTAACCTGTGAGGGATGAGGAATGCCCTCCCACCCCCTTTCGTGGGACGGTTAGAAGCAGGAGTGTATGGGTTATTACACTTTACGCACAATTATGTTTATCCTTTGAGAGCAAGAATAAGAAGTGGGCCCCAAAGATACTTTATATAGTCGTGTCTGCTTGCCGCTACTATTGAAATCTTGTTCAATTTACAAATACCAGCATCATCAAATATGGCGATACCTGTTGAAATTTTGTCTATTTGACAAAATTACAATACGCACCTGGCTATTAGCGTACAGGCAGTTACGCCTTTGAGAAGGGTTAGCAGTGCACTGTTCATATGCATGCGATGTTTTTGCATTGCCTGTATAAGTTTGAGAAACTCGTCAGGCATCTGAGTGCGTTTTCTTGGGGGTGGGGCAACATTTACAAATCTGCAGGTACACGGGTAGATCTACATAAAATAATAGAATAGAATGGAACATTTATTTCTCTAATTACGAACCCTTTCGGTTATGCAGTCACATATAAACAAGCAACAAAAACATTAATTAACAATTTAGATCGTGTTTTCCTATTTCTCTATTAAAATGACTGATGTTGCCTCACATTAGAGTAGTCTTGGCGAGGCGGTTCTGTATACAGCCGCAACACGTTTTCATGGATAACTGGCACAAATTATCGTAGAATTATTATTAATACACAACTTTATCAATTTCCTGTTAGTTTTCCTGAACTGGGAGACTCTTCAAAAATTCTATGCTCCAAAAGGAGCAAATGCTTTCCTTAAAGAGTTTACTCCCATTGGAAAGGTAGGATAAATCAAAAATATTATTGCCGAGATGCTTCCCCTGAAAGTGTATCCGGTGGCCCTAGGCCCACATGTACACTCTCAATTTCTTTTCAGTTCCTTCCAATGCTTAATATGTTCATTTTTCATTTGTATGCCGACTAGAATTGTAACATTGTAATTGTCCGGTTGACACGCAGGCCCGGGTATCTTGCAGGTCACCAGAAGATTTGATATTTTTGCATGTACGAATCGTCCCGAAGGCGCATGTAAAGGGCAATCCAGTACACTTTACACTCAGCTCTGGGGTTATTCTTCATACTCTGCGTCCTGAAATTAAATAATTGGGCAGTCGATTTCCGAATCGAATAGGACAACAGTCGAAATACATTCATTAGGCAATGATAGGAATTGAGCTAGCGGCCTTCAGATTCTCATCTGAACACTCTAAGCTACCAAGTGTGGCGACGTGCGGGAAGGTTTTCACTTTTTCCCTTACTGTAGTATTTTCTGAGGGTCAGTCAGTAAGTACACGGTGACCTGCAAGAAGCAAAGACTAAGATAGCTATTTTCAGCTTTCAAGCAGATTGTTTAAGTATACTGTCAATGGTCTTTACGCTTATTCGGGATGTGGAATTTGCCAAAGTGGAGCGATTCGTATACAGTACAAGTTCATGTACAGTACTTTGCTTCCACGGAATAAATGGCTGTTTTTGTGCCACGTGCCAAACGTCGGATGACACGTAGTAAGCCTCCAAATTTTCCCCACACCTCCCACACCCGCACACCCCGACACATTTTCAGGCTCATCATCGAACACACGAAATGCTCTACGTAACTTAATTCAGAACGGAAAGTGTTTGCTTGCAAGCCAATCAGGGTTTTGCTATTCGCTTATATATACAGTTTTGTATCTTGAAGCAGTCTTGTTAGACTAAGCAGATTTTGCTGTTGTCATATCCGACAAGATTCCTCTTTCCCTGGTGCGGCTCAGCTCTTGGTAAGATTCAAATGATAGCAATAAATCTCAGTGTGTGTAACAACAATGAAGCCAAATTGGGCAGAGAGAGAAAGAGAGAATACGCTGTCACAGCAACGACTGCTCAAGTCATGCTTGGGACCTATACATCACTCCAGTCATCAGTCAAGATGAATTCCCCCACTTCCCTGCCCCCCACCCACACATACCCTCGTCACCAACCGCCTCCTTTCATCCCCACCTGGCTTGTTTCTTTCAAAGTAACTTGAGCCTTGACGCGAGAAAACCAACGATGTGGTTGTGCGCCCAGCGCAGACTAAGATAATCCTGGGCATCCGCCCAGTCTGATCAGAGTCTTCGCTGTCTGCAGGTAGTTTAGACTCTTAGCTACCCTTAAAGCGCTTAGGGAAGACTCTGTGCAGACTAGCCGGATGCCGAGGCAGATCTGAGTCTGCGCTGGGCGCACAACCACTTTGTTGATTTTCTCGTGTCGCGGCTCATATGTTCTCTGTAATTGTAAATTTTTCGAAAACTAGACAAACAAAACTCTTTACTTCGTACTGGTGCATTTCATGTTCGACTTCTAATCTTTTTACATGGCATGCGGGCTGCCAATCTAGCTCGAGGCAATATACGTCATTTTTTTTATTACGTCACAACATTGACCTAATAACTTATTTGACAGAAAACAGATGACTGTTTGAAAGATAAATAATATTAGAAAAGGATATTATTTTCACAAATTTGAGTGGCAGAACGTCATATTTGTACAATGCCAATCAGGTCAGCAGTCAGGTAAGGTACGTTCTACCAGTTTGTAGTCTATTTTAGCTAACTAAACTCCGTAATTTTTCTCCTCTTCAAGTATTAAAGCAATCTGAGCTAATGTTTGACAAGCTGTCGACCTCAATTTTCTGTCGTAGTCTTGGCGAGGCGGTTCTGTATACAGCCGCAACACGTTTTCATGGATAACTGGCACAAATTATCGTAGAATTATTATTAATACACAACTTTATCAATTTCCTGTTAGTTTTCCTGAACTGGGAGACTCTTCAAAAATTCTATGCTCCAAAAGGAGCAAATGCTTTCCTTAAAGAGTTTACTCCCATTGGAAAGGTAGGATAAATCAAAAATATTATTGCCGAGATGCTTCCCCTGAAAGTGTATCCGGTGGCCCTAGGCCCACATGTACACTCTCAATTTCTTTTCAGTTCCTTCCAATGCTTAATATGTTCATTTTTCATTTGTATGCCGACTAGAATTGTAACATTGTAATTGTCCGGTTGACACGCAGGCCCGGGTATCTTGCAGGTCACCAGAAGATTTGATATTTTTGCATGTACGAATCGTCCCGAAGGCGCATGTAAAGGGCAATCCAGTACACTTTACACTCAGCTCTGGGGTTATTCTTCATACTCTGCGTCCTGAAATTAAATAATTGGGCAGTCGATTTCCGAATCGAATAGGACAACAGTCGAAATACATTCATTAGGCAATGATAGGAATTGAGCTAGCGGCCTTCAGATTCTCATCTGAACACTCTAAGCTACCAAGTGTGGCGACGTGCGGGAAGGTTTTCACTTTTTCCCTTACTGTAGTATTTTCTGAGGGTCAGTCAGTAAGTACACGGTGACCTGCAAGAAGCAAAGACTAAGATAGCTATTTTCAGCTTTCAAGCAGATTGTTTAAGTATACTGTCAATGGTCTTTACGCTTATTCGGGATGTGGAATTTGCCAAAGTGGAGCGATTCGTATACAGTACAAGTTCATGTACAGTACTTTGCTTCCACGGAATAAATGGCTGTTTTTGTGCCACGTGCCAAACGTCGGATGACACGTAGTAAGCCTCCAAATTTTCCCCACACCTCCCACACCCGCACACCCCGACACATTTTCAGGCTCATCATCGAACACACGAAATGCTCTACGTAACTTAATTCAGAACGGAAAGTGTTTGCTTGCAAGCCAATCAGGGTTTTGCTATTCGCTTATATATACAGTTTTGTATCTTGAAGCAGTCTTGTTAGACTAAGCAGATTTTGCTGTTGTCATATCCGACAAGATTCCTCTTTCCCTGGTGCGGCTCAGCTCTTGGTAAGATTCAAATGATAGCAATAAATCTCAGTGTGTGTAACAACAATGAAGCCAAATTGGGCAGAGAGAGAAAGAGAGAATACGCTGTCACAGCAACGACTGCTCAAGTCATGCTTGGGACCTATACATCACTCCAGTCATCAGTCAAGATGAATTCCCCCACTTCCCTGCCCCCCACCCACACATACCCTCGTCACCAACCGCCTCCTTTCATCCCCACCTGGCTTGTTTCTTTCAAAGTAACTTGAGCCTTGACGCGAGAAAACCAACGATGTGGTTGTGCGCCCAGCGCAGACTAAGATAATCCTGGGCATCCGCCCAGTCTGATCAGAGTCTTCGCTGTCTGCAGGTAGTTTAGACTCTTAGCTACCCTTAAAGCGCTTAGGGAAGACTCTGTGCAGACTAGCCGGATGCCGAGACAGATCTGAGTCTGCGCTGGGCACACAACCACTTTGTTGATTTTCTCGTGTCGCGGCTCATATGTTCTCTGTAATTGTAAATTTTTCGAAAACTAGACAAACAAAACTCTTTACTTCGTACTGGTGCATTTCATGTTCGACTTCTAATCTTTTTACATGGCATGCGGGCTGCCAATCTAGCTCGAGGCAATATACGTCATTTTTTTTATTACGTCACAACATTGACCTAATAACTTATTTGACAGAAAACAGATGACTGTTTGAAAGATAAATAATATTAGAAAAGGATATTATTTTCACAAATTTGAGTGGCAGAACGTCATATTTGTACAATGCCAATCAGGTCAGCAGTCAGGTAAGGTACGTTCTACCAGTTTGTAGTCTATTTTAGCTAACTAAACTCCGTAATTTTTCTCCTCTTCAAGTATTAAAGCAATCTGAGCTAATGTTTGACAAGCTGTCGACCTCAATTTTCTGTCTAAATTGTGGCTGTCCGGCAAGTATTGCTGGTGCTCATATCACGTGCGAGACCGTTTCCTGAGCGTTAAAACTACAGATGCCATCTTTTATTTTGCAATTTAAAAATGTTCCAAAACGATATTGCTTGAAATTTCACATGCAAAAAGAAGAAATAATAAAGTTTTCGATGGCATGGGTGTGCGCATTGGAGAAAGTCTCATCTTTCTGTAAATTATGTTTTATGTTGATGCAAGTTTTCGGTAGAATTAAGATAGAGTGTGGTACTTTGACGATGAATATTTTAGCATTTCGAGCAATTTTGGCCCTGAATTTTGTTAGGAAAGCCTGCCTTACACTAGTTAGCAAAACATTTTATGTGTTTAATCATTTAATATAGTCAATGCCTCTATATACATTTAAGAATAATGGGAAATTTCGTCAAGAACCATGTTCGCCATTTTTAGGGCCTATTTTTTACGTGGAAGGATCCACCGTTGTAAATACAATCACCGCTTTTCGAGGGTTTGCGTTCCAACTATAGTGGATTATCGTTTTTAATGCATGGCTTTATTACACTCTCAGATGCGACGTCATATGATAAGATGGGATTAAAAGTATGAAACAGGACAATAGTTTAACAAATCAATATCGAAAAAACGCTGCTAATATCTCCCGTTTTCGAGACTTTGAGCACAGAGAGTCGAGTTAGAACTATAGATACTCACTTTTAAGCTCACCTGAGCCAGAGGCTCCGGGGGAGCTTATAGTATGGTCAGGCTCCGTCGTCCGTCGTCGTCCGTCGTCCGTCCGTCCGTCCGTCCGTCGTCCGTCCGTCCGTCCGTCCACAATTTCAAACGACTTCTCCTCTGAAACCGCTGGGCTGATTGTAACCAAATTTCATATAGAACCTCCTGGGACCTTAGGAACAAAAAGTTGTTCAAACGGTCCTGGTCACATGACCAACATGGCCGCCATGCCCATATATGGTAAAAACCTAAAAAAATCTTCTTCTCCAGAACCAGTAGGCCGATGGCCTTGAAACTTGGTTTGTAGCATCGGGTACGGGAGTACTACCAAGATTGTTCAAATTGTGACCTTGGGTTGACCTTGACCTTTTTTACGGTAAGGTCAAATTTGCTTCCTTGTGCATTTATATGGCAAAATGCTAGAACATAAGATATCTTGGAAACTGTTGAAGATTTTTGGCTAAAAATTGGTATCTACAGTCATCTTAATGAGTACATGAAGATTTATGAGCACAAGAGGTCAAGGTCATTCTTTGACCTTTGACCTACAACTCTCATATTTTGACAATTCCAAACAATCTCCTCAAAAGCCCCTGGGCCAATTGAAACCAAATTTCATATAGAGCCTCCAGGAATTGAGGGAACAATAACTTATTCATACGGTCCAGGTCACATGACCAACATGGCCGCCACGCCCATATCTGGTAAAAACCTTTAAAAATCTTCTTCTCAAGAACCAATTGACTGATGGCTATGAAACTTGGTATGTAGCTTTGGGTACTCGAGTACTGTCAAGATTGTTCAAATTATGACCATGGGTTGACCTTGGTCTTTTTTACGGCAAGGTCATATATGGGAAAATGCTAGAACGTAAGATTTCATGGAAAGTTTTGAAGAGATATGCCTAAGAATTGGTATATACAGTTATCTTAATGAGTACATGAAAATTTGTGAGTACAAGAGGTCAAGGTCATTCTTTGACCTTTGACCCAGAACTCTCATATTTTGACAATATCAAACAATCCCCTAAAAAACTGGGCCAATTGTAACGAAATTTCATGTAGAGCCTCCAGGGATTGAGGGAATGAAAATTTGTTCAAACAGTCCAGGTCACATGACCAACATGGCCGCCAGGACCATATACAGTAAAAACCAATAAAAATCTTCTTCTCCAGAACCAATTGACTGATGGCCTTGAAGCTTGGTATGTAGCATTGGGAATGCCAGTAGAATCAAGATTGTTCAAAATAATGACCTTGGGTTGACCTTGACTATTTTACTGCAAGGTCAAATGTGGGAAAATGCTAGTACATAAGATTTCATGGAAAGTTTTGAAGATTTATGCCTAAAAATTGGTATCTACAGTCATCTTAATGAGTACATGAAGATTCGTGAGTACAAGAGGTCAAGGTCATTCTTTGACTTTTGACCCAGAACTCTTTCATTTTGACAATATCAAACCATCTCCTCAAAAGCCCCTGGGCTAATTTTGAAACCAAATTTCATATAGAGCCTCCAGGGGGTTAAGGGAATGAAAATTTTTTCAAACGTCCAGGTCACACGACCAGCATGTCCTCCCTGCCCATATATGGTTAAAACCTTTAAAAATCTTTTTCACCAAAACCAATTGACCGATGGCCTCAGAGTAACTTACCCTAGAGTACTGACGCTGAATGGACCCAGGTGAGCTACAGGACCAATGGTCCTCTTGTTTACAGATAACAGAACAGTATACAAAGTTGGTAAAGAAATCAAATTGTTTATTACTTTACGTAATGGTTACAACGTTAGCCGGAGTCAAGGCGGAGATCATCTTCGAGTCAGAATCTTCAATGACCAGTCAAAAGCGTACGCAGCAGGTCACGTGCTTGATCACAACAATGGTTCCTACACAGCTGTTGTACGTGCAATATGGCCTGGAAAGCAAACTATATCACTAGCGCTTGTGTACAGACGGGAAACCATACGGGCGATCTACTACATCAGACGAAAGGTATCTTAACCTTCAAAGCACCAAAGAAAGAACAGTTAAATTTGTAAACAGCATAGATCCACATGGACGGCTATTTACGGTCTACACTGTTTGCCCTCTAGTCTTTTATCTATCATTATGATATAGCTGTGACTAGACATTTTATTTTTTGCTGACGTAAATTCTGTCGTCTGCCTTTTCGACGCTTAAAGGCTTGATTGGAAATATTAGACCCCTTAAGGGCATATGCAAACGGCGTGATAAAAAAACGTTTTTTAAGAAAATAAACTTGCAGATACGAGTAAACTCAAATCAGAATCGCTAACAGCAAAAAGCTGGTAGTGAACTCTTAAAAAAAATTAACTTCATACATTAAGTCAACTTCGGCTGTCTTGGCTGGTCTACCGAGATTTTTTTTCAGCGTCACAGACGCGTATAATTTAGATATTGTTCCACATTTCACAAGATTTCAGTGGTCAAATAACGCCATATGTCAAAATTTAGCCAATACTATCAAAGGTCAATGAATATTTAATCTTCGTTTTTTCCCCCGTCCATGCACTGTGAATACTAGCACTCTGTCATACATTAATTCAAATGTTTCTCTCGTTTGTAATTATCGAAAACAGACACAGATCTTTTTTTGGACGAAGATCTACTTTTGATTTCTACTTTCGGTTTAATACTTAAATTGCAGTAAAGATAGATAGATAGATAGAAAGATAAGATAAGATAAGATAAGATAAGATAAGATAAGATAAGATAAGATAAGATAAGATAAGATAAGATAAGATAAGATAAGATAAGATAAGATAAGATAAGATAAGATAAGATAAGATAAGATAAGATAAGATAAGATAAGATAAGATAAGATAAGATAAGATAAGATAAGATAAGATAAGATAAGATAAGATAAGATAAGATAAGATAGATAGATAAAAATTATTTAGGTTGTGAGCATCGGTGGTTCAGTGGTAGAATGCTCATCTGCCATGCTGGCGGCCCGAGTTCGAATCCCGGCAGTGCAAGTTGTTTATTTTTCTTTAAACGTTCCCCGTTTCATTTTTTATCTAATCTTCTTTTTTTGAGTTTCAAATTAGACAGCCCAATTTTGAGATAGGTCATGGTCGCTATCCAGTGTCAAAATTACGATTGTGGGTGCCTACCTACATAGCTCACGTGAGTCATATTCAGGAATGTTATTGTCAACTCTTCAACTAGAGACATACTACAAAACACACTTCCATTTAATCTGCGACGATTATCTTCTTTTTTTAGATTTTTCTTGTTTTCAATTTAGAAAGTCTTGACCCTGATTACAATCAATGCAAAATTTGATATCCGTAGGTAGAAGCGTCTGGGAAAAGAAGTCATTTGAATACGTACTTTTTTCGGATAGACTATGGGCAAAAAGTATTCACATATGCAAACCCTAGATTTTATCTCGGCGAATAAAAACAAATTAAGGCGAATGGGTACACTTTTAGGGGAAGTAGCCCTGCAGTTTGAATTTCTTCCTTCCTTCTCAACTGGGGCCAAACCTTATAGGATAGAGCTTCCCCGTCTGAGAGTCAGTTATTTCCTTTGAGGGAAGAGCCCATTTCAGAAGGGCTTTGTCGTCCAGCGGTTAAAAGGAAACCAAAGAAGTTGTTTCTATTTGCAAAACGGCAGTAAAACCTATAAACTGCAAGCAAATTGTTTTTTTTTTTTCTAGCTTCCAGGGACCAGAATTATAGTTGCTGGCTTTTCTTATAAGACATATGAAGAGGCCACTCACTGTCATCCTAATAGAAGCTGGCTCACAAATTACACCAACATTTGTAATTTTACGCTAATGAATGGTGGGGCATCGTGGTACTGCGGAAAACCGAGAAATCCATTGCTTCTATGTGAGGACTGGACATTTGTCAAACTGGAAACTCCTAATCCAAAACTTCCACTAACCAAAGTTGAGGACCAGCTTTTAGGGTAATAAGTATTGTGTGTATTTATCTTATTTTTTTTTCGAAATCCCTTTTTTTAATAAACCGCCATTTTTACAACTGAAAACAACCAAAAAGGTAACGGTACAGGTTTTCCCAAAGCCAAGTGACCCTTGGAGTAGTGTGGGTTATAAGCCAACTGTAACTTCAGCAAGGAGTCCATTCCTCTCTTTTCGCTGTATTAACCCTTCAGGGCAAGTTTGGCTTTTGTATAAGCTTGATAGCTATGCATCTTTAAGATATAAAGTGCAGAGTAGAGAACTAGCAGCATTATCAGTAGATTTTATCGCATACTTAGGCATTGTTTAAACTCAAGTAAGTGACGTACTTTTAAATGCATGTTCTGTGTTTCCCAAGTGGCTCAGCGGTACGTAACTAAAGCTGCACAAACCTGGCGCTGAGCTTTATGCACTGGCAGCTTTTGCTTTAGTTATTACAGGTGCACCGCCTGGTGACGGCTTTTATATCGATAGTAAGAAACTCGGTACTGTCTTGCAACTGTTACTCCATGATTAACTTTGCTGTCGAATGACAGGTGTTATACAGTCACATAGTGTCTGATAACAGCCCCTTGAGAAGTGACCTACACCACGGCCTTGCAAGATGTTTTCTTTGTTAAGTCAGCAACACTATCTGATACCTACTTTAGTTCCGTGTTGCCTGAAAGTAACAGCTATCATCAGACAGTATCGCTTACCTAACGAGCACATTTGCAGAATGTAATGTAATGTAAACTACACTGTCTGGAAATAGCGCTGTGAAATCTGGTGGCGGTTATTAGCAGGTACTGTTTCGCCTCCAAAACGCTTTATACACCTTGGGAGAATCCTGCACTGGGTGCACCAAACTATAGGAACATGTAACCGCTTCAAGAAAACTGCGTACAATCGAGTATGATTTGCTTATGCCAATCTGATATGTTTATCCCCGATGCGATAAACAACAAGTATTCTTGTTTATTGGGCGTCATAAGTATAACACTTAGTGAAATCGGTATTTCATGAAAAGAAAATACCCAGTCTTACAAAGGAAATGACAATAATTCTGTGCGGACGAATCATCTTCCCAAGCCTACGTACACTTGGCCGACGGCCTATTCGTAAATCGAAGTTCCCACTGAGCCATTTCATTGGATGCGAGCAACTCCCATCTCATCCAACCAAACTATCCATAAAATAATATTTTACGCATAACAGGTCCCTTGTGGATAGAAAAAAATATCGTGTTTACCGTGAACAATTACCCAAAAGGGTGAACGGTCAATCAGTTCAGTAGTGTTTTTGAAGAATTATTCAACGGTCAAAAAATGCTCAAAGGGAAAAAACTCGTTGTCGCCAAAAGACGGCGCTGCTGGAAATCCGATATGCGAATAGGCTGTCTACTTTTGATTTTCGAGGATGGGATCGAGCTTTTGTTGTGTCACGACTTGTCTATTGGCACGGCTTACGTTCTACTTTTCTTTGACAGGATCAAAAGGAGTATGTTTCCAGCTATATCGATTGATGTGACAGGTATTTTAAAATTCTAAATACACTATTCCTTATACATATTCGATTCTTTCTCAGTCTCTTTCTCTCACACACACACACACACACACATACACACACACACGCGTACGTGCGTGCGTCATTTTCAACCACTATTTATCCAATCATGACCATATCTAGATTAAAAAAAAGTAAGCTTCCTGATCATTGGCGTCGCGTGAAAAACAAACTGATCAGGACAAGACACATTATGGCATATGCGAACAGAGAACACTTAGGTCGCCCAGACTTATCAGGCCCCGAGGTTATAAAACTTGAGTACATTCTCAAACTCCAAATAAAGCACACTGATAGGCTGCTTCCGGAAGCAGCCTATCAGTGTGCTTTATTTTGAGTTTGAGATTATTCTCAAGTTTTATAACCTCGAACCCTGAGTTCGATACCCGGTCCGGCCACTTACTTTCATTTCCCCTTCCGCTGATTCAAGAAAGGCAGTTGTCAGTTACTGGTGAAAAAAAGTGTACTTAGTACTGGTTAATCGCTTCGGAGGTCTAAGCCTGCCCAGGAAAAGTGTGGTGAGGTTAACTGACGGCTGTTTACCGTGGACGTTAAACAATAACACAACAACAACAACAATCAAAAAGGAGAAAAGAGACTCAAATCAGTCTGCACAAATATACAACCTGATTTGAGTTTTTACGCTATGCACATCAGAATTCTTCCATGAAGCTCTTATCGACCAAAGGAGCTAAGGGTAACTAAAACTCTCTTAATAGCCCTTTGGTTAAACCGAACCTCTTAGGGATTGATCATAAAAACGTCCAACCGTTACTAATATAGCAAAAACATGAAACTAATAACCACTGGGCAGATTTCGACGAATTTGACCAAATTTGTGTCATAATAACTCTTTCATAGAGCGCTTTTAAATTCAACCACACAAACACACACAAAAAAGTTGCTGCTACTAGCAGAGATAAACTTAAGAATCACAGTATTAACAATATGTTCAATATTCAATAGATTTGACCAAAGTGTCAGAATGATCCATCAGTTTTATAAAACTGTAAAAAATGGCCGCAATTTCTAAAGGAAAAGTAAAACACAAACTAATGATTTCTGATAAATCTGGCCATTTTCAAAGATCACCAGAATAAAAAAGAAACAGACATATTCAAGTTGAAACACATAGATTTGATTTCTATTTCAGGATCCATGGCTGATCGCAGGAACCTGCCAGCATGTTCTAGCTATCCGAAGGAAGAGCTATGGAAAATCACTCAGCCAACTGGTTACTTTTACAAGGACGTCTGGTATCTGCACCATTGCAATGGAACTTCTACAAAAGACTTTAAACGTTGCTTGCGCGACACTCATCTAATAATCAGCGGTGATTCAACGACTCGACAGTGGTATACTTACCTTTTACCGTATCTCTCATGTGAGCCTACAACTGAAGCTTGGACGAAATCAACATGGCATAAGAGGTCTGCTTGTCGCATACCTTCAACAAATTTTACAATGGAGTGGCTTCCACATGGTCAGCCATTCGCTGTAGGTAACAGCTTTGAGGTCAATCGATATACCCTTAACGCTGAATCAAACCAGATCGACGAGATAAAAAGTGACGTTAAAGTTGTTTACGTAATACACATGTTTATGCACAAGTTAGCGTATCATTACAGTGTGTTTACCGACAGAATCCGACGAGTCAGCAGAAGCATTAAGCTCCTATTAGAAAGAAATAAACATGCAAAAGTGCTAATAAAAGGACCACATACATATACTTTCACTCTAGCTGGTGTTCAGCGACATAGTGATTATTTCGGATATTTGTATCGTGATATCATGTATGAAGAGTTTAAAGGGTTACATGATAAAATTATCTACATGGACCAGAAGGATATGACAATTGCAAAAGCTGTAGAGCCGAACCATCCTCCGCCTAAAGTTGTGGAGCAAACAGTCCATCAAATGTTGAATTATATATGTGATTGAAATATGTCGTCCGAGGAAGCAAAAAGGAAGTCAGAAAAGTTGTCTCCCTTTAACCAAAAGAAAAAGTCAGAAAAATCATATCCCTGTAATAAAAACGACGAGAAATGAGCCGCGACACGAGAAAATCAACAAAGTGGTTGTGCGCCCAGCGCACTCAGATCACCCTGGGCATTCGCCAAGTCTGATCAGAGTCTTCGCTGTCCGCATGAAGGTAGCTTAGACCCTTAGCTGATAAATAAGCGCTTTGGAAAGACTCTGATCAGACTTAGGGATGCCCAGACTGATGCGCACGACCACTTTGTTGGTTTTTGTCGCACCTGCTTTAGCAAGGTGCGATATAGGAGTTCACTTTTCCGTCCGTCCGTACGTCAGTCATTCCGTTCGTCCGTACGTCCGTCCGTCAGTCCGTCCGTACGTCCGTCCGTCAACAATTACGTCGACCCTAGGCTCTCTAGCATTTAAGTCCATTTCTCGCAAAGTATGATACCTACAATCATCAAACCTGGCATAAAGCTTCTTCTTAGGATGTTCTTGAGGGCTGTTGCTCTTATTTTTACCCTTACCCTGTATTTTATGCTCTGCTGACTTTGTAAAACAGGCCACCAACAATTATGTTGAACCTAGCGTCGACCCTAGCATTTAAGTGCATTTCTCGCAAACTATGATACCTACAATCATCAAACCTGGCATAAAGCTTCTTCTTAGAGTGTGCTTGAGGGCTGTTGCTCTTATTTATACCTTCACCTTTATTTTATGCTCTGCTGACTTTGTAAAACCGTCCCTCAACAATAACGTCAACCCTAGCGTTTAAGTAGATATCTCGCAAATTATGATACCTACAATCATCAAACCTGGCATAAAGCTTCTTCTAAGAATGTTTTCGAGGGCTATTGCTCTTATTTATACCTTGACCTATCTTTCATGCTCTGTGGACTTAGTAAAATTTTATATTCAAAATTAAGTCCACCCTAGTGTTTAAGTCCATTTCTCACGATTTATGATACATAGAATCATCAAACCTGGCTTCCAGTATCTTCTTAGAATGTTCTTGATGGCTGATGCAATTAATTTACCCTTTACATATATATTTCATGTTCTGCTGACTTCGCAAAATTTTAAACCCCAAAATATATATCGGCCCTGGCGCTTTAGTCCTTTCGTCTGAAAGAATGATACCTGTAGTCATCACACCTGGCATAAAGTTTCTTCTTAGTATGTTCACGAGGGATGTTGCAGTTATTCCTACCCTTTGCCTATATTTCATGCTCTTCTTACTTAGTAAAATTTTACATCCAAAATTGTGTTGACCCTAGCATTTTTGTCCATTTTTCATAAAGTTCTTTTAACTATATAGTCTTTACTACTGTGGAAACCCAATGCAGGTGCGACATAGCATTCCGCGGAATTCTTGTCTAGTGTCGCGGCTTAAATATTCATTTTAAAATAATGCGCCTATTGAGCCAATGGGAAATTAGAGTGAGTGATTCTGCTACGAATCACTGTATTGTTGTTGTTCCGATTTCTCAAAACGATGTTCCCCAGAAGGCTCAACGAAACGTATCTATAGTTGCACACTTTTGACACCGACTCAGGCTATGAACCACTGTTTTTTGTTGTTGTTGTTTTTTTTTTGTTGTTATTTTTGTTTTTGTTTTTAGAGTGAAGCTAACAGCTATACATCTTGTCGTATCTATTTGGCTGTTAATGATTTTTCCATCTCCAGAAGGACGCCAAAGATCTTAATCAGTATTCATGGAAATTCTGCAATAACATGTTGTTTTTTTTTTGTTTTGTTTTTTTTTGTTGTTGTTGTGGTTTTTTTTTGTTGTTGTTTTTTTTTTTCTGTTTTTTTCTTTTTTTTTCCTTTATTTAATTCCTAAATTATCCCAAACAGCTAGATCCATTTTGTAAGACGGAGCTAGATTTTTGGGATTGTTTTGGGAAGAGAAAACCGCTGTCTTTTAACTGAAGAAACACGGTATCTAAATGCCTTGCTTTCTAAGAGATCGACAATGAGTTTCCGGTGGTCACCACCGGAAACTCATTGCCGATCTCATAGAAAGCAGACTTCAGCTGGTGATAAGTGCCGGGTAGCAGCCGTCTCTTATAACTTAAAAAATATTTAATTTGTAGTTCGGTCTATTTTAGAACTTTGGGGTTTACCTTCATATATCAAAACAGGTTTGTAAAACTTCATTCCACTGTTTAAAGTTTAATAATATCTGTAAATTTTTTAGCGAGATGCTTCACAGTTTGAAAAGTTTTCGACAAAGAAAGACGTTGTTCCAAGAAGTTTGAAAATTGAAAAACCCACCGTCTAAATGCCCTTAAAGATGGTTGATTTAGGAGAGAAATTATTTTCCAGAAAAAGTTAACGTTAAGAACTTATAGTATTGCATATTGTGTGTAATATTTAGTGACATTATTGTCAGTATTGTGAACACATATGTTGTTATCAATGATGTTACTTTGTTATCAAATATAAGATTGTATTATTATTAATGATTATTGACATGGCGTTGCTTGTAAATATTAAAATGGATTATTGATTAGTAATTAGATGTAACTACAAGCTACAGCTATTATTGATATATTTGAGATATCTAATGTTTGAGATATTTGAGATCTCGAATATTTGAGATATCCATTACAATTATAGTATTGAATTCAGTTAACAAATGATAGAATTAACTTCTTGGATGATAAAGACAAATTACATATTATTATTTAAGATATTAGTGTTTGTCGTTATCTATTACCATTTATTTATAAACTGGAATTAATAATTTTCTTTTTTATATCCTTTAGGATCACTAATATGAAGGGGTACAATTTCATAGAAAGAAACCTTGTCATTTTTTATTTTTGCCTCCCGTGTCAGTGGGACAATCTCTTTTAGGAAAGAATTTCGTTAAGTGTATACTCTATTTCGTCCTCCACGAAAGCACACAGGGAGTTCTGAACACCGATCGGCTGATTCCATGAATCACGGAATTGGCCGAGCGGTGTTCCGAATGCAAAAAATGTTTCTCACTTTGACACAAAGGGTGGACACCCATGGAAATATACCTATGCAACTTAAGCACACTCATGTAAGTTCTGAAAATATATTATCGGCAAAGTTTATAGGTTTCCATATCAGCAGAGTAAAAAAACTAATTCCTGCAAGGGTTCGGTAGGCAAATCGCTCAGGGAATAATTGTTCTTAAATTTAAATTTGGGGAGATAAATCGTCGGCTTTATGGTCGCAAATTGGTTTTACGGCGACGCGTCAGCAGAGCCGTAAAAGCAATTCGAGACCATAAAACAGACAATTTACCTTGCTAAATGACAATTCTCCATACAGTTATCCCCACCATTTTTATCTTTCAAAGTGTTCTACATTGAACTCAAAGCAAGCAAGTGGGATGGGATGAAAAGATTTTTTCATCAAGAGATATCAGGGTGATAGAAGCAATAGGTAGTTTGTCTGTATAAGTTTTCTCTATCATCTGCTGAACGCAATGTTTTAGCTGTGAGAAATCAGGCAGGATTTTTTCGTTTGTTGAAAGGACTTGCCAAGTCTTGGCAAGTCCTTTCAACAAAACGAAAAATCCTGCCTGATTTCTTTATTTATTGTTTCTTAATTGTTTCTTTATGTGTAAACTGTCTATTCTGTTTACCAGTAAAATCCAGGGGTCGCAAGTTCGATCCCCCGCTTCTCCGGTCTTTCAGATGAGACTTTAAACCGAGGTCCCGTCTCCATATGACCTCGTTGTTGGTGGGACGTTAAACCCGAGTTCACTCACTCACTCACTACCAGTAAAATACGTATTTGTCAGGAAATAATATTAGTTTAAGTTGGAAAACCAATAGCCAGACTTTGAGTATCAGTTATTTTATCATTGTCGTTGGCTGGTCAAAAGTAAGAAGGAAAATTCTCAGGAACTGACACAATTCAATCCCAGATCCAACGCAAGACATCATGTGGGAAAGAAACACAAAATTAGTCACCACCAAAGACAACACCAGCGACTGCCATGTCAACAGCCATTTCCCATGTAAGTGGTCAACGAAGTAGTCTGAATATCACAAACAATATATCAATAACAGACAAAGCAACTAACAACACATAAAACAACCAAGAAGAACCAAAACTGAGTTGATGAAATATATAATATATATATTTAGGAATCGGCGTACTTCGTCATTTCTCCATAGTCCATCACAACATTTTGACGCAAGTTTTATGACATGTTATTAAGTGGCGGTGAACACATAAAACAACCAACTTGAAGAAGAACCAAAACTGAGCTGATGATATATATTATAAACGTCTATTTAGAAATCGGCGTACTTGGTCATTTCTCCATAGTCCACCAGAACTTTTGACTCAAGTTTTATGACATGTTATCAAGTGGCGGTGAACACATCAAACAACCAAGAAGAACCAAAACTGAGTTGATGAAATATATAATAAACGTCTATTTAGAAATCGGCGTACTTGGTCATTTCTCCATAGTCCACCAGAACTTTTGACTCAAGTTTTATGACATGTTATCAAGTGGCGGTGAACACATCAAACAACCAAGAAGAACCAAAACTGAGTTGATGAAATATATAATAAACGTCTATTTAGAAATCGGCGTACTTGGTCATTTCTCCATAGTTCACCAGAACTTTTGACTCAAGTTTTATGACATGTTATCAAGTGGCGATGACAGGTATACATGAATATAAACTGCCTCATGATTTAGCCAAGCGAGATTCACAGATTAATTTCAAAACAATTTTCGCTAATTTTGTGATTCGTATGAAGCATTCTTTGTATCCAAACTGCTATGTCAAAAAGCGGGACAATCAGTTGATAGTTTGATACCGGTGATTTTCTTTTACCTCCACTCTTAAAAGGAGCCGCGACAAGAGAAAACCAACAATGTGGTTTTGCGCCCAGCTTTGACTCAGATCAGCCTGGGCATCCGCCCAGTCTGATCAGAGTCTTCGCTGTCCGCATGCCAACCGAGAGACGAACACAGGTAGAAAGTCAAAGAGTCAAAGACAAAAGCATTGGGATACAAAACGACTGACAATTTTTAATGAACGTAAGTCACTATTTCTTAACTACCCTTCTGTTCTTTTGAAATAAGAAATTCAATTTTAACGTGTTTTTCTGACAAAACTTTATTACCAATTTTAAAGCCATCAACATGAAAGGACACTCGAGCAAAATGAATACGTTGAGAAATATATAAACACCATAGGATGTAAAACGAGGAACGTCACCATCTAAAAATGGAAATTTCACAATATTGAAATCAAAGTCATCTCGTTTGTCGTAAGTTTTAATCGAAACTAAGCCATCCGTTAAAGAGAGATGAGACCTCGGTATCTGAAACGCTGGCCTTATTTAACTGAAGTTCAAAAGGGTAAATTTGATTGACAATGCTATCAAAGAAATTAATGCCAGTATTCAACAGGTCATCTAGATACCGAAATGTAGAATTGAAAGCTTCAGTAACTTGAGATTGTGTATCCTCTGAAAGAGATAACATGAAGTATCTCTCATAACCGAATAAAAAATCAGTTACAAAAGGGACAGATTTAGTGTCCATAGGAAAGCCTGCATTCTGTCTGCTTAGAGTCAAATCTAATATAAATATTGTCCAAGAGAAAAGTGAGAGCTTCATACACTTTCTGTCAAGACTATAAATTATAATTTCTGACTGCTTCAGAGGTGAAGATAGCACACCTATCATTAAATGCAATATAAAAAGAGCCTTCCCTTTGGAAAGCGCTTTCAGTAAAATCCACTAGTTTATCCTTAAAAAGATTGTGGACACGGTAGTATATAAAGTCGAAAAATTATATGTAGACAAACTAGAAAACCTCGCGATTTCAACTTATTTAATACTTCACAGGATTTTTTAATTGACTGGAAAAGGTTTTTACCCGACCTTTCACAATATTGAATGACATGATTTTTATTGCATTAAGACAAGCAGTTTGCAAATTTGATAGTTTGGTAGTCGTGCATGAGCTAGAATTAGCAGTAAATCGTGCCTTAAATGATCGTTTATGAAATTTAGGTAGCCAATAGAATGTAAGAATTTAAAGTCTCCCTTGGTCTTCATCAACACATACAGCAAATTTAGTAGCTTTATGACAAATGTGGTTATTGATAACAGACTCCTCTTTTGCTGAAGTCTGCTCGTAAGCCTTAGTGCCACTAAGCTCCTGCTTCAAAGTATTAATGTAGTGCAACCGTCAAACAACAACAACAACAACATTTTAGCTCTGACTGTTGGAACCAAGACATACTTCCTATGAAATTCCTGGATACCTAATTTCAGATCATGAAAACTCATTTCAGGTTAACGTGGTCACATGTTTGTATTTTGAGAATAAAAGGAAATACGGTGATCTATGATTTGAAAACATTTAATTTAATCCTTTAAGCATTACACCCAACATGATCTAGCTTACACCTACGACTATAAAATTCATTAAGAGATGCAAGGGTACATTCTTCCTTTCATAGATTACTGTTCTGTAACATGGGGATCCGCAGCAGGCACACATATCGAACGACTGTCAAAATTACAAAAACGTGCGGCTCGGATAATACTGCACGCTGAATTCAATACCCCATCCGAACATATGTTCAAAGAGCTCGGTTGGCTCTCAGTGCCAAACAGGATCAAGTACAATAAAGCTGTACTTACATATAGAGCAATGAATGACCTTACTCCGGAATACATATCAACTTTACTGAAACCGGTATCTCAAGTACACTCGCTAAACCTACGGTCAGCCGACAATGGATCATTGTATGTGCCAAAGTCACGTACAGCAATATACGAAGGATCCTTCTCTTGTTCAGCTCCTAGGCTATGGAATGCTCTTCCTCAGACTACTAGAGACGCGGGTTCCCTAAATGCTTTTAAGAAAAACCTTAAAGCTTGTATGTTTAATTGATATTACACTCATATGAAACGGGTTTTTAGCATGTTCATGATTTAGCATTTATCCTGTAGAACGGCTCGTATCGAAACTTAGCCAGGCTTAGATCGTGTCATATATCTGTATACTTGTATTAACAGGGGGCTTGCTGTTTGGACATTGGTCTCCGCCACAAGCTCCCTGTTCGGCTATGCAATGGATTAGCCACGCTTGATCTTTGTTGCGGTATGGTATGGATATAGGGCTATTTCTTATATGAGTAAATAGAATTGTGGTACTGTTTTATATCTGTTTTAAACTGTACAGCAATGCGTCTATTTTTATTTTAATCTGTGTACTTGCGACTTGCATTTTAAAGTTGCTATTATGAAAACTTGCAAACGTTTTATACGCTCTTAGTAAATGTCTAATTTGAGTTCATGTCATTTTTTTCTATTCTTTATGTGTGCGTTTGATGCTGTTTTTAATTTGGATTGAACATGACTCTTAACTTGTGTCTTAAGACACTGCTTCTTATCAACTTTTATATACAATTACCAATATTTTTCAGCACTCTTGTTTGCACCTATTTTGTGAACTTTGTGATGATGGTGTTTATTATTATGTATATATGTATATAGTGTTATTAACAGAGGGCCACAAGGTAGAATAGCTAACAAGCTAATTGTGTTACCCTCTCCAAACAATGTATAAATAAATGCTGCGATTTCTTCGCATTACTTTTAAAAATCTGTTTATCAAGGAAATCTATATTTAGAGCCCTTTGCTATATCGAGGGTCATCCAATAAGTCCTGCAAACGACTAGGCCTCGGTCAAATGATCATTAATAGCAAATGAAGCGGTACATATTCCTCCAGTGCATCTTTCATTCTTTCCATTCAGCTGTTTCAGAGAACGTCATAGTCGTGCAAATTCCGTTGTCAGGCAACAAAAGAATACTAATACTAGAAGTGCGGCGATGGCTTCTAGTCGTCTGTTTAGGGTCCCTCAGCTTAGTTCAAAATACTGGTACATACCTGAATTTTGTTGGGAAACGCAAAAATGATACAGTAATAAGAATAATGTACCCGCAGTTTTAAGATATTGTTGTCAGATAAGATTTTATTACTTTTCCAAGTAAAACTACTATGTTTTTCGGGAAACTACAATATCATAGAAAACGAGCATTTAAAAAAAGATGCGTTCACAACAGATGAAGGATTTCCTAAAATGGCACCTATTTGTTATCAAAAAAATAGTCGCGAGATGCTAGATGGTACAAGTTAAAGAAAACATAGACGGCGAGCCTCTTTTAACATCATTTGCAGCCTTCAAAAACCAGAGGCAAATGTTCAAAACTAGAAATTTGAAAAAAATCTGTAAATTGCTTTTGTTGCCTAGCGACCACATTTGGTCGGTAATACGAAATAATATGTTTATTCAAGAAATACAATAGGCTATTTGGTCCATGTGTACGCATAACGTACATGGTCAACATATAATATACGAAATAATAACTGTCTCTTATTTGAGTTCTTAAATATAAGACAATCATTTTAGAATACAAATTCTTATAATTTGAAAGAAATATAATCAGATACGCAGGATTTTTCTCCCCCTCACCTCTTGTGAAATTCGTCGTGTTTGTTCAATTATACCGCCGGTATCGCCTACACCTTTGCGTTCAAACCCTCCCATTTCCCTGAACCTTATATCACGTGTATGGTATTTGGCCCCTTATATCACGTGTATGGTATTTGGCACACAGTGTGCCAAATACCATACACGTGATATAAGGTTCCGGGAAGTGGGAGGGTTTGAACGCAAACGTGTATATTATTCGTGACCTGTTTATGGAGTGATTTGATTATCCTAGCTCAATCAATACACTTGTTATGATCGCGTTTGCAAGACTTCTTGGATGACCCTCGTATTGGGCGAATCCGTGAATCAGAAATGATTTTTAGATTGCTAGTAATGTAGCGTGTCCAGGGGCTTTCTTACCTTTAGACACAGGTCTTAGCTCGCGAATATGTTTAGCCAAGACAATGGATGGAAACTAACATGAGCAATGGTATATAGATAATTTTCCTCAGGGCTTCCTTGCCTTATGATTGGAAATAAATGATTGTGCAATGATTGTAAAGCTAATAAATCACTATTAATCACTGTGCATATATAAACAAAAGTATAGAATCAAATGCTTTTGCTAAGCCTTATATCCCGAGACTTCCGTCGGAACTCCAATGACCCTAACTTGTGGCTCAGTCAATGGCGTTTTTAGCTAAGAAAACCTCTCTATGACGTCTTTTCATCAATAGAGAACCCGGTATCCTGGCTAAAGTTATGAGTGACTGAAGCCACAGTATCAAGCTTGTCAGTTTGCTGTGATTGAGGGTTAGACTTAATCCTTAATAACTCCTAGAAAGATACTACCAGCAACCCAGGCAACAATTGCAGTTGTTCAGTAACCTCTCTATGACGTCTTTTCATCAATAGAGAACGCGGAAACCAAACAACTTTGCTTTCTGCCTAAAAATATTGCAGTAGTATTTTTCAAGTTATTATTTATTCTCTCCTATATCTTCTGGAAGTAAACTCTTCGCCAACCAACACACAACTGAACTTCAACATCATATTTCAATTCTCATATCGACGTTACCCCCGCACCTCAGCGGAACGAATCCATAGCCGCAGTAACGGGGCGCCGAGCGTCCGTCCATAACTGAACTTCAATGCTGCGCAAGCTGGTTATATACCCGATATTTGACCGTGTGACCCTATTCACCAATCAGGAATATCGTAAATCTCTTCTACGGAAATGCCCGAGTTTCGACGGAAGCCTCCGATTTTACCGTTGCTACCTTGCAATGTAACTTAATGAGCGTCTACTGAACGGCTTTTGATCATCGCTTATTCGTGAATTATTCATTGTAAAACTATTACAGCGCCTTATGAGCTAAATATTTATTAATCTTAGACATAAAATGTAATCTTTATTGTATGCAAATGGCCACCTACCACGTTCAAAGAATAATTTGAATTCTGTCTACCAAAGCCAGACGACAATATCTGGAACTGGAAAACTTCCGGCGAAATAGAATAGAACAGAATATTCTCAAGTACAGGGCTAACGCACCTGGCGTCTACCTACGCTACATTACCCACGCCTCCGGGTTCATGCGTCCCGCATGTACAGAACTAACCAAAATAATCAACAAAAGATTTTTTTTTCTTTCAAACCGTCTTTGTCAAGCTACAAACTTTAGTTTGAGCATCAAGCATCATGTGTATCGACTTTCAGTAAAAATAGCTACTTTTAGGGGCTTCAGGTGTTTTTTTAAAATGCAAATTTACTTATTTTTACCTATTTTATGAGAAAGCATATTCAATTTCCTCTAAAATGATATGTATATTATTAGAATAGGGTGCTTGGTTCAAAAGTTATGACATGTTTTAGACAAGCCATTGTGACCAATTTTGTAATCATGCTCCAATGCATTCAGTATACGGGCTGATGGCACCGAATTTCACATTCATTAAGCATAAATTGGGGCAAGGATTTAAGTCTTTTACTTATAGTCTTATTCATATACACTGTATGATGCAGTAATATGGGCGGCAACTTCAGCAAATATTTTTGAGTGGTTCACTCGTTTCCATGGTAACCAGGCTGTCAATTTCTGGTTCAAAATGGCAGCGAAATCGGAGTTTTATATGAAGCGAATAATGACAAAACGACAGAATATGATAAAGAACACTCATAAATGATACAATGTATGAAGCAATTATAAAAGATGCACCATTTACTAACATTTTTTATTTGTGAGTTTGTTTCCATGGTAATAAGGCGGCCATTTTCTTGTTCAAAATGGCCGCTAACACGGAGTTTCCATGATAAAAAGATATCAAATGCAAAATAAAAAAATAGAAACAGTCACAAATCCTAAAGGTAGTTTAACACCATTCAGTCATACAAGTTTTACAATTTGCAAGCATTATTTAGTGGTTTCAGCTGTTTCCATGGTAACCAGGATGCCATTTACTTGTCCGAAATGGCCACGAAAACAGTGTTTGCCGGCCAAACTGAAAGAGATGACATTACGAGAAAAGAGGATAAAGCAAATTCACAAATGATCTAGTGTGTGCCTCAGTACCTAGTTAAAGCTGGAACATTTGCTCGCATTTTAATTGATTCACTTGCTTCCAAGGTAATTTGGTGGCTTTTTTGTTGGTCAAACTTTCTGTAAAATCTGCATTTCTATGAAAAAGAAGGTAAAGCCCGAAATGCACGTCTCGCTTACCACCTCTCGCAACAGATACAAGTCACTACCTCATTCGTGAAATTAAATACATCTGTAAGATATGCTTATATTGCAAAATATCACGCACATCTGTCAGTAAATATAACATATTTTTGTAAAATATATAGCTCATCCAAGCGTGTTTATGTGTTGTCATACATGAGTAAAGAACAGTTCTTTGATCATTCGGGACCGTAATAAATAGCAAATAACATAAAGCATCAGTCTCCCCGTACTTGGTTAATTTGTTGGTAGGATGGGGTTTAACAACTCTTTGAAACAGTATTTCAATTTGTGTCGAGCTGTCTCCCAGAGAGGGAGAGAAAGAAAAGATATGACAGGCGAGAGAAGAAATATCCAAATTACCCCACCCACATCTACTGCAAACACAGTAGACCCTTACTCTTCTATTATCCATATACAATAGTTGGACGCCTCGGCACTGAAATTTACCGGGCACCATCGCCCGACCGCAACCATCCCCCTCCTCCCCCTTCCCACAACCACCGTACTTAGAAACGTATCCCCGGGTTTACTATAATAATGCAGATCATGTTTTTTCCATTCCTTTAGGGTGGTCATTTGACAGCTAGAAAACGGTTAAATTGAAGTTCAGTGCAACTAATGTTAAGTGCAGTGTGGCAGCCATATAAAAAGTGTTACCATACTTCACCATGCATAGTGAATATTACATAATGGAATCATTGGGCTCATTCTGAGTCAGTTCGAAAATAATGCCGCTGAAGCCGGGGGGGGGCGGCTAGGGGGACATTGGCAGTGTTGCAACAGTAAATTACTGCACTTGAACTGACTCAATGAAATCAAGTCTCTTTTAGGCCTACCCGTTTCTTTAATGTCTGCCTTGCTTCCTGAAGACCTTTCAAGATTTATTCTTAGTAAAGAACACCTGATACAAATCCTTGAAATATTTTCACTGACCACAGAACGTTCCTTTCATGATTTATTTTTGGCTGACCAGTTGACAACGTTTGTCAGCTGATCAGTAAGTAACTTAAAGACCCTTTATTTGTATAATCTTTTATTGTGAGTTATCGCTGCAAGCTTCTTACTAAAGATTCATTTTTGTACATGACCCTGATATAGTTTAAACAAATAAAACATTGTTAAGTTTCATTTAAAATCGTTCGGGTACTACAAATTTGCAACTAAAATGATCTTTCAATAAACGGTAAAAATACAGCGTACAAACCTGGCGCGCTTTTTCATAATATTGCATAGTTCGACGGGGAACCAGGAAAGGAACTAGTACTATGTGGAGCTGTTTTCCCATCATTTATTATTATTATTTCAGCCTTTTTGAGGATTAGAGACATTGAAAAAGTTGAATATGGAAATCCGCATCTGTAGCAGTAAATTTGGTTATCGAAACACATTGTTTCCCTTACTCTTTGCAACAGCTATGTGATTCAATATAATTATATGCTCATAAACCCAAATTCTCATTTATCACCAAACGTGAAGGTTGATTTAGACGTTCTATCACTGTGAGTAGAAAGTACTATGGAGACTTTAAGGTGCATAGTCCAACTTTAGCAGCGGCCGCAGCAGACTTAGTGCGATAACAGAAATTGATGGTACCAAAATGTATCTCGGCTTAAAATAAATATACAAATTTAAATAACAACTTCATTCAGGACTGACAAAAGAAAAAAAACTCCAAGCTGATATTCATCTTGGCTTTGCACTGTTTGACCAACACAAAGGCACTGATGAAATGACGCATTTTACGACCTTTTCAAGAGCATTCAGTCGTATGAAAGGATGTGTGCAATGGAACCCTGTTCACGGTCGAAAAGAGTTTTGCCTACAGCGAGAATCAAACCGCGCTAGCTCAGTGCTAAATCCACTGAGCTACGGAGAAGGGCGCGTTTACACGAGCAAATTTTCTATGTCACAGAAACTTTAACAAAGAAAGTATGACAAACATTTTGCGTTTACACGGAGCAAATTATTTGTTAAAGAAAATGTGCCATAGAATCTTTGTCACATAAACTTTGGCAATGAAATATTTGCTGCAGTGTTCACACGCCCAAATATTTTTCGTCAAAGTTACCCGCAGCAATGAAACAAAATCTTTGTCACATTTTCCACGCTTATAGCAAAGTTCATTGTTATATAATTTTTAGCAAAGTTCTCCGTTTACCCGGACAAATTTAATTTATCGAAGTACCTTTACCATATATATTTGTCAGTACAAACATTGTCATATTTTGGCATTTTCACGAAATTTTTCTGTGACAAACCTACTTTGTCATAGAAACTTTGCTCGTGTAAACGCGCCCGTACTCCTTAAATGTATGCTGATCTTTAATTGTCGACTGCGATACTTTTGGTATACTTGGAATAAAATCTTTTGAATTGTGACAGAAAATGATATTATGACAATTGAATTTATGTTGATATGTATGTGTTCACATAATTTTCATGCGGGGAAAATGCCAAATAATTCTGATTAATGCCGACCAAAGTTGGTTTACGGTAAAATAATAAATTTTGCAGATACTTTAACTTTCGCTTTCCTTTGTTTTGTATTTAAAAATGTATGGAAAATAGCAAAACATAATAATTTAGATAAAAACTGACTCGATTAAATTTGCTTAACACAATAAATATCGATTGCATAATCATAGTTTCGGGGGAGCCCTCGATCAAGTGATGAAAAATCCTGACGTCAAATTTAGCGTAACGGCGGGTGGAGAAACGTCATTAATATCGTCGATACCATGTCTCCAAACAATGATTTCCGCGGCATATAAAATAGCTCATGGCATAGAGGTGGAATGTTTTTTGAAGATTATAGGTCTGAGAATTCGAATCTGAGTGCCTCGATTTTGCAAAACAGTTATTTACCTGTTAAAATTCGGCTTATTTCAGTCAAATTGCACTAGCTTTCTTGTTAATGATCGAATTTTACCGAGGCAATCAATCTCGTAAAGGTCACTATCTCAGAATTTATTTGATTGGTCAGTCTGACTAATCACGCTTACACGTTGCCGCGGAAACCGTTTCAAGACACCCCACTATGTTGTAAACAATCGGAAAAATGCGGCCACGTCAGAATGACGTTAAGTGAAAATCGACGGTGGTTAGTGGTTACCAAACGTTATTTTACGTGTAAAATAGAATTTTTGGCACTGAAAATGCCCTATAATTAAAAAAGAAGGCTGTTTCCATTTTTCTGCATAAAAATAATGACAAAATTCTTGTAAACTACAACAATACAACGTGGTAAAAAGGGGGCATTTTTAGCGCACAACTAGTAAATTTCGCGATGACGTAACGTCATCTGAACCCCCTACTACTTTGCTCAGTGAAAAGTAATTGTGTCAAAGACATTTCTAAGATGAATGTCATGTTTAAGTAAGCTCCTTCGCTTAAACTGTTTGTGAGTTTATCTAACATACTTAAGAGTATTTCCCTACTCAAACCTTGGAGTAGATATTAAAAAGGATACTGTAGCATCAAACTCTTATGACCAATCCCCATCATGTACACAGGCAGAGTTTTTGTTCAACCATTTTCAAATACTTTGGTAGTTAGATGGTCATAGCTGCCATATGTTACCACTAGTAAGTTCTCACTGCTGTTCATAGTTTATGTCCAGAATGATCCTGCCTCCATCAGGCCTGAACTCTCTCTTTATTACTATGTTCCCTGGCCTGATAATAGCGTTGCTGGGTATGTACTCGGCCAAATTCATCTGCGGCTCTGGTTTAACGTCCCCTATTTTCACAGTATTAAAAAGTGAATACACCTTTTCACCGTCCATTGTGACTGTGGTTTCTTGAGAAAGAGTTTTCCTCTTGTTGACATCTATTTCCACTACCACCTGATTATCTATCTTTCTGTCCATAGAAATGTTTGACATTGTCTCAGACTGATTCCCTTTAATAGTGTCAGACGCACCTCTCTTAGAATCTGATTCCTGTCTTGAAATGAGAGTGGCGTCCCTAGTGTTTCTCTCCTTCTGTGCAGTATCAACTGAAACTTCATGCTCTTTCACCTTTTCAGAGTCTATTTGTTCTCTGGTAACTGTCTCTACCTTACGCTTCTTCGGAGCACACACAGGTTTTGGATTACAACTCTTCCTCACTATGCGGCCCTTAAACAAATCACTGTCGTCTTCCTCTCCTATCTCAATATCTGGGTCCTTGTCCCATGCTTCTTTCTCTTCATTTACAATTACTTCTTTCATTTCAGTACTATCTGGCTTCTCATCTAACTTTGTTTCAGTAGATTTTACAGCTACTTTAAGTCCATGAATGTTTTTCTTATGCTTTAGGAGGTAGGACATTTTCATGAATGTTCCACCGCATTCATCACAATTTTTTCTGTTCTTTGCACATAGGACCAGATGATTTGAGAATGTGTCCTTGGGCACCATTTTTCTGCATGAGTGGCACCACTGATATTTTCTCTCTGTAGTCTTGAGGTTGGGCATATCTAATCTGCAAATAGAAAAAATATAATCTTTTGCCCAAACAGGCTTCCGCCTGGCCCTTTTAGCTTATGTTACCCCTTGTATATCAAACTCTTCATTTCTGAGCTCAGTTTCTTGTTCGGACGAATATTCATCATCTTGTGAATATTTACTATCCTGCATCTCCGCAGCACCATGTGGCATATCAGTCTAAGTAATTCTTCACCTAGTAATATCTGTGATCTGGCCAATTTCATTCTATCACAATGTATGATCTGGTGAGCGTTATCTCTACCACAATTTACCTTGTAGAGAACATCTGATAGTTTCTCCAGTACTTGATACGGACCCCTCCAGAACGATGTTAATTTAGAGGAATGGCCTACCTTTTTAAGAGGAAAGTAAACATATACGCGGTCGCCAGGCTTAAATACTTCATAGGCCTGTTTTCTATCCCTGACCTTTTTCTGCCTGCGCATTGACTCACCTGTGGTTTGCCGAATGTAAGTATGAGCACTTTCTAACCTTTCTCTTAGCTGCCATACCCACTGATTCACAGGTATTGGTTTAATAGATGGTGGCATCTCAAATGCTGTGTCAAGCGGCATGGTTGTCTCACGGCCAAGCATCAGCAAGTTTGGCGATAAGCCGGTTGTTTCATGTGCAGACGAGCGGTTAGCCATAAGAACATATGGAATTTGCTCATCCCAGTCCGAATGATGGTCGTTAACGAATGTACCTATCATTGCAACAAGGTACGGTTGAAGCGTTCAACCATACCATCAGACTGGGGATGATATGCAGTTGTTCGGGTTTTGTCTATTTGCAGCATCTCGCATAACTCTTTGAATAAATTGCTTTCAAACTGCTTACCTTGGTCCGAGTGGATCTTGTCAGGTATGCCGAATCTTGCTATGACATCCTGCTATTGCTTCCATATTATGCATTGGAAAGCATTCTGTCCACTTAGTAAAGTAATCTCCGATTACTAAAATATACTTGTTCCCTCTGTCTGTCATAGGAAACTCGCCCAAGATATCTATGGCAATTCGTTCAAAAGGGTATCCACTACGAACAATCTGCATTGGAGCCTGTTTTGTTCTTGTAGGGTCTTTCTTTTTCGCACATTTTTCACAACCCGCCACGTATGTTCTCACATCATTTTGTAGTCCTGGCCAGTAATAGTGCTGTTGAATTCTGCTTAGTGTTTTTGTAACACCAAGATGTCCAGATGCCTTAATATCATGAGTGTACCTTAACACATTTCGTCTGTACTTCAGTGGGACTACAACTTGCCACCTGACTAGATCAGTGCCTAGAACTACGTAATACCTCACTAGCAGATCATCTTTAATGTACAGTCTAGGACACTCTGTATATCTTTTATTTCTCCAATTTCAGCGTCATCCCTCAAGGTGACATGGTTCACACATTCTTTTGGATCTACTTCATTATCTGGAATTTTCTGTCCACACTGCTTGCATGGTCTTCTACTTAAGCCAGCAGCATTTTTGTGCAGTCGACCTGGACGATGTTCAATTTTCATTGAGTAAGATGAAAGTATCTCTAGCCATCGGGCTATTTGTCCCTCTGGATCTTTGAAATTTGTTAACCAACGGAGTGACCCGTGATCTGTTCTAGCTGTGAACACTTTCCCATACAAATAGTGTCGAAAATACTTAACAAAATGCACAAGTGCCAGTAACTCTTTCCTAGTCACACAATAACGGCGTTCTGTCTTCGTTAACGTCCTACTAGCGAATGCAATGACACGTTCCTGTCCATCTATAATCTGGGAAAGTACGCCTCCTATCGCTATATCACTGGCATCCGTGTCCAGGACAAATGGCTTTGAGAAATCTGGATGAGCCAATACAGGAGCATCAATCATTTTCTTCTTTAGAGTTTTGAAGGCATCATCCCATTCTTGAGACCAGTAAAAGGGTTGATTTTTCTCTGTCAATTTATGCAATGGTTTGGCTATCCCAGCAAACCCTTCTATAAATCGCCTGTAATAACTACAAAATCCAACAAAGGCCCGTACTTGGTGAACATTCTCTGGCTTTGGCCACGTGGTCACAACATCTGTTTTCTTCGGATCTGTCTTGATCCCTGCTTCTGAGATTATATGTCCAAGAAATTCTACCTCCTTGGCAAAAAGCTTGCACTTCCGTGGCTTTAATTTCAAGTTTGCCTCTATCAACTTATAAAAAACAAGGCCAAGGTTATTCACCATATCTTCAAACGTCTTTCCAATGACAATTATATCGTCTAAATAGATTAAGCAAATTTTTCAATTTAACCCAGCCAAAACTGTCTCCATAAGCCTTTCAAAAGTGGCCGGTGCGTTGCAGAGGCCAAACGGCATCACTTTAAATTCATAAAGACCTCTTCTTGATGCGAATGCAGTTTTCTCCCTATCTTCGTTAGCCACTTCAACTTGCCAATAGCCTGAGTTTAGCTCCAAACATGAAAACCACTCAGCTCCCGCAAGCTGATCCAGGGAGTCGTCTATCCTAGGAAGTGGATACGCATCCTTAGTGGTCACATCATTGAGCTTCCTATAGTCTACACAGAACCGTTTGGTTCCATCCTTCTTCTGTACCATGACTATTCCACTGGCCCAAGGGCTTGAGGATGGCTGGACTACATCTTTCTGAAGCATATCATCAATTTGCTGACTTATTTCTTCATTCATTTGTACTGGTAATCTTCGAACAGGCTGTTTAATAGGATGCGCATTTCCTGTTGGTATATTATGCTTGATTATACCTGTGCGTCCTAAGTCAGAATCTGATTCTGAAAATGAAGATTCATGCCTTAATAACAGCCCTGCAACCTCTTTGCATTGCTCGGACGTAAGGCCCTGGATGGATCTCTCATACAGATCTTTTAGATGGTCCGGGATGTGTTTAGGACACGGTAAGTCTTGTGCCTGGATTCTAACAGGGTTAACTTTTTCAACAAAACTTAGATTTGCAACATGTGCACCGGGAAATATGTCATGTTTGTCATCATCCAAGTTGATTATTCTCAATGGTACTTTATCTTTTGTAGAAACTAATGCTTTAGCCACCAAACTGTTACCTGTTCCGAGTGGCTTGTCTGTAGGCTCAATAAGACCTAGCTCTTTCTGTCGCATAATAGGCAAGTTTACAGTTCCCTGTATGATGGTCTCAGACCTTGCAGGTATCACCACCTTCTCTGAAACTGTTACCCTATAACATCCTAATTTCCCGACTAAATTCAACTTACAACTCTTGTTTTGCATCCTCAATAAATAGTTTTCTACATCTAACTTGCACTTGTTTGTTGACAGAAAGTCTAAACCCAAAATCACATCCACATCCACATCGGCCACGAGCACCTCCGTAATACAGTTTACCCCACATAACTTAATAACAACTGGTATTCTTCCTTTCACTTCTATCTGGCTACCAGATGCTGTGAATATGGGCATAGCAAAAGCCTTGAGATCATCTGAACATGAATCTCTGATTATATCCCAAGCTTTTAACGATAGTATTGACAATGTAGCGCCAGTATCTATTAAACACTCCATACTGATATTATTCATTTGACATTCTGCATAGAGCCCTCCACTAGCGGAAGCTACATACCTGGCCTGGTGACTTTCGTCTTCTTTTTTTTGATTCAGTAGCTTTATTGTCACTTTTCACAGGACAAGTGTTTTGCAAATGATTTTCCGAGCCACAATTAAAGCATTTTCGTTTCCGGGGCTCTACCTGGTCCTTAGGATTATCTCTCCCTTTACTATCTGGCCTCGGTTTTCGCCATTTTAATGCTTCAACTGATTTTTGTAGGTCAGAGATAGATTTCTGAAGTTTCATCATATCCATATCCGGATTTGTCTTCTCAGGCGACTTTTCAGTTGTGGTTCTCATATACCCTTGACCCTCAAGATGCCGGCGTTCTGCTCTGTTGAATGCTTCTAGTTTCTACAGCATGGCGAACTGCATCATTCAAATTGGAGGGTCGTGCTTGCTTTATTCTCAGCCGCATGTCTGAGCTCACTAAGGCATCCACAAACTGCTCCTTTGCAAGTGTTTCTCTAAGGTCAGCGGGTGCCGTTGGATAGGCAAGATTTGTAAGTCTTCTGATGTCCTGGCCTAATTCAGACAATGACTCTGACGACCTCTGCTTTCGTTCTCGCAACTGGACTCTATATAGTTCAGTCTGATTGGGCGGCGCAAATCTATCTTCCAGTGCTTTGACCAATTCCGTAAAGTCATGGGACTTACTTACGATATTGCCAAACACACCCTAGGCTTGCCCTCTTAGGGATACTGCAAGGTACATACCTTTTTCCTTTTCTGTCCACCCAATAAGCTCAGCACACACATCAAAGTGTGCCTTATAATCAAGCCAGTTACCAGACCCATCAAAAGTAGCAGGTTTTATCTTAACACCAGTAGATTTCTTACCTTCAGAATTGGTATCTTTAGGCTAATCATCTGTAGATTTTACTGAGCTTTCGCCACTAACTTTACTAGCTTCGGCCTTTGGTGTTGACGTAAGTGGTGGTGTCTTTACCTGCAGCTGATTGCTAATATCTGTTGAACTCAGCTGATCATGAGCCTTATCACTCTGGCCACTAACCTTAGACGCCTTTTCTGCATTACTCGTCTGTGTAACTGTCTGTGTGCCCTTTGGAACTGACGGCAAAATGCGTCTAGGTCGAATATTTTCAGGCTTTCGCTTGGGTGTAGTTTGCTCAGACTTATGCAAATTCTTTATCTCTTGCTCTAAATTATTGAGCTGCTGCTCGAGCTGCGATATGTCAGTCTGAAGTTGACTTACCTCAGGTTGATGGTACATGGTTCCCAACTCAGGCATTGGCATACTCATTGCTCCAGGTGTCATAAACACTGGCCCAAAGCGAGGTCCAGGTTCCTGGGGATTTCTACTAGACCAAACAGGTCGAGGAATACGACTGCGCTCCATGCACAACTGGGTACAAGATAATGGAGATTTTACCTTATATCCCACCGCTGCCACCAATTTTGTAGCGTGTCCAGGGGCTTTCTTACCTTTAGACACGGGTCTTAGCTCGCGAATATGTTTAGCCATCAATGGATGAAAACTAACATGAGCAATGGTATATAGATAATTTTCCTCAGGGCTTCCTTGCCTTATGATTGGATATAAATGATTGTGCAATGATTGTAAAGCTAATAAATCACTATTAATCTCTGAGCATATATAAACAAAAGTATAGAATCAAATGCTTTTGCTAAGCCTTATATCCCGAGACTTCCGTCGGAACTCCAACGACCCTAACTTGTGGCTCAGTCAATGGCGTTTTTTAGCTAAGAAAACCTCTCTATGACGTCTTTTCATCAATAGAGAACCCGGTATCCTGGCTAAAGTTATGAGTGACTGAAGCCACAGTATCAAGCTTGTCAGTTTGCTGTGATTGAGGGTTAGACTTAATCCTTGATAACTCCTAGAAAGATACTACCAGCAACCCAGGCAACAATTGCAGTTGTTCAGTAACCTCTCTATGACGTCTTTTCATCAATAGAGAACGCGGAAACCAAACAACTTTGCTTTCTGCCTAAAAATATTGCAGTAGTATTTTCAAGTTATTATTTATTCTCTCCTATATCTTCTGGAAGTTAACTCTTCGCCAACCAACACACAACTGAACTTCAACATCATATTTCAATTCTCATATCGACGTTACCCCCGCACCTCAGCGGAACGAATCCATAGCCGCGGTAACGGGGCGCCGAGCGTCCGTCCATAACTGAACTTCAATGCTGCGCAAGCTGGTTATATACCCGATATTTGACCATGTGACCCTATTCACCAATCAGGAATATCGTAAATCTCTTCTACGGAAATGCCCGAGTTTCGACGGAAGCCTCCGATTTTACCGTTGCTACCTTGCAATGTAACTTAATGATCGTCTACTGAACGGCTTTTGATCATTGCCTATTCGTGAATTATTCATTGTAAAACTATTACAGCGCCTTATGAGCTAAATATTTATTAATCTTAGACATAAAATGTAATCTTTATTGTATGCAAATGGCCACCTACCACGTTCAAAGAATAATTTGAATTCTGTCTACCAAAGCCAGACGACAATATCTGGAACTGGAAAACTTCCGGCGAAATAGAATAGAACAGAACATTCTCAAGTACAGGGCTAACGCACCTGGCGTCTACCTACGCTACAGTAATAACATGACCCGCAGCAGGATAAGAATATTAAGAATCCATACAGTCTCAGGACTCAGGGGTACTAGTTTCGATATCAAGGTTAGAAACAAGTTTGTTGAAATTAAATATAGGTTTATTACAGGGAATCAGACAACTCGTCCCAAAGACAACTCGCCCCAAGACAACTCGCCCCACTTTCAGAAGACAACTCGCCCCACTTTTAGAAGACAACTCGCCCCACATTCTCAGACACTCACCTTACTAAAATATCTACGTTCTTGTCCCTGATCCTAAACACAGCTCGCCCGAATTTTGTAGTCTTCGTCCTGAAATTAAACTTGGACACTGGGAAGTCGACCTGCCACGTTAGCCTTTGAATAGGTTTATTTCTACAAAGCACTACGACCTGATACACACAGGGGCTGAGCAGGGAGGTTTGAGGGTACTGTAAATTAGATTAGATTTGATAGATAGATTAGATAGATAGGATATGATAGGATAGGATAGGATAGGATAGGATGGGATGGGATGGGATGGGATGGGATGGGATGGGATGGGATGGGATGGGATGGGATGGGGATGGGGATGGGGATGGGGATGGGATTGGGATGGGGATGGGGATGGGGATGGGGATAGGATAGGATAGGATAGGATAGGATAGGATAGGATAGGATAGGATAGGATAGGACAGGATAGGATATAGGATATGATATAGGATAGGATAGGATAGGATAGGATAGGATATGATAGATAGATACCCCAACTCACAACAGGTGAACGAAAGCACCAACATAGACAAAAGAAACAAGTAACAGAAACCTTTTATTTTTACATATTTTCTCTTTGAATTCACGACACAAAAGCAAAGTGAGCAGCTGTACAAGCGACTATATTGCTAGAAGATCACAGACAAGCGGATATAAGACCAGGTAAGCTTGAGGGACCACAACAGAAGTACCGCCTTGGAACGGTCAGTAATAGATTACTAGGGCGCTTAGATTAGTTTTACTAGATGCACCCTAGTCCTCAGTTTCCGCAATGGCTCGATACACTTCGTTAGCTGTTATGTCCAGCCCCAGATCAAAGGTGGGCTTTGGGGCTTCAGCCCCGCCACCTGAGCCTGGGTAGGATTATATGTTGTGATATCTCATTAGAACTGCCTCGGCGAGGCAATTCTAATGAGATATCACAATATATATTTCAATGCAAAAAGGACATTATTAAAATTCTCATCAAATTGATTCCTAATTATGTCATATGTTTTCAAGGCAAACTACCCCCCCCACACACACACACACACACACCACCACCACCACCACCACACACATACAACTCGGCACCTTCCAGTCCCACCAATTATCCAGAGGTCCATCTGTACGTGGTAGTCTGGATCCGGGCCTGTAGTTTGCGTAATGCATATGTCCACCAGGGATTTTCAAGATTTCACTTTTGGTGGTTTAATCCAAAATCAAAAACTTTTTGCCTATAATGGGGGGAAACCTATCTGCATGCTAGAAGCTATTTCTGAAACTAATAATTCTACGGGACACAGTGAAAAACAAGCAGAGGTAGTCAGAAGCAGAAAGGGAAGGCAATATTAAAGACTGGTCAGGGATGGACTTTGCAAGCACAACTATGGCAGCTGAATAAAAAGACAAAGGGAGTGTTGTGAAGTCGTCTGTGGTGCCCCTAACAACCTTGCAGGGTTATGGAATACTAGAATAGAATAGAACAACTGACAACAAAAATCCAGATTATTTATTTCAGCAGTTATGTGCTCAGGAGAATGATTATATGCAGATTATATTTTATTTCTGTCCTTTGAGATCAGAGGTTATATTCAAAGAAATCAGAATTTAATCATTTAGCCCCTTTACGATATTAATCAGTCTTTGAATCGAGTGCCCTATTAAAATTAAGAAATCATGGTATGTTTTTCACTGGCTTTCGTTGCCAAATATTGTCAGGGTCACTGAAGTGGTTTGAGTAGTCAGAACTTCGAAGTATGGCCCATATTCCTTCTTTTGATTTTGTTCTTAGCTCTTGAAATAACTCTTTAAGATTTTGATTGAATAAGGCCCACTTAGGCCTCTTGTTTTGAAGTAAACGTAGAACTTCTAATATAACTGGATCTCTTTGAAGTCTAGTCTGAATTCTATGACTTATAACATCATTGATTGATTGATTGATTGATTGATTGATTGATTGATTGATTGATTGATTGATTGATTGATTGATTGATTGATTGATTGATTGATTGAACTCTATTTTAAAAATTCGATCAAATTACGAGTAAAACTTGATGTAGTCCACCACCACTGAATATAAAAACACACTAAAATATTTCCAGTCCACCACCAATACAATAAATAAATCAAGGTCTGTCACTGTGAAAGTAAATAAACACCGCCACCAACACTTTTCCAATATCTAATGCTGAGACTACTGAAGTTTAGGAAGACCCTGGATGGCCTTACCGAGCAATTTCTGGACTGCCCAATGTCCTGCTTGGCACTCTGCTGCAATATTTAATAAAGCTGCAGTCAGTACAGCGTTTTAGGATATCTGTATGTGTTGCTGTTTTACACTTTGCACAGTAGTTGGGAGTGTTATCATCCAGCTCAGTATAATAGTCCCTGGATGCTAACTTTTTTTCTCCAAACTCAAAACAGAAGAACTCTCGGAAGAGTAAACCAATTCATTTAAGTCACTTTGACTGGATAAATCATCAGAATCTAAACGACTGGAGCTGTCTTTACAAACAAAAGAGTTTGTAGAGGTATCCAATTCAGTTTGAAAGGAATTATTCTGTTCAAGAATGGTCTCTGTCTACTGTGGCTGGGCGTTCAGAGGAGTTTGTGCAGATTTCTTCTTTTTCTATGGTCCAAATGGTGCCCAGGAACACATCAGTGCTACAACAAATGAGTCCATCAGCTCCGGATCGAGGGTATGGGCTTTGGAGCTTCAGCCCCGCCACCTGGGCCTACTTAGATTAAAATATATGTTGTTATATCTCGATAGAATCGCCTCGGCGAGGCGATTCTAATGAAATATCACCCCATATATTTCAAGGCAAAAAGGATATTATCAAAAAATCTCGTCAAATTGATCCTTAATTATGTCATATATTTTCAAGCCCATTCACAGCCCCCTCCCTTGCCCCACTCCCCACACACACATACATCTCGGCACCTCCCAGCCCCACCAGGTATCCAGAGCCCCACCAGCAGGTTGTGGTCTGGATCCGGGCCTGGTCCATGAAGTCAAGGTGTAGATTAATGCATTTGCATTAATCTACTGTTGGTTTTCATGAAATATCAATCAATCAAAAAAGTCAATCGTTTTAACACTTATGATGTGTGATGTGCCACTTAGTGGTCCCTCAATGGAAGATTCTTGTCTACACGACTGTCATACGGCTAGCTACTCCCTTTTCGGACATATTCGGTTTTATCCAGCAAACCGAAAGTAGAGAACTGCCAAGATGGCAACAAAAATGTCAAGAAAAACAACAAATCGATATCAATTGGAAAAATAGCGTTTCATGATCCATTTTTATTCTATTTTCATGCATATTTGTAGCAGTTTGTTCCAAATTTAGAATCTCTTAACAAAGATCTTTTGGAATGAGCGAGAATAAAGTGAAAATTCAGTCTGAATCTGAAATACAGTCAGCAGGTCTGCAAATCATGGCTAGGAACTCAACACTCAGAACCGTTAAGATCGTTTGTCATTTAATTTCTATGATAGCTATTAGATTTTGGAAGCTTTGTACATCTGCAACTCTTATATTATTGTTGATATACTGGTTTTATGGTGGTGCCTTAACGTTACTCACTCTTATGGCAGCAGTCTTTGGTAAGTTTAGATTAAGGTGATTGGATACTAGGGGAGAGTCGGGTAACTTCGGACAGCGGGTAAATTCGGACAGTGACATTTTTTCCTTTATATATCAGTTGTCTGGAACTAAAACAAACAATAACTGGCCAAACAGTGAAAATGCTGATGAGACGGCTCATTATGAGCCGTCTCATCTGGATTTTCACTGTTTGCAATGGTATGTCCGAATTTACCTGCCTGTCCGAAGTTACCCGACTCTCCCCTATTCCAAGAGGAGTCAGTACTCACCCATATGAGTTTATCAGAGCTCCAGATGAGATGGGTTTTTGAAGATAATTCTGAGATGTTTTTTCCTTATTTCTCATCGAAAACATATATTGTGACCCCTCATTAAAACCGTCTCGGTGAGGTGGTTCTAATGATGGGTCACAACATAGATTTTTTTGGAGTCATATAATTATAGAAAATTATCCTCCTTCTTATTTGGAGCGCTGGTTTGTCTCTGGTTACATTTGGAGCTACCATTAAAGGAAAGAATTTGCAACCTTCAGAGCAGTTTCTTTCCTTTATAAATGCAGCCCCTTCCCAGCCCTTTTGGAAGGGCTGCTTCATCTTAAAAAGATCAGGAAGTCACAGAAGCTGGTTCCATTTGTAAAAATGACAAAAAAATATGGAACTGTATCCATCCACCTTAAGTATATATCTAACAATATTGAGCCACTGAAAAATATATTTAATATCATATATTTACAACTATAAAATTTATATATGAGCCAGTCTCTGTGAAAACCAGGCTTAATGACACAGAAGTTAAAATTTAGATAACTGCATCACTGGAAAGCAACAGCTTTCCTAAACATTTCCTGAAAATTTGAGAGGGTTACCATTATTTGTTACGAAGATATGTGTTTTAGAATCAAACAGGTAGAGCAGTTTCTTTATACGACGTTATTAACGTTGTGGATTTATGTTTTGACGTCAACGTCATAACGGTCGTTTGTACGAGTTTTTGGTGCGTGTCAGGCAAAATATCTCGTACAAAACGTGTGTTTGCTCATATTCAATGTGAATGTGATAGCACACACATAGTAATTTGTATGATTCAACGTTCTTTCACAAATTACAGGTCTTTGTTATGGTATACCATCTGTTTTCAATGCTTCGGGGTTACCATAGATTAAGCATTGCCATGGCAACATACGTCATGATTTTAACTGATTTTTGTCTGAATTCAAAGGTGTTATGATATATTTCAACGACTAATGTATTTTCATTGAAATTAAGAGAGGTCCGAAAAATCAATAATTTTGGCGTTTTTCAAAAGTAAACAATGTAATTATTACGTAATGTCATTAAGCCCGGTTTTCACAGAGAATGGCTCATATATTTAAGGCTTTAGGCTGTAAAACACCCAAGAAATGAAATACTGGGGCATAAAAATACCAGTATTTGGGAACAGAGCCTGTCCCTCTAAAATTAGGAAAATTTAGTGTGCCTGTTATTTTACAGGCATGCCAAAAAAGTGGTGCAAAAATATGGCCAAATTTTGGGGAAAAACACCATTTTCTAACTTTCTCACTGGGACTAACACCTACAGGTAATTGGTCATAAAACAATGTAATTAAAAATCACTGCCTATGGAGATATAAGCTGGAAACAATGCCAGGATTGATGAATACAGGTATAGTCTTCAAGAAATGGACTTACCAGCTATGGGATATTGGGTTGATGCTATTCCATGTGGTTAAATTCCTAGTCAGCAGAGTGTGAAAAATTGGTTCTAGGGTTTTAATCAATTACAGTAGACCAACTTTTATGCCAGATGTGATATTTTAGGAGGTACAGTTTGTCAGATATGGGCTTTAACTTCTACAATCAAAGCTATGAAGAATGTCAGGTTCAAGTAAAATTTTACTGAGTCAGCAGAATGTGAGGTATGGGTCAAGGATATCAATAATACAGCTTCCTAGGAGATTCTGAGAAGCTTTATGCCAGGTTTGATGAGTGTAAGCATTACAATCAAAGAGAAATGGAATTAAATGCTAGGATTAACACAAGTTAGGATGTTGGATTAATGTAAAAGCCTGTGGAGTCAACAGAGCATAAAATCTAGGTCACAGTTACACATGATATTGTGCAGCATCCATAGAAACTGTCCTAAGAAGAAACTTTATGACTTGTTTAATGATTATAGGTATTGCAGTCTTTCCTGTCTATTTCCAGGCATATTTTACTACTCTCAGGACATGTTTTTATACTACCCTGATCAGCCTGCAAACTCCAGAATTTTTGTTGAGTTGCCAACCAAGCTACACCTTCCTTTTGAAAACACTTCCATAAAGACATCAGATGGTGTCAGTATCAATGTAGTGCTAATCAAGCATGCTAGCCGAGGTGCTCCAACTGTGATACTTCTACATGGCAATGCTGGTAACATTGGACACAGGTATGTAATCTACTGTATTAATCCTTACAAATGCCCCATGCTTCTTTTCCAAAAATAACGTTATATTAACTTGCATGAATTCCTGTTTCCCTGAATGAGGAAGCTTTTTGAAATGGGGTCTACTCTTAAAGGAAAGAATTTTCTCCTGTAGAAGTACTCCTAGAGAAGCAAATTCTTTCCTTTAAGAGTTGAGCCCCACCCCACTGCCCTACTCCTACTGAAAATGGAGGCAAAATTGATATAGTTATTTCCTCTGAAAATATACTCATGTCTGAAAGTATACCCATTTCACCTTAAAACTGTTTATTAGACATATTTTGGCAGTGGTTGAATTACTACAATTTAGGCTCTTATAATCCCCACCCCCCACCTCAGCCTTTTGTAAAATGCAGTGCCCCCAGAGCGTTTAAAAGGATTAATACTGTACATTGCAATAATAATTTGAAATATTGAGACAAAACTTCTGGGGCAAAAATTTAGTCCAAGATCATACTGCTTCTTTGAGAGCATTTTGATCAGGGCCTTCACAATTTCTCATTCTGTTAGTAGTCTGTAAACACAATTCCAGGTTTTACTTTAGGTGTAAGGAGTCCCAGTAGCAGAGTAGGTTATGAGTTGGCCTGTTGATCCAGTTGTCCCAGGTTTGAGACCCACTGGAGGCGGAAATCTTTCCAACCATAAACAGGATTCCACTGCACACAGCCTTTCATTATTACAATCCCCCAACCCCAGTCGTCCTGATATGACTGAAATACTGTTAAAAAGGACATAAAATCGTAAGTCATCATCATTTTAAGGTGTATGGACACACCACCATGGTTCTCTGCCATTTTTCAAAGAGAAACAAAATTTATGTCTTCCTGTTTGCTTCCTTAGCCAGTAACACCATTTCACAAAGGAGTCTATTCTTAACTTCAAAGGGAAACAAATTTTCTCTCTTCCTGTTTTCTTCCATAGCCAGCTAAACCATTTCTCAAATGGGGCTTCTTTTGAAGGAAATTCTTTCCTAATAGAAGAATCCCATTTAGAGCAGCTGGGAACCAAATACGAGAGCTTATAATGAGCTGTTGTTAAAATACCTCTCACAAATGCTGTTGAACTTGACAGCGTGTATCCTTAGGAGCAGAAAGTTCCTAGTGTAATTATGTAGATACCACAAAATATGCATTGAAAATCATGTCTCATTTCTTGCAAATTATCCTTTGGTGAGACATTTCTAATGATGTTTCATGTGTTTTTAATGGAGTAATATGGAAAATTATCGGTTAATATTTACATTCTCAGTGCACTTATTGAAAAGCCCTATAGTAAACCATTAGAACGTAATGTAGTTTATACTTCAATAACTACATCGGTTCACGCGATATTACATCCCGTTTAGTGACGTCAAAATAAACCTTGATTCTCTACATCTGATTTGACGTAGGCGGCGTTATGACTTCGTTAACGCTGTTCCGCGTTTAGTAGAAAAACTGCGTATAAATGTTTTTCTGCTTCAACTGCAGACCCTAACGCAAATTTGTTGTCAAGTAATAGATATATTATGCTGCAAAATATTGTGCAAAAATGTTTAAACTATATTGAACCTTCATAAGTTTATTTTAACAAAGGTTTTTCAATTCTCTTATTAAACTTACTATCTAATTCAGTAGAGGAATCAGAAAATATTTGTTTTTAAGCGTTGAATAAATAAATTGGTTTGATAAATAGAAAAGTTATATTTTAGGTTAAAAAAATGAGGTTGTTTTACAAGCCATGGCTCACTTGAGCATGTGATCATCAAAATCATAACAGACATGCCAAAGGCTGTTTGACTGTAATCGCTCCTAAGAGAAAGGAAGTGTGTCAATCAGTTTAACTAAAGATCTCTAAAAAAATCTGCCAACAAGAGTGATGCTCTATTGATATGGCAATTTTATTATCTTAATCATCTTTGGCAGTATTGTTATACTTGATTATCATATCCTGAGAAATGGCAAGTGTCAAAAACAAATCTTTCACCTTTTATGTGAGTGATTGTTTTGATAAAAACTCAGCATAAGAAAACCTTATAACAGACTATTTGAAAATAAGGAGGACAATTAGTTATTAAGTTACCTCAGACTGGAACGTGCCGTCTACTAGATTGTTAGTGAGGATTTTACCTTCTACACGCTTATGTCAAACTGGACTATTCCGTTTATGCTCTAAGTAAACATTGGACTCTGTAGAACGGACTACCTTCTACATACTTAGCTGGAAACCAGAAATTTTAGAGACTTTATTTCATCCTATTAACTTGAAAGTAAAGTTTATTGTGTTTAAATCTTGTTGAAAATTAAAAGAAATTTGCAAAGAAAAACTTCATTATAGCATTTTGCCTTACTTATCTTTTTAGTTATTTAGAACTCAGTGTCCTAATTTTTAGAGCATAATACTTGGTGGAGAACACAGTGGTACGTGAGCTTAAGGTACCTCACAGACACAAGTCAAGCAAAATTCCCCAAATTTACCTTGTAACACTTTCGGAGTAAAATCGTGATCATAATGGAGGGTCATTTCAACAGAAATTACTGCTACTCAAAACGGAATAGTAATGTGCTACCAGTGGTGTTATATCTGACCTTACCAACTGTAAATCTGATTCAAAACTCAGAGAAGGAGACAACTGGAAAAATGAGAAGTCAAAAGCAAAAACAACGTGACCAGGAAAGGATGAAACAGTTTATTGGACAAAAGACGGTATGTGCACAATTTCCATTTTCTTCTCTGGACAATGCTGAAATTCAAAAAATGGTAAATAAACCTGACTTTGCTAAATTTTCAAAAACAAAAACTGAGAACAGCAAATTCAGTGAACTTCAAATTGAAAACCGGAAACTTGAATCCTTAATTGCAACTTTGACAGATGACTTAAAGACAGTGAATGAAAAATTGAACCATAAGGACAGTATTTATTTGGACTTAAAAGAAAAACTTGTGTTGGAACAAAATAAAAATGCTGAATTGGAAACAGAATGTTCGAAACTTAAATCAGAACTCTGTGAAGTGCAATGCCAACATAAGAAGAAAGCAGAAGAACTTGTAACTTATACAAAACAAATGCAAACCGAGATGGATGAGAACCTAGAATATTACATGCTTGTAGAAAACCAACTTTCTCAGGAGGCAAATGAACTAAGGAATGAAATTAAACATTTGAAAAAGGAACTATCCAATTTTACATCAGAAACATCTCACATTGAACACATTCGCGGAACTGCTGGCAATGCCTCAGAGATTCAGACTGGTGTCCACCGAGGAAGGAGCACTGACAAAAAGAATCGATCTTCAAGGGGAAAACACTAGCAAAGTTCGACATCAGTCAGCACTGAGCAAGAGCCTGGCTGCAATAAATGCGGAAACATATCACAGCATCAATCATCACAGTGTCCTGCCAGGAACTTTGTATGTGGAAAGTGCTCAAAAAAGGGTCACCACACATTCAACTGTTTCCACATATGCAAAAACTGTGGTGGTAGCCGATTATCCTGTTACAATCCAAGAAACTGTGTTGCAATCAATATGACATGTGCTTATTGCAGTGTTAAAGGGCACCTAGAACATCTTTGTTTGGAAAAACGATATGACCAAATTGGGTACTAAAACATGTTTTAAATATCAGATCAATTATGCCTCATTTTATAATTTTGGGGACCAAAATCAACAAATTAGGGGAGAGCTATTATGCTGCAAAATATTGTGCAAAAATGTTTAAACTATATTGAACCTTCATAAGTTTATTTTAACAAAGGTATTTCAATTCTCTTATTAAACTTACTATCTAATTCAGTAGAGGAATCAGAAAATATTTGTTTTTAAGCGTTGAATAAATAAATTGGTTTGATAAATAGAAAAGTTATATTTTAGGTTAAAAAAATGAGGTTGTTTTACAAGCCATGGCTCACTTGAGCATGTGATCATCAAAATCATAACAGACATGCCAAAGGCTGTTTGACTGTAATCGCTCCTAAGAGAAAGGAAGTGTGTCAATCAGTTTAACTAAAGATCTCTAAAAAAATCTGCCAACAAGAGTGATGCTCTATTGATATGGCAATTTTATTATCTTAATCATCTTTGGCAGTATTGTTATACTTGATTATCATATCCTGAGAAATGGCAAGTGTCAAAAACAAATCTTTCACCTTTTATGTGAGTGATTGTTTTGATAAAAACTCAGCATAAGAAAACCATATAAGAGACTGTTTGAAAATAAGGAGGCCAATTTTTATTGAATGACCTCAGACTGGAAATTACCGTCTATAAGGATTTAACAAACTGTTAGTGAGGATTTTACCCACACACTTCTGTGAAAAACTGGACATTCCGTTTGTGCTAAAAGTGAACACTGGGTTCTATAGAAAGGACTGCCTTCTTCATACCAAGCTGGAAACCAGCTGAATTTGTTCATTGTATTTACTACATAGCAAATTTTACAGTCTTGTTGAAATAAAAGAAATCTACATAAAACTTTATTTTACATTTGGCGTTACTTATCTTTTTAGTTATTAAGAACTCAGTGTCCTAATTTTTAGAACATAATAGATAGAAAAGAATGTAAATATAAGCAATGAACTTAATTTTTCTGGTGTTTATCGAAGTATAAACTACATTGGGTTGCGTGCAAAGTTTACATGAACCCCTTTCGGGGTTCATGTTTATCGAAGTATAAACTACATTGGGTTGCGTGCAAAGTTTACATGAACCCCTTTCGGGGTTCACTTACTTTGCATGCGACCCAATGTAGTTTATACTTCGATAAACACCAGGAAAATGAAATTCATTCCTTAAATAATCTTTGATACTCCCTCTGAGCCGCGACACGACAAAACCAACAATGTGGTTGTGCGCCCAGCGCAGACTCAGATCAGCATGGACATCCGTCTTATCCGCTCAGACTTTTCGCTAAACGCTTAAAGGGTAGCTAAGGGTCTAAGCTACCTCCATGCGGACAGCGAAGATTCTGATCAGACTGGGCAGATGCCCAGGCTGATCTGAGTCTGCGCTGGGCGCACAACCACTTTGTTGGTTTTCTCATGTTGCGGCTCATATGTATATTTCAGATTGGCAATAGCCTACTATATAGTGACAATATGCAGTTGTAATGTATTATTACTGGAGTACAGGGGATATGGAAAAAGCTCAGGGTCACCTTCAGAGTCAGGTAGGTGAAACTCAGAAAGTCCCCTATCAGAGTTCCGGATAAGATGGGATTTTTGAGGATAGTTCTAAGGTATTTTTTGTCTTGACATAAAAATATGTTGTGACTGCTCATTAGAACTGTCTAGGGTAGACAGTTCTAATGAGGCATCACACTTCTAAAGAGGGTCACAACATAGGTGAGGGGGGGGGGGGGGATTTGGAATATTATCCCTAAATTACCTCTATTATTACTGGAGTATAGGGTATGGAAAAAGCTCAGGGTCCCCTTCAAAATCAGGTAGGTGAAACTCAGTCAGTCTCCCATCCGAACAGAGAACAAATGTGCCATGACACGTCAAAACTAACAAAGTGGAAAATGGGCTCAGCAAAGACTCAGATCAGCCTGGGCATCCACCCAGTCTGATCAGAGACTTTTCTGTCCACATGGAGCTAGCTTAGACACTTAGCTACCCTTTCATTGCACAGCAAAGAGCCTAATCAGACTGGGCAGTCTTTGTTGGTTTTGTCCTGTAGCGCTTCATATTTGTTTTCCTTACTTTTTTTAGCAGATAAGAAGATATGACAGGGATAATTGGGCCGCGACACGACAAAACCAACAATGTGGTTATGCGCCCAGCGCAGGCTCAGATCAGCCTGGGCATCCGCCCAGTTTGACCAGACTCTTCGTTAAGTGTTCAGAGGGTAGCTAAGGGTCTAAGCTACCTCCATGCGGACAGCGAAGACTCTGATCAGACTGGGCGGATGCCCAGGCTGATCTGAGTCTGCGCTGGGCGCACAACCACATTGTTGGTTTTCTCACGTCGCGGCTCAATTTATTTTTTAGGGATAATTTTTCATGTTTCTGCATAAAAACTTACTGTGAGCTAGGACTGGGACGAGTACCCGGGTACCTGAGTTCAGGTCGGGTAGACCAATTACACGGGTACAAATTTACTACCTGTTACCCAAATGCTTATCATTATGTAATGTATGAATATTCTGTTTCAACTGAATTACATGTACAATTAAATAGAGCAAACTTTAGTGTGAATGTCTTGTATAAATGACAGCTATTGAAAAACTATATTTTATATACTATGATAGGGAGATCTCTAAATGTTCATACCATTCCCATGCAAGGATGTGCAAATGACAGATACCTTACTTATTATTTTGCCCTAAATATATGTTTTCTGGCTGTAGAAATGAGCAAAATGCTATGGTGACGGGTCCCCGGGTCCCAGCGGTTAATAGGAACTCAGGTACCTGGGTACAAAATCTCTACCTGTCCCAGCCCTACTGTAATGTGAGCCCATACTAGAATAGTCTCACTGAGGTGGTTCTAATGGAGGGTTTTGGTTGAAAAATTATAAAGAAATTTCAGAATTCAAACTTATCCTTAGAGGTCCTGGCTTCGAAACCCGGTCTGGCAGCATACTTTCGTTTCTCCTTCCGCTGATTCAAGAAGGGCAGTTGTCAGTTACTGGCGAAAGTATGTGCACTTAGTACTGGTTAACCGCTTAGGAGGTCTAAGCCTGCCCAGGAATAGTGTGGTTAGGTTAACTGACCGTCCCGACATGACCTTAGCTGTTTACTGTGGACGTTAAGCATCAAATCAACCAACCAACCAACCAAACTTATCCTTAATACCTAACCTTATCTGGAGCTCTGGATCATAATAACAGATGTGGTTGGAGGTCAGATGCAAACAGTTACTGGTATTTCACTATTATACTGGCTTTAAAGAATATAGTGCATGATCTTCTTTTATGGACCTTTATGGCTTTTAAAAAGCAGTACAATGTATTACATATTTAATCCTTAGAGCACCAAAAATGAAAAATTGTTGAATTTGCAAACAGAGTAGATCCAGATGAGGTGGCTCATAACGAGCCACCTCATCTGGATCTATACTGTTTGCCCTATAGTCTTTGAATACTCAATATGATATAGCCTGAACAAAACATTTTTTGAAATTTCTGCAGACGTAAATTTTGTCGTCTGCTTTTTGGCACATTAAGGGCTAAATACTACCTGTGCCACAAAATTTTAGGGAACTAAAAACCTGGTGTGTATTTAACAAAAAGATACATTGATACTTTCCTCATTTCCATACAGTCTGTGACTGGATTTTTGAATGTTATTTTTGATGATTAGGACAGCCTCTTTGAGGCTATTATTATGAGATTACAAATTGCAGGCTTCTATAGAAAAGTATGACACATATATGAGCCGTGACACGAGAAACCAACAATGTGGTTTTGCGCCCAGCACAGACTCAGATCAGCCTGGGCATTCGCCAAGTTTGATCAGGTTCTTTTTTAAGTGCTCAATGGGTAGCTAAGGGTCTAAGCTACCTCCATGCGGACAGCGAAGGCTCTGATCAGACTGGGGGGATGCCCAGTCTGATCTGAGTCTGCGCTGGGCGCACAACCACATTGTTGGTTTTGTCGCGGCGTGGCTCATATGTAGTCAAAAAATGTGGAAGTTTGATTTTTGTAGGTTTTGCAAATAGATATTCAAGCTGGTCTCACACAGTCTTCGATTATTGTTCATTTATATAAAGATGTCAGTGTTTGTTTTGGGGATCGAAATAAGGGTCCATTCTCAATGTCCCAAAGTATTCTGTTTTCTTCCATTTATGGATAAAAATTCCATGGCCCATGTTCCTTCTCTTGAATGTGTTCTTTATTCTTGAAGAAACTCTTTAAGATTTTAATTATACAAAAAAAAAGATGCTGAAGCTTGTCTCACATAGATTGTTTGTTGTTTATTTAGGCTTATACAGTAATGCTGAACCTGATGATGGATGGATGACTTATGATTTTACGTCCTTTTCAACAGTATTTCAGTCGTATCAGGATGATGGGATTGTGATATTGAAAGGCTGTGTGCAATGGAACCCCGTTTACGGTAGGAAAGATTCTCACCTCAAGCGGGACTCAAACCCAGTCCACTAGATCAGTAGGCCAGCCCTTAACCCACTGAGCTACTGGGGCTCCTCTGCTGAAACTGTCAGAGAATTTGTTTATTGGAGGTTATACAAAAATGCATGCAATTTGTTTATTGTTGGTTTGCAAATATGCTGATCCTCTCTCACATAACTTTTTTTTTTTGCAGGTTGGTGCAAAATGATGAATTGCTCCTGCATAAATTTTATCGCAGGTTTATGCAAATGTCAGAAATGCTGAATCTTTCCTGCATACACTTTGTTTATTGCAGGTTTATACAAAAAATGATGAATCACTCCTGCATAAACTTTGTTATCACAGATTTATATAAAAATGCTACATCTCTCCTGCAGCCACTTTGTTTATTGCAGGTTTATATAAAAATGATAAATCTCTCCTGCAGCCACTTTGTTTATTGCAGGTTTATATAAAAATGATAAATCTCTCCTGAATACACTTGATTGCAGGTTATACAAAAATGATAAATCTCTCCTGCATAAACTTCTTTTGCAGGTTATACAAAAATGACAAATCTCTCCTGCCTAAACTTCTTTTGCAGGTTTACACAAAAATAATTCTCCCCTGCATGCACTTTGTTTATTGCAGGTTTATACAAAAATGATGAACCAGTATCTCTCCTGCATAAACTGTATTATTGCAGGTTTTTACAAAAACGCTGAATCTCTTCTGCATGCACTTTGTTTATTGCAGGTTTATGCAAATATGCTTAACCTCTCTCACATAACTTTATTTATTGCAGGTTTATTAAAAAATGATGAACCTCTCTCACATTAACTTTCTTTACTGCAGGTTTATACAAAGATGCTGAAGCTGGTCTCGCTTATCTATTACAACGATCCGACATTGATGTCGGGAAAATATTTATATATGGTAGCTCGCTGGGCGGAGCAGTCTCAATTAATCTTTGCTCTACACCAAAGTATGCCAATTCTATAGCTGGCCTTATCCTAGAGAACACCTTTACAAGCCTTCCCAATGTTGCTAGAAGTCTGTTCAGTATGAAGGCAATAGACTTTTTACCATATTTCTGTTTTAAAAATAAGGTGAGTATTTTTTGGCTTTTTTTCTTTACTACTGCTATTGGTAATAGAGATTTCAAGGTGAAATTGAAAGTGATAATCACACTGCTTCAAACAGTAAAATTATCACATTAGATTTCACGATTTCCAAAAATAGGATTTTCATGAAATAGTCTCATTTACTTGTTGATAAATTTGGCTAAATCTTATATAGCTTGACATAAATTACGTCACGTATGTTTGCACATCATTGAGAGGTTAAATGACATCACTAAATGCGCCAACATAACATTGTTAATGCACACTAAGTCAGGCGACCTAAGTCTCCTGTAGGCATTCTTTCTTACACTAAAAATATCAAATATCTTCTGTATATTTGCGCTTGCTGTATACTTTCCTTAAATTAACCTGATCTGAATCTTCACTGGGGGCACATGCCACTTTGTAAGTTTTGTCGTGTTGCAGCTCAAAATTCTTCATAAAACTCATGCTTCATGGAATTCAGCTCTTCCTACCAGCTTCATCACCCAGTGAATGGCAAAAAATGAAATTTTTATGCTTATATAACCCATTGTGAACTCAAAAAAAATGAAATTTTTGTTTTTATATAATCAAATGTAAAATATATCTCTATTGTTCTAGTATCCATCAGAATATAGAATAGGAAAGGTTACCATGCCAACGCTGTTCTTGTCAGGACAAAGTGATGAACTTATACCTCCATCCATGATGTCACAGTTGTATAATGTAAGTACACTGAGTTGGTGGTAAAGGATGGGACCTTAACACAATGCCATGTGCAGTGCAGTTACCCTGACCAGGCCCTGGGGCTGTAAAACTTTTTTAGCTCGCCTGTACGAATGTACAGGAAGAGCTATTGCACTACCCCCGGCAGCGGCAGTGTCGGGGTTAGCAAAATGTTAAAGTTTTACGTTGAAGTTTTTTAGGTGATGGGCAAGGCACTGTCAGGTGAGCTATCCTGTCCCACTGACAGGTCTTGTTTCATGTCCCACTCAGCTGAGAGCAAAACTTTAAAGCTGCAGTGAATTCACCTTTGTATCAGCCAGTTCCATTTACTAATCCCCACCCCCTGGTAAAAAATAAGAGACAAACTCATTTGGATCTAACAAATTTTGCTTTGTTGTCAATTGCCATTTATGCTCGGCTCATTTGAACACGAAAAAAGGCTAGGCTGCAGAAATCTGCAGAATCACGAGCTTTGGATTTGTTGTTGTTTCGTTGCTTTACCTCCATGGTAAACAGTTATTTCTCACTTTTTCCTCACCAGTCTACTTAGTATACATTTGATTCCATCAAATGTCTATAGTAAGTCTCCAATCCTATGTATAAATTTTGCACACGACTGTCAAAGCTTATCACAATGTTTAATTTAAAGACAAATATTCTCGTTTATTGAGTGTCATCATCCTATTATGCCACACTCCAGTGACACTGACAAAAAATGGCAGGACAATCTGTTTCTTTGCTGAATGAACAAGGTCATAAATGGATGTTCAGACACGTGTTGTGTATGGTTAAACTTCAGAACATAGTTACATCTAATGATAGATCTTTTTACAACAGAAAACTAGTAAAAAAAGAAGTTAAGAGTGTAAACGTCTGCCAAACAATCATATTAAACATTTTTTTCATAAACGTGTTTTATTTATAGGACGGATTCACCATCCACTTCAATTCTGATTTGGATGGTATTTCCATCCGTATTACTTACCACATTGCTTCAGGATGTTAAACCCATCCAATAGATATATCAAAGCGAATGAATGGCAATTCCATCCAATACAACTTTAAATAAAAAATGCATTTGATCGAAAAACCATCCTATGGCATGGATAAACGTCTTGGAACTTAATGTGTAAGAATAATAACTGCATTTTGTCATCAACATAATAATTGACAGCTGCATGAAATACACGGAGAACCAAGCTTTGGTGAAATTATCGCCATCTGTAAACTGCAATGTCATGATTTTATGCCTGGAATTGAGTTATTTGACATTACTATTAATGGAGGCACAGGGTTTAATAGAGCAGGGGCTTTATTAGGATATATAGTTACTTGAAATTTCAAACAGCATAAATCCACATGAGGTGACTCGTAATGAGCTGTTTCATCTATATCTACACTGTTTGCCATCTGGTTTTTTAATTTTTGATGCAATATAGCTTTGACAAACATTAATTTTTTGCAGACATAAATTTTGTTGACTGCTTTTTTGGCACCTCACTGTTTAATTCTTGTCTTTTACATTTTAGCTCAGTGGCAGTAAAATGAAGAGCTTGAAAACATTTCCAGAAGGAACTCATAATGAAACATGGATGTGTCCTGGCTTCTTTCAGGAATTCTCAAAATATATTAAAGAGGTGAGGACCATGCTGTACTTGTAAAAATTTTCATGGTGTGGTTAAAGTCTCCACAGTCCTACCAGTGCTAAAACATCCCAACACAAACAATTAGAAAAGCAGTTCAGCCTACATATTTGTGATAAATTGTAGAATTAAGGAATGATGTTCATTTAATGGGTCATTTAACTAGCTGGGGAACATGTTTTAAAAAAATGACAAAATGTACCATAAAATGCAATTTCCTTTTCTGGTTCCCTGTCAAACGATGAAATATAAACAAAAGTGGGACAATGAATGGGAGCCTCATGCCAGAACATTGTATGTTTCACCTCAACATTTCACTACTGGCTGGAATAAATAGAAGATATTTACTTCTTTTAGGTGACTACCAAATATATTTCATCGAATGTGTTGAAAATAATAGCAATTTCAGGAGTGCATAGCATGAGTGAAATTGCTGATATTTTCAACACATGAGATGAAATACTTTTGGTATTTACCGATAAAAAGTAAATTTTCTTTTTATTCTAAAACAGATCACTTCACAAATAATTTCTTTCATAATCATTTCTCGTTAATTTTGATTGTCTCAGCGTGTTTAATGGGTATAATATTGGGTTTACACGTAGAAAATGGTTTATAATGCCATTTTAATGTATGAATAAAAAGAAATCGGCGCTTAAAGAAAGCTGCCGTTGGATTGACGTCGCATGCAAATAAGTGATACTCAAAAAGTGACGTCATTTGCATGATTTGACGTGCTAATGTCCAAGGCATATTGTCAGACAAGAACACTGCAATTCAGACCTTTTTGGAAAGAAATTAAGCCCAAAGTTGTCAAAAACATATGCGGTTTGCTACAGTGAAAAAATATAAATCGTATCAGTCACTAGTGAATTGATACGATATTTTGTCACTATAGACAATATCACTTTTATTTGTTCTAGATATGCTTTGAATTCACTTCTAAGTATAAAATAAATGAGGAAAATCATTGAAACAGCCAAAGTTATACCATAAATTGTGAATTTTTGTCTATGTGAAAGTAGGCACAACTACCTTTAGGAAAATTTTGGGAATGTTAACTTAGGGAATTAGTGTAAGAATAAATAATCATGAAGTTGTTGAATTTCCTGCACTTTATCTTCTGAAGGCGTTTCTGCTTGCCAAACTCAGGTTACAGAATAACCAGGAGATGGATTTTCACTAAATGTGCAATGTTAAATAGCTGGAACAGGCCAAACGTGGTTAGGTTTTGTTGATCTTAATCTCACCTTTAAGGTCACAGGAAGATTTCGATTCACTATTCCAAAGACATGCCTATTTTGAACAGGTATGCATCCCTTCATTGCCTGGATGGTAAAACAGGGTCCAGTGCTCCAGATAAGAAGGGGTAACAGAGATAATTTTGGGATAATTAGCCATATTTCTCCACAAAAACATATTTTGTGACCCATCATTAGAACCGTCTCGTCGAGACGGTTCTAATGAGGGGTCACAACATATGTTTTTGTTGAGAAATAAGAAAAATTATCTTTGAATTATCCTCAATACCCCCTCGTATCTGGAGCTCTGGGGTCTTATTGTGGGACATCCCACATGTGTGATTTTAGTTTTGGGACTATGTCACAGCTAAGTTGTCATTAATTGGCCAGATACACACTATCAGATGACCTTTGAGTGACATTCTGGGTGCAGCTCAGAACTATCAGGCTGACATGTTAACTTATCGAAATTTTGGGAAAATAACACTGCTGGGGATATGCAAGTGGAGTGACATCTGTTTTTAGCTCACCTTAACACGAAATGCTCAAGGTGAGCTGTTGTGATCGATATTTGTTCGTCGTCCGTCCATCTGTCTGTCAACAATTTCTTCAAATGACATCTCCTCCTAGACCAGTAAGCCAATTTCAAAAAAATTTTACACAAATGTTTCTGTTATAGCCCTGAACCAAAAAGTGCTAAAATGGTTCCGCTCTGCTGAACAAAATGGCCGCCAGAGCTATAAATAGAAAAACCTTTAAACAACATCCCCTAAGAAGCCAATTGAAATTCAGAAATGTTTGACTCATGGCCCTGAACCAAAATTGCTAAAATGGTTCCACTCTGCTGAACAAAATGGCCGCCAGAGCTAAAAATAGAAATCTATAAATAGAAAAACCTTTAAACGACATCTCCTCTGAAGCCAATGGCTCGATTTCAAAGTAATTTCACAGAAATGTGTGGCCATAAACCAAAATTGCTAAAATGGTTCCACTCCGCTGAACAAAATGGCCACCAGAGCTAAAAATAGAAATAAATCTTAGGATGACACAGAGGGCACAGTTTTGATCCAATCATCACGAAACTTTGTCAGAATGTTTATCTTAATGAAATCTAGACCAATTTTGAAACTGGGTCATGTCAGGTCAAAAACTACATGTAGGTCACTAGGTCAAATCTTAGAAAACCCTTGTGTACACTCTAGAGGGCACAGTTATGACCCAATCTTTTTGAAACTTTGTCAGAATGTTTATCCTTCTACAATCTAGGCCAAGATAGAAACTGAGTCATGTGGGGTTAAAAACTAGGTCACTAGGTCAAATCTTAGAAAAACCTTGTGTACATTCTAGAGGGCACAGTTATCATCCAATCTTCATGAAACTTTGTCAGAATGTTTATCCTTATACAATCTAGGCCAAGATAGAAACTGAGTCATGTGGGGTTAAAAACTAGGTCACTAGGTCAAATCTTAGAAAAACCTTGTGTACATTCTAGAGGGCACAGTTATCATCCAATCTTCATGAAACAAGGTCAGAATGCTTATCTTTATAAAATCTAGACCAGCTTTGAAACTGGGCCCTGTCATGTCAAAAACTAGGTCACTAGGTCAGATCTTAGAAAATCCACATGAATGCTCTAGAGGGCAAAGTTTTGTTCCAATCTTCATAAAACTTTGTCAAAATATTTATCTCCAACAAAGCTAGACCAAGGATGCAACTAGGTCTTGTTGGATCAAAAAATTGGTCACTAGGTCAAACCTTAGAAAAACATTGTGTATACTCTAGAGGCACAGTTTTGGTTCAATCTTCATGAAACTTTGTCAGAATGATTATCTTAATGAAATCAAGGCCAAATTTGAAACTGGGCCTTGTCGGGTCAAAAACTAGGTCACTAGGTCAAATCATAGAAAAACCTTGTGTACACAATTGTTGCTTTATTTTGCATTGAATCTTAATGAAACTTTGTCAGAATGTTTATCTTCATGAAATGTAGGACAAGTTTGAAACTGAATAATGTCTGATCAAAAACTAGATCGCCAGGTCAGATCTTAAAAAAAAACATTGTGTACGCTCTAGAGGGCTTATCATCAAATAGATGATCTTCCATGTTATTTCATCATAACTCAGGTGAGGGATTAGGCCCGGTCCATCATGGACCTCTTGTTTATAAAAAACATTCTAACACAGTACGCCTAAAGAAGCAATGGAAAGTTCCTGTGTTTTATTCTGCAACAATTCACTGTTATGTTGCGTGTGAGACTAATTGCTGACGTCACAGCAATTACTGACTTAATCTTGTGACCTTTTGAGATGTTAGACTGTGTAACATCTCTTTTTCTTTCTTAAATCGCCATAAAATCGTACATTTGTCCTAGATACTGTTAAGAATATTGGCGGGAGAATGAACACACTGACAGGAAGGTTGGGAGAGTTTGAATGAAAAGAATACTTTTTCAGCGTTTTTGAGTGTTAGAATCGAATAGTTCAGCACTAGCATTGAATTGTTGAGTAATAATTCACTTTTTGTCGGTCTGTTGTAAGTAGATATATCACTCCCCCTCCGGGCTTGTGATATGATCTACTTTACAACTGACCTCCAAGCAGTGAATTATTACCCAACAATTCACTGCTAGAGCTGATCTATTTCTTAAACAAAACATTTTTGGTTAAATCTCACAAAAACATCCATTTCTTAATTCATCACTTATTTATATTTCTTGCAGGTGTCAGAGAAGCAGGCTACAAGAAAAGCGAGAACAAATACTATAGATATAGAACCCCCAGTGAAAGACAACTGAACATACCCTAAAAATTCTAAAAATTGGGACACTAAATAATTAACAGAATTATCCTAAAAATGGAACAGTTTGATTTTACAGTGCAGTAATGCATTCCAAAAGATGTAGATGGAATGTAATATCTGATCCAGTGTTCTCCCCAGAAATTTCAGAAGGCACGTCGCTTTTAGCACAAAAATCAGATTTATACCTGTTGATCATTTTTTTAAATCCTTTATATTGCAAAGTTTTGTCGAAATTAGCCTAAATTTACATTATAATTAATTTATTGATCCTTAATGCATTTAAAACCAATTTGCTGGCTAAGAAATAGAAAATAGAAGCACTTTGATAAATTTTCACTGGAAATTAAGGCATGTTGAAAAAGGTAATTTGAAGAGGAAGGCATGATGCAAGCGACATGCCTGAATGGTCTGGGGAGGTCCCTGTGTTCAGACTGTGCCAGAAGGAGCCATTTGATCTGGGTCTGCACTGTTTGCTTAGACCTATCTGTCCCAATATTAGAAGTTTTACGGTACATGTGTGTTCCAGGGCTCATTCAAGTTCAAGCAAAATGTTTTGAGAGGAAAAGTCATACTAAAATGCTGACTGAAAAATTGAGTCTGTCAATCCAATTGTAAATAGGTACTTGTTTCGAATCACGTAAAGTTAAAGGCAGCAACAAGTGTGTTTCTGATGTGCTTTGCCCCAGATCCAGTGGGCCTCCAACACATCCTGTAGAGGCAGTCCAGTGGGAAATCTTTACCTTACTAGTATTTACTCCCTCTGGAAGGGTTTTGCCTATCAGTAGGTCAAAGCTTGTAATGAAGAAGACATGAAGACAAGGAGGGGTTACCGTAATGACCCTAAAATTTTGAGCACATGGAAGTTAGACAATTATTGTTCCGAATTCTTAGAAAGTGGATTTTACATATGTTAATGCATCCAAATGATGCTTAGTGAATGACAAACGTTGTAGACCCTGATCAAACTGCTCCATGAGGAGCAGTTTGATCTGGGTCTACAATGTTTGCTTAGACCTGGCTGTCCGAATATTTAGGGTCATTATGCAGGGTTTGACAAATCCATTGTCCGGCTGCCCGGGACAAGTTAAAATTTTTGCTGGGCAAGTAAAATTTTTTCTTACTTGCCCAGAAAAATGTATAAGATATATAGGGAAAACCCATGTATTTCAGCTTTTTCCAGCAGAAGCTGTCCACCGGACAAGTAGATCAAATTTTGATTTGTCAGGCCCTGATTATGGTAGGATACTGAACAATTATCAACACAGAACAATCTCATACCATAACACACAGCTCAAAACACTCACCATATTTACTCGGCTCTAAGACAGATGCTTTTTGTGTTCCTTTATAATGATCCCAAATATGTAAATCTGTTTACAATTCTTGCAGTGATTTTTCTTCTTCTTCCATTTATAAATGATAACTAGAAATGTTTTTCAGAGAAAAACTGATGTCCCCCCACCAGCCATTTCCAATCCCCCCTTATGAATAAAAAACCTGTGCAATTAAAATACTAGAGCAAGTGAGCAGGGGCTCACGTATACCCCCGACCAGCGCCACCGCATAATGAAACCACACCCTAATGAAACCAATCTTATACATGGTATGAACCTAGAAGTAAACTTTATCACCTATCAAATGCTTCCATCAAAGTATATTACAAATATCAGTAAAGAAAACCAACTACTCTCTTGTTGAGGCACTCCAGCAAGTGGTTTTTAGTGGAACTTTTTTCTTTAAAGATGCTTAAATATCAAAATTTTAGGTTTAACATACCCAAAACCATTTCTCGTAGCTAAATACTGACTTGCAGCATATTGCATGACCTCTTTTGTCTATTTTTATCATTTTTTGTTTTGAGGTGGGTTTTCCAATAGTAAAAATATTCCTTCTGGTTTCCAGCCTTTGATGAGGTTCATTTTAATTTTAATGAAGCTGGGAACCACCCATTGTGACATCACAACAGAAATGATGTCATCACTAATCACCTGATCTGTTTTGGAATATGACCATTTCAGCAAAGGGTTGTTTGCAGTGTCAGCTACACTTATGCATCTTTTTGTTTTCCAAAAAGATATTACCTATGAAAATAACTGCTATAAGATATAAGCATAAATTCTTCTGAAATGATTTCATGTTAATTTTATATGAAATGGTTATTTTCAAGAATGTGCTTGAAACATGCCAGCCCTACAGCAATAATGGGTTATCTTGAGGCGGCCATTATGAAACTGAAAAAAATACATTGCAAGATTTTACTTACCAAGCTTGAGAGCATGCCAATGAATTTCAAAAACTCTACTGGACAAATCTGACTACGAGAAATGGAAGTAAACTGAACCATGTAAGTGGAATTTGCTGTTTCTTTATCCTTTAAGTATAAACTTCGAAAAACCACTTGCTGGAGTGCCTCAACAAGAGAGTAAGCACAAAATTTTAATGTAAACCTATAAGTCTGTTTCCATGACCTTGGATAGCAGCAGCATCCAGATGATGTCAACTAATCTGCATGAACACATTGAAGTAAACCTAGTCATAAATCAGAAGGTTTCATCAAAGAATGTTTGAAATATAAACAAAGAATGTAAACTTAACGCAAAACTTTAATGCAAATTTAAGACATATATACAAATCTGTAACCTTGACCTTTGGCAAGCAGCAGCATCCAGATGATGTCAACTACTCTGTATGAACCTTAAAGTAACCCTAGTCAAATAGCAAAAGGTTCCATCAAAGGATATTGGAAATATAAAAGAAGAATATAAACTTAACACAAAACTTTAACGCAAATGCTTAAGTCTGTGACCTTGACCTTAGGTCAGCAGCAGCATCCAGATAATGTCAACTATTCTGCATGAACCTAGAAGTATACCTAGTCACATACCAAAAGGTTTCATCAAAGGATATTGGAAATATAAGCAAAGAATAAAAACTTAACGCAAAACTTTAACGCAAATGTTAACGGACGGACGCACGGACACACGGACGAACGGACGGACACACAGACGGACGAATAGACGAACGGACGGAAAGACGAAAACTATATACCCCTCGACATACTTCGTATGTCGGGGGTATAACAAGGCAAGTTTGGAGATAATCCATCCACTGGTTCTAAAGATATCCTTCCTAGGTCAAGGTCACCAAAATATAATAAGCTCTTGAACTTGTCCCAATGATATATCCATGCAAGTTTGGAGAAATTCCACCCATTGGCACAGGAGATATTGTGCATACCAGAAATTTTCACACATTTTAAGTCCTCCTGTGACCTTGAAAATGAGGTCAAGGTCACCAAAATCTAATCAGCTCTTAAGCTTGTCCCAATGATATATCCATGCAAGTTTGGTGAAATTCCATCCCTTGGTTCAGGAGATATTGTGCATACAAGAAATTTTCACGCCATTTAAGTTCTCCTGTGACCTTGAAAATGAGGTCAAGGTCACCAAAAACTAATCAGCTCTTAACCTTGTCCCAATGATATATCCATGCAAGTTTGGTGAAATTCCATCCATTGGTTCAAGAGATATCGCGCATACAAGAATCTGTCACGCCGACGCTGACGCCGACGCCGACGCACCGGGAACTGCACTGAAAACAATATGTCCCCCCTCACCTTTGGTGGGGGGACATAAAACGCAAAACTTTAACGCAAATGTCAACGGACGGACGCACGGACACACGGACGAACGGACGGACACACAGACGGAAGAACAGACGAACGGACGGAAAGACGAAAACTATATACCCCTCGACATACTTCGTATGTCGGGGGTATAACAAGGCAAGTTTGGTGATAATCCATCCACTGGTTCTAAAGATATCCTTCCTAGATGACTATGTCCTTGCAAATGAAGTCAAGGTCACCAAAATCTAATCAGCTATCAAAAAATAACCCAGTGATGTATCCATACAAGTTTGGTGAAATTCCATCCACTGGCTAAGGAGATATAGTGAGTACAAGAAATTGTCATCTAAGTCCACCAGTGACCTTGAAAATGAGGTCAAGTCACCAAAATTTAATAGGCTCTTAAACTTGTCCCAATGATGTATCCATGCAAGTTTGGTGAAATTCCGTCCATTGGTTCAAGAAATATAGTGGGTACTAGGAAATGTCATCTAAGCCCTCCAGTGACATTGCAAATAAGGTCAAGGTCACCAAAATCTAATAGGCTCTTAAACCTGTCCCAATCATGTATCCATGCAAGTTAGGTGAAATTCTATCCATTGGTTCAAGAGATATCATGGGTACAAGAAACTGTCATCTAAGTCCTCCAATGACCTTAAAAATGAGGTCAAGGTCACCAAAATCTAATCAGCTCTTAAGCTTGTCCCAATAATGTATCTATGCAAGTTTGGTGAAATTCACTCAATTGGTTCAGGAGATAGAGTGGTTACAAGAAATTGTCATCTAAGTCATTCAGTGACCATAAAAATGAGGTCAAGGTCACCAAAATCTTCTCAGCTCTTAAACCTGTCCCAATGATGTATCCAAGCAAGTTTGGTGAAATTCTATCCATTGGTTCAAGAGATACCGTGGGTACAAGAAATTGTCAGCTAATTCCTGCAGTGACCATGAAAATGAGGTCAAGGTCACCAAAATATAATAAGCTCTTGAACTTGTCCCAATGATATATCCATGCAAGTTTGGAGAAATTCCACCCATTGGCACAGGAGATATTGTGCATACCAGAAATTTTCACACATTTTAAGTCCTCCTGTGACCTTGAAAATGAGGTCAAGGTCACCAAAATCTAATCAGCTCTTAAGCTTGTCCCAATGATATATCCATGCAAGTTTGGTGAAATTCCATCCCTTGGTTCAGGAGATATTGTGCATACAAGAAATTTTCACGCCATTTAAGTTCTCCTGTGACCTTGAAAATGAGGTCAAGGTCACCAAAATCTAATCAGCTCTTAACCTTGTCCCAATGATATATCCATGCAAGTTTGGTGAAATTCCATCCATTGGTTCAAGAGATATCACGCATACAAGAATCTGTCACGCCGACGCCGACGCACCAGGAACTGCACTGAAAACAATATGTCCCCCCTCACCTTTGGTGGGGGGACATAATTAATCTCAAAAATCTAGATGCATCTTGTAGGACCAATCTAGATGTTTTGGGGTTGTTTGGAAGGGAAAAATCCCTGTCTTTTAGCCAAATACATGTAATATAATATGAGCCGCGACACGAGAAAACCAACAAAGTGGTTGTGCGCCCAGCGCAGACTCAGATCAGCCTGGGCATCCACCCTCTCTGATCAGACTCATGGCTAAGCCCTTAAAGGGTAAGCAAGGGTCTAAGCTACGTCCATGCAGACAGCGAAGACTCTGATCAGACTGGGCGGATGCCCAGGCTGATCTGAGTCTGCGCTGGGCGCATAACCACTTTGTTGGTTTTGTTGTGCCGTGGCTCATATGATAATAATGTGATAGTACTAGAATACATATGGACAACTTGGTGACAGGAGTGTGCAACTACGGACATCTCCTGGGGAACATTATTATGGAATAGACGTGTTTATACACCAATATATGTCTTGCATGTAATTTTGTCCTGTTTTTTTGCTGCCCGACATGCAGCTGATTCATTATACTAAAGAGTCAACAGTGAAACATTTAAAATGGCACTTTAAAAAGTGCATAATTCAGTCAAATATTTAACAAGGGCTTCGCAAGCGGCGCATAATACGCCCCTTTTAATGTCATAAAGGAATTACAGAATGAACAAGATTGTTTACAAAAGGACAGACAGGCAGACAAACAGGGAAAACCACACTTTAATTCATGACGGCAACATTATCTAAATATTTAACACATCAAATACTATTAGTATACCAAAAATCAGCTTCCAAGGTGAAGTGGCTCCTAAGTTGAGTAATGCCAAAGTGAAATAAGGGAGATAATTCATAAACTAAATATACTAGATATACCATTCTTGGTTCTAATACATTCCCTTCACAATATAGTTGTGTTAAAATATTCTAAACGATTATGGAGTTACAGAGTAAACAGGAAATTTAGACATGGGCAGATAATCCAGTAAGCAAGCCAGAGTCGTGGTTCTTGCTCAGGAAACATTGCCCCATTATTACACACATTCCTACAAAGTTTTATTCTAATATTTCAAAGGGTTAAGGAGATATGGAGTGAATGGAAATGCCTAAAAATAGTGATCAAAGGGAGGTTACTCCAAAATTAAGAAAGGGGGTGCAACCATTCTTATATGTGACACATCATCTTGTGATCATGCACTGTGCTATAAAGTTTCATCATGATATTCCAAACAGTTACCAAGTTAATTTATGCACAACGTAAGTATACACAATAATAGCCTAAATGAAATAATAATAGGGATGTAACTCAGAAACGAAAGAAGGGAGAGCAACCATTGTTGTACGCCACACATCGTTGGGACTTCTTTCACATTGCTATGAAGTTTTATGAAGATATCCCAAACACTTATCTAGTTATGGCGCACACAAGACCTGAAGGGAAAAAAAAAACAATCAAAGGGGCATAACCTGGAAACTAAGGAAGGGGGAGCAACCACTCTTGTATGCGATACATCCCCCCTACCTACTACATATGCCTACAAAATTTCATGAAGATATCCCAAATGGTTACCGAGTTATGGCGCATACAAGAATGTTTACAGACGAAGGAAAGGGAGTTTACTCCAAAATTAAGAAAGGGGGAGCAACCATTCTTATATGCGACATATTGTCTTGTGATCATGCACATTGCTACAAAGTTTCATCATGATATTCCAAACAGTTACCAAGTTAATGTATGCACAACATAAGTATACACACAAATAGTCAAAAAAAATAATAAAAGGGATGTAACTCAGAAATGAGGAAAGGGAGAGCAACCATTGTTGTACGCGACACATCGTTGGGACCTCATACACATTACTATGAAGTTTCATGAAGATATCCCAAACAGTTATCTAGTTCTGGCGCGCACAAGACCTGTAGGGTAAAAAAACAATCAAAGGGGCATAACTTTGAAACCAAGGAAGGGAGAGCAACCATTCTTGTACGCGCCACGTTCCCCCTACCTAATACATATGCCTACAAAATTTCATGAAGATATCCCTAATGGTTACTGAGTTATGGTGCGCACAAGAATGTTTACGGACGGACGGACAGCGCCATGACATAATACGTCCGTTTTTTCAAAACGGGCGTATAAAAATATGTTAAAAAAACCTATTCAGGTTTTCTGCGCTATGAACTTTTCCCCTTGTTCAGCATATCACTTTTGATGCTTTAGCAAGCAGTATCATAATGAATCTAAGAATTTGGATACCACAAAGTCGGACAATCATTGTTAGAAAATTCTTAGAAAGTGGATTTTACACAGGTTAATGCATCCAAATGATGCTTAGTGAATGGCAAACGTTGAAGACACTGATCAAACTCCTCCTTCAGGAGCAGTTTGGTCTGGGTCTACAAAGTTTGCTCAGACCTGTCTGTCTGAATATTTAGGGTCATTACTGTAATACAGGAATCTAGTTGTCCTCCTTTGCATGTCCATCCAGCATCCCTCAACTTTAATACATAGAGTTTAGTGGTTCTGTTTGTTTCTCCCATATTTTATGCCCATCCTATCCCAGCTGGGGCCTGGTGAGGACAGCAACATAACTTTTTAAAAAATTGTTGTGTTTCACTAAAATGAGGCAGCTCATTTGTATGCATTTGAAACCAAGAAGCCTCCTTTAACCATTTTTTAGACTGAAATTCCTTTTTTGGGTATTATACAAACAGTGCACACCCAGTTCAGAAGCTGCAGAATGCGGCATCTGATCAGGATCTACACTGTTTGCTTGCAGGAATTTCTATGCAAAATGCAATAAAAGTAAAAATATTCACCAGAAACCCCTACAACTAGATATGGACTCATCCAAATGTTAAGAATAGACAAGTCTGCTAGTCAAGAAAGGGTTAAACACTAGTTAGTTTTATATTTCAGCTTCTGTCACATTGGCTCAGACATAAGCACACTAGACTTATAATTCTGGGCCCAGTTGTTCAAAACTAACGACGTCGTTAGTTAACGTGACGTTACAATTTCAAACATTAATATCTCAAATATGCCAAATTTTTTTGTTGGAAAAATGTGAGAAGCTTTTGCACTGCAAAAGCTTCTCACATTTTTTTCAACAAAAAATATCAGTGTATTTGATTATAAAGTCATAAAACACTTAACAAGTTGACCTCTTAACGAGCTCGTTAGGCAAACGATGCTTTGAACAACTGGGCCCTGAGGTCACAGGTTTGAGTCTCACCGATGCTGTGCCTATGAATTAACAAAAGTTTTGTTGAAAGGGCTGGTACAACCTGAAATCTTTTACGTTTGCCGTAAAATATTAAGGTTAGTATTGTTCGAACTTTTGATAAATTGGCTCATTTTTATACTCACATTTGAAAAACGGGACGTATTATGTTATGGCGCTGGCCTCTGTCCGTCCCTCCATCCGTTAACATTTTGTTTCAGGATAACTCCTCCTACAGTTTACATCCCATCTAGCTGAAACTTGGTGTATATAGTAAGACTGTGAGGTGGTTCAGCCCATATTGATTCAAGGGTACACTCCATTGATTTTTAGCGGAGTTACAGCCCTTTTCTTATATTTTTTTATAACATGTTTGTTTCCGGATAACTCTTCATACAGTTTTCATCCAATTAAGCTATAACATTGTAAATAGTTAGGCTACGATGTGGAGTAGCACATATTATTTGGAGGTTACACTCTGATGATTTTTAGCAGAGTTACAGCCCTTTGAAAAAATCTACTATTTAAAGGCAGTTTGTATGGTAATTCTTGTGCATTCCATGTCATGGTTGCTCCTTGGAATATCATGATGAATCTTGATAACAATGTATGTGAGGTTAAGGTAGTGTGTCTCATACAAGAATGGTTGCTCCCCTTTACTTAGTTTTGGAGTTAAATCCCTTCACTATTTGTTTAGACTATATTTGTACACCCCATATCTATGTTACCCTTTGAAATATCGTAATGAAACTTAACAGCAATATGTATTAGGTTGACACGCTACGTCACAAATAAGAATGATTGTCTCCCCTTTCCTTTATTTTTAGTTACCTCCCTTTGATTAATTTCATGGCTGTACTTGTGCAAGTCAAAAGTAGGCTACCATATGGATTATCTTGATGAAAATGTATAACAATGTGTACTAGGTTGAGGCTGTGTGTCTTATTCCCCTTCCATATATTTTGAGTTACATCCCTTTGATTAATTTCTAAGGCTGCTCTTGTGCTAGCCATATTTAGGTAACCGTATGGAATAGCTTTACGAAACTTTATAGCAACATGCATTAGGTTGAAACATTATGTCTTTAAAAAGAATAATTGCTTCCCTTTCCTTATTTTTGGAGTTACATTCCTTTGATTAGTTTTTAAGGCTATTCTTAAGACAACCCTAATATCTGGAATATCTTGATAAACTTTATAGCAATATAAATGAGGTTGAAACGGTATGTGCCATATAAGAATAGTTGCTCGGTACTTACTTTCCAAGTTATATCCCTTTTATTTCTCTGACAACTTTTGTGTGGCCCATTACTATGTAATTGTTTCGGATACCATGATGACACTTTTTAACAATGTGTGCATTAGCTTGATACTGTGTGTTGAGCATGGGAATGTTTGCTTCCCTTTTCTTCATTTTGGAATTACTTTGATAAGTATTTACAGAATGTTCTTGTGCACACATTAGTTCCTGTGTGTGGCAGATTGTCAAGGCTATAGATCAACCCAAGGTACTGAGGGGCTGAAACTCACTCAAAAAGGGGCGTATATCGCCCCGCTTGCGGTGCTCTTGTCTGGGGAAGCAACTCTGCTCTTTTTAGCTCGCCTGTATGAATGTTAAGTTAGAGCTATTGCACTCCCCCCCCCCCCCTCCCCCATCATCAGCGTTAGCAAAATTGTAAAGTCTTATGTTAAAGGTTTTATGTAATGAGCAAGGCCCTGTCAGGTGAGCTATCCTGTATGTGGAAATGTCTTTTTCATTTCTGCCTTCCTTCTCAAGTGGTGTCAACTCTTAAAGAATATGCTGCCATAGGTTTTCACTATTAATGTGTTATGCATAGAAATTTCTGTCACCTCACATTTGAGGCATCTAAACTGGATTTGCATTGGTTGCCCATGTCCCCAATGTGATTCCAGTCTTAAAAGGGTTGATATACAGGGCCCAGTTGTTCAAAACTAATGACGTCGTTAGTTAACGTGACCTTAAAATTTCAAACATTAATACCTCAAATATGCCAATATTTTTTGTTGAAAAAATGTGAGAAGCTTTTGCATTGCAAAAGCTCCTCACATATTTTCAACAAAAAATATCAGTGTATTTGGCTATAAAGTCATAAAACACATAACGATTTGACCTCTTAATGAGCTCGTGAGCATAACAATGCTTTGAACAACTGGGCACAGATCTTTGTCACAGATTCACCTGGCTTTCATTTTGGATGAGTTTTGTTTGCTCCCAGAGCAGTCTGATCACAGTCTACACTGTTTGCTTAGATATTTTTGTGTGCTAATTATCATCACAATCCTGCTTTATCACATGACCTTGCTATTATGCATTGATGTCACACCATTACATAAATGAGCTGCAACATGACAAAACCAACAAAGTGGCATGTGCGCCCAACCAGGAATCAGTTCAGCCTATGCATCCACCCAGTCTGAACAAAGTATTTGCTATCGGCATGGAGATAGCTTAGATCCTTAACTACCCTTTAAGCACACTGCAAAGACTCTGAACAGACTGGGCCGATGCCCAGGCTGATCGGAGTCTTCTCTGGGCGCACATGCCACTTTGTTGGTTTTGTTGTGTCTCAGCATAAATTTTGTTTATAATTGTACCTTACATATCACCTGGTAAAACGTAATGTTATGACACTATCCATGGCAACTCTGTTATCATATCTGTTTGATTATATGATGTTTTTTTCCCCCTCCTAAACAACTAAACAAAATCTAGATTTGTTGTAGGAGATGGATCTAAATTTTTGGGATTGTTTAGGTAGGGAAAAAAAAAGAATTTTTTATCGCAGAACTGATATAATTGACATGCAATCTGGGTTTATTTTAGGGATGGAATATGCCATCTTGTAGCCCAATAAATACTGTCTTTGTTAATGGTGCTATAATTTTCTATGCCCAACAAGAATTCCATGGTGTCTTGCCTGTCTGGTTAATGTAACAAAACAGAGCTAAAGCAGAAAACTTGTCAAAAGTTTGCATGGCTGGTGCATGGTTGGTTGGTTGTTTTGGGTTTAATGGCCCTTTGGTGCAGTATTTCAGTCTATATCTGGCTGTCTCCAAAAAGAGAGAATAAGAAGCGAGAAATGATAGATGAGAGAAAAAATGTCCAAACAACCCCCACCCACACCTACTGCAAGCACAGTAAGCCCTTGCCCTACTACTATTCAAATAATTAGGGTGCCCTGGCACTGGAAGTTACACGCAACACCTTTGCACCACCCAACCACCCCCTGCTGGTGCCTGTAAAGTTATACCAGCCTCACTTCTGCTAGTCACAGAGTAGAATAAAAAATCCATAAAAATCTATTATATAATAAAGAGCATCCTAGACTCAGTCATTTGATACATAGTTTATGAACCTTAATATCAAGGACTCTTTATTTATAAAGAGTTCATCTATATGAGCCGCAACACGACAAGACCAACAAAGTGGCATATGTGCCCAGTGAAGACACAGATCAGCCTGGGCATCCACCCAGTCTGATCAGACTTTGCTGTGTGCTTGAAGGGTAGCTGAGGGTCAAAGCTAACCTTATGTGGACAGAAGGGTAGCTGAGGGTCAAAGCTAACCTTATGTGGACAGTGAAGACTCTGATCAGACTGGGCAGATGCCCAGGCTGAGCTGATCTGAGTCATCACTTGGTGCACACACCACTTTGTTTGTTTTGTCGTATCATGGCTCATGTGATTGACCACTAAGGTGAATGGATACACTTTCAGGGGAGAAAACTCATTTTCACAGCCCTTCTCAGTTGGGGTCAACTCTTAAAGGAAAGAATTTGCTCCTATGGAGCAAATTCTGTCCTATAAGGGTAGAACCCACTTTTGAAACAGCTTTTTGGTCTGGACAAGCCAACAGGAAGCCAACAGCATCCAAGGAAACCAACACTGAACAGGAAGTCACAAAAGTTGTTTCCCTTCGTAAAAATGGCAGAAAAAAATGGAGGTGTGCCCATTTATCCTAAAATTAGTATATCAATAGTGACAATAGGTGTGTTTTCTCTATAGGTGTTTATTAATAACAGAACTTTCATAATTTGTATTTTATAAAAGTTTATTTATTTATTACATAATGTATCTTTAAATAAACTGTGGCGACAAAGAATGATTGACCTTTTATTTCAATTCCCTGAACATGCTAGTTGCTTAAATTACCGTATAAATCCTAATAAATGCCCCTGCTCTAATCAGTGCCCCCACCCCTCTTTCAACAAATAGTGTCATATTAACTTGCATGATGTTCTGTTTGGTTCTATAGATGATGTAGCTTTTTGAGATCTACTCTTAATTTAAAGAATTTGCTCCTTCATCAGAAAATCTTTCTTAAAAAGCTGACCCTTATAGAGAAACAACTAACATGACTTTCTCTTTGCTTCCTGGATGATAAAACCATTTCAAAAGGTGGTCAAATCTTAAAAGAATTAGCTCCTGCAGGAGCAAAGTCTTTTCTTTAAGAGTTGACCCAAACTGAAAAGGGAGGCAAAATTGGAAATGGCACAATTTCTTCACATGAAAGAGAACCATTTCACCTTTAAAGAAATCTCAATATCATCACCACCTAGTCTGCTTCTCCAGAGCTCTAGATAAGAGGGAGTATTTGATGATAATTAAGGATAATTTTTTTTATTTTTCATCAGAACCATATGTTGTGACCCCTCATCTGAAGCGTCTCAACATGAGGAGTCACAACATATGTTTTTATGCAGAATTAACACAAATTATCCCCAATTATCACCAAATATACCGAATTCTCCTACTTCCGTAGTTTCCGCTATTTCCGTAGTTTGCCGGCATCTATGTCAACAGCTGATCACGTGACCTCCCATTGCAAGTACAATATCTATAGCCCAGTTCAAATCACCAGATATTGAAATTTTCTGTTTTCACTGCGATTTTACTCTTTTATTCCACAATGAAATTCACTAGATAGATAACAGGAAATATGTGTTAATTAAACTATAGGTCCTGAGTTCAAAATGATATTTGAAAACTAAAATTTTCACTGAACCACAAAATTTTTACACATGTGAATTAAGCAAATCCACTTCTTTGAACTGTACTATAGTTTACAAACTTTTCCCATCGTTTGACCTCATGAACCAAAACTTCCGTTTGACCTACGGACCTCAGGAGAAAGTTCCTCCCAGTGGGCAGTGATTTTAAAGAAAGATTTAAGTAACATTTCTTTGATGCTGTAACTTCATTTTCGACATGTAGGTAAGTCCTCAATATCATGACATTTTATTGCACTTTATGAAACTATGAAAATGGGCTAGTGAAAACATTATTTCTCTGACTTCCATTTAGTGCTACGGAAATAGGAGCAAAGGGCATACTCCTCTTATCTAGAGCTCTGCTTCTCTATAGCTGCCTAAACCACAAGTATAAGCTAGTCTGCCAGTTTTTGCTTCCTGCCAAAACTGTCCGTCATTCTTGGCCTCTGCTGAGACTCAGCTATCTCTTGCTTCCTGCTGAGGCTACTCTGCAACATTAATGGCTTCCTGTCAAGACTGTCTGGGTGACTCTGCTTTCTGCCGAGTCTTGACAGGAAGCAGAATCATGCTGACTTTCTCGGCAGGAAGCCTTTTTTTTTGCTGACAGTAGTCCTGCAATGGAAGGCAAATATGACAGACAGTCTGAGCAGGAAATGAAAACTGGCAGACTAGTTTATAGACTAGTTTATAGCCTGTGTAAACTGGAGAGCTATTATTAATTCTGTTCTTCTTCTCTCCTATTATCTTCACTAATCATTCCCTCCGAGTCGTTTGCATCAAGAAATGACGAGTCATTTCCAAGGCCCTCTTTATCAAGAGTTTCTGCTGCCTGGACCTCTGCTGTCACATCAACAAATTCTGCTTCCATCTCGAGTTCAGTCTGCTCAGCATCATACTTCTCCATAAGAGCGCGGATTATTTTACAGCGACCCGCTTGACAGTCACATGGTATTGGATGATTTGACACATCATCATCCAGTTCTTCTTCGCTGTCATACTCTTCCTCGGAACTAGAGTCTAGGTTTTCTAGAAGCTCTAAAGAAATGTTGTAGAACCTTTTATTACCTTCATCTTGAGAGAGTGTCACTTTGGAATAAATTGTCTCCCCTTTTTCAACTGAAATTGAGACTGGCAGAAAGCAGACTGTCTGTTTCCAGTGTGTTTCTTCACTATTTGGTGAGGTAGACAGTGTCACATTTAGGTTTGTATCTATGGCTTTATCTGAAACTGGGCTTTTTAAACCATCTGAAACACCGTTTTCCACCAGCTTCTGTCCCCTGCAAAATTTCACATCAAACCAAAAAGCAAAGCCATGTAGCACTGACTGAAAATTTATGTCAAAGGAAAATTTTTCTTCAATTTCTTGCACATCTTTCAGCCTAACTTCTTTTAAGTCATAGTTAATGAGTATTTCTGGTTTGGCAAGGATTTGTTTAGAGTCAATACATTGTATCACAGGTTGTTGCAGAGTACTTTGTACTGAGACACTGGACAGAGGTGAAAAGTCAAACCCATAAACATCACTCCAATATTCAAAATGTTCTAAACAATACTCATTCATGTTTACAGGAGCACAGTAAATGACCGCATGGGATGGAACCATCAGCCCGTCTTCCGCCAACCATTTGTCTCTTGCAAATAAAACTGAATCCAACATTGACTCATGCAACAAATAAAATCCCATCCATTCTGAGATAATCACATCAACTTTAAATACAGGCAGCTCAACCTTTTCAACCATTTCATTGATCACTACAATTATCTTCTCAAAATTGTTTATCTTTATAATTTCTTCACAGGAATTTGCTATTTTGCTGGCTTCTACAGCAAAAACCCTTTTAGCCCCAGCTTTAGCAGCAAACAAAGACAAGATGCCAGTTCCTGCACCTATATCAAGTACAATTTTGTCTTTGAACAAATCACTGTTTTGCTCAATAAACTGTTTGTAAGCTAAGGTACGAGGTTTATCTTTCAGCATTAGTTCATGTACATTAACGCTGCCGTAGCTGAGAAAATAGTCCGACTTGGTATTATCTGCAGCTGAAGTTGTAGGATCTGGTGGCTCTGCCATGTCTATTGACTGTCCTCAGGTCTGAAACAAATAAATATCTTGTGTATGTGAGGCTGTCCATAATTTTCATATGACGTCGCATCTGAAAGGGTAATAAAGCCATGCATTCAAAACGATAACCAACTTGTGGATTAAATTATGCAAATTACGCCATAAAGTTACGTGTTGACTTCCATAAAAACGTCGCATATTCTAATGGCGAAATTGTGAATTTTTAGTGCAAAATTTGCTAATAAGTTGTGATTTTAGTGTCATATGATAAACAGAATCTTGCATTCTTGCTCCTGTATTAACGAATTTATTAAACTCATTGAGGAAAAGGGATAAGATGCTCAGCATAGCCTCGCATCTTATCTTTTTCCCCAACTTGTTTAATTTAATGATACATGAGCACTCATGTAAGATCTCTATATAAAATCATCACAGAAATACTGTGTACCATATTTCTTCAGTTACAAGGCGATGGGTTTTCCCTTCCAAAACAATCCGAAAAATCCATAAGATGGTTCTACAGTTTTGGGATTGTTTGGAAGAGAAAACCCCATCTTATAACTTGTAATACATGTACAATATTTTAAATATTTACAGTTTTTTATTCTTTTTGCATGTGTATTTTATACTTCAATCCAGGTATGTAGCTTGCTCTAAGTATATACTTAGAACTCTGCTTGTCCCAAACCTGCTGATTACCCAGCATACATGTGATGTCTCCCGGATCATCCGGGAGTCTCCCGGAAATGAAGTCCATCTCCCGCGCTCCCGGAAAGCCTTCAGAATCTCCCGGATGCTGAGTTTTCCCTTCATAATTTTTTTCTGATACCCCTTTTCCAACGCCATGCCCTTTTTCCCTGACAGTAAGGAGATATCCACATGTGTATTGACCTGTATTCACAGCACTAAATATTGTTTTGACTGTGCAATAAACAAACCGTCATGTCTGTTGACATTAATCCCATTAATCAGGTCACTAATAAACTCACTGACCCGTGTAAGAATTACCGCCGAAATGTGTTTAAGAAGATATGTCACGTGAAAAGAAGCCGATAGCCCTGTTTCACAACTACACAAAATAAACATGCGCAATACAGTCAGAGAGTTGTTTTCACGGCTTAGATTCCCTTAGACGCATAGGCAACAAATGCAAAAATCTGTTTAGGCTGCACAGAGGTGCAGGCTGATCGGTGTCTTCACTTGTCGCTCACTCCGTAAGGTACTTTTTCTCCCAAATGGCAAATGATATCTGAATTTATTATATATGGCCGATAACTTTGATCGTTAATGGTGTAAAAATTATGCATGAAAGTTTTGATATTTCTGTCTTGTGCATGGGTATAGTTTGTGTCAAAAACAGAATTTGAACATTGTTATATACATTTTTATCAGTTTTTACAGTTCTGAGTACCTTTAAACAAAACTTATTTGTTTATGAAAGAAGATAAGTAGATAAAACTAAAATAGAAATTTCAAGGGAGGCAAATCTGTATGAAATCTCAAGTATACCCTTTTGCAAAAGCTAGATTCTGTGCCAGACAGATACCAAACTAATGAGACAAATAACAGTAATATAATGATAAATGAATAATTATAATAATTAAAGAAAGGAGGTGTTTTTTTTTGTGGGGGGGAGAGGGTGGAGGGGGGAGGGGCTGGGGGAGTAACTCAAAAGTAAACTAAACAAACTGTACTATAGTTCATGTTCTGTTTTAAAATAAGAAAAAAATACAGTAAAGTATGTGAAACGACGCATCAAAGTTGCCGTCAAAAAGTCTCCCTGATGGAGAACTCAATCTCCCTGAAATGAAATCCAAATCTCCCACATGGTCTTCGGGAGTTCATCACATGTATGGGTGACCCAGTAAAAATCTAAAGATGCAGACTCAAACTTTTTCTTTCAGTTTGGTCTTGTAATATCAAGTGTGATTACAATAGAATCAATCAATGTCACCGATGTTATGGCAATTATGTTAGTTGCCTGACAATTTCCTTTTACTTGTTACTCTGCTGTTCTATCAACCACACTATATTAATCAGTAGTTCTTAAGTTATTTCAGGTTTTTCTACTGTTTCTGCCTTTCTTATTTTTCATAAATTAATTTTCCTGTTTTTCATTTTCCTATGTCCACTTTTCTCACAGAGACACAGACAGTGGTCAAGTGCAACTGATGTCTCTTGAAGAATGGATGCAGATGCCTCTATCGTACTGTAACATCCCCCTTACACAACTTGCAAGGACTGCCTGCAAGACTGAATACACATTAATGCATGAGGGTCTGGTTGGGGGGTACCAAAAATCACCAATCATTAAAATTTTAGCCCCTCATGCATTTTGCATCAGTGAGATAAAGGTTCGAAGTAAAAAGCATGTAATTGTTTTATCATTAAAAACAAATATTCTCCACTATATAGAACACACACCCAGTCTTAAATGGTTATATGACCCGATTATGCCATAACCTATGTGAGAAAGAGTATAAATTTCTTTTAATGATATAGCAGTGCCACTGGACTGTTGCATAATAGGATTATTACATCCAATAAACAAGAATATTTGTCTTTAAAACAGTGTGAAAAAGATTAAAATCAAGTTAAATATAGTGTATTTGCCGAAATCGCACACTGCCGAAATTATATTACATTGAAGTACTTACCGTGCTTAACGAGAACGTAATTAATCGAGTATTTCGACGATGTATTTTTGCACATACGTTTAACATAACCCCGAATAATGTGTCTTCACCATAAACACATCACGTAACTCTCAGTAACTTGGAAATATGGTAAATTTCATTTCTTCGTCGATGTGCTGGAAATATTCATGGATCTATCTGCATGAACTTCGTGCCTTGTAGGATGGAATGATGCACGGTGAGTGAGCGATAAAGTGAGTGAACGGACGAGCGAGCGGGTGAGTGAGAGAGAGAGGATTGATCGATTAGTGGGTGAGTGGATGGACAGGTGCATGGATGGATAGATGGGTAAATGAGTGTGTGGATGGTTGGTGAATGAGTGAATAAGTGAGTGAGTATAAAACAGGATGGATGGATGGAAGGATAGATGGATGGATGGAGGGATGGCTAAATAAGTGAGTGAGTGGGTGGATTGATGGATGGACGGATTGATGAATGAGTGGGTTAGTCGGTCAGTGAGTTTGTGAGTAGATGGATTGATGGACTGATAAAAGGATGTAAAAAATGAGCGAGTGACTGAGTGAGAGGGAAAGAGTGAGTCAGGGTGTGTGTGAGTGAGTGAGTGAGTGAGTGGGTGAGTGAGTGAGTGATGGGTGGGTAGATGAACTGATGGATGGATCGGTAGGTTGGTGGGTTGATGGATAAGTAAGTGAGTGGGTGAGGATTGGTTGGTGGGTGGATGGTTAGATGAATGGATGATTTAAATGGGTGTGGTGTGGGCTGGTGAGTGAGTAAATGAGTGAGTGGGAAGGCGAGTGTGTTATTGCGTGAGTGGGTGAGAGAGTAAATGAATGAGTGAGTGAATGGAGTGAGTCAGTCAGTCAGTCAGTGAGTTAATGAGTGAGTGAGTGAAAGGTAAATAAGTGAGAAAGTAAATGAGTGAGTTAATAAGTGACTGACTGAGTGACTGACTTGATTGGTGGGAAGATGCACGGATGGATGGATGAACGGATAGATAGCTGGATGGAAAGATCGATGAGTGAGTGATTGAGTGATTGATTGAATGAGTGAGTGAGTGAGTACGTGAGTGAGTGAATCTGTTAGTGAGTGAGTAAATGAGAGAGAGAGTGAGAAAGTAAATGAGTGAGTGACTGACTGACTTGATAGATGGCCTGGTGGTGAGATGCATGGATAGATGGATGAATGGATGGACGTAGTGATGGAAAGATCGATTAATTGATAAATTGATCGATAAATTGATGAAAAGATCGATTAATGGATGGAAGGATGGATGGATGGATAAGTGAGTGAAGGAGTGAAGGAGTAAGAGAATGAGTGAGTAATTGAGTGAGTGAGTAAGTGAGTGGATGAGTGATTGATGGATGGATGATTGAGAAAGTGAGTCAGTCAGTCAGTCAGTCAGTAGATAGCTGATTAGATGGATAAATGGATGGATGGATGGATGAGTGAATGAGTGATTACTTGAGTTAGTAAGTGATTCAGTGATTGAGTGAGTGAGTGTCTGAAAGAGTGGATGGATGGATGGATGGGAAGATCGATGAATTCATGGATGGATTGATGAGTGAATAAACGAATGAGATATTGAGTGAGTGAATGAGTGAGTGTGTGAGTAAGTGATTGGATGGTAGGGAGAGTGAATGAGTCAGTGAGTATATGGATGGATGGATAGATGGAAATATCGATGAATTGATGGGTTGATGAATGGATGGAAAAGTGAGAGAAAGAGTGAGTGAGTGAAAGAGTGAATGAGTGAAAGAGTTGGTGGTGAGTGAGTGGGTAAGTAACTAAGAAAATGGCTGAGTGAGTATGTCAGTCAGTCAGTCTGTCGGTCAGTGAGTGAGTGAGTGAGTAGATGACTGGATGGATGAATAAATAAATGGGTAGATGAATCGCTTAGTGAGTGAATGAATGAGTGATTGGTTGAGTGAGAGTAAGTGAGAGTTTCAGTTAATGTGTGTGTGAGAGATTCAATGAGGAAATGAGTGAGTGAGAGAATAAAGGAATGAATGAATTAGTGCATGAGTGAGTATGTTAATGAGAGAGCGAGTGAGACACCGAGTGGATGGACGGATGAGTGAGTGAATGAATGAGTGGGATAATGAGTGATTGTGTGAGCGAATAAGTGTTTGGGATATTGGGTGGCGGATGGTTAGATGGATGAGTGATTGATTGAGTGTGTCAGTTACTCAGTAAGTGAGTAGATGGATGGATAAATGGATGAGTGAGTGAATAAGTGAGTGCTTGAGTATGTGAGTGATTGAATGACAGATTGAGAGAGTGAGTGAGTGAGTTAGTTGAGTGAGTGAGTGAGTGAGTGAGTGAGTGAGTGCTAAGTGAATAAGTGGATGGCTGAATGCCTGGATGGATCGATGAATTGACGGATTGCTGGTTGGATAAGTGAGTGCATGAATGAGTGAGTAACTGGGTGGTTCGGTGAGTGGGTAATTGAGTATATGGATGGATGGATGGATGGATGGATTTTTGTGTAGGTAAGTGAGTCAGTCAGTTGGTCAGTCATTAAGTGACTCAGAAGATTGCTGGATGGAGCGGTAAATGGATGGATGGATGGATGAGTAAGTGCGTGGGAGAATAAATGAGTGTTTGAGTGAGTAAGTCTGTGCTTGAGTGACTGAGTGAAGGAGTGGATGGATGGATGGATGGATGGATGGGTAGGCGAGTGAGTGAGTGACAGAGTGAGTGAGTAAGTGAGAGAGAGAGAGAGAGAGAGTTGATTGGTGGATTGGTGGATAAATGAATGGATTGATGGATGAACGGATTGATGAATAGATGAATGGGTGTGTTAGTCAGCGAGTTAGTGAGCAGATGGATTGATGGATTGATAAATGGATGAAGAAATGAGTGAGTGAGTGAGTGAGTGAGTGAGCGAGTGGCTGATGGATTGCTGGGTGGTTAGATAGATGGATGGGTGGGTCGATGGGTTGGTTGGTTGATTAATAAGTAAGTGAGTGGGTGATTGGATTGGTTGATGGTGGAAGGGTGTATGAATGGATAATATTATAGATGTCGGTTGGGCTGGTGAGTGAGTGAGTGTAAGACAGGATGGCTGGATGGATGAATGGATGGCTTAATAAGTGAGTGAGTGAGTTGATGGATTGCTGGTTTGATAGATGGATGGATTGATGGACAGGCGGATGTATGTATGTATGGATGGATGGATTGTGGGTTGATGGGTTGATTGATTGATAAGTAGGTGAGTGGGTAATTGCATTTGTTGGTAGGTGGATGGGTGTATGGCAGGATGGATGGATGGATGGACGATTTCGGGTGGGCTGGCGAGTGGGCTAGGAAGTGAGTGAGTGGGCGAGCGAGTGAGAAAAGACAGAATGGCTAGATGGATGAATGTATGGATGGATGCATGAGTAAGTGAGTGAGTGAGTAAGTAAATGAATGACTGGTTTGATGGATAGATGGATTGATGGATGAGTAGATGTATTGGTGGATGGATGGTTGGATGAATGGATGGATGGATGCATGAATTAGTGACTCAGTCAGTCAGTGAGTTAGTGAGTCGATGGATTGATGGATTGATAAATGGATGAATGAATGAGTCAGTGAGTGAGAGAATGATGGATTGCTGAGTGGGTAGATGAATGTATGGATTATTGCATGGATGGATGGATGGATGGATCGATGGGTTGGTGGGTTGATGGATTATTGAGTGCGTAATTGAACTGTTTTGTCAGTAGATGGGTACATGTATAGGCCGTTTGCGATAAAGTGGAGGGTAAAAAAATCGATTTAATTTCATTACTACTGAATAATTTTTTTACGAAACTTTGCAGAGCTTAATCTATTACCCATACGAACTCATGCAAGGAAACTCAGAATTTTTTGACAGTTAAATAGAAAAATGTCAGATCAACTACATGTTAAAAGCGGCCCCTAATCTTTGAAGATTTACGCTTGGTTAGTGTAGTTTTGGGAACAGCCAGTGTTGTACAGACTATATCCCTTATATGGACATTTACTTATATATAGGAGAAACGCATAAGAAAATCCCTTTCAAGTGACTGGCCCATTATCGTTAAAGCCTCACGTTTACCCAATAGTAGTGAACACATTTCAGACCGCACATGGTAATTTGTGAATGAATAATAGTATTAGTATAGTAACTATAGAACAACAATGGCTATTGTACCATTATGGTTACCTCCTGTGTAAGAATGGCATAAAAGTGAGAGGAAAAATGGTAATGATTAATAGAGTAACTTTTCATTCAAAGGTCAAAAAATTCTGAATTTCCTGCCCTGAGTTCGTATAGGTAACAGCTTATGGTATGCAAAGCTTCATGAAAATCCAGGCAGTATTAATGAAATTAAATCGATTTTTTGCCCTCCACTTTTTCGCAAACGGCCTATATATGAACGGATGATTTTATAAACGTCGGTTGGACTGGTGAGTGAGTAAGTAAGTGAGTTGGTAAGCGTGTGAGTTAAAATGTGAGAGAGGGAGATAATTAGTAGGTGAGTGAATAAGAAGTTAATGAGAAAGAAAATGGGTGAGTGAGTGAGTGGGTGGCCTACTGACTGACTGGCTTATTTGTGAAATGAATTGGTGGGAGATGGATGGATGGATGGGTGGTTTGATGTATGAATAAGAAAGTGAGGTAGTGAATGAGTGAGTGAATGAGTAAGTGAGTCTGTGATTGAGATGATGGATGGATTATGGATGAGTGAGTAAGTTCGTCGGTCAGTCAGTCAGTTAGTCATTGAGTAGGTGAGTTAGTTGGCGGGTGGAATGGTTAAATGGATGGATGAGTAAGTAAGTAAATGAGTGAGTGGTTCAGAAAGTTAGTCATAAAGGGATTGATGGATTCATTGATTGATTTATTGATTGAGTGAGTGAGTGAGTGAGTGAGTGAGTTGATGGATGGCTGGTTTGATGGAAGGATGGATTGATGGACGGGCGGATGTATGGATGGATGGATTGATTGGTGGGTTGGCGGGTTGATTGATCGATAAGTAGGTGAGTGGGTAATTGGATTTGTTGGTAGGTGGATGGGTGTATGGATGGATAATTTTATGGATGTCGGGTGAGCTGGTGAGTGGATGAGCAAGTGAGTGAGTGACAGAGCGAGTGAGTATAAGACAGAATGGCTGGATGGATGAATGGCTGGATGGATGGCTGAATAAGTGAGTGAGTGAGTAAGTAGATGGATTTTTGGTTTGATGGATGGATGGATTGATGGATGGGTGGATGTATTGATGGATGGAATGATGAAAAAAAAGGATGTATGAATGGATAAATGAGTTGGTTAGTCAGTCAGTGAGTTAGTGAGTCGATGGATTGATGGATTGATAAATGAATGAATGAGTGAGTGAGTACGGGCGGATGTATGAATGGATGGATGGATTGATTGGTGGGTTGGTGGGTTGATTGATTGATAAGTAGGTGAGTGGGTAATTGGATTTGTTGGTAGGTGGATGGGTGTAAAGATGGATGATTTTATGGATGTCGGGTGGGTTGGTGAGTGGGTAACTGAGTGAGTGGAAGAGCGAGTGAGTAAGAGACAGAATGGCCGGATGGATGAATGAATTAATGAATGGCTGCATAAGTGAATGAGTGAGTAAGTAGATGGATTTTTGGTTTGATATATTGATTGATGGATGGATGGTTGGATGTATTGATGTATTGATGGTTGGATGAATGGATGGATGAAAGGATGGGTGGATGGATAAATGAGTGAGTTAGTCAGTCAGTGAGTTAGTGAGTCGATGGAGTGATGGATTGATAAATGGATGAATGAATAAGTGAGTGAAAGAGTGAGGGAATGAGGGAGGGAGTGAGTTAATGAGTAAGAGATTGAGTAGGTGAGTTAGTAGATGGATGGATAGATGGATGAGTGTGGAGTGAGTGAGTGAGTTTACCAGCTAGTGAGTCAGTGATTGGGGGGTGAGTGATTGAATAAGAGAGGGAGTAAATGAGTAAGAGAGTGAGTAGGTGAGTTAGTAGATGGATGGATGAGTGTGGGGTGTGTGAGTGAATGAGTGAGTGAGTGAGTGAGAGCAGCGAGCGAGCAAGCGATTAAGTGAATGAGTGGAGGAGTGATGGACTGAGTGCTGGAGTGAGTATATCTACTCACTCCATCACTCCTTTACTCCATCACTCATTCACTTACTCGCTCGCTCGCTCGCTAGGTCTCTCGCTCACTCTCTCACTCACTCACTCACACTGATAAGATTAAGATTAAGATTAAGATTTATTCAGGAATTAAGATCATTTAACAAAGTAACTTATACTATCTAAAAGCGATTTTTGAAATTAAAATTTAAAAATTAATCAACAAGTGAGGTATTTAAGAGCACACTTAAATGATATTTATGTATATATCTATATGGATTTAGTTTAAGAAAAATAAAATTATCACAGTGAATTTGACTAGAACTTAAGGAGTTTTGGAATGAGCTAGGCTGCTAGAAGTAAAAAACTAACACCCACACCCATTTTCACTGATTCGAAAGATTCGTTCTTAATACCCATGGATAGCCCATAAAGCCTAAATGGCTTATTTCCAATGGGGTCCATTCAGGTACGAACAAGACTTTGGCACGGAAAAGTATGAAGTATTGCACAGGTTAACACTGAAAGCTCTATAAAAGGGAAGATTTTTATCACCGAAGAGTGCTCGAAGAGGAAAGACAAAACCAAAGGTCATATCTGTCACACACACAAGTGGACCAAGGGAGCGAACCCGCAGGCTTTCACATACTGACCCGTCAGGGAACTGGAACCGGAGTGTCACTTTAAGCTTCTCCACGAACCACCCCCGTATCTCGAGGAACAGTGTGCCCAGAGCATACGGTGGGCCAAGTGTGTGTGCTACAGGCATGATAGCACTGTGAGTGATTAACTCGGCTGTTAGCACTGCTATCACAGACAAAAGAGGAATGTTATATGCTCAATAATATAAGAACAGCTCTTGCTCAGTTGCACAACAATACTCAAGCAGATATTTCTTGAGGGCTATTTTAAATTTCTGTGGGCTTTCCAATTTTTTCAGCCACTCAGGAAGAGAATTCCAATCTTTGATACCAGTATAATAAAAAGTTGAGTCCTCGACGCCTTTACAATTTGGAACCAGTGACCTATATATTAGAGTGACTCGCATCTCCAGTTAAATTTAGGTATTTTTCCAATAGACGCTTGTCGTGCCGCTGGACAGGTGAGTGGCTGAAAAAAATCGATAATTCTATCGACCGCTTATTTCGCATCTAGAAATATTTTAATATTTTATCTGTATAAATCATGTATTCTTACAAACGTTTGCGTTAAATTGTGTACTCAATTTCCGAAATTTTGATACCAAACTTGCCAAGTTTTTATACGGTAGTTTTACTTGACGTAGTAAAAAAAAAAAACGGGATGGAGGGCTTTTCAATATTAATACGGGAAACTTGTTTTATTATGCATTTGGATTAGGATTTTGCTCTTGACTCTCTCTTACTTAGGAAAATATGCATGCATTGAAAATTGAAGGAAGTCAGTGACATAGGTTTTAATTAAGCTGAGTGGGTTGGAATTTCTATCAGAAATTATCGACGTGAATCGCCCATTTCATTAATGTTTACATAATCAAATTACTATTCAACGTTAAGGTAAGCTTTGAATTTTATGATGATGTATTAGAGTAGGAAGTTTTGTGATTATTTTGCTTGGTTTTGGGGTTAATTTTAATTGATGTGACAGTTCTTCAATGCATAACTAACAAACCCTCTGAACTCATTGTTGTATGGCGAAAACTGTGAAAAACAAGTTTTATTTTAAGATTATTTTGACCCATTGAATCGGCACGAAATTGCATAAAATAGCACTCAAACAATTAACAAGGCATTCAACTTTATGAAAAATATCATTTCGAGGCTCAAAAATAGTTATTTTGGGAGCCTTATTCAAAAACGGGGGAGTGGGGTTTTGAACATCCTGATTTGCCGATTTTCGCTACTTTCCTAAATAAGCATATATTTATACTGTCATAAGACCATCATGATAGTAAATAATTGTCATGAAAATGATATTAAACAACATTTAGATCCTTCCCCTTCCGTTTCCTAATGCTAAAATATTACCTCAAACCTTATTAACGACGGAGTACATAGTAAAAGAAGTGATGGTTTTTACGGCGGCGTCGCCATTTTCTTTCGAGTGACCAATGTTTCTCAATTTACATCGTTAAAAATGAGCTCCAAAACCAAGCAAAATTATCACAAAACTTATATTCTAATACATCATTATGAAATTCAAAGCTTACCTTATCGTTGCATAATAATTTCACTATGAAAACACCGATAAAATGGGCGATGCACGCCGTTAACTTTTGACAGAATTTCAAGCTTTTTCAGCTTGCATTAAAAAAGGTGCTCGGGTAGGAGGCGCTGCAGACGCATGCGCGACACGCCTCTTTGGACCGAAAGGTGAAGACGCGAGTCACTGTATTTATAGGTCACTGTTGGAACTAAGAAGTTGTACCCACTAGACCTAGTATTATGGTGATGTACGTCTCTCAAAGGTACAAAATTTTCTTGAAGGTATGAAGGACACAAGTTGTTGAAGATCTTATGCACATGATTTAATCTTAGTTGTTTTACCCTAGTTTCAACATTGAGTAAATTCAGGTTCATAAGAATATCCGATGTGATCCTTGTTCTAGGTCCTAGTTGATTAATGAATCTGATGACTTTCTTCTGAGCTATTTGCAGTTTCTTTTTCAAACCTTTGTTGAGGCCAGCATACCAAGATGAACATGAATAATCAAAGTGGCACAATATCAAAGCCGAACATAAGTTTTTCCTAGTTTTTGCTGACAGACTATTACTTTGTCTGACAGACTATTACTTTGTCCTTACAAGTACGTATCACCAGTATCAGTCATTGTATAGGAGGTTTTTTCGTGACGCACTTCCGGTTCTATAAATAGACTCGGGATAGCCCTGGCCGTCAACCTGGCCGAGAGTTACTATTGAAAACCAATGTTTCTATGCCACTTTAATGTGGTTTAGTGATGTTTTTAAAAAATAAATGGTAAAAATGAATAGTTTATATTAAAATTAAGCATGATATACTACTTTATTGTGATTTTGATATATATTAGCATTTTTAAAATTTAGTTATTTTATTCTTTTTAGGATCTACATTAGCATTTTTGAAATTTATTTATTTCATCTTTTTCGATAAAGCTAGAGAGCGTTTCTCTTCTTCTTTTAAATGTTATGATAAAGAATAATGATAATAATAATTATGTTGAGAATAATAATAACAATCCAGTGGCCAACGAGAAATATCGTCAATGTCAGTCTTTAAACAATGAAGGCGACGAGCTGCCCCGAAATTTCTAGGGCGTGCGCAGGAAAATTCCTTCCGACATATATGTTTTTACCCAGCTCGTAATTAATATACATTTTTTTAAAACAATTTATTGTCATTTGTGCTTTTTACATGTCTATTTGTAAAAGTTGATCGCAGGGAAAAGTTGGGTGTCATCGGATTTGGCCGCTCGGTGCTGATTTCCTCCACAATCATGAAAAAACGTGATCCGTTTTATGAAATAGAAGTTGTTTACCTGGTTGAAATTATATCAATTAAAATGTAACAGATGTCTTTTAAACATTCAGTTGTGACTGATTGTATAGGCGGTTTCAAAGTGTCTAATTAGATAATCTTTAATTGTTAAGTTAACTAACATAATCGTATAAGCTTTTAATATACGAGTCAGTAAAATTTTAAGTATTTCACCGGTACATAGAATAACCGAAAAGCACAGAAATACCGGAAAGCACTTGAATAACCGAAAAGCAATTTTAAAAAATCAGTTTTTATAGGAATTATCATTGCAATATTATTTTCATGAGTTAAAGATGCATTGAAAAGAGTTATTTTACAGACTACAGTTGTCTCGGTTTCACGACTGACAATGTGAACCCACAAAATAGTGCACAAACAAATAACCGAAAAGCACTTGAAACTAGTCATGTTTACCATTGAAATTTGTGTCAAAGATTGATAGTGTGTTCAGTACATATATATGACATAAACTGTTTTCGACTATTCCCAATCATGCAATTTCATTTACTAATTTGGATTGTTTTGTTTGTACATAAAGCAGATGACAGTTCCCATGCCTTGTTATAACCGACAAGCACTGGGAGAAATGCTGAACATTATTATCGCCCTTTTCTTTTACAATGCTATTTTAGTACGACATCCGAAGTGAACAAATATCACAGATAGTACTACAAATAATTTCCAACCCCGAAAAGACTTACTTAGATAATTATTCTCATGTAAAACTAATTTTTGCAATTGCTTTTCGGTTATTAAGGTGCTTTTCGGTATTTCTGTGCTTTTCGGTTATTCTATGAACCTCGTAGTTGCACATGTATGTGTCCTGTCGGTGCTTTGATGTACATGTATGACACGGGAAAACCTGTTTCAGAATGTGGCCTTACTAAACATACATGTAGATTGGAATAGATTTACTCGGCAATGAATTGTCGATGCGACTAATAAAAATTGTTGCTATATGTTAGTGTGTTGTTATTGTAATGTCTACATGTGTTGTTAGACCAGTTCCTTGCACAACTTCCGTTTCGCATGACTCACTACAGTAGACAAGCGTAAACCACTGGACTCAGGCGGCAGAAACTTGACTGGTAGATCTGGTTCTCAATACACAACCTAAACTTTTAACAGCGCCGGGAATCATGTTAGAGAAACTTCCTATCTATAAATATCTTCCTACTGGCAGGAAAGGTTACAGCAGGTGCTTTGTCTTAAAAGCAAATTATCTGAAAACCGCATTAGATAGATCTAATAGCTCTTTCCCAAATGTTTACTTAACAGTCTTGACGAAAGTAGCTGCATTTTCAAACAGTGTAGATCCTGACGAGTGAGTCGACTCTGGATGAGACGCCATATCTAGAGCTACACCGTTTGCCCTCCAGTCTTTGGGTTTTCAATACGATACAGTTTGGAAGAAACATTTGTTATTTTGCATACGTAGACGTTTTTTTGCGGCGATTGATCTGCATCTGCACTGTTTGCCTATGCTGTTAGGCATGAATGGGTAAATCAAGTAATTCGTAATAAACTTCTTGTATCTTGTGGGCACACTAACAAGCAATTAAAACAAAAACAAGGCGCAATTATTTTCTCGGAAGCTGGTGAGAAAAATAGTCTCAACATAAACATTCAAGGAGAGCGATAAATAACTAATACACACGGCCGAGATATAAATAGATATGCAGTACGTCAGTAAGGGAATATCTGAACTATTTATAGGTAACCCAACATCGTTTGCACTAGGCGTCTATTTAGTCGCCTGGGAACGAGGCAACATGTGTTGTGTGCCTATTCGGGAAACCGCACTTCCGGTTTTATGGTCACGTGGTTTGCTTGGTTACGCATGGCGACGGTGACAACATACCGTTACACTGTATGCGTTATAATATAAATATATGTAAAAAATTTAATTTTAAGTTGCAAATATTGCCTAGGCAGGCCTGAAACACTATAATATATTAGTGATACTTAACCTCCTTATGCAAACAGTAAGCTGCCGATCATCAAAAAGGAGAAGAAAATAAACGAAATAAAAGCACATGATACACAGACCGGGTCATATGCTTACTTTTTATATTGATACATTAGTCAGTAATTTGAACAGTAGTTCTAATAGATGGAATATAACATTAGTACATGATGATGATAATAATAATAATAATAATAATAATAATAATGATAAAAATATAATGATAATATGAAGAAATAGCAAACGCAACAGATGTAGAGAATCTAGTCTTTACTCAATCTCAACACATTCCCTATCAACCCCGTTTCGTTCAGTCCAGGAAATCAAATACTTGCTAAACTGTTAAGATATGTGATTTATTAATGGAATCAAAAGAAATATTAAAATGCATTAAATTTTAGGGTTCAATTACTAAGAACACCAGACACTTAAATCAAGAAAATAAGTTCCCCACCGCCTCTCTTCGCACACACTACATAGGCCAAAGACATATGCTTACTTTTAAATTTTGAACACCAGAAACGGTAATAATAATGATAATAATAATATGACAATGGAGAATTAACATTACAACCCTTTTCATACAGTCCTTCACCCCAACCTCCCCAGGTTCCAATCTGTTTTTGAAAAAAACGAATATACTGACTTTAGCATGAGGACATGTCATTTATTAATGGAATCAAAAGAACATATTGAAAGGCATTTTAAAGTCTTCATTGCCCTGCCAGTGAAAACAAACAAAAATTTAAATAAAATAAAATTAAGTGTAAACACAGATCATTATGAAAGGCTTCACAACCTTTACGTTTGGTAATAAAACGTTGGTTGATGTTCATATATTGTGTCACATTACTGGCAAAACGTAAGGGGGAACATGTTTTTAAAACATGACAAACTGCTCCCAAAAATACAATTTTCCTTTTCTGTCGCCCGTCAAGCGATGCAATATTTTACAAAAGCGGGACAATGATTTGTGCCCACATTTAGTTTAGTTTAAACATATTTTATTTCATCAACATGCCCACATTTGTACATTGAGAGAGAGAGAGAGAGAGAGAGACCGAGTGAGAGAGATTTAAAAAAAAAAACGCAGAAGAGGCTAATGACTAATATTCCATATAAAGTAAGGAGTGATAATTTCTATTTGGTTTAAACATATTTATTTCAAAAGATTACAATCATACATGTATATACATAATTTGAGAACATTTAAAGGATCAGAACGGAAGCAGAGCTTATTGAGTTCTTATCCCATATATATATATACAACTTGTATCATTGTGGCGGACTTTATAACCTTTTAGATGAGTTTGATATAATAGGCAAATATTACAAAATCAGCAGAATAGCATTTATAATTTCTATTTATTTCGGAAATGGATCGGCCTAGTTGGTGAGTAAAACTTCACAGTTTTGGAGGTCAGTTGTAAAATAGATCACAACAATTAAGTGTGGGGAGCGCGAATCTATGTCTAGTTACAACTGCTGGACAAACCACGAGTTCTTACTCAGCGTTAAACCTGAAAAGAATATTCATTTTCTGCAGTCCTAATTCTAACATTGTTTTGCATGCACAGTGGTTTCATATATTTCCAAAAACTCGCGATACGTAATTTAATTTTATGTAAAAATTGTTCAACGTAAGGCTATATGTGTGTATGTGATGAATCATCTCAGTAAATTATTTCAGCTAGATCTTGATAGTCTGAGCAAAATCTTTAATCAGCATTCTTCATTATTTTGTTTTATTTCCTTTATTTTTATTATTATTGTTGATATCATTATTATTATTTCCTTATTATATTTAATATAATATTTTTACCGCTACTTCGTAATTATCAATTATTATAACTTTTAGTATTACTTTTTGACAAGATTAATTACGTTGATCATCCTCGGTATATTCACGCAATTTAGGCTGTAGCGTTTTTTAAGATTTATATTTGTTTGTTTTATTTTTTCAATAATAATAATAATAATAATAATAATAATTAATCTAATCATAATGTGTTGTGGTCTTAGCCTGTCACGGCAGATACTTGAGTAGTTCTTGCGCGCGCGAATATTGACAGAGTGATAGTCCATAAAAAATGTATTTTTGATTGCTTCCGTGCGTAAAGTTTGCGAAATATGCTTGACAAAACCAGTTTACATTTTTGTTATAAAAAAAAACAATGTATATTTCACGAAAATTTAGAGTAAATATAGTTAAACGTTCAAATACACCTAAATCACGTCAGTCTGGCAGTGCGTTGCTATGGATGGTTTTCACCGTCTCCAAGGAGCCGCCATTACTGTGACGTCACGGCGGTTTCTGTTTCTGTTTCTGTTTCTGTAAATCCCGCCAGTAGAATGGCGCACCCAGGTCGTTGACCGGTAGTTGTTTTACGTTGATTTGTTGATTTGTTGTTTCACATAAGTAGGTAAATCCAGGAATAGCAGCTATATACACACTATGTACAGACAGGTTAGACTTGTGGTGGCGGCCACATTGATAAATCGGGGATATGGTTTAATTGGACAAATTTCTGTATAGTTGCAACCTTTTTGCATGCAACCGGAAACAGTACCTACGACTCAGAGCCTCCAGCTGCAACAAGACCTCCTCTGCAACACGGGCCCCCTGCAAGCTCATCAGGTTGTGACTATCTAGCAGAATCTTCACCAACTCCGTCCTTGATCGTGATGCCCAGAATTGCTGACCAAACTGACTAGCCAGGAACACCCTGATATCTTTCAATGACGAGTCTCTAATCTCAGCCAGAGCAGGGCAACGAAGGAGAACATGAGGTAAATCTTCTGGGCCGAGTCTACACAACGGACAGGTCTCATCCACACTGTACTGATTGAATCTAGCTTTTGTGGACTGAAGCATATATACTCCTGTCATCATACGTACTTTAGTGACACTTCTTCTAATATCATGCACATTGTTTGCAGCTGATTCCCATACTGTATGAGTAACACCCACCGCCATCGAAGTAAGATTACAGTTGACCAGGGTAGACCTCGTCTGTGCATCTGCAACCAAACGCTGGGTCCAGAACTGACATATTGACTCACGAGTGATCTTTTTCCAGGAGAACTTTGTATAATTTTCAAGACAGGAGGGCTGAGGAAGGTTATACATATCCAAGATGCATTCAACCTTACAAAAGAAACTACCCTGGCATTTAAGTGTCAGCTGTCGAGCCATCAACCCCTTTATCTTCTCATTTCTAGAACGGGCAATGGAGTGGAGTAGACTTAACTGCCTCTTATGTAGTTCGGCCTGTATTGGAAGAGCGCCCAACAGCAGCTGTACTGCCGAAGAGACCGTCCGCTCTGGTAACGATTGTAGTTTCTTCAGAGTTGATACGTGGAACCGTTGTAATTGACCGACTTGGGTGTCAGTCAGCGACAATGTCTCCAGACCGTACAACAACCTGGGAATCACATAGACCTGGTATATCCTAAAGGAGATCTTCGGATTTAGTCCACTCGTACCATGAACCCCAGTTTTCATCAGGGCATACAAGGTCCTTCGGGCTGCACTTATTCTTTCTGTGATATTGACGGAAGTTTCTGATTTTTCTGCCCTAGTCAGGCCAAGATGGATTAACTTTGGTTCAACCCGTACCTCTTTTGAACCTAGCTTCCAAGTAGTTATAATTTCATTGTTTCTTACACTTTTATTAACATTACGTCGTAAAGCTGTACTCTTTTGGGGGTGAATAATATATCTCTTCTCCTGTGAGTTGATATAAGCAAGATTGAGCATTAGCTGCAGTTCATCGTCTCTGGAAGACACTAGGAGAACATCATCAGCCACGGTCGGGCATCCCACATACAGGTCACCAATATACTTCCCTAGAGATCTAGATTCCATCTCCAAGAGAAAGTCATTGAGAAAAGTCTTGTAGAAATGTGTAGATAGAATCCCTCCCTGGCGCACCCCCTGCAGAACAGAGAACGACTGACTCATCTCTCCACCCCACTTGACTCTTGCGGTAAGCCCTCTGTACATAGACCCAATCACCTCCCACAAGTGTGAATTTATATTCTGATGATATAGCATCTTCATAAGGATGGGATGACTGACAACATCAAATGCCTTCTGGGTGTCCAGGGCGGCAATGTAGAGAGGTTCCTTTTTCTGCTTAGAGTCCAGAATACATTCAGACAAGAGCAACGATGCCATTGTGGGAGACAGGCCCTGGGTGAATCCGAACTGCAACCCGGATTGGTCATCATTTAGTTCATCAAGCTTGTTCAGGATGACAGACTCAAACAGCTTCCCAAGAATAGAAGAGACCGTAATGCCTCTGTAGTTATCCATCTTACGAGGATCTTTCCCTTTCTTATGAACCGGGGTAATTATACCAGACTTAAATATATCTGGAACCTTCTTCGTTTTTAGAATGTCGTTAAAGATATCTGCTATAATACGGAGCAGAACGTTTCCAGAATATTTTAGATGCTCCGCTGTTAATCCCGTCTCATCCGGTGATTTACCCGAATTCAGAGATCTGATGGCTTGGCGTACTTCCTTTTCACTGATAACAGGCAACCGATCAGGATCCAAACGGGCTATCTCTTGTATTAAGTCTAGCTGGTACAGGGACAGGTCCAAGTAGCTCTGATCATAGTTTGGGTGTGCATCGGGGACAGCCAGATCCTCAAAATATGCTGCAAAAGCTCTGCACTGCTGCAGGCTTTCCCCAACCTCTTCGTTGCCAACAATCAGGGAGACAGGATGACCTTGACGAACTGACTGATTTCTTCGTATAAGGCGGTAGAAATACTGACTTGAGGGATTCTCCATGAGCTCATGGTAGAAAGAGTCCCTGGCACTGGCGAATTCTCTTCTTATTTGTTTTCTGACATTATATTTGGAAAGTTTTCTTTGTATCGTCAAAGGATGTTCTGGGCCTGGAGATCCTGAGCTTTTCCAGAGATAGAAAATTCTTTTACATTCAGATTCAAGCTGTCTCACCGTAGGAGACAGTTTAAATTTTGGACCCTTAACCTTCACCAATCTATTCGGAACTGTCCTTCTACTGGCTGCCTTCAGGATTTGGATGAGTTGGTCAACCGGCTCACACGTACTGTCTGAGGTTTGCAGTAATCTCTCCAAGAGACATTGATACTGATTTTCATCTACTTTTTCCCAATTGAATTTTGTAACTTTTTTAAATGACTTATTTCTACTTGTACCACGTAATTTATCTTGATTTATATTCAGAGTAGCAGTCACACTGACATGCGAGGACATATTTATCGGGGAATACTCTCCGACGCAGACATTCCGCAATAACGACTGATCACTAGTCAGAATATAGTCTATCTGTGATGATCCCCCTCCGTAACCAAAGAAAGTAGGTGAATCGCCCATTCTGGTGTCCAGAAACAGCTGTTGTTCAGCAACAAAATCCTTAAGCATAGAGTCGTGAGGGTTCGAGCGGGTTGGTAGAAGGGAGCCATTCAGGTCGCCACACAAAACAATTTTGTGAGTACCAGAGTATCTTGAGGTAATGCCATATACCACGTCCAGCATCTCCATGTAGCTGTCTCGGGATGACGGAAGATTGAGTGTGGGAAGGTATGCATTTATTATACACAGACTGATGTCAGCAGTCACCAGTTCAACGGCTTGTACTCTCTCATTTCCATCCTCCAGGCGCCTGATACAGTTCGACCAAGCTTTTGGCCACATGATTGCAATTCCTCCTTTCCCTCTGGGCACTTGGAAGTTTGATATATTGTCATTCATATCACTACAGCGTACGTATGAACAATAGTTTGGCACCAAGTTGTCTATAACATCACTTTCAAATGACCATAACCATGTTTCCTGGAGGCAAATAACTCTGTCACGACTAGCTTGACTTATCAGTGTTGCTGCATTCCCCTTCACCCCTTCAACGTTGAAAGAAACAATGTCTACTGTCTTTCTGTGGGAGGCACTGGGTCTGGGGGCTCTTTGTTGAGGCTCGGGTCGCATAAAAAAGACGGAGTTGCGTTTGACTGTGGTAGAGATGCTATTTCATTTGAGCCACTGTGAGAAGCAGAAGTACTGTTTTCCACACTCAGTTCTCCCGACTCGTAGCTATTCTCGTCGCGAACAACAGGAGTACTCGGGTCCATAGCTGTCACCTCGTCAGAGGGGGGGTTTTCAGTTGACTGCCTTGAAGAGGGGATATTGTCTTTTCCGGAAAGCTGCAAAGAGGGAGTCCCAGCCCTTTGATTTGTAGGTGGCTTTGGGGATTGTTCGGCGAGACAGTCGTCACCCCCAGCAGGCCTGGGTTCATCTTGGCCGGTATGATCCGTAATAGCATTTCTTCCCAAACCGGACGTATTTGTAGTACGACTCCTACCTCTATTGGTGGTGTATATCTGACATCTAGAATTGGATTTATCTGCATCCATGGGCCTCTGTTTGCCAGGATTTATTCCTTGTACAATTGACCCAGATGTATCATAGTGACCAGTCCCTGTACCCCCAAGACCGGAGGTGGCTGCGTCAGGAACCATCGGAAGACTAGGCGGAGGAATACGACTGTCATAGGCAGGTTGAGGATGAGAAGCAGGTTGAAACGGAATTGGAGATTGAATCCCAGTCTGAGGCTGGGACAGATGAGGGGTGTGGCTGTCTAAGACTAGCCTAGGATGGAAAGAAGGCTGTAACTGTGTTGAGAACGGATTCCCATCAGGTTGTAATGGAGTTGATGCTTGAATCCCAGGCTGAGACTGGGGCGAATGAGGGATGTGGCTGTCAAGGACTGGCCTAGGATGAAGTGACGGTTGTAACTGTGTTGAGGATGGTTTCCCCGAAGATTGAAACGAAACTGAAGATTGAACCCTCGGCTGAGACCGAGGCGCATGAGGTATGTGGCTGTCAAAGACTGGCCGAGGATGGAGTGATGGCTGTAACTGTGTTGAGAATGGTTTCCCCGCAGGTTGAAACGAAGTTGAAGATTGAATCCCAGGCTGAGACTGGGGCAGATGAGGAATGTGGCTGTCAATGACTGGCCGTAGGTAAGAAGGCTGTAACTGTGTTGAGAGTGGGTTCCCAGCAGGTTGAACCGCAGTTGAAGGTTGAATCCCAGGCTGAGGCTGGGGCGGATAAGGGATGTGGCTGTCAAAGACTGGCCGAGGATGAGATGAAGGCTGTAACTGTATTGAAAATGGTTTCCCCGCAGGTTGAAACGAAGCTGTAGATTGAATCCCAGGCTGAGACTGGGGCGGATAAGGAATGTGGCTGTCGATGACTGGCCGAGGATGGAGAGACGGCTGTAACTGTGTTGAGAAAGGGTTCACATGTTGAACTGGAGTAGAAGGTTGAATCCCAGTCTGAGGCTGGGGCGGATAAGGGATGTGGCTGCCAAAGACTGGCCGTAGGTGGGAAGAAGGCTGTAACTGTGTTGACATGAATGGGTTCCCATACTGGAACTGGGTTGGAGGCTGAAAAGCAGGTTGAAACTGCGTCGGATACACATAGTTTGAGCTGTTTGTACATGGTTTCATCTGCGGCGCCCAGTTGGAGAAGGCTGGATTATAGTAGGATGTGGAAGGCCCAGGCTGGGAATGATGAGTAGCGATATTATTAAAGGCCGCCATTTGTTGCGCCTGAATGTTTTGCACCATACAAGTGTGGTTTTGAAGTTGCAAGTAAACCTGCGAACTATTCATAGTCATTAAGTACAGATTTTGAAACAGATTCATTTCAAGTTGCTTCAGCTTCATGTCAATTGAACCTAACTGAGTTTTTAAACCATCATCAAAGACTCCATCACACTGACCATTACTATGTGAATGTGAGGAATAGTTCTGTCCTCGCGATATCCCACTACTATCAGTTGATGTCGTTTGGACTTCAGAAATTAAGCCGTCCCTACGCCTAACTACCGAAACTGTATGTTCCAGCTCCTTTATTTTGGATTCCAGATTTTGTATATATTGAAGTTGGTCTAAATTAATTTGTTGCTGTTCAAGAACCTGAGTTTTCTTACTACGAGTATTACTTGAAGAAGTACCTTTAACTTTTTTATTATTACCAGAAGGCAGAAACAAAAACAGATCATCTTTAACATTTGCTCCATTCCCCTCGATCACATTATCTCCACAACCAGAATCAGAACATTCAGTCTTAGATTTATTTGAGCTCAAACAATCACCGCCCGAAGATAGCTTCCGTATGTTCTTACCACGTTGCTCTGCGGTACGAGTAAGGGAGCTTTTAGGAGTTATTGTCAGATCCACAGAAGACTCTGTATATGCATGATTTCCAGCTTTCGCACGTGACTGGCTTTCCATCGATGAGCCACCAGAACATTCCTGAATTGGAGTAACGAGATCTAAGTTCACTACTGGGGAATCAACATCAGGCGCGCACTTTTGGGGCTGAGTGTTATTAGCAGAAATTTCACTAGATCTAACATCTTGACTAATATCATTATCATAGTCTATTTCTATTTGAGAAGAGCCTAGTGGACTTGCAGTATTCTGCGCATTTGTGCTATCACTTTTACAAGTACGTTTAGTGTCGTTCAATCTGTCATCTCCGTATATCTGATTATCACTGCAATTGTCACATATGTAAGGAATATCATCATTAATCTTAGCCACTTCTGAGGGGCTTAGTCCTAAGCACTCATAATGATACCACGAGTCACATTCTTCGCAGCAAATAGTGTGTTGTTCAGCAACTTTTTCACAGCTAGGACATAAATAGAGTGTCTTGTTTGTGTCATCACTACACTCCTGTTCCGAACCGCCGGGAGATCTGCAACTAAGAGAGGGCTTCAATGTTTTTGAGTCACTATTTTCTAGTATCTGATTTGAGTGATAAGCTCTAATAACTTTTTCTATTTCAGCATTCACAAGATCAAGTTTATCACAGCACAGCGACAGTTTATTCCTAGGTAGCTCCAAACCATCTCTAACAAACACGTCCACCTTACTGCCATTTATCAGCATAACAGAGGTTGTGTGATAACAGTTTATTGTAAGTTTAGATAACTTTCCAGGATTACCGTCTGCCTTTCTGTTTACCACTTTATAACGGGTCTCAACGTTCATCCCTTGATCATCAAACGACTTTTCTTCACTGTATGCAAACTCAACTTGAAAATTACTCAGACTCAAAAAGTCAATAATACTTGATTTTGCATATTCGTATGCAGCTGTACTAAATTTCAGAACTAAATTTTTGTTTGATTTCATTTCTATGACAATATGGTCTTTCGCACAACCAATAAGTTTTTTATTTAAGGCATTTTCCTTATTAAGTGTGTAGTCTTTCGTGTTACAGACAATTTTCTTTCCAAGAGAGGATGCGTACAGTTCATTTGTGGCGCTTTTTCCAGGAGATACATTGGATGCTATCACCACAGACTTTTCTTCATTTGAGGACACCGTTTCCATCTGGACAGGCTTAAAAGAAACACTTCCTGGGTGGACTGCTGGACAAAGGGCTAAACTGGATGCAACGCTGTCATTTTCCTGTAATTTTGTTGAGGACTGTCGTCTTGTTAGCATCTTGTATGAGCCGTAGGCTGAGCAGGTAGCTGTTACATAAAAAGTGCCGTTTACAATTTTCTTGTCGTCTAATTTCAAGTTAAAATTCAGGGAACTCGTACAACGTCTAAAAAGAGTTCCATCCAAGAGTATAAAAAGAGTAAGAATGACGAACAGGGACATCTAAAAAGCTGGGATTCTAAAAAAGCAACATGGCCGCCATCACTTCGCCCAACACAAAATGCGCAATAAGTAAAAACACAGTTTAAAGTAATTGTAACTGCATAAAACCACTAGGCACAGTATTTTACAAGTAACTTTAAAACTTAAGACTTCATTTAAGAGACGATAAAAACAATTTAACACAATCTTTCAAGGATAAAACGATAAAATTTTCTTTCGTCTTCAATCACACGTCTTCATCCATTCGTTTTGCCCACTCTTCGGCGGTTTCCCGATATTTTTTTATATACCCGCGAGGGTCCTTGATTGGAAATAAACAATATTCAATTCAATTCAATAAATTCACGACCGACTTTGCACGATTACCATGCTATCAGTCATACTCAACCTGTTTTGCCTCCCTTGCAAGATTTGCTCTTCCATAAAGAGGTGTAAGAATATTGCGGGAAAAGCTGCACTTACCAGGGAATTTTTTTCTAAATTTTCAATGAGTGATTCTGAGGATAGCGACCTGCCCCCAGCATCAGAATGCGATGCTCGGTGTCAACAGTTTGCGGCAGTTACAGGCACTGACAGATCGGGTATGAAACCCACCACCCGCACCCGCATCCGTGCTCAAAACCCACCACCGGAAATTTTCATGGGAGCCGTAGGACTATTAAAAACAACTTTTTTCTGGACTTTCTGTGTTAAATATACGAAGACTTGAAAAAACAATACCTGATAAAAAATCTTTGCTAACGACGGCATATTTTGGACGAAAAAGATATTTTTTGCATTTCAAGGGGTATGAAACCCACCACCCGTCACCGGAATTTATTTTTTATTTTTCCCCGATTTATGTATTAAAAATGAATAAGTTTTTATTATTGCAATGTTTTATGACATTTTACTAAGATAACATTAGTATTCCTCAACGATTTCTGAAAACTCGACTGATATTAAGAAATAATTAACGTTTTTTTTTTTTTTAAAATATATTTCATTCTATAAATAAATCAGCGTTGCGGCATTTAGCTAGCTCACGAAACCGAAACGTCCTGTAATACAAAAAATATCGAAATCAAAGATATCGACTGAAGTTTCACAACTGATATTTAAGTTACCTTACTTGAAAAAGGGCGAGGATATCGGCACGACCGTCGTGCGGATATGAATCCTTATCGGCAAGACGGTCGTGCGGATAAGAATCCTTATCGGCAAGACGGTCGTGCGGAAAAGAATTCTTATCCGCACGACGGCGATCAGATACTCCATTACAGATGCTATGGTCTTTCTTACAATGGTTTCATACAACACCGTGTCAGCAATTCATATGGAGGATGTTAAATAACTTTAAAAATGGTATAAAAGCATCTTATGGCCCTCTTTTAAGTAGTTAAAACGTTTGAGAACCGGCACCCAGCTTTACCGCTAACGGGGGCAATCTTATTTTGGGCATATTCCAGTTCGATGTGCACAGATTGTATCGTTTATACATATGTATGTTAAAACGTATTCAGTCAGAGTGACAGTATGAGTTAGCACTGAAAAATTGGTTTAATTACCATTTTTTAATTTAAAGAAATTTTATTTGTTCTGCTTATGTACAAATCCTGAGATTTCAAAAAATAAATAAATAAACAACAACTAATAAGTGCAAACCCAACAATTGTTATATCTGACAATATTTATCAGACAAGTCAGAACTGACTTTGACCGACAAGTTATTAAAGGAAAGTTAGGCATGATTTATCAGACTAACTGTCTTTAACTTGTCGGTCAAGGTCAAAGATTTATTTCACTTGTTGGACAAGGGCAAAGATTTTTTGACTCATTTTATATCAGTTAAGTCTGCTACAATAAATTTGATTTTGCTCGATAATACATTTACATTATGTAATGCTATTTATTAATAGGTTTCGATATTTTCCTAAAAGGATTTATTAGTCTAGATTTCTTTCAGTAATTTGTCAGTCAAAATCAAAGATTAGTTTCTATTGCTAATTCAAATCAATGGTTTATTTCAACAATTTTTATATTGGTAACACATATTATAAATTTAAAAATTTAAAATGATTGGAATGAGACGGAATTAGGCCGTAAACACAATATTGACAAAAACTTTGCTGGGAAAAAAGTCTGACACAAGCAGGTCACAATAAAATATTTTCCTGATTCAGCTTGTCTGTCAAGGTCAAATATTTGTTTGAAATAAGTTAATGTCAGTAAACAAAATAAACTATTAATTGGCAAATGTTTTATGCGACAAATGATTTTTTTTATTTAAATAAAAAAAGAAAATAAAATAACAAAAAAAAATACCACGTGGAGTCTTGAACCCGGGGCGCAGGTTTACAAGGCCGCGCACATTGCCACTGTTTCTGTTTCTGTTTCTGTTTCCGTAAATCCCGCCAGTAGAATGGCGCACCCAGGTCGTTGACCGGTAGATGTTTTACGTTGATTTGTTGATTTGTTGTTTCACATAAGTAGGTAAATCCAGGAATAGCAGCTATATACGCACTATGTACAGACAGGTTAGACTTGTGGTGGCGGCCACATTGATAAATCGGGGATATGGTTTAATTGGACAAATTTCTGTATAGTTGCAACCTTTTTGCATGCAACCGGAAACAGTACCTACGACTCAGAGCCTCCAGCTGCAACAAGACCTCCTCTGCAACACGGGCCCCCTGCAGGCTCATCAGGTTGTGACTATCTAGCAGAATCTTCACCAACTCCGTCCTTGATCGTGATGCCCAGAATTGCTGACCAAACTGACTAGCCAGGAACACCCTGATATCTTTCAATGACGAGTCTCTAATCTCAGCCAGAGCAGGGCAACGAAGGAGAACATGAGGTAAATCTTCTGGGCCGAGTCTACACAACGGACAGGTCTCATCCACACTGTACTGATTGAATCTAGCTTTTGTGGACTGAAGCATATATACTCCTGTCATCATACGTACTTTAGTGACACTTCTTCTAATATCATGCACATTGTTTGCAGCTGATTCCCATACTGTATGAGTAACACCCACCGCCATCGAAGTAAGATTACAGTTAACCAGGGTAGACCTCGTCTGTGCATCTGCAACCAAACGCTGGGTCCAGAACTGACATATTGACTCACGAGTGATCTTTTTCCAGGAGAACTTTGTATAATTTTCAAGACAGGAGGGCTGAGGAAGGTTATACATATCCAAGATGCATTCAACCTTACAAAAGAAACTACCCTGGCATTTAAGTGTCAGCTGTCGAGCCATCAACCCCTTTATCTTCTCATTTCTAGAACGGGCAATGGAGTGGAGTAGACTTAACTGCCTCTTATGTAGTTCGGCCTGTATTGGAAGAGCGCCCAACAGCAGCTGTACTGCCGAAGAGACCGTCCGCTCTGGTAACGATTGTAGTTTCTTCAGAGTTGATACGTGGAACCGTTGTAATTGACCGACTTGGGTGTCAGTCAGCGACAATGTCTCCAGACCGTACAACAACCTGGAAATCACATAGACCTGGTATATCCTAAAGGAGATCTTCGGATTTAGTCCACTCGTACCATGAACCCCAGTTTTCATCAGGGCATACAAGGTCCTTCGGGCTGCACTTATTCTTTCTGTGATATTGACGGAAGTTTCTGATTTTTCTGCCCTAGTCAGGCCAAGATGGATTAACTTTGGTTCAACCCGTACCTCTTTTGAACCTAGCTTCCAAGTAGTTATAATTTCATTGTTTCTTACACTTTTATTAACATTACGTCGTAAAGCTGTACTCTTTTGGGGGTGAATAATATATCTCTTCTCCTGTGAGTTGATATAAGCAAGATTGAGCATTAGCTGCAGTTCATCGTCTCTGGAAGACACTAGGAGAACATCATCAGCCACGGTCGGGCATCCCACATACAGGTCACCAATATACTTCCCTAGAGATCTAGATTCCATCTCCAAGAGAAAGTCATTGAGAAAAGTCTTGTAGAAATGTGTAGATAGAATCCCTCCCTGGCGCACCCCCTGCAGAACAGAGAACGACTGACTCATCTCTCCACCCCACTTGACTCTTGCGGTAAGCCCTCTGTACATAGACCCAATCACCTCCCACAAATGTGAATTTATATTCTGACGATATAGCATCTTCATAAGGATGGGATGACTGACAACATCAAATGCCTTCTGGGTGTCCAGGGCGGCAATGTAGAGAGGTTCCACTGCGCTACGGCCCCTGATAGTCCCAATGTTGGTTGTTTTAGACCTATAATCTAAATTACTTAATGTCAAATGTTCAATATACAGCTGTTGTGATACCCACATCGGACTGTGTATTACTGTTACACTACAGTAATAAACTTGTTTTAAACGTTAACCTGATCATCCGACCCGATAAAAAGTATTCAGCAACTGATGTTGAAATACATAATTCGCATTTTCGCAATTATTCGCCGGCTCTATGTTCGACAGCCAAAAGGCTTCCATGATGAAATATAAGAAAAATAATTTAAATTAACATTGTGTGTTGTGACTCAAATACTTAAGAACAATTTATTTACAAACAGAAATGAAATAATATTATTATACCATAATAATAATTCTCAGAATGATTGCAACTTTGTCTATAGAATATCTGACCGCCGTCGTGCGGATAAGGATTCTTATCGGCACGACCGTCTTGCGGATAAGAATTCTTATCGGCAAGACCGTCGTGCCGATAAGGATTCTTATCCGCAAGACGGTCGTGCCGATAGTCACTCCCCTTGAAAAATTAATTTGTTCACTCAGTTAATTAAAAAAATCAGTAGATTAAACAAGCATGCTATTAGCACTCCCGGTCCAGTGATGCATTCATCTCCATTCCAGGACGTTGCGGGTTACTGTTACTGTTACTGTTACTGTTCTATAACTTCTGCCTGTATAGGCACACCTCCGTAGGGAGTCTTCTTGGGTAGTCTTTAGTTTCACGTTAGAGCCTTATTTAAAACTTCAGGAGTCTATTAAAATCTGGAGTTCACGCTACTGTGCACCACGGCGACCTTTTCCGCAAGTTTTCTTTTTACGCTTTGAAATTAGGTTTAGTCTTTTATATCTTTCAGTATGAAGGGCATAGCAAATTTTCTTAGATAGTGTTTCGATATCCCTAACCACATTTTTGATCTGACTGTCTTTGAGGTCAATAAACACACCTGCACTGTCTAGCAGCAACTGGACCAGAGTTTCAGCCCCAATGGGAGTCTGTATGAAGCCTTCAGCACACCTGATGATACTGTCCATGAAGCGCTGCCTCACCACGGCCAATGCACTGCACCTTACCAGGAAGTGATCAACTGTCTCTGGCTCTTCCTTGCACATGAGGCAGGTAGGATCAATCTCATTTTGATTGAAGGCTGATCTGTTAACTTGCAATATGTAAGTTCCAGTCACAAGCTTTAGTTTCAGGTGAACACTTGGAATATTACGTGCCAATCCGGAGTGCTGTAACAGCCAGTGCTTGTTTCCAGGGTAGTAACTGTCAGCTGTGAGATACTCCAGAGATGAGTACAGTTGAGCCTTGGCCTTGATTCTGTCAACCCAGTAGTTGTTAACTTGCTTGTTGACGTGGGACTTCCACTGCGACTTTGAGGGAGGTGTATCTATCACATTCCAACAGTCAGGCAGGTCATACTTGATGAACAGTTTACGCACCGCTATGAACCAGCTGTTGCTTTCGAAGTTCTTGACACACAGTTGTCTACGGGCTACACGCTTCTCTATTGAATCTTCACTTAGTCTGCAGAGACTTCCAAACAACACCAAGGCCCTTTTGTGGATAACGGCTTCAATTGGCATAGCTCCGGACAGGATATACACTGCTGGGTCGGCCACTGTGACCGGGAGTGATAGGATCTGCTTAATGAACTGTTTGTATGTCCTCTCCATCTTCTCCACAAGGGTTGTGTTTGGGAGTACCACCTCCATCCCATATATAAGGACTGGCAGGACGTATGTTTGCAGCAGATGAATAGAAATCTCAGGATCCAGCCCATTCTCACCATGGAGTCCTGATCCCATGAGGCTGTATACTGTACGTCTTGCTTTTTGGATGTTGTGGGAAACTGCACTCTCCTGTGTATCAGCAGATCTAAGGATCCCCATATGCATCGTCTCTTCAACTACCGGCATTGGCTGCTTCTTCATGGTCACGATCGTGTTATCAATGGGGGGCCGCCTAAGGTGATTGAGTATCTGCAGCAATACACTCTTGGTTGGTTGCAGCTGGAATCTTTCCATACCACTGAAGTCAACTGCTATGTTCACCAGAATTTGCAGCATCCTCTTATTTTCTGCCAGCAGGGCCACATCATCTGCACAACCGGGTGCAACACAGGAAATCTCGCCAATGTGACATCCAATGCCAGGATTTTGGAGCCTGTCGAGTAGACCATTGCCATATAGCTTGTATAAATCTGTGCTAAGGATCCCTCCCTGGCGGACTCCCTGGTCGACCTTGAATACTTCAGAGTATGCACCATTCCATTTGACCACAGACTCTGCTTCCGCATGCAGTGAGTGAATCAGTGACCATGATACACCTTCTACCCCAGCATGAAACACTTTTCTCAGGAGACTCTCGTGCGAGACGACGTCGAAGGCCGACTTCGCATCGAGGAATGCTACATACACAGGCTTGCGTAGGTCTTTGTACTCTCGGATAGTTTCTTCAACAATCAGCGAACAGTTCATAGGTGAGGAATGCTTTGTAAAGCCACGCTGTAAGCTATTTTGCTGGGCCTCAATCAAAGGTTGAACTCTGTCTCGTAGCAATGTTTCAATGATCTTGGTGATGGTTGGTAGAATAGTGATCCCTCTGTAGTTCTTAGCATCCGTGGTAAGACCTTTATTCTTGAAAACTGGTGTCAGGGTACCTATGGAGAGGGCCTCTGTGACCCGTCCAAATCGGAACACACTGTTGATGATTCCAGTCACTGTTTGGAGAAGGGCATCAGCACTATGCAGAAAATGCTCAACCGTCACACCATGGACATCGGCAGCCTTCCCTCTATTCAGAGACTTCAGTGCCTTCTTGACTTGCTCCTCAGATACACAGTCTTCAGGATTCTGCGCCGGTAAAGAGCTGCAAATGTCCATGATGTCGAGCATCTCACTAGCTACTTGTTGCTTGTATTCATCGTCGAAGTCTGGATGGTCTGCAGGGGTAGCGAGCGCCCCAAAATACTTAATTATTGGTTTTGGCTAAGTGCCGTAATGGATATCTATTTTTAGAATGTAAACAATGTTGATAAAAATCTATTTTTTGCTACATATTTAACGGATTTCAAATGATTGTCATATATAACTGATACATTACTGGTAAACAATTAGGAAAACATAAAAATCTTGAAAATGTAACCTGTTACTAAATCATAAATTGAAAATAACCTATAAAAATTTTCCGGTGACGGGTGGTGGGTTTCATACCCCTTGAAATGCAAAAAAATATCTTTTTTGTCCAAAATATGCCCCCGTTAGCAAAGATTTTTTTATCAGGTATTGTTTATACAAGTCTTCGTATATTTAACACAGAAAGTCTAGAAAAAATTGTTTTTAATAGTCCTACGGCTCCCATAAAAATTTCCGGTGGTGGGTTTTGAGCACGGGTGCGGGTGTGGGTGGTGGGTTTCATACCCGATCCACTGACACGGCTCTGGCGATGTTTTATTTGCAGGATAGAAAATGGGACTTGGAGGTTTGTTTGGGCACAGGCACCTGTTTCATAGAAAAAGAAAACCGTCCCCTGTTTTATTTTCTGTATCCTGGGCTCATGTGTTATCGATACCTTAATAAAGCATCCTGGTCTATAAGCAACACAGCAACGTCAACATATATTTGTCCTGTATACGTGAAACTTCGCCTTTCCCCTCTTTATTCTTGGTGAAAACACGCCATTTTCCGCGCCGACTGTTTTGCTACTTGACCCAGAAACATGACCTTCGAAATTGACCAATGAAATAGTGCGTCATATGCTATCGATACTCATTTGCATATCTAAATTGACACGCGCTGTGTAAGTGTAACAACAAAATCTGCGGTGGGGTATTGAAATCATTCATTTTCGTGACGAAAATCGTCTGTTACTTTCTTCTTTGTTTTTGTAAGCTCACATTACCCATTAATGAAAAAGGTATGTTACAAAACTTGCTAAAATAGATACTGCTACAAATTTATTGAGAGCATGGTGTTGAAAATCATTCGTTTTTTAGAAACAGATAGACGCCCCATACTTTCTAGAAAATGTAGTTCACACCTGGAACACTCTACAATAAATATACATTGAATTTAAATTGTAATAAAATCTAAGTAGCTTTTCAGCAGCAATAACAGATGTGAGCTAAAAACAAGAAAAAATCAAATTCCCTATATTGTATGATAAGGACCTATGGTACGTTTGCACTTCCGTACTTTTGAAATCCAACACAGTCACTCGCTGCAGCCTGTTCTATTTATAGCCCTATAGAGTAAATAAACAGACAGGAAAGCGTCCATAGTTGCAGAAATTTCAAAAAGTGGAATTTTCAATGAATTTATGGCCAAGAAATATGGATATAAGTGAAAAATGAACAAATTACATGTTGTATTGTAAGTACAGTGATCTTGCTTTGATTCTAATCATGTTTATTTGATTTTTTTCACTGAGTTGGCGGCAAAGCTTCAGTCTACAGGATCAAAGGTCAACGTGACCAAATGACGTAATATCTATGAAAATCTCGCGACCAAAAGGAAGGTATCGAAAACATATGAGTGGCGATAATGTATGACGTCACAATAGTGATATAGGTAGGGGGTGTTTTTTCCTGTAGTGATATAGGGGGTGTTTTGTTGTTTTTTTTTCTATGAAACAAGTGCCTGTGGTACTGGGCTGAGATTTTTATTTTCAGTGTGTATAGACATGCCCGACCAGTACGCGGACACTTTTAAGGGTGTTTTACCTAATGTTTAAGACTCCAACGCGTTCCAGACTACCAGATGGCCATGCAATTTAGGAAAATCCTTGTGCTAAATATAGACAAAAGGAACACGTGAAAAAAGTCATCTGCGCATGCGCAACGTAACGCTATTGAGGTCATGCTATTTGCTGTATCAAACTGGCTTTATCATACCAGTACGCGGACACCTTAGAATCTGAGTAAACTGAGATGACATCTATACGCTGCAATACTAATTAAATTATTGATAATGTAGTTACCAAAAAACGTATTAACATCGTAAAGGGTTGTTCTTATTTCATATTGACACATGGCTGTTTGCTTTGCCTGTTTGCGTGTTTGGCGCAGTCAAACTGAATCATCGACCGTGATACCGGTTTGCATCAGCCCTGCAAATTCGTAACTGTGTTGTGTAAGTGTGAAAGTGAATGACAAAAAGATAAGGAAATGGCCCCTTGAAAAAATGTCACAAAGTCAGCAGAATCTAAAAAGTGAGTTTATTTGACGCCAAACACAAAAGTGTCCGCGTACTGGTAGTGTCCGTGTACTGGTCGGGTCTGTCTACTTAGACAAAACTTTACCAATCTTTCTGTTTGTCATTGGCAGTGTCTTTTTTTCTTTTTTTTTTTTCATACTCCCTTTTGTTGATTTTGACCATGCTCATGGAAAGTAAAAGTCAAAGAAATAGCATATATATGCTTCTCATTCATAACTAGCAATTTGTTATGGTATGAACATATTTTAATTTGATCAGGTATCTTTATTTGAGATATCTGGATTTCAAATAAAGATATCTATTTCAGTAAAGGTATCTCTATCCCAATAGAGATGTCTACTTGAAATACAGATATCTGTTTAAACATTAAATACAGATATTTGTTTGTATAAAAGTAAAGATACATTACTGGCACCTGTATTATAATTAAAAACATCCTGTTTGTTTAAATGAAGATCTCTCTATTTGAAATGAATACAGATATCTATATAAAATACAGATGTCTTTATTTGAAAATGCTGATATTTCTGTTTGAATATGAAATACAGATGTCAGTTTTAGAAATAGATTTATCATATGATGTCGCTGTTATTCAGTGGATAACGACGTGTCATTAAAATCGTATGGCCACACGTGTAATAACACTGGCGCATACGCATAACAGAATTGACAATGTCCGTGTCAACAATGCATTTTCTAATTGACATAGTTTGAAGGCGTTAAAATCCTATTTTAAAGGGTCATATGATAAACAGAATCTTACACTCATGGTCATTTCGTATGAAATTTTATGAAACTCGCCAAAGGCTTGTTTCGTAAATTTCATATGAAATGACCACTCGTGTAAGATCCTCTATATATCTGTCTTTCAGATATAGATATCTAAATTGCAAATAGAGATGTCTGTATTTTGATATTGAGATATCTCTATTCAAATTCATTTATCTATTTAGAGTATAGACATCTTGTTATGTTCTTCCTTTTTTGCCCAGAAAAGTTTATATCTTGCAGACTCTATGTTTGACCCAAAAATAAAAGTAGGTTCCGATGACCTATATTCATGGTCCAAGGATTTTGCCTTATACCTTGAAGACTTTGATGTATGACCTTAATAGCTTGAAAAAATGAATTATTTTTATCACCAAATGATATAAAAGGTAGAAAACTCACAATGTTTAGTTTCCCAATAGTTAACCTTTAATTTAATAATTTTCATCTCTCGTGCTTTAAGAGTTCAGAGGCCATATTTTTAAACAGACTTAAGTGGTTGCTATGCTGTTACTAAGGCTAAATTTATTTGAAGGAGATTCCCTACAACTATGAATTTTGCTCTGGAGGAACAGTCTGATCCTGAAAAATACTGTTCCTCCAGAGCAAAATTTCATAATTGTAGGAAATCTCCTTTATAGAAATTAAGCCTTAGCAACAGCATAGCAATGAGTTAAGTGCTTTTATAGATACAACCCCAGATGATTATGGCAGACCTCTTCTGTTTCAGAGGGCTCTCAATGCCTACTTTGAAGGGAATTCCAGTTCAGATGTACAGGGTGGGTCCGCTGCTGCAAAGCAAACAAAAACAGTCCTTTCAACACCCAGGTAAGTACAAATACTGTAATGATCAAGTGAGTATAAAAACTGTAATGATCAAGTGAGTACAAATACTGTAATGATCAAGGAAGTACAAATACTGTAATGATCAAGTGAGTACAAATACTGTAATGATCAAGTGAGTACAAATGCTGTAATGATCAAGTGAGTACAAATACTGTAATGATCAAGTGAGTACAAATGCTGTAAAGATAAAGTGAGTACAAATACTGTAATGATCAAGTGAGTACAAATACTGTAAAGATCAAGTAAGTACAAATACCGTAATGATCGAGTAAGTACAAAGTATTACTGTACTGATTAGGCCAAAACATATATGTGGTTCAGGTTACCCTACCTACCTAATTTTTACCCCCTATCCCAGTGTCTATTCTAGAGAGGGGGATGGGGGGATTCACCCACATTTCTGACAATTCCCCCCTAATTCTCAGCAGAAGGGGGGAATTATTTTCTTTATTTAGTTCATAAAAATACATTAAAATGATATCTAAAAGCATTGTGTGTACTCACTGATTCTAAATCATAGCTAAAATACTAGGTACTATTGTTTTTATGTACTTTCAGCCAATTTTTAGAGTTACAAGTGTGAGTGATACCTTTTCTTTGTCGAAAATCCCCCCTATTTTTTCAATCCTAGAATAGACACTGCCTATCCTAAACTTTTTCTCCATTTTTGTCACCATATTCATTAGAAAAAGAAAATGGAAGGCTAAGCATGCAGTTCTAAAGGATTTCTTTGATATTAGATGAAAAACAACTGTGTCTTCAAAAGACATGAAGAACATATTTTTGCGACATTTTCTTATTTTTTTACTGTTCAAAGTAGGTATTTGCAATCTGAGATGTCCAAATAAGTGCAAATACTGTATGTACTAAATTGTAATGGACAAGACAGTACAAATACTGTAATGAGCAAGTAGGTACAACTAGTACAAATACTGTAAATAATCAAGTAAGTACAAGAACTGCAATGACAAGTGAAAATGCTGTAATTACCAAGTAAGTACAAGTACTGTATTGAAGAAGTAAGTACAACATATTAATAGTAATTAAATACAAAAACTGTAATGACCAAGTAAAATACAAATACTGTAATTGAACATATTGTAATGATCAAGTAAGTACAAATACTATCATGGCTAAGTAAGCACAAATACTGTCATGGCCAAGTAAGTAGGCATAAACTGTAATTTCAAGTAAGTACAAATCTGTAATGAGCAAGTAAGAACAAATGCTATTTTTGTCTAGTAAGTACAAATGCTGTTATAACCAAGTAATACTTTAATTATCAAGTAAGTACAAATACTTCTATGACTAAGTAGGTACAGATACTGTTATGAGCAAATACTACAATGATCAAGTGAGTACAAACTACAGTATCACAAAGGAGTGGCGATAGTATAGTGGATAACACATTAGACTGGTGCTCCTACAGTCTTTTGGACAGACTTTAAACCAAGCCCCATCTTCGTATGACTAATGTGTTGATGAGATGTTAAGGCCGAGTTCACTCACTCACAGTATTGCAAATACTGTTCATCTATCATGAACAAGTAAGTATAAACGCTGTAATTATTAAGTATTTATAAAACTACATACTGCAAATACCAAGTAAGTACAAATACAAATGTGCATTATGGTTTGTAACCTGGAGCTGTAGGCTCAGAAAACAAGCAGAGCTGGACAAACAACTCGGGAGAAGAACTAAATAAGCATTCATGCTTCCGGTCTGATCCTATTGATTGTTTCATGTTTATATTGTAATCATTTAATATTATTGTACAGTGCTGTATTGGGCACTTTGGATGACAAGGTTTAGAAACGTTTCTAAGCTAGAACTTCAAGCTCCTGTGGTTACTGCATCTATCATGCAAGTCATTTTCGTGTCTTTCAGCAATGAAATGGGGTTTTCCCTTCTAAAGCAATCTCAGAGATCTAGATCTTTATAATTGCTTATTTTACTGTATTTCTGTGGCTATAAGACCAAGTTTTTCTCTTCCAAAACAATCCTAAAGATCTAGATCTGTCTTATAAGACAGATCTAGATCTTTAGGAATGCTTTTGAAGAGAAAAACCCTGTCTTGTAAACCAAAGAAATGCGGTAAAATGATCAGTTATACTACCTGTCTTGTCACTCCAGATCTTTGCCTAATGACAAGGAGCCCCACCGTATCCGAGTGATGTCATGGAACATTGATGGCCTTGACCCCAGAAATCTTGAGTCAAGAACAAAGGGAGTATGCGAAACAATAAACAGGTAAGATGTTTTGTCACATTATTAAATTTTCAACACAGAGAATGTCTCAGGTATATAGTGGTCACCTTTCTGTCAGCTGATCAGTCTGCAGTATCTAGCTGTTGTTAAGAGCTAGGTATTTATGTAGCCTTTTCACTCATTGGTTTTATATTTTATCTGGCTTTTGTCCAACAAAAGTGAGGCATACTTTTCCAGTGGTGGCAGCATAAACTTTGCATCATGTTCAGGGTGTGTAAAGTTAAGGTAGATCAAGGACTGCAACTCACTAACAAACAGACCAACTGACTAACGAATAGACCCGCATAAACCTGCAGTGTCCAGTTACGACACCACAAACTAGTTTTCAGGTGTATCTCTGTTTTGTGGCAATGAGGCTGAGCAGACAGGTGAGATGCTGCATTACCTGAAATTCTTGTTCAGGAAAATGTTTTTGAAGTCGGTATAGAGGATCTTACACGAGTGGTCATTTTATATGACATTTATGAAACAAGCCTTTGGCGAGTTTCTTAAATTTCATATGAAATGACCACGAGTGTAAGATTCTGTTTATTAGTATGACTGAGCATTATTTCAATAAGAAAACGCAGTGTTGCCGTGGACCTCAATGACATTACGTTTATGCACCAAAGTGTTATTACATGTGTGGACATAGGATTTTTATTACACAATGTTATCCACTGAATAATAGTGAAGTCATATGACAAATCATTTTATTCTTTTTCAAGACTATGCAAAAAATGAAATTTTACTTCTGTATTCGGATGACGTCCGTTTAATTTGCAGTGAAAATCCCGATGTGGTGTTTCTTCAAGAAATCATTCAAGCTTCAGAAGACATAATAGGAGAGAAATGTCCCACATACCACTGTATCCCGGCTGCAGAGGAAAGCTACTATACAGCCATGTTACTAAAGACAGGTGTTGTAGAAGTGGAGGACACAGTCATTATGCCGTTTCCTTCAAGCATCATGGGAAGGAATGTTCTTGCTGTAAAGGTATTCTGAAAGTTAGAGTTTAGCTGACCCTGTGATTGGGTTGGTTGGTTGTTTATGGTTTAACAACTCTTTGAGACAGTATTTTAGTCTGAATAAGCCATCTCCGACAGGGGAGAGAAAAAGGTCCTAACAATCCCCACTCGAAATTACTGGAAGCACAGTAGGCTCTTGCCATACAATTACCAAATTAGTAGGATGCCCCAGGACAGAAAGTTACTCAGCACCATCACATGACCACGACCACCCCCATGTGATTTGGCAAGGTAGCTGTTTATACAATGCATGTTCATGAAGGTATATGTGTAAACAGCCATTTTTTTTCCCTCACCATATGTTCACAGGGAGACAACTTTTAAGACTTCCTGTTTGCTTCTCCGGAGTATGAAGTATTTCCAAAAGCGGGAAGGGGTCTATTTTTAACCCTTTAAGCACCAAAATGCAGACGACAAAATTTACGTCTGCAAAATTTCACAAACTGCCTTATCCAAGATAAATGATATTGAGAATTCCAAGATTAGAGATCAAACATTGTAGATCTAGGTGAGGTGGCTCATCAGGATCTACTCTGTTTGCGAATTCTGCTATTTTTGTTCTTAGCGCTTAAAGGCAGGATTTCTGAACCCCCCGGTAGTGGATTAGCTACCTGTATGAGGCAGTAAGTGGGCGTGGCTTATCTACTGTGCAGAGTAGACCACTGTCCTGTTATAGCTGTTAAGAGATAACCCTCAAGCAACAGCATAGTCACTGAGCTGATAAGAGCTGTCAATCAGTTCACATGTGTATACCCCAGCAAATCAATAGCCAATCAAATTAGAGATAAATCTACAGGAGCTACTGTAGATGTTTACCCTTTGGTGGATATTGGAAAACTGAGAATAGGTAGCTAATTTTGCCTTTTATAGTCCACTCCTGCCTTTAAAGAGTTAAAAGAAAGAATATGCTCCCTCTCCTGAATGATGAAACCTTTACAAAATGGGATCTACTCTTAAAGGAAGGAATTTGCTCCTAGAGGAGCAAATTCCTTCCTTTAAGAGTTGATCCCCATGGAGAAGGAAGGCAAAATATGTAAATGGCAGAGTTGCTTCCCTTGAAAGTGTACCCGTTCTCCTTAAATAATGAAAGAAAGCATTTAACTACTTAGTTTGGTGCGAAAACAATTTTCTAGGTACATAATATATAAGTGGCAAGCATATGACATATACCTAACCCATTCCATTCGGGATACCCCTTTAGGGGTATCTGGGCAAACAGTTTGGATCCGGATCAGGCCTGATCTGAGATCCAAACTGTTTGCTAACTAGACATCATTTCTGCAAGAGTTAGACCAATATTGTCAAAATATTCTTGATTTAAGATGCAGACGACAATTTCAATAGATAACAAAAAATACCCAGAATGCAATGGGTTAAGGTCCAGAGCATGGTTTAGGACAGTTATTGGCATGACAGTGATGCTTGAATTTGCAGAGGACTGGTTTATGTTGTGCCTGCGAATTGCAGAAGTGAGACATAGGTATTATTTTCTCGGTGTCGTCGGCAGGGTAAACTTAATTGAGTTTTTGCAATTAGCTATGCATTGTGACAGTATGCAGACAGGCGAGACACCTTATTTTGCCAAACTCTTATTTTGCCAAACTCTTGTTATATAATTGTAAGTTAATATGAGCTGCGACAAGACAAAACCAACATGTGCACCCAGTGAAGACTCAGATCAGCGTGGGCAGCCATCCAGTCTTATCAGAGTCTTTGCCGTGTCCTTAAAGGGTAGCTTAGGTTCTAGGCATTCCCATGCGACGGCAAAGACTCTGATCAGACTGAGTGGATGCGTAGGCTGATCTGAATCTTTGTTGGGCGCACATGCCAGCATGTTGGTTTTGTCATATTGCGGCTCATATATGCTTTAAATAGGGTATTTTTTCCTCTTAAAACAATCCGAAAATCAGGATCAGGAAAATTGGGAAAAACTGTCCCTTAGTAGAAAAATACTGTGTGTTTCAGTGTAAGATAAAGGGAGAGAAATTCTATCTGATGACCTCCCACCTTGAGAGTACAAAAGAGCATGCCAAAGAACGTACAGAACAGCTAAAGAAGGCATTTGGTCACGTGTTCAAGGCCGACCCTGACAGAACTGTCATTTTCGGAGGAGACCTGAATCTTCGAGATAATGAGGTGACAAGATGGGTTCGCATGGGTGAAAGTTTTCAGGATTATTCCTGAATTCAGGATTTTTGAGGCCAACTGTCCCTATATAAAGTATAGGAAAACTCCTTATTTCAGGATTATAAACCATTGATTTCAGGATTTTGATATTTTGAAAATTTCTCCCATGGGCTCATGACACCAGCGCTACATTTTCTTTTGCGACAGTGTCCTCACCTTAACCCTTAGCGACACGACAAAACCAACAAAGTATCATGTGAGCGAAGCAAAGACTCAGATCAGCCTGGGCATCCGCCCAGTCTGATCATAGTCTTTGCAGCATCGTTAAAGGGTAGCTAAGGGTCTAAGCTACCTTCTTGCTGACAGCGAAGACTCTGATTGAACTTGGTGTCTGCCCAGGCTGATTTGAGTCTTCGTTGGGCACATATGCAACTTTGTTGGTTTTGTCGTATTGCGGCTCATATGCAGAATTTTAAAAAATGTTTCCTCCAAGCTGCATCAGATTTAAAATTCAAATACTAAAGATTGATTGATTGATTTGCTGCTTAAGGTCCACGGTAACCAACTATGGTCATGTCGGGACGGTCAGTTAACCTAACCACACTATTCCAGGGCAGGCTTAGACCTCCTAAGCGGTTAACCAGTACTAAGTGAACATACTTTCGCCAGTAACTGACAACTGCCCTTCTTGAATCAGCGGAAGGAGAAACGAAAGTATGTGGCCAGACCGGGTTTCGAACCCAGGACCTCTGACTTACGAGTCAGGTGCCCTACCGATTGCGCTACGCGGCCCGGCAAATACTAAAGGACAATCAGTGTAGATGCAGATGAGGCAGTGTAGACCCTGCTCAGACATTCTGTAGCATCTGGGGGATTATATAGAGGATCTTACATGAGTGCTCATGTATTATTGAATTTATTAAACGAGTTGGGGAAAAGATAAGATGCGAGGCTCTGCCGAGCATCTTATCGTTTTCACCAACGAGTTTAATAAATTCAATAATACAGGAGCACGAATGCAAGATTCTATTTATCATATGACACAAAAATCGCATTTTATTAGCAAATTTTGCACTAAAACGTCACAATTTCGCCATTAGACGTTACGACGTAATTTGCATATTTAATCCACTAGTGGATTATCGTTTTTAATGCATGGCTTTATTACACTCTCAGATGCGACGTTATATGATAAATTTGGTATGATAATAGGTATTAGTCCAAAGTTTAATTCAGCACCATCCCCACCTTTGGTCCTGACCTGTAGGTCAAGGTCGAGGACTTAAGATTTCATATTAAACTAAAATTTATGTTAAAGTTTTTAGGATCTCATATTTTCTAGACCCTTCAATCAATTTGAATGATATTTGGTATGATGATAGATATTGGTCAAATATTTTATCAAGCACCATCCCCAGTTCTGGACATGACCTATAGGACAAGGTCACAGACTTAGAAATTTTATGTTTAAAGGCCCATGTCTGAATTACCCATTGATGGATAACTTTATACTTTCACAGGTTTTATTCTGTTCTGTTCTGTTCAATTCTCCTAACAACATTTCCAAAGTGGCTCAGCGGTACATAACCATAGTTGCACGCACTTGGCGCCATGTGTCCATCCAAAAGATAATGACCTAAAGTTTTATACAGTTCCATCTCCTCCCTTCTCAGTGTTCTTAAGCCTGAGGTCATGGACTTAGAAACTTTATTAGCTCACCTGTGGTGAGCTTATAGTATAGCCTTGGTCTGTCGTCCGTCGGAGTCATCGGCATCGTCCACACTTTTAAACATTTTCTTCTCAGAAACCACTGGGCCGATTGAAGCCAAATTTCATATGGAGCCTTAACAGGATGTGGGAAAGAAAGTTTATATATGTGGCCCAGGTCACATGACCAAGATGGCCGCCATGCCCATAAATAGTAAAAACCTTTAAAAATCTTCTCCAGAACCACTGGGCCGATTGCCTTGAAAATTGCTATGTAGCATCTTGGACTCTTAGTACTACAAAGTTTATATAAATGGTGACCTTGGGTTGACCTTGACCTATTTTATGGTAAGGTCAAATATGCTCCTTTAGCCTTTTGAATGGCAAAAGCTGAAAACGTTCTTTTTTATACGCCTGTTTTGAAAAAACGGACGTATTATGTCGTGGCGCTGTCCGTCCGTAAACATTCTTGTACACGCCATAACTCAGTAACCATTTGGGATATCTTCATGAAATTTGGTAGGCATATGTATTAGGGTGGGGGAATGTGTCGCGTACAAAAATGGTTGCTCCCCCTTTCTTACTTTTGAAGTTATGCCCCTTTGATTAATTTTATCGCTGTAAGTCTTGTAAGCGCCATAACAAGATAACCGTTTGGGATATCTTTATAAAACTTCATTGCAATGTGTATGAAGTCCTAACGATGTGTCGCATACAACAATGGCTGCTCTCCCTTTCTTCGTTTAAGAGTGAATCCCTTTCATTAGTTCTTATCGGCTACTTTTGTTTAAACTTTTGTTGTACATGTAATATAATGTCAAGGGAAAAAAGTAGAACTAAAAAAGGTATACCTAGTGTATGTAGGTTATCTCCCTTGTTCAAAGATATTTAATCAAAGATTCCTTCATAACCATACAAGCTAGACTGGTCATATATGGCATAAAAGTTGATGACGACATGTTGTATTGTGGGGTTGAGAACCAGCCTTCTCCTGCTTATTCTTCCCTGTATTTGGCCCATTTTCTTTCTTTCCATACTTTGAATAATGAAATTTTTCGTCAAAGATTTCTCCACAATCATGCAAGCTAGAGTAGTCATATTTGCTATGCAGGTTGATAACGGCATGTTGTATCATGGGATCGAGAACCAGCCTTCTCCTGCTTATTCTTCCCTGTATTTGTCTGATTTTCTTTCTTTCCCTACTTTGAATAATGAAATTTTTCATCAAAGATTTCTTCACAACCATGCAAGCTAGAGTAGTCATATTTGGTATGCAAGTTGATGGCGATATGTTGTATTGTTGGATTGAGAGCCAGCCTTTTTCTGCTTATTCTTCCCTGTATTTGTCCAATAGTCTTTCTTTCCATACTTTGAATAATAAAATTTTTCGTCAAAGATTTCTCCACAACCAAGCAAGCTAGAGTAGTCCCATTTGGTATGCAGGTTGATGACGATATATTGTATCGTGGGATTGAGAACCAGGCTTTTATTGCTTATTCTTCCCTGTATTTGTCCAATATTCTTTCTTTCCATACTTTGAATAATGAACTTTTTCATCAAAGTTTTCTCCACAACCATGCAAGCTAGATTAGTCATATTTGGTATGCAGGTTAATGATGACTTACTTATTGTGGGATTGAGAACCAGACTTCTCCTCTTTTTATTCCCTGTATTTGTCTGATTTTCTTTCTCTCTTTACTTTGAATAATGCATTTTTTGCACAAAAGATTTCTATGCATCTGTAAGTTAGAGTAGGGAATGTTGTATGCAGGTTGATGAGAACTTGTTGTATTGTGGGATTGAGAACCAGTCTTCTGCTTATTCTTCCCTATATTTTTCCAATTTTCTTTCTCTCCTGACTTTGAATAATGTAATTTTTTGTAACAGATTTCACAGCAACCATTCATATTTGGTATACATGGTAACAATGATTTCTCTCCCTCTTTATGCTTTTTGTTACGAAAATAACACCATTAAGGGGGGGGGGTATAGTCAGATTCGCTGACAGTTCTAGTCAATTATAGAGTGGTTGCCCCTGTTTGTCTGCCTGTCTATCCTTTTGTAAACAATCTTGTTCATTCTGTAACTCCTTTAGGACATTTAAACGGGTGTATTATGCGCCGCTTGCGAAGCCCTTGTTTCTGTTGCTATTGTGCTCTGTGATATGGAAATGCAGTCAGCTTCAACCCCTATGAATTCTAGAGGTCAAGGTCACTACATGACCTTGGCCAAAGTTCATTTGTCTGTTGTATGTCAACATTTTCAAAGGACTTCTCCTCTGAAACTACTGGGCCAATTTCAATTAAATTTCACATGCAGCCTTCAGGAAAAGTGGAAAAGAAAGTTTATATATCTGGTCCAGGTCACATGACCAGGATGGCCGCTCTCCCCATATATGGCGAAAAGCTTAAAAATCTTCGCCGCCGGGACCACTGGGCTGATTGCCTTGAAACTTGGTATGTAGCATCTGGGGCTCTAGTAATACAAAGTTAATTTAAATGATGACCTTGGGTTGACTTTGACCTGTTTTACCGCAAGGTCAGATTTGGTCTCTAATGCTTTTGAATGGAACCATCCAGTCCTATAGAATTGCAGCCTGTTTATCAGCCTACCTGAGCCAAAAGCTTACATTTTGGCCAGTTGAGCATATACTGGCAGGTAAGCGATCGTTGCCCTTGGGCGACTTGTATTGAAATTTGGGATTTTTTGGTTCAAGTTTTTTAAAGACCCATATCTCCTTAACCTTTAGATGGATCTACTTTATACTTTCACGGATGTTAGAGAATGGTCTAAAGTTTTGTGCAGTACTGCCCTGACTCCCATGGTGATAGAAGTCAAGGTCAAATAGTTAAAGACTTACTGAAATTTTGGGTTTCCTAAATTCACAGTGTTTTCACAGTATGTGGATGAATTCAGTAGATACATAGAATTCTGTTAGATGCGGGTCCAGAGTTTTACTTAGTAACAACCCGACATTAGTCAAAGACTTAAAAATTCTGAGACAATTCCTGAAATTTTACAGTTTCTCAGTGCCTTTGTGTCAATAGTTTATACTTGATGACAAATACAGCTCCATTAGGTACCAGCATTACCATCCAAATTTACTTTGAATGTCAAGGTCATATTCTTAGAATATTGTGATGGGCAAGCAACAGTTCAGGCGAAGCCTGGCCGCGTAGGGCAATCGGTAGGGCCTTTGACTCGTAAGTCAGAGGTCCTGGGTTCGAAACCTGGTCTGGCCACATACTTTCGTTTCTCCTTCCGCTGGTTCAATAAGGGCAGTTGTCAGTTACTGGCAAAAGTATGTGCACTTAGTACTGGTTAACCGCTTAGGAGGTCTAAGCCTGCCCAGGAATGGTGTGGTTAGGTTAACTGACCGTCCCGACATGACCTTAGCTGTTTATCGTGGACGTTAAGCATCAAGTCAACCAACCAACAGTTCAGGCGAGCTATGCTGTTCTGGTGACAGCTCTTCAGAGGTCTAGATAAGTGGGGGTATTGGATGATAATTGAAGGATAATTTTATTTCTCATTTGAACCATGTGTCGTGACCCCTCATCTGAACCCTCTGGAGACGGTTCAGATGAGGGGTCACAACTTATGTTTTTATGCTGAATTAACAAAATTTATCCCAAATCACCAAAAAATACTCCCTAATATCTAGAGCTCTGGCTCTTTTTACAAAAATAGCTTTTGTACCCAGGGCAAAGAACCCCTATTTAAAAGAGATTTTCTCTTAAAAAAAAAAAAAAGGATTTGCACTTTGTTTGACTATTTTTATACGCCCGTTTTGAAAAAACGGACATATTATGACATGGCTCTGTCCGTCCGTCCATAAACATTCTTGTACGCACCATAACTCAGTAACCATTTGGGATATCTTCATGAAAATTGGTAGGCATATGTATTAGGTTGGGGGAATGTGTCGTGTGTACAAGAATGGTTGCTCCCCCTTCCTTAGTTTCGAAGTTATGCCCCTTTGATTAATTATGTCCCCCCACCAAAGGTGAGGGGGGACATATTGTTTTCAGTGCGGATCCCGGTGCATCGGCGTCGGCATGACAGATTCTTGTATGCACTATATCTCATAAATCAATATATGGAATTTCACCAAACTTGCATGGATATAGCATTGGGACATGCTTAAGGGCTGATTAGATTTTGGTGACCTTGACCTCATTTTCAAGGTCACTAGAGGTCTTAGATGACAATTTCTTGTATGCACGGTATCTCCTGAACCAATGAATGGAATGTCATCAAACTTGCATGGATACATCATTGGGACAAGTTTAAGAGCTGATTAGATTTTGGTGACCTTGACCTCATTTTCAAGGTCATTGGAGGACTTACATGACATGACAATTTCTTGTATGCATGATATCTCCTGAATCAGTTGATGGAATTTCACCAAACTTGCATGGATACATTATTGGGACAAGTTTAAGAGCTGATTAGATTTTGGTGACCTTGACCTTATTTTCAAGGTCACTGGAGGACTTAGATGACAATTTCTTGTATGCATGATATCTCCTGAACCAGTGGATGGAATCTCACCAAACTTGCATGGATACATCATTGGGACAAGCTTAAGAGCTGATCAGTGTTTGGTGACCTTGACCTTATTTTCAAGGTCACTGGAGGACTTAGATTACAATTTCTTGTTCCTACAATATCTCCTGAACCAGTGGATGGAATTTCACCAAACTTGCATGGATACATCACTTGAACTAGCTTAAGAGCTGATGAGAGTTTTCAAGGTCACAAGAGGACTTAGATAAGTGAAAATTTCACTAAACTTGATAATATCTCACTAGCCTTTGGCTTGGTGTCCACTTTGCTTTTATAGATATACCTTTGAGACAATCTCAAGAGTTTACTTTGTTTTGATGACTTTGACCCCATTTTCAAGGTCGAAAGCAAACTACAAATCCTTTTTTTTTTTTCTCTCTTAAAAATGAGTTATATCCAGTTGATGGATATTCATCAGACTTGCATGAATATATCATTGTGACAGGTTTAGAACATGTTTAGTAGTTGTTGACCTTCACCCATTTGTCAAGGACATAGTTTTCCATGTAGGATTTTCTCCAAACTTGCATAAATATTTTATTTGTACAGGCTTTTATTCATTAGAGGGGATGGGAAATGGGTTGGTGGGGGGACATCAGTTTTTCTCTGAAAAACATTTCTAGTTTTTTCCCTGTAAGTCTTGTAACCATAACTAGATAACCGTTTTTTTTATATCTTTATAAAACTTCATAGCAATGTGTATGAAGTCCTAACAATGTGTCGCGTACAACAATGGCTGCTCTCCCTTTCTTCGTTTTAGAGTTACATCCATTTCATTAGTACCTTTTGGCTATTTTTGTGTATACTTATCTTGTGCATGCCATAACTTGGTAACCGTTTGGAATATCATGATGAAACTTTATAGCAATGTGCATGATCACAAGACAATGTGTCATGTATAAAAATGGTTGCTCCCCCTTTCTTAATTTTGGAGTAACCTCCATTTGATTAGTATTTTTAGGGGTTTCTCATTCACTCCATATCTCCTGAACCTTTTGATATATTAGAATGAAGCTTTGTAGGAATGTGTATATTAATGGGGCAACATATCCTGAACAAGAACCACAACTCTTGCTTACTGAATTATCTGCCCTTGCATAAATTTCCTGTTTACTCTTCCTATTCTAATACAACTTAATGGTGATATGATGTATATTATAAATCATGCCAAGGGAATGTAATAGAACCAAAAATGGTATATCTAGTATATTTAGTTTATCTCCCTTATATGACTTTGGCAAGAAACTTACCTTGGAAGCTGACTTCTGGTATACTAATAGTATTTGATGGGTTAAATATTTAAATAATGTTGCGGTCATTAATTATAGAGTGGTTGCCCCTGTTTGCCTGCCTGTCTATCCTTTTGTAAGCAATCTTGTTCATTCTGTAACTGCTTTATGACATTTAAACGGGCGTATTATGCGCCGCTTGAGAAGCCCTTGTTGTCACTCTTGGCTAGCAGAAGCAAGACGTAGGTATTACCTTTCTGGTGTCAGCTGTGACATAGACCTAGATCAGACTGCTCATGAAGAAGCAGTCATATCAGGGCCTACACTGTTTGCTATTCCATTTGCTTCTGTTGTAAGCATAACTGCATTGCAAAACCAAATTGTTCCATTTTCACTATAATGTGCCTAAATTTTGGGACACCTGAAATAATTTATTTTCCATTTGGAACAAATGGAAAATTTATTATTTTAGGTGTCTCAGTACTTATGCATTATACAGGGCCATGCTTGATTAGGCTGTGCACACTGTGCCAGAACAGCTATTAGAATACCGAAATCGAGCAGGAAAAGGACAAATGCATGGCTATTGAACAATATTGATATGATGGCGTTTTGAGAAACACATATTATCTTCTGTTTGGCCACATTTTGGGTGATGCAATCTGAATTTTAAGGGAAAACAATTCAAATTTCATCATGCAAGCTTAGAGCTATAACTTCTTTTCCTGTGTCGTCTGCTTTTCCGCCATTTTGTTTTGACTATTTGTTCTGTCCACACCACCTTCTTGTTTGGAACAGTGAGTAGCGTTCCAGAACACAGTTCCAGAGCACTCGATTGATGCTTCAAAAATCCTGACTGTGCGCACAGCTCAATCGAGCATGGCCCAGTATTTTAGGTGTCACAATTTTTATTAAAATGTTTATGGTCCTATGTTTCAGCTTGCAGCAATAGGTGGATTACCAGACGGAGTTCTTGATTTATGGGAAGCTACCGGAAAACGACCAGAAGCAAGATTTACCTGGGACACAGGCAGGAACGATAATTTGGAATGGAGCCATAAATTCAAACCAAAGTGTAGATTTGACAGACTGTATCTCAAACATCCTACAGACAAAAAAGTGATAAAACCAGTCTACTTTGAGTTGGTTGGACTAGAGAGGTTGAAGTCTTGTCAGAGATTTCCCAGTGATCACTGGGGTATATTAAGCCATTATAATATTTTATCAAGAGTGCCAGAATGATGTTAGGGTTTGACGACAAAGGTGGACTCACAGATCAGGATTTAATTAGCAGGGCCTGGTTGTGCAGAGCATCCTTAGCTTAACAAAGTCGTTGGTCGAGGATGTTCTTAAGTCTTCTTGTAAATATAAAATCAAGTATGCTAATGTTTTTTTGCTGAAAAAACTAGAGGAGCTTTTGCCCCCCACTTTTTGGGGGGCAAAAATGTTAGTGTTTTTGTGTACTCTAATGTGCTTAAGTATTGGGACACCTAAAACTATTAATTTTCCATTTGTCCCAAATGGAAAATCAATGGATTTTAGGTGTCCCAATATTTAAGCACAGTAGGGTACAATGCTCTCAAATTAGATGTCTCTTTAACTAACAGCATTCTTAGTTTTGAACAGCTGGGCCCAGAGCTGGAGGTAAGGGTCTGAGGATAATCTGGAGCCCATGTAGCCAACACATTTGAGGTGAAAGTCAAAAAACTTAGTAGTTCATTTCAGCCAAGGGCAGAGCTCCAGATAAGAGAGGGTATTGAGGATAAGTCAAAAGATATTATTTCTCAGCAAAAGCATACGTTGTGAGCCCTCATTAGAATTCAGTGAAGGATCTTAATCTGTGTCGTCATTGAGAAATAAAAAATATTCAAAGAACCATGTTTTTTGAGTGAATTTCTTGTTATTTCTACTACTCTAGCAATATAAGGCAGATATCACTGTAACTTAGCATATATGTTCTGCTTAAGGCCTGATTGGCAAGAATCATAATTTACAGCAAGGCCTAATTATAATGCTATTCATTATAAAACTGATTTGAATATAATCTGATCTTTGCTGCCCGTGAGACCATTAAAATTACTTAAGAATAGATTCTTGCTTACAGTGATTTGTTGCCCAATATATCACTGGTTGGAGGTCAGTGGTAAAGTGATATGTCAAGAGCTCGAAGCGGGAGTGATATAGTTACTGACGACTGACCGACAACCAGTGACATACTTGGCAACAAGTCACTTGTTAGCAAGACTCATTTCGATTCTAACATGCCAGAAAGGATGAAAACGCAAATGTTTCCTTCAGATTTTTCCAGTTTTCCGCCATGATTACATGAAGATATTCTGCCAACAACTTTGACTGTAACAGAGGCGTTCACATGTATTTTGTAAGTTTTTGATGCAAGAAAACAATGTTACACTCTATCCTCATGGAAATGAAAATTGACGTCACCAAACAAATAAAAATGATGTCCAAATGGCGCTAAATAATGTCACTCTAATCCGCAAAGTGATTTGTTACGCAATATATCACTAGATTTTAGCATTGGCTATATAGGCGACCAGTGTTAGAATAAAATTTATAAAGCAAATTAGCATTTATCATAAGAGGAGACTGTTATTCAGTGGCCAGCTCCATGTCATGAAAATCATATGACATGACCACTGGTTATATAACATAATTGAACCACAACATGAGAAAACCAACAAAGTGGTTGTGCGCCCAGCACAGACTCAGATCAGCCTGGGCATCCGTGACATCATAATGTTTTCTGCAGATTTAGGCTGCAACACGACTAAACCAACAAAGTGGCATGTGCACCAAGCGAAAACTCAGATCAGCCTGGGCATCCACCCAGTCTGATCAGAGTCTTAGCTGTGCACATGGAGCTAGCTTAGACCCTTAACTACCCTTTAGCGCACAGAAAAGATTCTGATCAGACTGGCCGGATGCCCAGGCTGATCTGAGTCTGCGCTGGGCGCACAACCACTATGTTGGTTTTCTCGTGTCGCGGCTCATATTTTGTCATCTTTTTAGGGAGTGACATGCCTTTTAAAATAGGGGAATGATAATCAGAATCTTACTCTCATGATCATTTCTAAAGAAATTTATGAAAATTTGCAAAGGCTTATTTCACATATTTAGTACAAAATGACCACTTGTTTCATGCGTATTTGCCATTTGTTTCTTTGTAATTTAGTCTTAGAATAATGTTATTCACATATAATGCCGTCTTTCTTTTGACCTCCTGGACAGCATAGTAACGGGACCAAATGGTATGAGTGTCAGCATGACAAAACCAACAAAGTGGCATGTGCGCTCAGCGAAGACAGATCAGCCAGGTCATCCACCTAGTCTGATCAGATTCTTTGCTGTGTGCTTTAAGGATAGTTGAGGATTTAAGCTACCTCCATGCAGACAGCGAAGACTGATTAGACTGGGCAGATGCCCAGGCTGATCTGAGTTCCCTGGGTGCATATGCCACTTTGTTGGTTTTGTAATGCAGCAGCTTATGTCTGTAATGTTTAATACAGTGTTAGATCAACAGTCCTTCTTGGCGGTCTGCTGGTGTTCCTTGTTTAGTGTTCATGATACTTTGTTGATTATTATATTGAGAAAGATTAATAAATATCAAATACAGTCTGTATCTCCAATTTTATAGCCATTGCTTTTATATTGAGAAAAGTTTTGGAATTCGGACTGCAGCTTAACACTTAAAATGCTTATGAAATATTTTAATAAAACTTTGTAGACATCTGTATGATAATGGGGCAATGTATCCTGAGCAAGAACCACCACTCTGGCTTACTTCTGCATTATCTGCCCTTGCATAAATTTCTCGTTTACTCTGAAACTCCTTAACCATTTATAGTATCTTAATAACAGAGTTGTTGCCCCTGTTTGTCTGCCTGTCTAGCCCCTGTTGATACTAAACAGACTTTAAAAGTCCGACAGGTGCAGACTTGACACATATAAACCTTGCTCACGTACAGATACAGCAAGTGTTGTTGGAGTAAAGTATCATTCTAGATGTCTTTGCATGAACTTTATCACAGTTTAAAAACAGAAAGTGTGTGTGTGTGTATGTGTGTGTTAACGTTGCTTTCAACAATCTTTCAGTCATGTCGGGACGGCTTCAGGTTGTGACAGGGAGAGCTCAGTCCTCACTTCTATAGACCACCTTTAACTGAAATACCATATTATAAGGACAATTAACGACAATTAATGACGTGATACCACACCCAGTCAAACTATCCTGAAGTTTTGAACCTTGTCGATCAGTACTAGCACTACCCTATAAATTGCTGTGTCAAGAGAGAAGCAGCTAGAATCATTTTAAAAGTCTTATATATGTTGCGGCCCATCCTGGAATCAAATGGACTGGTTATGGAATTTTCATTAAGTTGTCAGGCAGTGGTTACAGTCTACAATAGGTTGGGAGTTGCTTAATTTATCCACAATTTCAGACCTAAGTCATTGTGTACCCTGTTTCTTCGTTTCCTACCAAGTGTATTTTGGCCATTAGTACCTACTAACCCTGAACCAGAGCTCCAGATAAGAGTGGGTATTGAGGATAATTCAAAGATAATTTTTCTTATTTCTCAACGAAAACATATGTTGTGACCCCTCATTAGAACCGTCTCGATGAGACGGTTCTAATGATGGGTCACAAAATATGTTTTTATTGAGAAATATGGATAATTATCCCTAAATTATCTGTGTTACCCCTTCTTATCTGGAGCACTGCTGAACCATTTCATATCCATGGCAATTCTGATTTCTGCAGGTCTATACACAAAATCAGAGTGGCTACAAAAAAGACATCATATTGGTACCAAATGACCAAAATGAAAATTGTAAAAGAAATGAATAAAACAAATCATTTTATTTCTAGCAAGACATACCAAGGTAGGCTGGATGAAATATAGTTACAGACTGGTCAAATTATGGATATTTAGCATAAGCAGCTACCCAACACACTCATTTGTGATAGTCAGGCTAATAGTGCTTACTTTTGTTTGTTTTTAGCTCACCTGAGCCTTTAGGCTCATAGGTGAGCTTATAGTATAGCCAGGCAAACCGTTCTATTCTATTCAATCGTCCATTTTCCGTTGTCAACATTTTCAAACATCTTCTCCTCTGAAACCACTGGGCCGATCGAAACCATATTTCATATGGAGCCTACCTAGGTTGGGAGAACAAAAGTTTGTTCGGGGTATCTGGGTCACATGACCAAGATGGCCGCCACGCCCATATATGGTAAAAACCCTTTAGAAATCTTCTCCAGAACCAAACGGCCGATGACCTTGAAACTTGGTATGTAACATTGGGCATGCGGGCCCATCATAATTAGCTCGCCTGAGCTGAAGGCTCACAGGTGAGTTTATAGTATAGGCAGGCATCCGTCATCTGTTGTCCGTCCATCTGCCGTCCGTCGTCCGTCAACATTTTCAAACGACATCTCCTCTGAAACTACAAGGCCCATTGTTACCAAATTTCATATATGGCATCTATAGGCAGGGGGAACCAATAATACTGTTTTTTATCCAAATCGCTTCAGAACTTTGGTTGCTATGGCAACTTTAAGTTTCCATTGACTTGTATGGGGAAAATTGAAAATTTGCATTTATTGCTATGTCACTGCAGATATTTTGACAAAACTTTTACAGAAATGTTCCTTGAGTAGTCTTCTATCAACCACATAAAATTTATGTAAATTGCACAATTTGGCTGGTTGCCATGGCAACCGAATGGTTGAAAATAGAAAATATATTCAAAAATCATCTCCTCAGAAACTATGCAACCAATAAAGCTCAAACTTCACAGAAAGGATCTTAGTACTAGCTTCTACAAAAGTACTGTTTTTCTTGGCAATTGCTCCAGCAGTTTGGTTGCTATGGGAACTTAAAGTTACCATTGACTTAAAATGGCAAAATAGAAAATTTGCATTTATTGCTATGCCACTGCAGATATTTTGACAAAACTTCCATAGAAATGTACCTTGAGTAGTCTTTAACCAGCCTTGTTAAATTTATGCAAATTACGCAATTTGGCTGGTTGCCGTTGCAACCAAATAGTTAAAAATAGAAAAATATTAAAAAAGCATCTCCGCAGAAACTGTGTGGCCAATAAAGCTCAAACTTTACAGAAAGAACCTTAGTACTAGTCTCTATAGAATTACAGTTTTTCATGGCAATTACTCCAGCAGTTTGGTTGCTATGGCAACTAAGAGTTTCTATTGACTTATAATGGGGAAAATGGAAATTGACAATTTTTGCTGTCTCACTGCATTTATTTAGATTTTCTTTCTACAGAAATGTTTCTTGAATAGTCCTCGATGTTTCATATGAATTTTCTCCAAATCGCTGAATTTGATTGGTTGCCATGGCAAAATATAGGGTAAATTTTCGAAGAAAAAATGAAAAAATCTTCTGCTCAGAAGCCATATGGGGGATGAAGCTGATATTGTGCAAACATGTTGATGACAGAAGCCTCTACATGAATTTTATTTTTCTTCCAATCCCATAAGAACTTTGGTTGCTACAGCAACTTATAGTTTCCACTGACTTATAATGGGAAAAGTGAAGCCATGAGGAGGATGAAGCTGATACTCTGCATACATATTAATAACATTAGCCTCTACCTAAAGTATGTTTCATATTATCATTGCCCATGTGGACTGGTTGCTATGGCAACTTAAAGTTCCATAGACTTGCAATGGGGAAAGTGGACATTTGGTATTTATTTCTGTGTTACTGCAGATATTTTGACAAAAGCTTTACAGAAATGTTCCTAGAGTAGTCCTCTATCAGCCATATGAATTTTGCCCAAAGACCTGATTTTGATTGGTTGCCATTGCAACTGAAAGGCCAAATTTTCAATTTTTTCATTTTTTAGCTCACCAGAGCCGAAGGCTCCGGGGGAGCTTATAGGATAGGCAGTTGTCCGTCGTCGTCGGCGTATGTCGTCTGTCGTATGTCGTCGTCGTCCGTCAACACTTTTAAACAACATCTCCTCTGAAGCCACTGGGCCGATTGGGCCCAAATTTCATCTGTAGCATCCTTGGGCTGGGGGATTGAAAGTTTGTGTTTTTTATGAAAATCTGCCATTTAGTTTGGTTGCTATGGCTACTTAGAGTTCCCATAGACTTATAATGGGGAAAATTGAAAAATGGCATTTTCTGCCAAGCCATTGCAGAAATGTTGACAGAACTTTTATAGAAATGTTCCGTGAGAAGTCTTCTATCAGCTATATGTTTTTTGGCCCACTGCCCCTTTTATTGGTTGCCATGGAAACCAAAATGCAGTCAAAAAGTGAAAAACAATACTTAAAAATTATCTCCTCTGAAACCACTGGGCCGATAAGGCCCAGCTGTCATCTGTAGTATCCTCAGGCTGGGGGGTTGAAAGTTTGTGTTTTTTATGAAAATCGGCCCTTTAGTTTGGTTGCTATGGCAACTTAGAGTTCCCATAGACTTATAATGGGGAAAATTGAAAAATAGCATTTACTGCCAAGCTATTGCAGATATGCTTACAAGACTTTTATAGAAATGTTCCTTAAGAAGTCTTCTGTTAGCATTGATGCTTTTGGGCCCACTGCTCCTTTTATTGGTTGCCATGGAAACCAAAATGCAAAAATAATGAAAAAAAAAATTACAAAATTATCTCCTAAGAAGCCACTGGACCGATAAGGCCCAGATTTCATCTGTAGTATCCTTAGGCTGGGGGATTGAAAGTTTGTGTTTTTTATGAAAATCTGCCTTTTAGTTTGGTTGCTATGGCAACTTAGAGTTGCATTGACTTATAATGGGGAAAATTGAAAAATCGCATTCACTACCAAGCCATTGCAGATATGTTGACAAAACTTTTATACAAATGTTTCTTGAGAAGTCTTCTATCAGCTATATGTTTTTGGTCCACTTCCCTTTTTATTATTGGTTGTCATGGAAGCCATAAAGCAAAAGAAGGAAAAAAATCCCTTAAAAAATGATCCCTTATGAAGCCACTAGGCCAATTTGGCTCAGATTTTATCTTTAGTGTCCTTGGGCTAGGGAAGTGAAAATATGTGTTTTTCTTTTATGAGAATCAGCTCTTTCGTTTGGTTGCTATGGCAAATTAGAGTTGCATTGACTTACAATGGGGAAAATTAAAAAAATGGCATTTACTGCAATCAAGATATGGAAAACAATTATATATTTTGTTATCAACTCAACAGACTGTCAGACTGAGACTTTGTAGTAGTATATTTTGTATTAGCCTGTACTAATGTGACAGCAGTTTTGAAAGCAATTTTGAGCTAGAGATCTGGTGAGCTTTGTGGCCCGTGGGCCTCTTATTTTTTTTGCCAAAGATCTTCTCAGAAGCCATTAAGGGGGGATAAAGTTTATTTTTTGCATAAATGTTTGTGATATTATCCTCTACATAAATGGTGTGTTTTATTGCTGTTGTGCATGTTGGTTTGTTGCTGTGGCAATTTAGTTTTTCCAACATAACCTCAGTGCTCAGGTGAGCGATATAGGGCCATTGGCCCTCTGGTTTTTATTTGTAGTTTGTGGCTGTAGAGGCAGTAGGTGTTAGATGCCCACTATCATGGGCACAGCACATGAAAGTCTCCCTTTGTTGCCTTTATATTTTCAAGATTATAGAACATAACCATTCACTGCTGGGTTGACGTTTTTTCAGTCGCTGACTGGCCTGTTGGCTGTTGGCATAGGCAGCACCCTATTCTCTAAGTTACGAGAATGGACTCAACGATCCCAAAAGAAACAAGCAAATTCAAAGAATTTATGTCTCCCACCTTAGCACTTTAAGCGCCAGTGATGAAAATAGAATATGCAAACAGTGTAGGTCCTGATGAAGCAGCTCCTATTTGCCCTCTAGTCTGAACTTTCAGCATGATATATCCTGGACAAGGCATTTTCTTAATTTTTGCAGACATAAATTTTGTTGTCTGCTTCTTTGCGCTTAAAAACGATTTTTCTGCCACGGGGTCTGATTTTATTGACTGACTGGAGTTGCTGACACCATGTTATCAAGAGACAGACTGACACTGTGGAAGTTAATCCTTCTTTTATAGTACCACACCTGTTTTTAGCTCGCCTGAGCACGAAGTGCTCAAGGTGAGCTATTGTGTTCGAAATTTGTCCTCTCTCCATCCATCTGTCCATCCGTCCGTCAATTTCTTCAAACGACATCTCCTAGACCAGTGGACCGATTTCAAAATAATTTCAAACAAATGTTCCTCTTATAGCCCTGTACCAAAATTGCTAAAATGGTTCCGCTCAACTGAACAAGGTGGCCGCTAGAGCTAAAAACAGAAAACCCTTTAAACAACATCTTCTCTCAAGCCAGTTGATGGATTTCAAAATAATTTCACAGAAATGTTCGACTAATGGCCCTTAACATAAATTGCTAAAACAGTTACGCTCCACTGAATAAGATGGCCACCAGAGCTAAAAATAGAAATAAAACCTGAGCTAAAAATAGAAATAGATCGTTAAATGACCAGATATGAAAGTAGGTCATGTTGGATCAAAAACTAGGTCACCAGGTCAAATCTAAGTAAAATCTTGTGTACACTATAGGGGGCACAGTTTTAATCCAATCTTCATGAAATTTTGTCAGAATATTTATATTGTCAGAATGTTATCTTTATTAAGTCTAGGCCAGATCTGAAGAAAGGTTCTGTCGGGTCAAAAACTAGGTCACTAGGTCAGATCTTAGAAAAACCTTGGTGAACACTTTAGAGGTCACAGTTTTGATCAAATGTTCATGAAACTTTGTCAGAATAATTATCTTTATGAAATTTAGGCCAAGTACTAAACTAGGTCATGTTAGATCCAAAACTTGGTCACCAGGTCAAATCTTAGTTAAACCTTGTGTACACTCTAGAGGGCACAGTTTTGATCAAATGTTCATGAAACTTTGTCTGAATGATTATCTTCATGAAATCTAGGCCAAGTATGAAACTAGGTCATCTCGGATCAAAAATTACGTCACCAGGTCAATCTTAGTTAAACCTTGTGTACACTTTAGAGGGCACAGTTATGATCCAGTGTTCATGAAACTTTGTCAGAATGATTATCTTCATGAAATCTAGGCCAAATATGAAACTAGGTCATGTTGGGTCAAAAACTAGGTCACCAGGTCTAATCTTAGTAAAACTTTATGTACACTCTAGAGGGCACAGTTTTGATCCGATGTTCATGAAACTGTCAGAATGATTATCTTCATGAAATCTAGGCCAAATATGAAACTAGGTCATGTCGGGTCAAAAACTAGGTCACCAGGTCAGATCTTAGTAAAACCTTGTGTTCACTCTAGAGGGCACAGTTTTGATCCAATCTTCATGAATCTTTGTCAGAATGTGTATCTTCATGAAATCTAGGCCAAGTTTGTAACTGAATAATGTCAAATAAAAGATTAGGTCACAAGGTCAGATCTTAGAAAAACATTGTATACCCTCTAGAAGGCAAAGTTTTGGTTCAATATTCATGAAACTTTATAAGAATGTTTATCTTCTTAAAATATAGTACATGTATTAAACTGGGTCATGTTGTATCAAAACCTAGGTCACTGGGACAAATCTTAGAAAAAAAACTTGCATACACAAGAGAGGCTTCATTTTTTATTGCATCTTTGTGAAATCTTGTCACAATGTTTATCTTCATGAAAAAATGTTTGAAACAGGAGTATGCCAGGTCAATAATAACTTCATTAGGTCATATCGTAGAAACACATTGGGTACATTCTAGAGGGCACAGTTTTGATCCAATCTTCATGAAACTTTGTCAGAATAATAGATTGGAAAGTGCAAAATTGCTCCAATTGAATCATCATCAAATAGATGATCTCCCGTTTATTTCATCATAACTCATGTGAGCAATTTAGGTCCATCATGGACCTCTTGTTGATGGTAAAGGATTAAATAAAAGACCATAGACCAAGCACGGCCCAACATATGGAATGTGACACAAACTGCTTCAGAGGAAAGTGAATGGCCAAAATAGAAAACATTACAGAACCTGGTTTGGAAAAAAAAATAAATAATAAAACAGATGAAGCATAACCAACAAACAGTGAAGTTCTACTACATCAAATATTATATGCGGATAGTCCTTAGTATTGTCCAAAAGAAACCCTTTGTCAAAAAGTGTTTTGTGTATGGTACTGGGAGGTTATCATTTTAACTAATCACAAATTTCTATCGTGTAAAGAAAAGGAAAAGCTCTGTCAACAATAAATATAACAGAACCTTACCAGGATCAGAATGATCAGTGCATCAAATAGTTATAGTATACCAAAAATCAGGTCCCTAGGTCAATTGGTTCAAAAGTTGGAAAAAAATGACAAAAACTGACAAGGCAAGGCCCTGTACCGCTCACCTGAGTAAAAAGCTCACTGAATGTCAAAGCAAGTTCATCATTTGAACAAAGCTGATAGCATATGAATCCCAAATGTTGCATATATCTGTTTCAGTGTCATGAGATATTTGGGAAAAGATTTTAAAGGGTTTTACAATGTATGGGAATGATGAACATCTAGAAATTAAAGCACTACCTCAGCCTCCCTATCATCGGCATGGTACACAGGGTATAATCGATTCCGCTAATTTTCGCTTCCTGCAGAGACTGTACATCATATTTGGCTTCCGCCGAGACTGTCCGCGAACTTTTGCTTCCTGCAGGGACTACTGTCCTCGAAAATTGGCTTCCTGCCGAGACTGTCAACGTGAATCTGCTTCCTGCCGAGAGCCTCGGCAGGAAGCAGAATCACGCGGAGTCTCTGCAGGAAGCCATTTATCATGTACAGAAGTCTTCGCAGGAAGCAAGAGATCGCGGACAGTCTCGGCGGAAGCCAAATATGATGTACAGTCTCTGCAGGAAGCGAAAATTAGCGGAATCGATTATACCCTGTGTGGTAGTGAATGGAACAATCCTCGAAATGTAGCAGGGAATGCGTGATTCAGATATCTACCTTTTGTGGCAGATGCTGGTATTTTCTCGGTCCTACTAAAGACAGAAAAGGACATGTGCCACCGAAAAGGACCGAAAAGAACTTTTGGGCACCGAAAAGGACTTTTATATGACTTTTATATTTTATATACTATAGAAACGAATATTTAAGAACTTTTAATATCATCATGATATAAATCAGCATTTGAATAATAGTTTTTTAGTATTTTCTTAAGTAAGCACTGTCATAGACATTAAACTGATATGTTTTCTTCAAAATAAAACCATTTCTTAGTCCAGAATCTACCTAAAACTAAAAGCATCTAAATACACTCTTAAATGTGATCCAATAATATGGCTGTCGAAATGTCAGATGATCCCAAAATACAGAAACCTCAATCGGAACACCACTCGCCCAATTCCGTGAATCCGATTGACAGAAACCTGTGAAACTTTGTTGCTTCTTCAGACAACTTCTTGAAATTCTCATCAGCGGATAGTAAGGACTTAAGCAGAACCCAGTTACATTTCAAAAACCATAAGAAAACAAGAGGGCCATGAGGCACTGAATCGCTCACCTGAGTATGTTGGCCAGGTAGGTCATGTGGCCAAGACCGCTTGAATAAATTTTCGTTCCTCAGCCCCTGGAGGCCGTGTATGTCATTTGGTTACAAATAGCCCAGTAGCTTTTGAGGAGATGTCTTAAATTGTCAAAATATGAGAGACATGGGTCAGAGGTCAAAGAATAACCTTGACCTCTTGTACCCGCAAATCTTCCATGTACTAACTAAGATGACTGTATATATAAGGCCAAAATCTTCTAAACTTGCCATAAAATCTTATGTTCTAGCATTTTCCCATACTTGACCTTGCCTTAAATTAGGCCAGTGTCAGCCCAAGGTCATGATTTGAACGATCTTGATAGTACTCAAGTACTTGATGCTATATACCAAGTTTTAAGGCCATTTGGTTCTTGAGAAATAGATTTGTACAAGTTTTTGCCATATATGGGCATGGCGGCCATGTTGGTCTTGTGATCCAGACCGTTTGAACAAATTTTCGTTCCCTCAGCCTCTAGAGGCTCTGTATGAAATATGGCTACAATTGACCCAGTGGCTTTTGAGGAGATGTGATAAAATTGTCAAAAAATGACAGATCAGGGTCACTGAAAAAACAATGACCTTGACCTTTTGTACGCATAAATTTTCATGTACTCATAAAGATGACTGTATGTATCAATTTTCAGGTCAAAATCTTCAACAGTTTCCAAGAAATCTTATGTTCTAGCATTTTCCCATATAAAAGCTACAGATAGCAAATCTGACCTTACCAAAAAAAGGTCAAGGTCCACCAAGGTCATAATTTAAATAATTTTGGTAGTACTCGCCTACCAGATGCTACATACCAAGTTTCAAGGCCAGCCCCCTACTGATTCTGGAGAAAAATATTTGCAAAGGCTTTTATCACATAAAACCAGAGAGGCCCGGTAGCCGAGTGGTTTAATGGACGGACGCTCGGCGCACCGTTACTGCGGCTATGGATTCGTTCCGCTGAGGTGCGGGGACAACGATATGAGAATTGAAATACTACTACTAGCTGAGTGGTTAGAGTGGCTCGGTTATTGTGCAGAAAGTCGCCGGAAGGTCGTGAGTTCGCGGCTCACCGTCGCCATCCGACGACTGGAAAACTCTCTCTGTCAACCCAGCAGTAAATAGGTACCTTTTTCGAATAAGGGGAGGAATAGGCAGCGAAAGGAGAGGGATGGGCTCCGCCTTTCAACAGCTGTGCCCAAGATACAGTGGGTCTCTAACCCCCACTGCCCCTACGGCTATTAGGCTATGGGAAACCTATACCCTTTACCATATATGGGCCACAGCCATGTTGGTCATGTGACCCAGACCGTTTGAACAAATTTTTGTTCCCCTGCCCCCCCCCCCCCCCCCCCCCCCCTCCAAGAGGCTTTACATGAAATTTGGTTACAATTGTCCCAGTGGCTTTTGAGGGGATGTGTGAAATTGTCAAAATATGGGAGACCAGGGTCAAAGGTCAAAGTATGACCTTGATCTCTTGTACGCATAAATTTTCATGTACTCAATAAGATATGACTGTATATACCAATTTTCAGGCCGAAATCTTCAATAGTTTCCAAGAAATCGTATGTTATAGCATTTTCCCTTATAAAAGCTACAGAAACCAAATTTGACATTACCGAAAAGAGGTCAAGGTCACCCAAAGGTCATAAGTTGAACAATCTTGGTAGTACTCGCCTACCAGTTGCTACATACCAAGTTCAAGGCCATTCCCTTACCGGTTCTGGAGAAGAAGATTTTTAAAGGCTTTTACCATATATGGGCGTGGCCCAGTGGCTTTTGAGGAGATGTGTGACGTTGTCAAAATATAAGAGACCAGGGTCAAAGGTCATAGAATGACCTTAACCACTTGTAAGCATAAATTTTCATGTACTCATTTAGATGACTGTATATACCAATTTTCAGGTCAAAATCTTCAATAGTTTCCAAGAAATCATGTTCTAGCATTTCCTATATAAAAGCTACAAAAAGCAAATTTGACCTTACCGAAAAAAAGGTCAAGGTCAATCCAATGTCATAGTTTGAACAATCTAGGTAGTACTCGCCTACCCGATGCTACATACCAAGTTTCAAGGCCATCGGTCTACTGGCTCTGGAGATGAAGACTTTTAAAGGTTTTTACCATATATGGGCGTGGCAGCCATGTTGGTAATGTGACCCAGACCGTTTGAAATTTTTTTTGTTCGCCTGCCCCCCAGAGGGTCTACATGAAATTTGGTCACAATTGGCCTAGTGGTTTTTGAGGAGATGTGTGAAATTGTCAAAATATAAGAGACCAGGGTCAAAGGTCATTGAATGACCTTAACCTCTTGTACGCATAAATTTTCATGTACTCATTAAAATGACTAAATACCAATTTTCAGGTAAAAATCTTCAATAGTTTCCAAGAAAATTTGACCTTACCGAAAAAAGGTCACGGTCAACCGAATGTCATAGTTTGAACAATCTAGGTAGTACTCGCCTACCCGATGCTACATACCGAGTTTCAAGGCCATCGGTCTACTGGTTCTGCAAAAAAAGACTTTTTAAGGTTTTTACCATATATGGGCGTGGCAGCCATGTTGCTCATGTGATCCAGACCGTTTGAACAAATTTGCGTTCCCCCGCCCCCTTGAGGCTCTACATGAAATTTGGTTACAATTGGCCCAGTGGCTTTAGAGGGGACGTTGAAATTGTCAAAATATGAGAGACCTGGGTCAAAAGTCAAAGAATGACCTTAACCTCTTGTACGCATAAATTTTCATGTACTCATTAAGATGACTGTATATACCGATTTATAGGTCAAAATCTTCAACAGTTTCCAAGAAATCTTATGTTCTGCCATTTTCCCTTATAAAAGCTACAGAAAGCAAATTTGACCTTGCCGTAAAAAAGGTCAAGGTCACACCAAGGTCATAATTAGAACAATCTTGGTAGTACTCGCGTAACCGATGCTACATATCAAGTTTCAAGGCCATCGGCCTATTGGGTCTGGAGAAGAAAATTGTTAAAGGTTTTTACCATATATTGGCTTGGCGGCCATGTTGGTCAAGTGGCCGGGACCGTTTTAACAACTTTTCGTACCCCCCTCCCCCTCCCACACACACACACCGGCGAGGCTCTATATAAAATTTGGTTACTATTGGCCCTGCGGTTTCAAAGGAGAAGTTTGCCTCGTTCCCAGGCGACTAAATAGACGCCTCTACTGTAGTGAGTCATACGAAACGGAAGTTGTGCAAGGAACTAGTCTAAGGAGAAGTTTGAAAATGTTGACGGACGGATGGACGACGGAAGACAGAGCCTTACCATCCTATAAGCTCCCCCGGAGCCGCTGGCTCAGATGAGCTAAAAATTGCGACACTGTTGTAGAATGGATCCCTTCGTTATGGAAAATGACCATTTTTCATAACGACATTATTTCTAGATGAACACCATGGTTATGTGACCAGAATCCTTCATGCAAGCTATCGTTTCCCTGACTCCTGGAACTTCCATGTGACATTTTGCTTCAATCAATTAAGTCACTTCATCTGGTTGAGATGTATGAAGCTGCTAAAATATAAGTGACCATGGCCAATAATTATTAGATATACCAGTTTTCAAAAATATCTTACTGCGTGTTCTCATTTGAACGCTCCAGGAAGCAAAAAGGTCAAGGTCAACTTAAGGTCATCACTAGAACAACCTTAATGGTACTCAAGTACCCAATTATACCTAGAAGTTTTTAGGCCATCTGACAGTCGGTTCTGGGGGAGAAAATTTATAAAAGTTTTTACCATCTATGGGGCCGGGCCGGGTAGCGCAATCGGTAGGGCACCTGACTCGTAAGTCAGAGGTCCTGGGTTCGAATCCCGGTCTGGCCACATACTTTCGTTTCTCCTTCCGCTGATTCAAGAAGGGTATTCGTCAGTTACTGGCGAAAGTATGTGCACTTAGTACTGGTTAACCGCTTAGGAGGTCTAAGCCTGCCCAGGAATAGTGTGGTTAGATTAACTGACCGTCCCGACATGACCTTAGTTGTTTACCGTGGACGTTAAGCATCAAATCAACCAACCAACCAACCAACCATCTATGGGCATGGTGGCCATGTGGGTCATGTGACCGACCCCATTGGAACAAATTTTCGTTTCTCCAAGCCCTGGAGGCTCGTTATGAAATTTGATTACCACTGGCGCAGTGGCTTTTGATGACATGTTTGAAATTGTCGAAACATGAGAGTCCTGGGTCAAGGGTCAAAGAATTACCTTGATCTTTTGTACTCACAAATCTTCTGCAAATGCCAATTTTTATGCCAAAATCTTCAACACTTTCCGTGAAATCTTGTGTTCTAGCATTTTCCCATATGAAAGCACCAGAAACCAAATTGACCTCAAGGTCATCGTTTGAACAGTCTTGGTAGTGCCCAAGTACCGAATGCTACATAACAAGTTTTAATATCATCTGTCTATAGGTTATAGAAAAGAAGAGTTTTAACGATTTTATTATATATTGACATTGACAGCCATGTTGGTCATGTGACCCAGACCATTTGAATAACGTTTCGTTCTCGCATGCCCTGGAGGGTCTGTGTGAAGTTTTGGTACAATCGGCAGGATGGTTTCAGAGGAGACATTTGAAATTGTGTGTGGATGAACGGACGACGACGGACGAATGCATCGGAGCCTGCTTATCCTAAAAACTCTCACGAAGCCTTCGACTCAGGTCAGCTAAAATATGACATTTGAAAAACTTAAATCACATGCACATTTTCAGATGATGGCAAAATCACAGTGTCGGAGCGGAAATGTACAGCGTTTGAGATTGTATCGTCTCCTGTGATTCTGTACAGTGAGAATCCGACACTTGGTGTAAAGCGATACACGGAGAGAGTAAGTAAACATGACGATGGTTTCTTTAATTTCATTATTATCTTGCTTATTGCGATTTGTATGAATTGCTTATAATATACGAAGAACTTCAGAGGGTGAATGCTTTATGTTTTTCCCCAAGTTGTGCACACACAAGTTCTTGATCATTTGAACACGCAAAACAGCACACGATTGCGTCCATGTGAAGGGTCGTGTATTCTCGTTTCAAGGCACAAATAAACTGTTATTTTTTCAGCAAATGAGTATTGGTCTTTAAAATATCTGAGGTTAACGGTAGTACCTCGGTTTTTATGTTTGGGGTGAATAAAAGTGATGAAATGCTGAGTTGTTCATCGATTGATATTCGTACAGTCACTTGCAGAAGACAGCTTGGAAATTGTACAGTGACCCGCTATTATCTTTGTACAGTGACTCGGATAGAGTTGTTTTTCACCAAGCTGAGTTAATGCATTTCATTTCGACAGCGACGACCCTTCGACATTTTTTACTTCCAGAATTCAGAATATAAATCCTTTAATCAAGTTTGGACCCGAATAGTTTACTGGTGGTACGCCAACATTTGTTTCTTTCAGCTACTGACCACTACAGTTTTGTCTCATATAAGACAGTTGTCGCGGACAGAAAGAATACGCCGGGCCGCGTAGCGCAGTCGGTAGCGCGTCTGACTGAAGAGCCAGAGGTACCGGGTTCGATACCCAGTCCGGCCACATACTTTCGTGGAAATTGGTCATGAAATCTTTTCTACGGTCATTTCCCCCTTCCACTGATACAAGAAGGGCAGTTGTCAGTTACTGGTGAAAGTATGGACACTTAGTACTTGTTAACCGCTTAGGAGGTCTAAGCCTGCCCAGGAATAGTGTGGTTAGGTTAACTGACCGTCCCGACATGACCATAGCTGTTTACCGTGGACGTAAAGCAACAACACAACAACAACAACAGAAAGAATACACTTTTAGAACCTCAATCGTCGATTTCATGAGACTTACATGGCAGCATTTGATGAGCAGTTTGAGATACTGGTTTATCGCCTTTGATGCCATGAACGTAAAGCATACATACATGCATTTTTGAGCCACAATATGCTACCATACACAAAACGCTACCGAGATAGCATTTTATGTATCCCTGCCTACACAAAATGCTACCAAAAAGCATATTGTGAAGGCAGTGTACACAAAATGCTTTCTGGTAGCGTTTTGTGTAGGTAGGGTACATATGTTATATGGTACCTTCACAATATGTTCCCAAATTTTGAGATAGCATTTTGTATAGGCAGGGATACACAAAATGCTATATCGGTAGCGTTTTGAGTATGGTAGCATATTGTGGCTCAACAATGCATGTACTTTGGAAATTAAAAACAAATATGCACATAGCGCGTTGATAAAATAGTCATACACCAATTACATTGCCGAAGTCAAATGTCTATCTACAAGTAAAAGCATCGACAAAATAGCTTTCGCTATACAATACTAGTACCAATGTATCACAGTGTACTTTCTCAGAAGACACACACACATGCACGACACACGATAATTCCTTTAATTTCACATGTACGCTCAGCGAAGACTCAGATCAGTATGTGCGTTCGTGCAGTCTTATCAGAGTCTTCGCTGGCTACATAAGGCAGCCCCACGATCCGAAGTTATGCAGTGAGCGCCCAGCAAAAACTGATTAATTTCGTGCCTTGGGGAGCGCTGTGGCCTAGTGGTAGAGCCTCGGACTCCGGAGCGAGAGGTCGTGGTTCGATCATCACTCGAGGCGCCGTGTTGTGTTCTTGAGCAAGGCAAATTTAGTCCCAAAAGATACTGGTGATACCCCGGAAGTGGTGACTCCGTCCCGACTTGACTGAAAAATTGTTTACTGAGACATTAAGCAAAAGCGAAACGAAAACTCTGAGTCGGGGCACATCACTTTCTACATTTTCACATGTGCGCTCAGCGAAGACTCTGCGCAGTCTGATCATCTTTCTCTGGGAGTGGCGAGCTAAAACTCTATTCAGACTGCGCAGACGCAAAGGCTGGTCTGAGTCATAACGGTGCGCACTGGGGAAACTGTATGGAATATTGTGCCTCGGCTCATTTATCTTTATGTCAGCGATTCCTTTTACAGAAATAGTACTTTAAGCTTGATAATTTTCAATGTGTATCACTGAGATACAAAGTTTTTGAAGAACTTGGTTTAAACGCATGCATATGGAATGGACCAGATGCTGACATACGCCACAAAGGGTCGTCTACATCAGATAGGAGGCGAATACGGCTGTAGTGGTGGTAATATTTGCTTTCGATGTGAGTGAAGGTCAGCTGGCGCTGTGGTTTATCGTAAACATGGTAAAAGAAGCAGATACTATATACAAGTGACTGTACAGAAAAATTCTTGAAAATCGCAGTTGTCTGTACTACAGCATACCAAGTCACTGTACAACAATCGATACATGCAGTGTCCTGTAAAATAAAGAATATTTAGGATTTATCTCCAGTGCAGATCCGCTTCGAAGATGTTATTTCACAAATATATGTTTCTATAATGTGGTCCTTATGAAAACAATCGGTGTTTCGTTCGATAATGCGATAAGTACACATTTCGTCATTGGTGCGATCATGCATATTTTTGCATGCAAAGATGATTGAGACTTGTGCATTACACTAAGAACACTTTATAAATAACATTTACCTTCTTGAAGTATTCCAAATTTACTGATGCGTCAAACGGACCAAAACAGTCTGGCTTTTTAATCATAACTTGAGAAAATTGCCAACATTATATACCGTGTATATTGACATCCTTTACACCAAGTGTCGGATTCTCACTGTACAGAATCACAGGAGACTATACAATCTCAAACACTGTACATTTCCGCTCCGACACTGTGAAAATATTCTGCATATTTTCAAGTCAGTCCGACCATAGACGTAGAAGGAGTTCTCGGGACAAAGTCTAATTCAATATGAATGATAACTTCCAATTATGATTGTCGAATCAAATTTCCAAAAGCACATAACATAGGTAGAAAGTGTACAAAATTTCAAATGAATCCGATGGATGGATGGGTGACTTGCGATATTACGTCCTTTTCAACAGTATTGCAGTTATACCAGGACGATGGGACGGTGATAACGAAAGGCTGTGTGCAATGGAACCCCGTTTACGGTAGCAAGCAGGATTCGAATCTGCTCTGCTAGATCAGTAGGCCAGCGCTTAACCCACTGAGCTACCGGGGCTCCTAAATGAATCCGATGAAAGATGGAACAGGAGTTTGCGGAGACAAGACTTTGGACGAATGCACACACGGACGGACGAGGGTCATTTTTTTAGTCCACCAGTCGCATACGTTGGGTGACAAAAAGAAGGATCATGAACAGTTACAAAATGTACAAGGTACAAAACCGTTTGAGGAGTTGCACGTTATAAGATATACCCACTGTCAATGCACTTTGAAAATTGGTGCAAAGGCGTAGTTACAAGAAACACTAATTTTAAATATAAAAGAATAAAAGTACTCATTAAGATATGACTGTATATACCAATTTTCAGGTCGAAATCTTCAATAGTTTCCAAGAAATCGTATGTTATAGCATTTTCCCTTATAAAAGCTACAGAAAGCAAATTTGACATTACCGAAAAGAGGTCAAGGTCACCCAAAGGTCATAAGTTGAACAATCTTGGTAGTACTCGCCTACCAGTTGCTACATACCAAGTTCAAGGCCATTCCCTTACTGGTTCTGGAGAGGAAGATTTTTAAAGGCTTTTACCATATATGGGCGTGGCCCAGTGGCTTTTGAGGAGATGTGTGACGTTGTCAAAATATAAGAGACCAGGGTCAAAGGTCATAGAATGACCTTAACCTCTTGTACGCATAAATTTTCATGTACTCATTAAGATGACTGTATATACCAATTTTCAGGTCAAAATCTTCAATAGTTTCCAAGAAATCATGTTCTAGCATTTTCCAATATAAAAGCTACAAAAAGCAAATTTGACCTTACCGAAAAATAAAGGTCAAGGTCAATCCAATGTCATAGTTTGAACAATCTATGTAGTACTCGCCTACCCGATGCTACATACCAAGTTTCAAGGCCATCGGTCTACTGGTTCTGGAGGAGACAATTTTTTTTGTTCGCCTGCCCCCTAGAGGCTCTACGTGAAATTTGGTTACAATTGGCCTAGTGGCTTTTGAGGAGATGTGTGAAATTGTCAAAATATGAGAGACCAGGGTCAAAGGTCATTGAATGACCTTAACCTCTTGTACGCATAAATTTTCATGTACTCATTAAAATGACTAAATACCAATTTTCACGTAAAAATCTTCAATAGTTTCCAAGAAATCATGTTCTAGCATTTTCCCTCATAAAAGCCACAGAAATCAAATTTGACCTTACCGAAAAAAGGTCACGGTCAACCGAATGTCATAGTTTGAACAATCTAGGTAGTACTCGCCTACCCGATGCTACATACCAAGTTTCAAGGCCATCGGTCTACTGGTTCCGCAAAAAAGACTTTTTAAGGTTTTTACCATATATGGGCGTGACAGCCATGTTGCTCATGTGATCCAGACCGTTTGAACAAATTTGCGTTCCCCCGCCCCCTTGAGGCTCTACATGAAATTTGGTTACAATTGGCCCAGTGGCTTTAGAGGAGACGTTGAAATTGTCAAAATATGAGAGACCTGGGTCAAAAGTCAAAGAATGACCTTAACCTTTTCTACGCATAAATTTTCAAGTACTCATTAAGATGACTGTATATACCGATTTTCAGGTCAAAATCTTCAACAGTTTCCAAGAAATCTTATGTTCTGCCATTTTCCCCTATAAAAGCTACAGAAAGCAAATTTGACCTTGCCGTAAAAAAGGTCAAGGTCACACCAAGGTCATAATTAGAACAATCTTGGTAGTACTCGCGTAACCGATGCTACATACCAAGTTTCAAGGCCATCGGCCTATTGGGTCTGGAGAAGAAAATTGTTAAAGGTTTTTACCATATATGGGCTTGGCGGCCATGTTGGTCAAGTGACCGGGACCGTTTTAACAACTTTTCGTACCCCCCCCCCCCTCCCCCTCCCATACACACACCGGCGAGGCTCTATATAAAATTTGGTTACTATTGGCCCTGCGGTTTCAAAGGAGAAGTTTGCCTCGTTCCCAGGCGACTAAATAGACGCCTCTACTGTAGTGAGTCATACGAAACGGAAGTTGTGCAAGGAACTAGTCTAAGGAGAAGTTTGAAAATGTTGACGGACGGATGGACGACGGAAGACAGAGCCTTACCATCCTATAAGCTCCCCCGGAGCCGCTGGCTCAGATGAGCTAAAAATTGCGACACTGTTGTAGAATGGATCCCTTCGTTATGGAAAATGACCATTTTTCATAACGACATTATTTCTAGATGAACACCATGGTTATGTGACCAGAATCCTTCATGCAAGCTATCGTTTCCCTGACTCCTGGAACTTCCATGTGACATTTTGCTTCAATCAATTAAGTCACTTCATCTGGTTGAGATGTATGAAGCTGCTAAAATATAAGTGACCATGGCCAATAATTATTAGATATACCAGTTTTCAAAAATATCTTACTGCGTGTTCTCATTTGAACGCTCCAGGAAGCAAAAAGGTCAAGGTCAACTTAAGGTCATCATTAGAACAACCTTAATGGTACTCAAGTACCCAATTATACCTACCAAGTTTAAAGGCCATCTGACAGTCGGTTCTAGGGGAGAAAATTTATAGAAGTTTTTACCATCTATGGGGCCGGGCCGGGTAGCGCAATCGGTAGGGCACCTGACTCGTAAATCAGAGGTCCTGGGTTCGAATCCCGGTCTGGCCACATACTTTCGTTTCTCCTTCCGCTGATTCAAGAAGGGCATTTGTCAGTTACTGGCGAAAGTATGCGCACTTAGTACTGGTTAACCGCTTAGGAGGTCTAAGCCTGCCCAGGAATAGTGTGGTTAGGTTAACTGACCGTCCCGACATGACCTTAGTTGTTTACCGTGGACGTTAAGCATCAAATCAACCAACCAACCATCTATGGGCATGGTGGCCATGTGGGTCATGTGACCGACCCCATTGGAACAAATTTTCGTTTCTCCAAGCCCTGGAGGCTCGTTATGAAATTTGATTACCACTGGCGCAGTGGCTTTTGATGACACGTTTGAAATTGTCGAAACTTGAGAGTCCTGGGTCAAGGGTCAAAGAATTACCTTGATCTTTTGTACTCACAAATCTTCTGCAAATGCCAATTTTTATGCCAAAATCTTCAACACTTTCCGTGAAATCTTGTGTTCTAGCATTTTCCCATATGAAAGCACCAGAAACCAAATTGACCTCAAGGTCATCGTTTGAACAGTCTTGGTAGTACCCAAGTACCGAATGCTACGTAACAAGTTTTAATATCATCTGTCTATAGGTTATAGAAAAGAAGAGTTTTTAACGATTTTACTATATATTGACATTGACAGCCATGTTGGTCATGTGACCCAGACCATTTGAATAACGTTTCGTTCTCGCATGCCCTGGAGGGTCTGTGTGAAGTTTTGGTACAATCGGCAGGATGGTTTCAGAGGAGACATTTGAAATTGTGTGTGGATGAACGGACGACGACGGACGAATGCATCGGAGCCTGCTTATCCTAAAAGCTCTCACGAAGCCTTCGACTCAGGTCAGCTAAAATATGACATTTGAAAATCTTAAATCACATGCACATTTTCAGATGAAGGCAAAATCACAGTGTCGGAGCGGAAATGTACAGTGTTTGAGATTGTATCGTCTCCTGTGATTCTGTACAGTGAGAATCCGACACTTGGTGTAAAGCGATACACGGAGAGAGTAAGTAAACATGACGATAGTTTCTTTAATTTCATTATTATCTTGCTTATTGCGATTTCTATGAATTGCTTATGATATACGAAGAACTTCAGAGGGTGAATGCTTTATGTTTTCCCCAAGTTGTGCACACACAAGTTCTTGATCATTTGAACACGCAAAACAGCACACGATTTCGTCCATGTGAAGGGTCGTGTATTCTCGTTTCAAGGCACAAATAAACTGTTATTTTTTCAGCAAATGAGTATTGGTCTTTAAAATATCTGAGGTTAACGGTAGTACCTCGGTTTTTATGTTTGGGGTGAATAAAAGTGATGAAATGCTGAGTTGTTCATCGATTGATATTCGTACAGTCACTTGCAGAAGACAGCTTGGAAATTGTACAGTGACCCGCTATTATCTTTGTACAATGACTCGGATCGAGTTGTTTTTCACCAAGCTGAGTTAATGCATTTCATTTCGACAGCGACGACCCTTCGACATTTTTTACTTCCAGAATTCAGAATATAAATCCTTTAATCAAGTTTGGACCCGAATAGTTTACTGGTGGTACGCCAACATTTGTTTCTTTCAACTACTGACCACTACAGTTTTGTCTCATATAAGACAGTTGTCGCGGACAGAAAGAATACGCCGGGCCGCGTAGCGCAGTCGGTAGCGCGTCTGACTGAAGAGCCAGAGGTACCGGGTTCGATACCCAGTCCGGCCACATACTTTCGTGGAAATTGATCATGAAATCTTTTCTACGGTCATTTTCCCCCTTCCACTGATTCAAGAAGGGCAGTTGTCAGTTACTGGTGAAAGTATGGACACTTAGTACTGGTTAACCGCTTAGGAGGTCTAAGCCTGCCCAGGAATAGTGTGGTTAGGTTAACTGACCGTCCCGACATGACCATAGCTGTTTACCGTGGACGTAAAGCAACAACACAACAACAACAACAGAAAGAATACACTTTTAGAACCTCAGTCGTCGATTTCATGAGACTTACATGGCAGCATTTGATGAGCAGTTTGAGATACTGGTTTATCGCCTTTGATGCCATGAACGTAAAGCATACATACATGCATTGTTGAGCCACAATATGCTACCATACACAAAACGCTACCGAGATAGCATTTTATGTATCCCTACCTACACAAAATGCTACCAAAAAGCATATTGTGAAGGCAGTGTACACAAAATGCTTTCTGGTAGCGTTTTGTGTAGGTAGGGTACATATGTTATATGGTACCTTCACAATATGTTCCCAAATTTTGAGATAGCATTTTGTATAGGCAGGGATACACAAAATGCTATATCGGTAGCGTTTTGAGTATGGTAGCATATTGTGGCTCAACAATGCATGTACTTTGGAAATTAAAAACAAATATGCACATAGCGCGTTGATAAAATAGTCATACACCAATTACATTGCCGAAGTCAAATGTCTATCTACAAGTAAAAGCATCGACAAAATAGCTTTCGCTCTACAATACTAGTACCAATGTATCACAGTGTACTTTCTCAGAAGACACACACACATGCACGACACACGATAATTCCTTTAATTTCACATGTACGCTCAGCGAAGACTCAGATCAGTATGTGCGTTCGTGCAGTCTTATCAGAGTCTTCGCTGGCTACATAAGGCAGCCCCACGATCCGAAGTTATGCAGTGAGCGCCCAGCAAAAACTGATTAATTTCGTGCCTTGGGGAGCGCTGTGGCCTAGTGGTAGAGCCTCGGACTCCGGAGCGAGAGGTCGTGGTTCGATCATCACTCGAGGCGCCGTGTTGTGTTCTTGAGCAAGGCACATTTACTCCCAAAAGATACTGGTGATACCCCGGAAGTGGTGACTCCGTCCCGACTTGACTGAAAAATTGTTTACTGAGACATTAAGCAAAAGCGAAACGAAAACTCTGAGTCGGGGTACATTATTTTCTACATTTTCACATGTGCGCTCAGCGAAGACTCTGCGCAGTCTGATCATCTTTCTCTGGGAGTGGCGAGCTAAAACTCTGTTCAGACTGCGCAGACGCAAAGGCTGGTCTGAGTCTTAACGGTGCGCACTGGGGAAACTGTATGGAATATTGTGCCTCGGCTCATTTATCTTTATGTCAGCGATTCCTTTTACAGAAGTAGTACTTTAAGCTTGATAATTTTCAATGTGTATCACTGAGATACAAAGTTTTTGAAGAACTTGGTTTAAACGCATGCATATGGAATGGACCAGATGCTGACATACGCCACAAAGGGTCGTCTACATCAGATAGGAGGCGAATACGGCTGTAGTGGTGGTAATATTTGCTTTCGATGTGATTGAAGGTCAGCTGGCGCTGTGGTTTATCGTAAACATGGTAAAAGAAGCAGATACTATATACAAGTGACTGTACAGAAAAATTCTTGAAAATCGCAGTTGTCTGTACTACAGCATACCAAGTCACTGTACAACAATCGATACATGCAGTGTCCTGTAAAATAAAGAATATTTAGGATTTATCTCCAGTGCAGATCCGCTTCGAAGATGTTATTTCACAAATATATGTTTCTATAATGTGGTCCTTATGAAAACAATCGGTGTTTCGTTCGATAATGCGATAAGTACACATTTCGTCATTGATGCGATCATGCATATTTTTGCATGCAAAGATGATTGAGACTTGTGCATTACACTAAGAACACTTTATAAATAACATTTACCTTCTTGAAGTATTCCAAATTTACTGATGCGTCAAACGGACCAAAACAGTCTGGCTTTTTAATCATAACTTGAGAAAATTGCCAACATTATTTACCGTGTATATCGACATCCTTTACACCAAGTGTCGGATTCTCACTGTACAGAATCACAGGAGACTATACAATCTCAAACACTGTACATTTCCGCTCCGACACTGTGAAAATATTCTGCATATTTTCAAGTCAGTCCGACCATAGACGTAGAAGGAGTTCTCGGGACAAAGTCTAATTCAATATGAATGATAACTTCCAATTATGATTGTCGAATCAAATTTCCAAAAGCACATAACATAGGTAGAAAGTGTACAAAATTTCAAATGAATCCGATGGATGGATGGGTGACTTGCGATATTACGTCCTTTTCAACAGTATTGCAGTTATACCAGGACGATGGGACGGTGATAACGAAAGGCTGTGTGCAATGGAACCCCGTTTACGGTAGGAAAGATTCTCGCCTCAAGCAGGATTCGAATCTGGTCTGCTAGATCAGTAGGCCAGCGCTTAACCCACTGAGCTACCGGGGCTCCTAAATGAATCCGATGAAAGATGGAAAAGGAGTTTGCGGAGACAAGACTTTGGACGAATGCACACACGGACGGACGAGGGTCATTTTTTTAGTCCACCAGTCGCATACGTTGGGTGACAAAAAGAAGGATCATGAACAGTTACAAAATGTACAAGGTACAAAACCGTTTGAGGAGTTGCACGTTATAAGATATACCCACTGTCAATGCACTTTGAAAATTGGTGCTAAGGCATAGTTACAAGAAACACTAATTTTAAATATAAAAGAATAAAAGTTCCAATCAATGCGATGAGGTACTTCAAAAGAGGAAAACTGACCAATCACTGCGAAGCGGTAGATCCGTGTTCAAATTGATCAAAAGATAGCCGGATAAAAGTTTGGCTATTTTAATTGGATTAATAAGAAAGTGTGAAATACTGACACGTGCCCTGCTACTGGTGGTTAACAATGATAAAGACATATGGTTGTAGCGATTAAGAAGATGTGAACTTGGTGGTGAAATGACAACGTGGCAGTATCCTTTACTTTCCGTAAATACTCGCTTGGAACGACTGGACGTTTGAGAGCTATTTTTCACACGGCAAAAGATATAATGAACGCCAAAAGAAACGTCCAAAAGCAGACAACTATTACTAGTTTCTGTGTTTTTAGTTTGACATGTCCATGAGATTTCGATCAAAAGAATGTAAGAAACACTCAGCATCTATCAAACTGTAACTGTGAGAATCAACAGTTTCAGTATGTGGTAAAGTTAAAAGTTAGGAAGGTCTAGCAATGTTATATTCTTAAATGTCGAATCTTTGTGAATCAATATTTACCTGCGATTTACCTCCTTTACCAGGAGATAATATAACACAACTTGACAAACAAGGTAACCAAAATTAGGTATCAAGAATGCGTAAATTTAACAGGGCTTTCTGCCACCACAGAACAATCCTCTGTTTTGCTGATCTATCTATTCTATTCTATTCTATCCCATAACCTTACTACTTACTAAGTTCTGGACCTCGTTGCCAAAAACAGTTCTGGACCTTGTTGCACAAGCAAAGTTCTGGACCAAGTTGCACAAGCAGCTCTGGACGGAAGCAAAGTTCTGGACCAAGTTGCACTAGTGAAAGTATTTTTGCAGAGGCTAATGCTATACTACTTGACATTTCTGTGAAGCTTTTGCGTTTTTAGATTCATGGCAGCTTAAGTTTCCATTGTTTTTGGGTTGTTCTGGCAACCAAGCCAAACAAGCAGTTGGCACAAAAAAGTTATTGATAGGGGACTACTGAAGACACATTTATTTATTATTATATCTGCTATATAAAGGCTGTAAGTGCCAAACAAAAACAAAAACATTTTAGCGTTCCCACTGAAGTCAATGACAACTTCAAACTGCCATAGCAACCGAAGAACCATAGCAACTGGCATGAAACTTATTGCTCCGCCTTTCCACAAATGTTACATTTCGATTACAAAGGGCCAATATGTCATTTGAAAATATTTGAAATGAACGGACAGCTGACAGGCACTGTACTAATTCCCAGTAGAGCTAACAGTTGGCTTAATAGTTGCAGATAACCTGTCTGCTAAGAAACCGTTTTTAAACTTCCAATGAAATAAGGCCAGTGCAGGCATTTAAGAGGTGTATACTGTTATGTGATTTCTGTCCGCTTGAGACAGCCCTTCCATTATGTAAAACATGAGCTGTCACCAGACAGTATAGCTCGCCTGAACCGGTGCTTGCCCATCATGAACGCAAAGTTCTAAAAATGTGATCTTGACCTCCACATTCTATTAGGAAGGTGATGCTGCTACCATGTAAAACTCTGGAGCAGTATCTGTCATAAGTCTGGGTATAACTTTCCATCTAGGCAGAGTGACAAATTAAACTGTCAGCCTGTAACCTTGACCTAAAGGTCAATGAGAGAGGTGGGGTTGGTACTGTGTAAAACTCTGTACCAGCATCTAACGGAATTCTAAGTATCAACTGAATGTATCCACACACTAAGAAAACACTGTGCCTTTAGGGAACTTTAACCGAAAATTTTAACAAAACATTGATAAGTCCATGACCTTTACCTTCGTAATCAAGGGGGTTGGGGTGGTACTGCATCAAAAATTTAGACCATTACCTAACATCTGTGGAAGTATAAAGGAAATCTTATCAAAGAGTTGACGAGGTATAGCCAAGAACATCTCAAGTTTGAATATCTAAGTCTGTGACCTTGACTTTTAGGTCATGTCCACGGATGGGGGATGGTGCTGAATAACATTTTTGACCAATATTTATCATCATACCAAATATAGTTCAAATCGAGCAAAAGGTTCAGAAACTATGAGATCTTAAAAACTTCATTGTAAAACATTAACATAAAATTTTCTGAGTCCATGACCTTGACCTATGTGCCATGAACAGGGGTGGGGATGGTGCAAAATAAAATTTTGGACCATTATCTATCATCATACCAAATGTAATTCAAATCGATCAAGGGGTTTAAAAACTATGAGATCTTAAAAACTTTAACATAAAACGTTAACATTTTGCTGACGCTGACGCCGACGTTGGGGATAGTACAGTATATAGCTCTTCCTGAACTTCATTCAGGTGAGCTGAAAATGCAAATGTTGTGGTTTGATTAGGGAAAACGTCCGTAATTTCCAATACCGATCAACAGCAAAATCATGTTGTCCACTTTGCTGCATGTGAAAAACATGCAAAATCGACATGTTCATGTAGTGCAGCTAGTCAGGCATTCGGAACAGTAATTTTACTATTCAGCATCAGTTACCCTTGTCTAGTCTAGTCTATCCCATAACCTTGCCTGGTTGTTGGGGCACTACTTATGACTTTACAACAATCCCTTTCCACCTAGTCCTGTTTTCAGCTGCTCTAGTTGAGTAAGCAATTAACCTTGAGAAAAACTAAATCCTGCAGAATTCGCACGGGTAGTAAAAAAAAGTAAAGTATGGACATTCAAAATGTGTATACATTCTTTGGTCTCCGAGTTTGGTTAATTTCTGTTTCCCCTAATAATCATCTGACAGAAATTTTATGCAGTGTAACTCTGATCAACGGATAAAAAGTGTCGAACATTTTGGGGAGCATGCTTGAATATTTTTGGGGAGAAGCTGTATTACTTTTAGGGATTTTGGGAGCAGGGGCAAAATGACTTTAGGGAGCACGGGGAAATATTTTAAGGGAGCTGGGGATATTTGGGCATTATTTTCGCGGTCCGTGGAAACACCCCAAACCACCCCAAAACATCCCAAACCACCCCAAACAACTTTCATACCACCCCAAACCAGTCTCCCTTGATACAAACTAGAACCGCACCCCCTCCACCACAAAGACACCAACATTTCAGGTCAATTGGCGAGTATAGGTTCTTTCCTCCCCTCCACCCTCTTCATTCTTTAATTAACGTGCCTGGTGCCACTGCGCAAGGAGTGGGCTTCTAGTTTGTATCCAGGGTGGCTGGTTTGGAGTGGTATAAATGGTCGCCCCCTCCTCCCCGCCCCACCCTGCGTGACATACATAAACGTACAAAATGATTTACTTTATTATACTGAGATTATTAATTTTTCGGTAACATTTAAACCCGAAGTTACAGTAAGTGGACAAAAGTATTCGTCACTTAGTGACTTTGCCGTTTAATCAATGTATTTACACAAATTTTGTAAAAAGTATTACCGCAAAACTACGATAGTAATCACAACACTGTTTTCACCAGGTTAATGCAAATTGATTTTCGCAATAAACAAGCAGTACAAGAAATTCGAATCTTTGGTTATTTCCTTGTACCAACAGGTTTTACTGAAAGGAAAACAAAAACTTCAATTTTTCGATGGCGTTAACATTAACGTCAATGGGGATCAAGATTTTTAAAAATTTACGTTCATTTCAATCACTTTAAACTCCTATACTAAACATGGAATCATCTTGATATTTCATTTTATATTGCTATTATCAATTCACTTTTTATCCCTGCAAGTTTTATTACATTGCCATTGAAAACTTTGCGACAGTAGTCTTTTTAAAAAATATGGAAATGCATTAATTTAAACGGCGACGTCACTACGTGACAAATACTTTTGTCTAGCTACTGTATTAAAAGAAATACATACATACATACATATCATGGGTAAACACTTATTAAAGTGTTCTTTCTATTTTGAATCTATATAAATACTGTTTGGGATGGGTGGGAGCGGTATTGGTGTATGTGTGGAGGGGGACAGGGGGTGATGTGAATCTGGGGAGGCTGGTTTGGGATGGTTTTGGTAGAGGTTTGGGGTGTTTTGGGGAGGTTTTGGGTGTTTCCACGGACCCTTATTTTCGGGGAGCTGGGGAGCACTGATCCTCCCCCCTCCCTCCCCCCCCACCCCCCAGGTAGGGCCTCTTCAGAAAACGTATTCAATTCAATTCTATCTATTGAACACTAATGGATGACGTCAGTGGTTAGTCACGTGGGCTTCCGCGGGAGCGAGGCACATGCATATCCTCCGCCATTGTTCCACGAAATAAGGAAGAAGAGTACAATATATTTCGTTGTTTTGTGCAGTTTACGGCAGACACACAGACTCCAAACTTGTGTTTGTGAATTCATCACTTTTCACCGCAAACTTTAAAGACAATTTTATTTGTGTGATAAGACTTTTTAAGTGAAAAATCTTGTGTAATGTCTACGAGTGTCGATCAGGTGCGTATAAAAATGGCCGATAATGTTGACCAATTTTCCATTCAGCCCTTATTTTGTTTAGACTTTTGAAAAGTGCTGCGGTAAATAATTTACACTTTCATTATTGCATTTATATTTCTTTGTTTCTTTTTCATGTGATGTCAACAGAGAAAAGGTCAGCCAAACCAAGGTAAGAACCCCACCCTCCACGCACATTGTCCCCAAATAATGAATGAACCACAAGCAGCAGCCCATAACAACATCGTATATACTATATTGAGATGCAGTGAAAAAAACAAACTCACATTCCAACCCTGTTTCGTCACAGTAGGCAGCATCCGCAGAAAGCACACATAAAAACTAATATTGGGCCAGTTGCCGTGTCAGGCTGTCCTGGATGCTGGACCAGAATTCAGGAACCATGGGCAACTAAGCCCCATATTTGTCTTTTCCTGCTGGGATACTTTATACTAGAAACAAGTTACTCATGAATGGTGTTACACTTCAGCCTTTGTTTTCACATTTGGTTACCTAAGAAACTTTTCTGTCAAAATTGGATTGTATCATACAATGCACATTTGCCATAAGAGTCAACATATTGATGTCAACATATTGATTGAGTGCTGCAGCAGAAGGAGGAGGTGATTTTTGGTTGGTTGATTTGATGCTTAACATCCACGGTAAACAACTAAGGTCATGTCGGGACGGTCAGTTAACCTAACCACACTATTCCTGGGCAGGCTTAGACCTTCTAAGCGGTTAACCAGTACTAAGTGCACATACTTTCACCAGTAACTGACAACTGCCCTTCTTGAATCAGCGGAAGGAGAAACGAAAGTATGTGGCCAGACCGGGATTCGAACTCAGGACCTCTGACTTACGAGTCAGGTGCCCTACCGATTGCGCTACCCGGCCCGGCAGGAGGAAAATGGATGTATGAATTGCTATTTTGCACCCTTTTCAACATTACTTTAGTCATAACAGGATAATGGGAGGGTGATGATAAAAAACTTGGTGCAATGGAAGCCTGTTGTGTTTCTGCCCCCACGGGTATCAAACCAGCAATGCTAGATAACCAAGCCAACACTTAACCCACTGAGCTACCAGGGTTTCAGACGGAGGAGAAAGCAAACTTATGACTTTTTTTTTAAGAAATTTCAGTCACAGATCATGAATCACAATACCTTTCTCTTTCTTTCTTCCATTAACGCCATAACCCCAGAAGGGGACACAGACAGTGTACTTTTGTACACTCCGATGTTGCAGGATGAAAGTCATGTATAGCCATGTAGCTATAGTAGGGACAGGGCTCAAAATTTTTTTTTGAACATACTTGTCCTGCAGGTCGATGTTCGATATGCGCAGGCTCACTGTTTATTTACAGTTTGCCATTTCCGTTTTCCTTTTATAGACACCACGATCGGAAATCTATGGGATTTCATGCTTTTTTGCGTTACAGTCAATATTTGTTTGCTGTAACTTGATCGATTTGTAAAGTGCTTTTCCTGAACGGCATGATAAGACAATTTTCATGGAGGAAAAACCTACTCGTCCAGCAGGGCAAGTCAGTGACAATTTCCACTCGTCCCTACCGACCATCTACTCGTTGATACGAACGGACGAGTGTAAATTTCGAGCCCTGAGGGATCTTTAACCTGCACAGGGGATTACTCTCCCTGTACTGGGAGCCTCCAGTTAACTTCCCGATCCGAAGGGCGGCACACTTTTAGCATCATCCCTGCAAATGATGCTAGAAAAACGTACAGACATAGGATGATTTCCCCTCAGGCGGGACTTGAACTCACAACCTCTGGCTTCAGAGTCAAGTGCGCTTACCACTGAGCCACCGCACTTCTCTTGAGCCACCACGCTCCTCTTCTAATCTTTCTAATGAATAAAAGGTTTGTATAAAAATTTGTTACATGATCATCATGTTATAGTTAAATAGATTAAATATTGTGATTTTTACATATCATGTTTCAATAAGCATGTGGCACTACCTCACCTAGCTATACTGGTGAAAAAAGACTTAGTTAACAAGAATTATTACTCCAGGCCTCATGCTTTTCAGGCTTCTGCAGGATTTCAGGCTTTCATTTTTTGAATTTTACTTGATTTCAGGCTTTGATTTTTAAGTTTTCAGTGTTTTTTCTGCTTAAAAAGGACTATTTTAGGCTGCGAAAGCAGGCATTTCAGGCTTGGAAAAACTTTGTCAGTATGAGGCCTGTTACTCCCCAGGGCTCGAAATTTCCACTTGTCCGCTCATATTTACGAGTAGATGGTCGGTAAGGACAAGTGGAAATTGTCACTGACTTGCCCTGCCGGACGAGTAGGTTTTTCCTCCATGGAAAATTGTCTTATCATGCTGTTCAGTAAAAACACTTTGCAAATCGATCAAATTACAGCAAACAAATATTGACTGTAACGCAAAAAGCATGAAATCCCATAGATTTCCGCATCGTGTTGTCTAAAAAATGAAAACGGAAATGGCAAACTGTAAATAAACAGTGCGCATGCGTATATCGAACATCGACCCGATGAGGATTTGCACCAACGCGGTTTCGCATAAGTTGTTTGCGCTCTATAATTGCATGATTACAAATGCATAATCCAACTCAAATAGTTGTATAGGACATTAATTTCACCGCCTCTCTTGAATAAAGCAGAAAAAAACGAAACCTCTTTGTACGATCCTGAATTGGGACGAAACCATATTACCTACGGAAAGTACTGGAAATAACCGAGTGAAAATGAAAGTGAAAGTTGAATACGGACGAGTAGATTTTTGAAAGGACGAGTAAAAATTTGAAAGCACTTGCCCTGCAGGACAAGTACGTTCAAAAAAATTTCGAGCCCTGCTCCCTTATTTCGTTAATCAGTCAGTTACAGGAACAAGATTGTGGCAGATCACTGGCATCTTATTTACAATTGATTATACTTTTTGTTTCAGTTACAAATGGCGCCATTAAAGATTCGGTGAAAGACGAAGAATTCGAGCCTTACCTTCAGCAACAACCCCCTTTGCAGGTTAGTACTGGGATTCAACCATAATTAAGGTGCAGAACATCAAATAAGAAGGGGTAACATGGATAATTCAAAGATAATTTTTCTTATTTCTCAACGTAAACATAGCTTGTGATCGCTCATTAGAACTGTCTTGGTGAGACGGTTCTAATGAGGGGTCACAATATTTTTTTATTGGAGAAATAAGGGAAATTATCCTTGAATAATCCATGTTACCTCTTATCTGGAGCACTGACTTAGGTGTATAGATGCCCACTCATGTTCACTTTCTATTTTCACAAAGGGAGACAAATTTTTTGTGTGCTTTCTTTTTTGGACAAAACCCCTGAAAAAATAAGGTCAATCCTAAACTGAATTAATATGCGACTGGTGAATCAAATAATTTCCTATAAGAGTTAGCTGTCAAGAGTTGACACATTCAGAAGGGAAGCAAAAATAAAAAAAAGTAGCAGTTGCCATCCTTGAAAGAGGATTCATTTACCTAAAACCATATGAGCCATGACATGAGAAAAGCAACAATGTGGTTGTTCACCCAGCGCAGACTAAGATCGGTCTGGGTGCCTGCCCACTCCGATCAGATTTCGCTAAGCACTTTAAGGGTAGATAAGGGCCTAAGCTACCTACATAATGACAGCGAAGACTGATCAGACTGAGCGGTTTTGTCGTGTCGCGGCTCACATGTTTTTTTTTTGTTTTGTATTTTTTTTTCCAGAGGCAATTTGTTCTGGAAGCCGCACTAATTTAGAACCAAATAGCTGTAAATTACCTAGCGGAATATGCTGCTGCATATTGTCTTAGATTGCTGCCAGTTCAGAAGACTTTGAGATTAAAATTTTTTGTTTCAGGGATAGAAGCCTTCAGTTTTAAAACGGCTTGTAACGGTTAATTAATATTTTTCTGCCAGTTTGTGATATATATACAATTCTTCTTCACTTGTGCATCATACAAAGGTAAAGTAGCATAGTGGATGTAAAGGCCCATGGTATCTTGGGCACAACATTTTATAGGCAGAGCCCATCCCTTTCCTTTTGCTTCCTTTACTTTTTCCTGGTTGGAAAAGTGTACCCATTTACTGCTGAGTTGACAGATTTTCAGTATCTGACTGGCCTAGTAGGGATCTTAACCAGCAAGTGGCAGCTACCTCCTTGCACCATAGCCGAGAGCCTCAAACAACTCAGCCACATGCTTTTCCAGTGTGCACATTGACATTCTAAATGCCAGGTTTTAGTACAGCAAATGAGCTGGAAATAACTGCAGCATTGTTGGCAGATGTTTGAAACCTTGCAGAATTTCTTCAAGTTGATAGATGGTCACTTTCTGTGTTTTAATACTCACAGTGCATGCTGGTTTGATTGTTCATGTAACGCAGTCACAGAGGGGCTAGTTCTCCTGATTAGAAGAGGTAACAGGGATAATTTAGAAAAAAGTTTTTATATTTTTTCATAAGACATACGTAGTGACCCCTCTTTAGAACTGTCTAGCTGAGACGGTTCTAGGGGGGTCACAACATACGCTTTTGTTTAGAAATAAGAAAACTTATATATGAATTATCCTCAATACCCCCTCTTATCTGCAGCTCAGAGAGGCTGAGAAACCTGTAAGAAATTGAATAGCCACAGATAACATTATAATCTGGCTGCACATAACTTGCTTATTTTGACAAAGTTCGAAGTAGGTTGTCAAGAGAGGGCTGTATGGCTGTTGGAATGCATCATTCTGTTGTCATTGTACTGCCTAGGCAGAGCTACAGGTATGTGCATGTTGTTGATTTTTGGGAACAACATATTTAGGTATTGCTTGTTTTGCATAAAGTTTCACCCTGTCAGTACCATAGATAAGATTTGAACCAGTTGAGTACATGTATATACCCACTCAATTTTTGTTTCACCTGCTTACAAAAGCGAGATGTGATGTTGAAGTTCAGTTTTCAGCCCATCCATCCGTCAGTCAGTCTATCATTCCGCCGAGCATTACAGTCCATTTCTCTCAAACTATGATAGCTACAATCATCAAACTTGGCATAAAGTTACTTTAAGAATGATTTCAAGAACTGTTGCATTTATTTTGACCTTTGACCTGCATGTCACATTCTGCCGACTTTGTAAAATTTCACGCCTAAAAATATGTTAACCCTAGAGTTTAAATCAATTTCTCGCAAACTATGATACCTGGAATAATCAAACCTGGCATAAAGTTCTTTAGAATGGTCTCAAGGACTGTTGCATTTATTTTGACCTACATGTCATGCTCTGTGGACTTGGTAAAATTTCACATCCTAAATTCTGTCAACCGTATCGTTTAAGTCCATTTCTCGCTATCTATGATACCTACTTCATCAAACCTGACATAAAGTTTCTTTAAGAATGGTCTCAAGGACTGTTGCATTTACTTGTACCTATGACATATATGTCATGCTCTGCTGACTTCTGAAAATTTCACACCCAAAATTACGTCAACCATAGCATTAGTCAATTTCTCACAAACTGTTTACAATCATCAAACGTAGCATAAAGTTTGGTTTAAACAATATTTATTCCAAGAGGTTTACATACAAATGTACAGCATAAAGTTTCTTCTGAGAATGGTCTCAGACCTGTATTTTACGCCCTACTGACTTTGGGTGCAGTTGATTGATGACTTGCCGTTTTAATCCTTTCCAACACAATTTCAGTCTGATCAAGATGATGGGAAGGTAATACTGATCAAGACTGGGAGGGTGATAACAAAACACTGTATGCAATGGAATGGAAAGAGTAACTACACTTCAGGAACTGACTGAATCAGATCCCAAACCCTATATATATAATCTCCAACATCAAAGGGAAAGATTGACAAAGACATCCCAACAAACAATAAATTATAAGTGATAGTCTGCTTACCGTTGTAAAAAATCCACCTTTAGCAGTAATCGAACTGAATTGCTGACTTAGCAGTGCTTAACTTACCCTACAGTGCTCTAGGTATAAGTGAAATAATTAAGTCATTGCTTGTCAATACTTAACAGCAATGAGGGTAAAGATCAGCTGTGCTTAGAACTTTGAAATTTCATGTACAGTATGGCCATAATGAAAGAACAAGGAAATGTTTCATTTATTCTGGCTTATGCTTTCACGGTAATAACTCGGTTTTAGCTCAACGAGTACAAAAGCACAGGCAAAGCTGTGTCAGGTGGGTTCTAGAGTGACATCTGTGGTAGGATTGAATTTATTATTGATCAGTTGAGCTGTTCAGGAATATTCTTCAGTAAGAAAGATATCACCCTTCACAAAACAGTGTCAGAAATTAACTTTTTAGCACGTAGCAAGTACTTGCTACCTGGTATAAAAGCTAGTAGCAAAACTCATATACAGTAAAACTTCAGTGGCTCGACCCCTGATGGCTCGTTCACCCTGCCAGGCTAGACCACTTTTCTTGGTCCCTTGAGGTCACTTTATATAGAAACTAACCCTGGATGGCTAGAACTACCCTTGGCTGGAATTTTCATGGTCCCAAGCCTGTTCGAGCCAACAGAGTTCTACTGTACTTGGTAGCAAAAACAGTCTTCTTGCCACTAAACAGTCCTCAGATTAATGACCAAACAAAATTCCATAAGGTCAAAGGCATTGATGATGCCTTTGATCTTATGGAATTGTGTTTTGTACATGTAGTAGTATTTTAATGAAAATCAGCTAGTACTTCCAAGAAATTAACTTTTACTAAATAATTCCTAGGCAGCAACATTTTGCTACCCACTTTTTCTTCAGGTGGCAAATGAGATATTTAGGTGGCAAATTTGATACTAGCTACTGATAATTCTGAACCCTGCAAAACATTCTTTTCAAACATTGTAGTTTAATACAGATTTCATTTTACTTCTCGTTGAAAAACATCGTCATTCTGAGATAATGTTTCTAACTTCTTATTCTACAAAAACATGTTGTGGCCTTCATTAGAACAATATCAGACTTGCCAAACTGATGAATGACTTCACCAGATTTCAACCACTACTGCCAATTCATATTTGTGGTAAAGGAAATAAATTTTGTTACTAAAACAGAGCCCTAGATAAGAGGGATTATTTGGTGATAATTGAGGGATAATTTTTTTCTATTTTTTAGTGAAAGTTCAAACCATATGTTGTGACCCCTTATCTGAACCGTCTCAGCAAGACGGTTCAGATGAGGGGTCACAACATATTTTTTTATCCAAAATTAACTAAAATTATCCCTAATTATCACCAAATACCCCTCTTATCTAGAGCTCTGGGGCCGTATTCATAAAACGACTTAAGTTGTTGCTATGCTGTTGTTAAGGCTAAATGTCTATAAGGGAGATTCCCTACAACTATGAAATTTGCTCTGGAGGAACAGTCTTACAAAGACTGTTCCTCCAGAGCAAATTTCATAAGTCATAGGGAATCTCCTTCAAAGAAATTTAGCCTTAGCAACAGCATAGCAACCACTTAAGTCGTTTTATGAATACAGCCCCTGCTTATAGCATTTTATCTTGTTGTAGGGTTACGCACCAGGAGCCATGTCAAGTCCAACGATAGACCCGTTTATGCCAAATTACTACAATCCATCTATGTCGTTTCCTTATTTAAGTCAAGGACTAGGGGATGGGGCATGGTCTAATGGTGGGGACACTTCAATGTTTTCGGCTGTTGGTGGGTATGATTACAATCAAATGTTCACTGGATTTGGTTATCCACAGTTTTGGGGTGAATATCAACCAAGTGAATACTGGGGTCAAAGCGCAACTGCCACAGGGCAGGGGCGAAAAGACGCTCGTGGTTATACAACGGAGGATTACTACAGGACTGATAACATGGTACCAACAGATCCTTATGTGACTATGAACGGAGAATTAGAGAGAGACCAAGGTGTTAATAGTGTTGAGCAGGGACTGAAAGGAATGAATATTTCTATGGATGGGACACCTATTGATGGGGTTCCAGGTGACATGGGGCATGGAATGGACCCCTCTCTTCAGCAAGGTAATGTGCAGGGTGGAAGCTCTCAGGCTCCTAAAAAGACCTCGTGGGCTGCTATCGCAAGTCAGCCTGCACGACCTCAGCCTCAGAAATCTAGGTCTATCCCTCGTGCACCTGTGAATCCGAGTAGGCAGAATTTGGACATTGGTACATGGGATAATAAAAACAATATGGGGAGTAGGCCAGGTCCATCTCAACAGCCGCGGACTTGGAGTGCGCCAAGGAGCTCCAGAACTGTGAACTATAATAGTCCTACAGGTTCAGGTGGGAGTAATAATCCACCACCAAGCAATTCTTCGGGCAGTGCTGGACTTAGTTCAATTAATGCACCGTCGTCTGGCGGAGCAAATGGAGGCGGAGCAATGCCGAACCCTGTTTTGGACAAGCTGAAATCGGAACATTTGTACAATCCAAAGGAATTTAATTTCAACCAAAAAGGCTGTCGGTACTTTATCATCAAGAGTTATTCTGAGGATGACATTCATCGGTCAATTAAGTATAATATCTGGTGTTCAACAGAACACGGCAACAAGAGATTGGACACTGCATTCAAGGAAAGGGAGGGAAAGGGCCCAATCTATTTCTTGTTCAGTGTGAATGGATCGGGACATTTTTGTGGCATGGCGCAGATGATGTCTGGTGTGGACTATGGGCAGAGTTCAGGGGTTTGGGCTCAGGATAAGTGGAAGGGTCAAATAGAGGTTAAGTGGATCTATGTGAAGGACGTGCCAAACAGTCAGCTTAGGCACATAAGACTGGAGAATAATGACAACAAGCCTGTCACGAACTCTCGCGACACCCAGGAAGTTCCCCCAGAGAAAGGAAAGCAAGTGTTGAAAATCATGCACAATTATAAGCACACAACGTCTATCTTTGATGATTTCGGACATTACGAGAAAAGGCAAGAAGAGGATACGAACCCAGCACCAAAGAGGGTAGGTATTGAATAGGCAGAGCTTTGTATACATTGCGAGTACTATTTATTTTTTTTTTTTTTTTTTTTTTGTCTTCATTTTTCCCTTCTAAAACAATCCCAAAAATCTGGATCCCATACGTAAGATGGATGTAGATTTTTAGGAATGTTTTAGAAGGAAAAGCCGTCTCAAAAGCTGAATTCCATTAGACTGATAGAGATAATTTTAATTGAGAGACTTAAGAAAAAAATACAGCCTTATAGGCAAACAAATGTGATATGCCTGTACCAATAACCTGTATGAATGCACTGATTATCAGCATTCAGTAAATGTCAGGTCAGTTAGGGCATCTATGTTGTTACAAAGAGTTAAACAGTAATGTAGGGCTGTAGAAATACGATGCCCGACTTGTCCTACTTGTCCCATTTCACTCAGGACAAGTAAAAAAATTTAATGTACTTTCCCTGTGGCAACTATGAGGTATATGGTCAACAACTAGAAAAACTTAGGCCAACAGTGTAGTTCTAGGAACAGTATGATCAGAGTCCTCACTGTTTGCCATTCCAGTTTGTATAGTTACCTATGTGGAGTAAGATGTTTTTTGGGTTTTTTTCAGACATTTTGGCATAAAAAAAAGATGCCTGTATTCAATTTTAAGGCTTTGAGGCTATTTAAAATGAGAGATTAGATTTGTGAAGATAGTATTCAAAGCTCTAGATAAGAGGGAGTATTTGGTGATAATTAGAGATAATTTTTGTTAATTCTGCATAAAAACGTATGTTGTGACCCCTCATCTGAACGGTCTCGACGAGACGGTTCAGATGAGGGGTCACAACATATGGTTTCATTGAGAAATAAGAAAAATTATCCTTAATTATCATCAAATACTCCTTCTTATCTAGAGCTCTGGTAATGAGATAAATGCTTATGACTGAATAATCCTTAAAATAATGCAAACATTGTATTTGCGGTTTTGGACAAGAAATTTTTTGCCGGACAAATGGAGTTGGACTTTTTACTTGTCCCTCGACAAGTATGAACTTTTTACTTGTCCCTGGGCAAGTAAGAGATTTTTCTGTTTCCACAGGCCTGCAGAAATGGTTTGTATGTCTATGCCTCAGCATTTAGTTACATTGATTGCAGGGATTTAATTCAAGTTCAGAATTTTATAAGAGAACGATACTATACCTCATTTACGCCAAAATTGTTAAAAGGAAGTGGCTATTGACAACCGGTTGTCAATAGCCACTTTTGCATGAGGTTTTCCTTCCATTTGACATCTCACTGAGAATTTTGGCAATAGTAGCAAGACTCACCTAAAAATATTCTGTGTCACTGACATGCTGAAATATCTTGTTTTATAATATTATGTAGAGTCCATTGAAGAGTTACCCGATATATATAATCAAATTTTGCGTATTCACGTGCAAACCACTGCCTTTCCTAAAGATGCATTAAGAAAATTCTTGTTGTCCGAGGTTACATACCTCAGTTCAGATGGACCAAAGGCTGGGTATGGATAGGTTATATGTGCTTAGCCGATAGATAGAAATGAAGATAGCAAAAGGGCCAAATGGTTGCAGTTTGTGAATATGGACAATAATAGTATATCATTTCACAGTTGTTGTTTTATATATCCACATTTAATGATTATTCATGTATAACTACTATTATCAAACACAATGGCTTATAGAAGTGATATTCACTACCTTGGCCTCCTTCGATTGGCATGGTAGTGATCCGAGCCTATCTCTGCAATGTAACACCAAAAGGTGATTCACATTTCACCAGGGCCAACATTAGTTATTGCTTTGTCCCCTTACCCTGTTCAAAAAGAGGCTGAGCAGGGTTGGTTGGTCAGTAAAATATATTTTATTTGTGGAAGAACAAAATTTGAATTCTATCATATATGAGAAAAGTATGCATACCATTTCAATTTCTATAAATTGCTTTAAGATAGAGTGGACCTTAGAACCTTCTAATAGTAAAATTGAAAAGTAGCAAAATAGTACAGAAAACCATTTCAAATGATAGTTTTGATTTGGGTACAATAAGAAAAGAATTTAAATTTCCAAATCATGAAAAAAATATTTTGGGTAGGGGCCAACTTTCAGGGTGGATCGGATAAGGGGAAACAAAAAATATAATTTGTTAAGTAATATGAGTACAATTGTGGCTGTAGCTTACTAATAACAAACTTTAAATCACCGATATAGAGCTGGTAATGTATTCATGTTGTGCAAATTCGTACTGTACACAAAAACAAAGTTGGCTTCCAAACTGGAGATGAACATGACATTGACAAATAATCAGTGAATTAAGATTGTTATTGGTAAGATAGTCAGGGCTCATTCTAGTGGGACAAGTGGGAGAAATAGTCTCCCTAAGCTGACTGACTTCTCCCTGTTTTGAGCTGAGGGAGAAGTGGAAATGTACAGAACAGAGAGAAAATCCAACATTTGGGATAAAACATCTGCCTGAAATTCAGAAAATGTTGTAAGCAGTACTTAGCACTAACTTAAATGTTACAGTCTTTGCACCTTGCATTGTGTTTTTTCTTATCTTCCAAAATGGTGAAAGAGTTCTAAATTGGGTCTTTAGGTTTCAGTTTTGACACCTTAATAGCTTGATCATAAGATAAATCTTGAAAGACTGCAGATAAATCTAGAATGCAGATAAATCAAAATTTCACACTTTAGGAAAAACATTCTGAATGTTAAAGAAATAATAAGGTGATATCAGGGGTCAACCTAGGGTTCTGAGAGTCAGACTGGGAGAAATTTTGCGGCATTTTCTGAAATTCAGGGAGAAGTTTTATCCCAAATGCATTTTCTGTATCTGTATGTTTTATTGTTTGATTTGTCTCCCTTGTCAAAGTTGGGAGAAGTCAGTCGGCCTAAGGAGACAGTTTCTCCCAATGCTCCCTCTAGGCTGACCCCAATATCTTTTAAGATTAATGTGAATGAATTATTAATTATTACATTGCATTCATGATTGATATGCATCTGAACAAGGTTAGTGATGTTAGGATATTGCATGCATGATTGATATGCATCTGAACAAGGTTAGTTGCAAAATGTCTTGAGTGTAACAAATTTGACTAAATTTGTCAAATTTTGCCGAGCCTCATATTGCAGTCGGTAGGGCGCCTGACTTAGGAGCCCGGGCAGCTCACTGGGTTAAGCGCTGGCCTGCTGAACTAGCGGACCGGGTTTGAGTCCCGCTTGAGGTGAGAATCTTTCCTACCGTAAACAGGGTTCCATTGCACACAGCCTTTCATTATCATCATCCCATCGTCCTGATATAACTGAAATACTGTTGAAAAGGACGTAAAATCACAAGTCATCCATCTATCTATTTGTAAGCCAGAGGTCCTGGGTTCCGTACCTGGTCCTGCCACTTCCATTTCCCCTTCTGCTGATTCAAGAAGGGCAGTTGTCAGTTACTAATAGGGCTTTATCTAGGTATTTTGGGAATGGGGCCTTTTTTGTCGCACCTGCTTTATTGTGGCACCTGCTTTAGCAAGGTGCGATATAGGCATCCGGTTTTCTGTCCGTCTGTTTGTCAACCCGTTCGTCCATCCGTCTATCTGTTCACATTTACGTCGACCCTAAATTTTAAGTCCATTCAAATGACTTTTTCTCAGAAACCACTGCACCCATGGTTCTCAAATTTCACATGCTGCATGATCAGACTGCAGAGCTTCTGAATGACAAAATTCAGCTTGGTCCAGAATCCAAGATGGCCACTGTTACAGTGCTGGAAATGGCCAGTGGCCAGGTGGCCAAATGCTCCTAATTTTTGTTTCGGGCCACCAGAAATCTCCAAAATATGACCTTTAGTTGCCCAAATTTATCTTTCTGGCAATACTAAATGAATGGAAACTTTAGCTAGAGGATAATTTGGGCCACTGAAAGTTAGGCCTGCTAAGCTTTTGGGCCACCACATTAAACTTGCGAGTTTCCAGCACTGCTGTTACTAAAAATAGCAAAAACAATAAAATCATGTTTTTCTCCAGAATCACTTGGTACATTTGGCTGAAAATTACATGGAGCATTAATGGGACCTTGGTTTTAAAAATTATCAAAATGAAAAAAATCTGTAGCGAAATTCGGTCACAGTGACCTACTTTCTGCTTACTAGTCCGAGTTTGCAAAAAAGCCAATATCTCAAAAAAAAAACTTGAACAGCTTTAGGTAAAATTTAGTCAGAATGGTCCTTAAATGGAGTTCTTTGAAATCTAAGCGAATGGAGACCATCCAAGATGGCCGCCAGCCACCGTTACTAAAAACAGAAAAATAAGAAAATGACAATATCTCAAAGTCCCTTAATGGAATTGGACATATTGTGTATCAAAATGATCCTTGCATGAAGCTGTTTCATGATTTTTTTCAAATTGACCGTCCAAGATGGCAACCATCGACTGTTACTAAAAATAGCGAAAACATGGAAACGATAATATCTCATAAACTACTGAATGGATTTTGACCAAATTTGTTTCAGAATGACTTTTATCAAGTTCTTAAAGTGTTGGTGAAAAGCAGGTGTGACATAGCTTTCCGCGGAGTTCTTGTTCTAAAATTGGGGGAAAAATTTTGGGATGAAAATTCCAGGTATAAGTTGCAAAATTTGGGAATTTAAAGAAATTCTGTTTGAGAATGGGGCCTGTTTTTGGCCCCTATGACTACATAGAAAATCCCCTGACTAGTGAAAGTAAGGAGGTCTAAGCCTGCCCAGTAATAGTGTGATTAGGTTAATTGACTGTCCCGACATGACCGTATCTGTTTACCATGGACGTTAAACAATAGGAAGTGTCTGCTGACAACCGGTTGTCACTATACTTTTAGGACCAAAACCGTCTGCTGACAACCGGTTGTCACCAGACTTTTTGGGCCAAAAATGTCTGCTGACAACCGACTATATATTTTCAGTTAAATGGTTTTTAATTGGGTTTCCTTTAACTTCCTTTGTCCGAGCCATTACTTCTAAATATGAGTGGAAGTGTCGAGTGACATATATGTTTGGGTAGGTCCAAGGTCAAGGTCACATTTGAAGGTCATATATTGTAATTGTCATATTGAGCTTGTCTGGGTCATCAATTCTACTTATTTTCCTATGTGAAAATTTAAAAAAAAAAAAAAAGAAATATATCGTGCTAAGCATGATGTTTGGCTTCTTTCAAGAGTGAAGCAGTTACTCAAGTCTTGACATACTTATAAGTCACTGTAGCAAACAGCGGGCTCGACCAGTTGTCCTTGGACAACCTTCTAGTTTCTCCACAACTGTGCAAGCTAGAGTAGTCAGATTTGGTATGCAGGTTAATGACCACTTAAAGTATCATGGGTAGGGGTGTAACAATACATCGGACTATCGATATATCGCAATAGTGACACTGGCAATAGTCACTATCCATAGGGAAAGCTGCAATGTCAATACTATCGCCAATAGTGTTTCCAATATCGCAATAGTCTCAATAGTTTCTAGAAATGCATCTTTTTCTTGAGGGAAGTGTTTTTAGCTCGCCTGAACGAAAGTTCAGGAAGAGCTATTGTTGTCACGTCGGCGTCCGTGTCCGCGTCCGCTTCGGCGTTCGAATTGGATGTTTTGGTTAAAGTTTTTTAAAGACCTATATCTCCTTAACCCATGGATGGATTCTTTTGATACTTGCACTGTAGCTAGATATTGGTCTAAGGTTTAACAGGGTACCACCCCCACCCCACTCTGTGACCTTGATGTCAAGGTCATGGACTTAGAAAATTGGTGTTTTTTTTTGGACTGGATGTTTTGGTTAAAGTTTTATAAAGCCCAATATCTCCTGAACCCATGGATGGATTCCTTTGATACTTGCACTAAAGTTAGATATTGGTCTAAAGTTTTCGAAGGTACTACCCCCACCCCCCTCTGTGACCTTGATGTCAAGGTCATGGACTTAGAATATTGTCTTTTTATTGATTGGTTTTTTTGGTTAAAGTTTTTTAAAGACACATATCTCCTGAACCCAGAGATGAATTCTTTTTATATTTGCACTGTAGTTAGATCTACAGAGTACTACCCCAACCCCGCTCAGTGATCTTGATGTCAAGGTCAGGGACTTCGGAAATTTTTGTCTTTTTTAAAGTTTTGTAATTGCATACTGATTCATAATGCTTTGCAGAGATTTAGTTTATACTTGAACTGATGTTAGACACTTTTTTGAGTTTTTACAAAACACCTTATACTTACCCCACTGGGTGACCTTGAAGTCAAGGTCATCGACTTAGAATTTTGTTATAAAGATTTTGGTAAAAGTTTTATATTTATGAAGACATAATTTCACAGTGCCACGATGATGGACTCAGTTGATACTAATACTTGGGCTGATGTTAGATAATAGTTCAGGGTTTTGATACATACTAGCGCCCCCACCCCCACCCCCCCACCCCCCTTTTTTTATTTTAATTTTATTTTAAGACTTATTTCTGAATTTCTGAGATAGCTTTTGTGTTTTCATTATGGACATGCTTGCATGAAGTTTTATGCATAGCAGTCCACATAGCCCCCCCCCACCCCCCACCCATCAGTTTTTTTTACCTCAAGCTCATGGACTTTGAAATTTCATTTCATTTTTTTATTCTAATTTTATTTTAAGACTTATTTCTGAGTTAGCTTTTGTTTATAAATGTGTTTTCATTATTGACACACTTGCATGAAGTTTTATGCATAGCAGTCCACACCACCATAGCCACTGTGTGATGGGCAAGCACCAATTCAGGCGAGCTATGCTGTCAGGCGACAGCTCTTGTTAACTAAAAGAATAATAGAAACTAATGTGATTTAGCTGATATTGGATTCCAAAGAATGGAAAATATAACATTTTCTTGTATTTTGTTGTCATATTGTACAATTTTTGTGAAATGACAATCATTAAATAATGCTTTTTAGCCACCAACTTATGTGAACAAACCAGATTTTATGCATAAAAGCAAATTTTCTGGATAAGAAAGCAGTCTCCAATAGTTATTGCAATGCATTGCAATAGTAACCTTCAATAGTAATAGTATTGCTATAGGGATTTTTGCAATAGTAATAGTATTGCAATAGTCATTTTGTCCTGCAATAGTCACCCCTAATCATGGGATTGAGAACCAGCCATCTCCTGCATATTCTTTTGCTGTTTTTGTCTGATTTTCTTTCTTTCCTTACTTTGAATAATGCAATTTTTTGTCTCGCCTGCGAAGCAGAGGCGAGACATAGGTATTGCTTTTCCCGTGTCGTCGGCGGCGTCGTCGGCGGCGTAAACTTTCAGCGTTTGCGCCAGCTATTTCCACTTTGCGTCCTGCGGACGCAGAGACTTGAAAATTTGCGTCCAGGACTCATTATTTCGCGTCCTAGCTATGAGAGGCGTTCTAGGACATTCCCACTTTCAGTTTTCTTGTAAATTGGCAATAAAAAGAAGAAGAAAGAAAATACTGTTTCCAGCCTGGATCGGAAAAAAACATGCCGATCGTCAACGGACATTATGCTGACATTTTTTTTTTCTTTTTCTTTTTAAAGACATCAACAAACTGGTAAGATACAATCAAAGAAATCGCAAGAGTTACAATATTTATTCATTATTAACAACCTTTTGTGCAGAAATAAACAATATTCAAATAAATAAAACAGTGTTCATACTTTTTTTATCCCGATGTGACCATGTGTTTTCTCCCGACTGATTGTCAATACACACAATTCCAATACACATTTATCAAAGAGTAGTGGCTAAAAATAGACCCGCGTGTTCGATTAGATCTACTAGTATAGTATGACTGGTCGAACACGAAACGGAACTTTTTCCCGCTCTTTATCGCTGCACAGGCTGATCTTCGTAAATCAGGCTGTATTACAATGAATAGATGAAGCGATCTATTTCCGTCGTGTTTGACTGGCTATTACATGTACATGTATAGCCAGTCAAACACGACGGTAATAGATCTCTTTCATGACTTTTTACGCAAGTTTTAATTTATTTTCTCCTGTTTCTTTGAGTCCTAAAATATTCACATGCATTGGCAGGATTAAACTGCTCAAGTGTCGGGCCCTCTAATTTAATCGTCATAAGTCTGTTTACACTTGCTTCCTTTAATTTATTTCGACCTTTTGTTTTTATTAGATTCTGACAGCTGAAACCCCTTTCACATGGAACGCTTGAAACGGGCAAGATCACTGCAATGCTAGCCAAAGTAGAAAACTCTGGGAAAATTTCAGCATACTGTACTATTAATGCTGCGCATACAGTACGAAACTGAACATGCCCAGAGTTTTTTACTACATGCTTCATTTGCAGGAAATCTTGTTTCAGCACTTCAGAATTAAGAATGGCAGGGAAAACTTTGCCGTCTACAGTTTTTTCAACCCCATAATGGTCTGCTAACAGCTCCAGGGCATCAGTTCCGTATTCATTCAAGTCCCTATCATTATCTGGGTATCTACATGGGTTGAAAATTTTGTCCATTGCTTCAATTAAGGAAAGTTCATCATCCGGGAACCGCCCACGAAGATTTTCCTGAAGATGCCTAATGAATTCATTGCGCACGTGCTTATGCGCTTCCCTATGTACTTGACTGCAGTATGTTAAAGCATGACCTTTAAAATGATTGTTGGTCATTTCATGGTCAATGAATTCGGACTCATGTTCACCGGTTTGCTGCAGCAGACCATCAAAGGACGCAATCGTCGATTTTACCATGGGTCTTATAGTAGACAAGTTTACGTCTTCTCGCTGGAACACAATGTTCAGTTTGTCCATTACAGGTAATATATCCAGCAATGAATACGTCATAGCAACAAAACTATATTGCCGAATCTGTCTGAGAATGCCTTCCGCCTGTGTATTACCCCTGGCCGCGTCTTCATCAAGTTCCATAAGAAGTGCGGGCAGATTTGCCTTTATAGCTGTCACTGCACGTGTAAGGGACAGCCACCTAACAGAACACGGCTCCTTCAAGCTCACAATGTCATTGTCGTCTAGCGCGCTGTTAAGTTCACGTAATCTTTCATAGCGAACGGCAGAGTTATCAAAATAATTGTAGACACTATTAACAGTCTGGCGATATTTAGAAATTTTCTCTATTTCTTTCCCGGCTCCTGAGGCTGCTAGGGCTACTCGATGGGCAATGCAGTGTATGTTGATCATAAAGGGATTATGGTCCTTCAAACGCTTAGCTACTCCTGTCTTGCAGCCCATCATTACGGCAGCCCCGTCCGAGCCAAAGCCCATAACTTTGCTCATTGTAATTCCGCGTTCTTCCAACGCCGCAAGTAACGCTGACGTCACAGTTTCTGCCGTACCGTTGAAAATAGTATAATTTCCTCCGAAATATGTGCGTTTAACACCATTTTCAAGAGCTACAAAATACACTATTAATTTTTTCCTAACAGAAACGTTCACAGTTTCATCCGTAATTAATCCCACGAATGCTGATTTCTGCAACTTCTCCGTGATCTCCGTCGTAATGCTGTCACTTATTGCACACTGCATATCATCTACGCTGTCGTGGTGTTTGTAGAAGTCCTTAACTGGCGCCCCATTTAATTTTTGTAGGTTCATGAGGCTAACAAATTTTCTGTTAGCCAAGTTTTCTGTCGCCATGTAGTAAACGGTTCTCACTGATGCTGCAAGAGCCGAGGTGTCTTCCTGTTTGGCGGCTGTTAAGACTGACTGCATTTTATTCTGCATTGGCTGAACACGAACTGATTCTTTGTGGTCTGATGTTTCTGCATGGCGATTCAAAGCATTCTTTTGAAATGTAGAGCACCCTTTCGTCATGGCATTCCTTTTCCCGCTTTTTTCACAGTCTTTGCAAAACATCTTGCCCTCCTGTTCATCGTATCGAAGCCACAAGTACTCCTTCAACCAGTTTTTGTCAAATGTTCTGACTTTACTTGGCGTCACATTTTTCTCCGAAGTGATTGAGTTTGACGTAGTTTTAGACGGAGTAGCTGCATCACAAGCTTGTTTTTCGCCATTTTCACCTATCTTAGCACACTTAGAGGCAGGTTCTGAATCTGACTGGTTATCCTCTAACGGCCGTTTCTTGCCGAAGTAGGCAAACAACGTTTTACTAGACATTATACGTAACTTCTTATTCTGATTTGCTTTATTTAACAATTGGTGTAAATAGCGAATTTTGGAATTTTTATATACGTATATAAGCCAGGCAAATGAAATGTCAGAAAAACCTGACAACTAACGGGGTAAAAATTCATTTCGTTTATTTTGTTTCTGACATAAATATTACGTATATGATGCGGTGACAGCATTTTCTGACACGGGTATTTGCTTCCATGTTTACTGGGCGCGTGTCAAGTCACGCGTGCCACTCGACGCGTGCCATATTGTGGATTATTCGACAGGTAGGCCTTCATGTATATTTCGCATTTAGAATGACATTTTTACAAAATCCGTTTCAAAAAAATCGGTGGAATACGGACACAAATCATTAAAATATTCGGGAGAAAGTTATTATTCATTATCAAATAACTGAGAACCTGAAGTGGCCTGCATGCGGCGAAGGCTTAATCACACCTATTTATCTCAAGTAGTCCATAAAATTAGCACCCTATCGAGCTACCAGGATGTCTCGTCGGCGTCTTTGAACTTAAAAGCAGCATGACTGGCGTTGCATGATAAAAGGTACTTTGCGTCCTGCGGACGCAGACGGTAATTTTTTCGCGTCCGGCGCTTGTTAAATTGCGTCCCAGACGCATTATTTTGCGTTAACGCAAACGCTGACTTTTGTCGAGTTTTTGCATTTAGGTCATTTTCTCAGAAACTATAAGGCCTAGAGCCATGAAACTTGGTTCATGGGTACGTCTGGAAGAGTAGATCTCAAAGCCATCATCAATATTGAGTCTTGACCTACATGTCACGGTTGACTGACTTTGCAAGTTTTTGTCGAGTTTTTGCGTTTAGGTCATTTTCTCAGAAACTATAAGGCCTAGAGCCATGAAACTTGGTTCATGGGTACGTCTGGAAGAGTAGATCTCAAAGCCGTCATCAATATTGAGTCTTGACCTACATGTCACGGTTGACTGACTTGGCAAGTTTTTGTCGAGTTTTTGCGTTTAGGTCATTTTCTCAGAAACTATAAGGCCTAGAGCCATGAAACTTGGTTCATGGGTACGTCTGGAAGAGTAGATCTCAAAGCCATCATCAATATTGAGTCTTGACCTACATGTCACGGTTGACTGACTTTGCAAGTTTTTGTCGAGTTTTTGCGTTTAGATCATTTTCTCAGAAACTATAAGGCATGGAGCCATGAAACTTGGTTCATGGGTACGTCTGGAAGAGTAAATCTCAAAGTCATCATCAATATTGAGTCTTGACCTACATTTTACGGTTGACTGACTTTGCAATTTTGGTTGCATTTAGGTCTGTTTCTCTGCAACTATAAGGGCTAGAGCCATGAAACTTCGGTCATGCATTAATCTAGAAGCGAAGAGCTCAAAGAAATCATCAATATTGAGTCTTGACCTACAATTTTTGGTACTGACTTTGCAATGTTTTGTCGAGTTTTCAAGTTTTGGTCTGTTTCTCAGAAACTATTAGGGCTAGAGCCAAGAAACTTGGTTCATGCATACATCTTTGCTGATTGAGCTCTGTTTTTGTGACAAAGCGCTAGCAGGCGAGACACCCCATTCCGCGGAATTCTTGTGTTACAGATTTCACAGCAACCTTTCAAGGTAGAATGTTCACATGATAACTATTTACTGTGTTGTGGGATTTCAAACCAGCCATATCTGGCATGTTCTCCCTGTATTCGTCCGATTTTCTTTCTCTCCATACTTTGAATAATGAAATTTTTATGCCCCGGAAGGAGCTTCGGGTGGCATATTTAAATCGCATCATCCGTCTATCTGTCCATCCATCCATAACAAATGGTGTGTCGGTGCTTACACCTAAACCACTGAAGGGAATTTAATCAAACTTCACAGAAAGGTAAACCAAAACACGTACAAAATTTAGGTTCCCATTACCAAGGTCACAATCAAAGTCCCTTATAAATTGTGTGTCCATAATAACTCGAAAACCACTGAAGTGAATTTAATCAAACTTCACAGAAAGGTAAACCAAAATAAGAATTTGTGTCACACACAAAATTTAGGTTTCCATGACCAAGGTCAAGGTCACAATCAAAGGTCATATGCTTGTCCCTTACAAATAACTTGAAGACCGCTGAAGCAAATTTAATCAACGGTAAACCAAAATAAGTAATGTTGCACACAAAATCTCAATGCATGTATTTCCTGTATGCTATTCTCACCAGCTGTTTTTAAAAAGATGTACGGTTTTAGTTATTATAATTGCAGTCTTAGCAAGTTAGCATTCAAATCATGTAGTCCGAATTAAATTTTGCCTTTTCCAAGCTTGCATTTTAAGGAGTCACTGAATGGCTCCCTGGCATGTATGTACAACTGGCCAGGTAAGAAATTTTGAACAATGACTGATGGCACATGCATAGGTTAGTAAATCATTCAGGTGGCAGTGATCTCCCAAGACCATTAAAGGATGTTGCTTGCATCAAGGATCATCAATAAATCACTTATAATGTAAATTTAGGCTAATTTTGACATAGCATTGCTATATTAAGGATTTTAAAAAATGATCAACCAATCAAAATCTGCTATTTGTGTTAAAAGAAATTTCTGGGGAGAACACTGATGTGCGTCATCCCTTCAGTGAATAAACAGGAAAATTTGTAGAACACCTATAAATCTGTCTAGAGTTTTATGGAAGGAAAAAGCATCTCCTAGCAGAATTATAAGCGGCTAATTTTTTATAGAGGAGGAGAGGAAGCTGTCTTAACCCATTCTATTCAGGATACACCTTTAGGAGGATTTGGGCAAACAGTTTGGATCCAAACTGTTTGCTGCCTAGACATCATTTCTACAAGAGTTAGTTAGACCAATATTGTCAAAATATTCTTGATTTTTGATGCAAATGACAATTTCAGCAGACAACAAAAAATACCCAGAATGCAATGGGTTAAAAGATTTGTGTAATTGTAGAGGTTGTCTGAAGGGGGTTTGATATAGTTAAAATTGTGTTTAAGTAGTGCTGTGTAACATTGTGTTTTCTGTATCTTTTCAGGGAGGTGAGGGCGGTGGACGAGGCAGAGGCCGCCCAAACTAAAGAGAGCTGGTGAAGGGAAATAACTCTAGAGCACACCTCAATGTGCTGTGTACATCTAGACTACAACACTTTGAATTATATATACAGTTTGGTGTTTTGACTCTGTAGGATTTGTAGATGTAGTTTTGTCATATACTGATTTACTCTTGTCATTTTGTGTTGATAATGAATTGTGCGTCTATTGGAGTGATTCAGGTTTTTAACTCAAATAAAGTGATTTCGTACTCTGATAATTAAGCAGAAATTACTAATCTTCAAGGGGGAAAGGAACGTTAAAACGAGATAATGGAGATGATTAAAAGATACGCAGGATGAACCTTTTCTTTAAGGAAAATATGAAGAAATTGATAGTGTAGCTAAACATTAAACACATGGTGAAAATGTGTTGATTATGTAACATACACACTGATTTGAACAGAATTTGGTCCTTTGCTTCTTTGTCCCAATATCAACATTGTGCAGTGTGTGTAACATTTGCTTTCGTTTTCATCCCATTCTTAGTTTAGTTATTATCATCAGTAAGGTTTCAGCTAAGGGTGGCTTTCGATGCCATATTAACGCGGTTAAAAGATGGGGATCTCTTCCCCTCCAAAACAATCCCCAAAATCTTGATCGTCCAATATCTGTTACTGGTTTACCATGATACTGTTTTATCCCAGAACTACCTACAAAAACACATATTGTCTGGGTCTTAATATTTAGCTATATTTTTCCTTGTTCTCGATAACAGCTTTGTAGTAGAACTGCCTCAGCTAAATGAGCCGAGACACGAGAAAACCAACGAAGTGGTATGTGCACCCAGCACAGACTCCGATCAGCCTGGCATTCGCCCAGTGTGTCGTCGCTTTGGGCTTAAAGGGTAGCCAAGGGTTTAAGCTAGCTCCATGCGGACAGCGAAGACTCTGGTCAGACTGGGCAGATGCCCAGGCTGATCTGAGCCTTCACTAGGCGCACATGCCACTTTGTTGGTTTTCTCGTGTCGTTGCTTAAAAATTAGAGAGCAACATAATTATGTTTTTTTATGGAAATGAAAACTTAGAATGTATATCAAAGCCCATCTTCATCTGAAACCTTGCATAAGCATTTATTTTTCTCTTTCTGTCTTTGTCTTATCTAATCTTTTGTTTTACCATACCCAGGGCTCCAGATAAGAAGGGGTAACAGGGATTAATCAGAGATTATTTTTCTTAACACTTGATGACAACGTTGTGGACCCTTCATTAAAACTGTTTCAGAGACAGTTCTAATGAAGGGTCACAACATATTTTTTTTATAGGCAAATAAGGAAAATTACCCCTAAATAATCCCTGTTACATCTTTCTATGTGGAGTTCTGCATATTCTTTCCTATCATCATACAAGTCATCCCTTTTAAATCTTTATTTGCCAGAATTTATTCGTCTTTCTAAACGTGCTCAGTTCGTAGTGTGTATAAGATCAGAAATAAGGCCAATGTGCACCAGTATTGGGACACCTAAAATCATTAATTTTCCATTTGTCCCAAATGTAAGATTAATGGTTTTTAGATGTCCCAATATTTAAGCACATTAGGGTAAGTGAAACAAACATCGTCTCCCTTGTAAAGGAAATTCTTTATTACCTCCCTTGTGGTGACTTGCTGGTTAACCCCCGTGTTAGCAAACTGAAACATTGACAGTCCTTCAAGTTTTATACCCTCTATGATGCAAAGACAGTGATATTGTGATATGACAAAGTGTGATGAATCAATGAACAAAACAATTGTGATTCACAGGAGAAAAACAGTTATTTGTGCTATTAAACTACAGTACTGTGAAAACAGTTCAACTTCGAAAAAACTAATTTAGGCTGAGATTACAAACTTTCTAAGGGAGGTTACCAGGCAGACTGGTAATATGTAGATTTCCATTTGCTCAGATATACCTAAGAAGTACTGTATTAGCAGAAGGGGAATATTTTCTGATGAAGGAAATGTGAAGTTATGAGGTAATAAGAAAAAGAAAATACTGATGAAACTGTATAAAAAAACTATCAATCCTCATATTCATTGAACATTGGTGAGGATGTCATGAAATAGCATGCAGATAGATTGTGATAAAATCCAAAGACAACTTCATTTTAAACAATTTAGGAAGATAAAGACATCAACAAATTTTCGTGCCACAAGAAAAGATCGGAGGCAGTGTGAGCAGAAAAGATTAGGATCTGTCTGCGCTTCAGCACAAGCTGAACACTCTTCCCTCTTCACATCTGTTATGGGACTTTGAAGCGTCTAATGTATTGAAGGTGTTTTTCTGTTATTTTCATGAAGGGAGTAACATTTGTGACTTCCAGCTTGCTTTCCTGGGGCCGTATTTATAAAATGACTTCAGGTCGTTGCTATGCTGTTGCTAAGGCTAAATTTCTTTTAAGGAGATTCCCTACAACTATGACATTTACTCTGGAAGAACAGTCTTTTTCAGACTGTTCCTCCAGAGCAAATTTCATAGCTATAGGGAATCTCATTCATAGAAAATTTAGCCGTAGCAACAGCACAGCAACCACTTAAGTTGTTTCATAATAAATAGGGCCCATGGATGACAGAAACTTGCCAAATAGGGGTGCCCTTAAAGGAAAGAATTTGCATCTTGGTTAGCAAATACTTTAAGAATTGACCCATATTGAGAAGGGAGGGTAAAAGAGTTGCTTCCCTTGGAAGTGTACCTATTCACCTTAAAGAGAACTTTCAACGTGGGTAGATATGCAGGCTTGTCCAAGTCTTACCTCTCGACACTGCTGTTGAGTACTTTTTCTCTGGGCATGACTGAAATCAGGGTCCCAAGTGTTGGGGAAGGTTTTGGTGAATTCTGTGACAATTTTTCATGTATCTCCATGATCAGAGCTCCTCAGATAATAGGTGCCACAACATTTGTTAAAGACTTTAAGTGCTAGAAATGAAAAGGCTTGAATTTGCAATAGTGTAGCTCCAGACAATGTGGCCCATTATGTTCACCTCATATGGATCTACATTTTTGCCATCAAATTCTTGATCTTTTTTTGCCCTAAAATTTACAATATGATAAAGCTTGGATGAAATTTTGCTGATGTAAATTTTGTCTTCTGCTGTTTTGGGGGCTGTAAGCGTTAAATGGAGAATAGACAAACTGTCTCAGAATTTTCATCAGATATTACCCCTACAGGGAACTGTGTTAGATTTTATTTGCATACATGTAGCGTGTTTGCTGGATGAATATTTTAGATATCAGTTGACTCTGTTGAGGAAAGAAACATGAACAGTACAGTCTCATGAGGTGCCAGAAACTCAGAATGGACAACAGAAGGCAGCAAAGTCTGGTCACAGATAAAATATGGAGACATTTTCTTAATTCTCTGCGTAATAAGTACAGACCTGGGGCCGTATTTATAAAACGACTTAAGTGGTTGCTATGCTGTTGCTAGGGCTTAATTTCTATAAAGGAGATTCCCTACAACTACAAAATTTGCTCTGAAGGAACAGTCTTTTTCAGACTGTTCCTCTAGAGCAAATTTCATAGTTGCAGGGAATCTCCTCCATAGAAATTAAGCCCTAGCAACAGCATAGCAACGACTTGTGCTTTTAAAATACGACCCCGGTACATAATTGGTACTTTTCAACAGTTCTTGGACAATACAGAGCTCCAGAAGGAAAACATATGTTGTGACCCCTCATTAGAACTGTCTCAATGAGATGGTTCTAATGAGGGATCACAACATGAGTTTTTTTTTTTTTTTTTTAGAAATAAGGAAATTATCCCTTAATTATCTCCTTCACTCATCTTCTCGCGAGCACTGTAATGTCTTGCAATTCTCTATTCAAACATAGCTTCCAGTGTCTAAGAAGAACTTTCTCGTCCAAGCAGTTCTGTCAAGGGGCTGCAAACTGTTTTCCCTCTGCAGAAGGACCAAAACCTGTCCTATATAATCAGCTATAAGAAGTATTTTCCTACCAAAACAATTCTTAAAATGGGTAGAGCCATCTTACAAGACAGTTTTAGATTTTCTACGTTGTTTTGGAAGGGGAAAACCCCAGTCTTATTTCGGAATTAATACATGGAATAGCAAACACCATTATGGCACAGTATTTGCTATTTAAATGATATACTATGTACTTTGTAATACAAGACTGAATTGTTATAAAGATTTTACCACTATGCAAAACTATTTGTTAGACAAGTGTAGGCATTTGAAGGATTTTTTTTTCTGTCGGTGGTGTTCTACAAATTCATCAAAAATAGCACTGGGGAGAATGCCTCATTTTCACAAAGTAGTAGGGGAAAATCCCCGTCTCCTGTCTCATAATGCAACCTTATCTCCTAAAGTGATAAAAAAACTGCAGTGTTTGTGAAGTCTCCTTTATAGACAAAGTTTGATTGAATTTACAGTATGCTAAAGAGATTCCACAACAAAGGTTCAATTTTGCTTGCTTTGTGTGTAAAAAAGGGAGACAACTTTTGTGACTTCCTGTTTGCATCCCAGGGCATCAAGAACCTTCCAAAATGCAGTCTACTCTTAAAAGAATTTGCTCCTAAAGAAGCACATTATTTGAATTGACGCTTACTTGAAAGGAAGGCAAAAATGAGAAGGATGGATTGCTTCCCCTGAAAAAGTACTTGATCTGGAGGCACCTTGTTGAATGATGTGGGTATTATTCATCATAGACAGCTGAGACTTATCAGCTTGTCCACACACACTTGTCCACACACTTTTTATGGTGCTAATTCTAAGCTGACCAGTGGTCCAGATGGGGTTTTAAGAACAATTCACAGATATTTTTTTTCTCAATGAAAACATGTTGTGACCCCTCATTAATATAAGTTGTGACCCATCATTAGAACCGTCTGGCTGAGACGGTTCTTATGATGGGTCACAACTTATATTTTTGTTGAGAAATACATGAAATTATCCCTGTTACCCTTTCTAGTAGTGCTGACCCAGATCAGATGTCCTTAAATAGTAATCTAGCGTGAAAAAACTGGCCTGTGAGAACTACAGAGTTTAAATGTTTCCTAAAGCCTTCAAAACACGTATACAACTTTAATAACTTCCTTTTGGCTTCCTTTGGCACATGGCCCTTCCTTAATAGGTCCTAAATACGGTCTTCTCTTAAAGGAAAGATCTCCTAGGAGCAAATTCTTTCCTGTAGCAGTTGATACTTGTTGAGAAGGGAGGCAAAAGTGAGACATCTTGATCGTCATTAATAACGCTGTTCTGATAGTGGTCCGGTACAAATTTGAAGCAGGAAGAATCAGTTGTGGCAGGATAATTCAGAGCTTTAGATAACAGGGAGTATTTGATGATGGTTGAGAGATAATTTTCTTATTTCTCATTGAAATCATATGTCTGAACCGTCCCATCCAGATGGTTCAGATAATGGGTCACAACAAATGTCTCAATGAGACGGTTCAGATGAGGGGTCACAACATATAATTTAATGCTGAATAAACAAAATTATCTTTATCACCAAATACTCCCTCTTAGCTACAGCTCTGGGATTATGGTGATTGGCTGCCATAGTAAAAAGGGAGACAATTCAAGTAGAATAGTGTTTGCTTTTCTGATGGATAAATTCAGACGTAAAACAAATTTTTTCCATCAAAAATAGCCCCATGTGAAGGGAGGTATTCCATGTGGTTACCTCCCTTGAACTATCCATTTGTCTTAAATCGGAAAGGAGCAGATATAAAATGTAGTTGTCTTTCAAACTTGGATGTACATGTTAGAATGTGTACAGTACAGGCTTTCAGTTTAGAGCTTCAAATATGAATGAGTTTAAATGACATTCACCCTTATGTACTAAAGTATTGGGACACCTAAAACCATTAATTTTCCATTTGTTCCAAATGGAAAATTAATGGTTTTAGGCGTCCCAATATATTGGCACATTTGGGTATTATTCAATGCGCCAGATAAGAAGGGATAACGGGATAATTTTATGAACAATTTTCCATATTTCTGCATAAAACATGTTGTGACCCCACATTAGAATCATCTTTTCAAGGGGTCTTACGAGGGGTCAGAACATGTTTTTATTGAAAAATAAGAAAAATTCTCTCAGAATTATCCTCAAAATCTCTTATCAGGAGCGCCGATGCTGCTGCTGAGAACTTCGCCTGGTTCTTCGTAAAAATACATACTGTGGCTTCTCAATAGAACCACTACACCACGGTGGTACTTTTGAGAACCATCACAACTTGCTTTTTATGGAGAAAGAATAGAAGTATCTCTGAATTTTTATAGAATTTTTCTGGGGCTCTGAATTTAAAGTTGGCATGAGTGATTGTTCATGTATATAAATGAACTTGTCTTTCTTTTAATTGTTACAATGATAAATAGTTGAAGCTTGGGGAAAAGCTAGAAGTTGGTATTCTGGAACTGTGGAAAACAAGACCGTGGAGTCTCAGCAGCATTAGATTTACTACTGGAGGTTCAGATAGGGCAGGTTTTGAAAATAAAATTGTAATCCTTTTGTATATGTCTCAAAAAGAACAAAAAAATAAAGACAAAAGCTGGTAAGAAACATATTGTTACAAAAATCTCTGAAAAGCTTGCATTACTTAGAGTCCAAGACATCATGAATGTCAGTGCTCTAGATATTAGGGATTATTATACATTTCCACACAGATTTAACAAAGATTATATCTTGTTATAATTAGATATAATTTGTTTAATCCCTGTGGAAACGTTAAATGACCTTCATGAGGGTCAAAACATGTTTTAGTCCAGAAATAAGAAACACTCCCCACTACATGTATTGCCATCAGAAACTTCCTTTTATATAGAGCACTAAGTTACACTAGGAGCACCAAAAATGAAAATAGTTGAATTCAGGGTAGATCCAGATGAGGTGGCTCATTATTAGCCACCTCATCTGGATCTACCCAATTTGCCCAATAGTCTTTTAATTCCAAACAAGATATAGCTCGGACAATTGAAATTTTGTAGGTTTGAGTTTTGGCATCTGCTCTTAAATGCATTTAAGGGCAACATAGGCTGTGATCAGGCTTTGCTGATGGGCTGACTGGTCTTGGTCTTTACGGTTCATGTGTACCATCTTGTGGTTTTTCCTGTGATGAATTTCATTTCCAGGATTTTCCATGATATAAACTTAGCGGGCTGCTGCCATGCTATCAGTAAACTCTCAGATGTTGAATAAAGAAAAAAATGTATGCATTTCACATGAACCTTGTTTTCTTGCTGTCTTTATATTTCCTTATAAAACTAATATTCTGTCATTGCAAAAGTTTTATATTTGCAGAGAGAACACAAATTTCTTGAAAATGAAGCTCTTGCAAAACAGATATGAGCTGAGACACGAGAAAACCAACAATGTAGTTGTGCGTCCAGCGCAGACTCAGATCAGCCTGGGCATCCGCCCAGTCTGATCAGAGTCTTCACTGTCCGCATGAAGCTAGCTTAGACACTTGGCTACCCTTTAAGCCCAAAGCAAAGACACTGATCAGAGTACACAGCTGCCCAGGCTGATATGAGTCTATGCTGGGCGCACAACCACTTTGTTGGTTTTCTCGTGTCATGTCTCAATCATGATTTTAGCAATGCAAAGAAGCATGATAGTGTGGCGCTCTAATGCTTTGATTACCATCACGCAACAGTTGTACTTTCAGACAGCGCTTTCTTGAAGCTGTGCATTCTACATTGATAGTTGCCTTGCTTACAGAGCTACAGAGCACTGTGTCTGTGCAATGCTGTGCATATCCAGAAGGGTTACATTGTGCTACAGAGCATTTTCACAGTGCTTGCCTTTTGCACATCCTGCCTTGATTGCTGGTATATCAAGGCTTTGTCAACATACCAAACTGGGGCAGTTGTCAGTTACTGGTGAAAGTAAGTGCACTTAGTACTGGTTAACCCTATAGGAGGTCTAAGCCTGACCAGGAATAGTGTGGTTAGGTTAACTGACTGTTCAGACATGACCATAGCTGTTTACCGTGGACGTTAAACAATAACACAACACAACATATCGAACAGTAAATAAAGCAGTATAGGACAGTTGATGTAAATTTGTCAATGGTTTGATGGAAAAAAAACAAAATATTTTGCCATCTGGTGGCTTTACCGTAAACCCTTAAATATTGCAACCCTGAAATTTAATGACCTATATACTACTTCCTTGTTTATTAGGAAGATTGTGAGCAAAACTAAACAATGTTTACACAAATAAACATTGACATCTTACGTACATGATTTTCGTCGCAAAAAGTTAAAAGATATTCACTCCTGTGCACGCAGAGCATGCAATTCTGACTTGCACTATCTGCAGCAACTCTCAAAATAGACACTTCCTGGAAATTAAAGTTTTGCTTTTTATTCTGAAATGGAATAAATTTATGTTTGCATTTATCATCAATTACCAGAATGCTGTAGGAGATATATTTGCAAAAAAAAATCCAAAATGTTTACCCCTGCTAAAGTTATGGTCGGTCAAAGAGTTATACAGTGCACTCATGGGGGTAACTGTAAAAGGTGAAGTGTCCTCCAATTGATATTTAACATAAATTCCCGAAATTTGGTGATTGTTGCTCTGTAGAATGGCTGTTTAAAATCAATAACTCGAATCCACTCTAAAGTTTTCAAAACATGGTGAGGCTCAGTACTTATCAATCACCCCTCGTATATCAATTTTACTTTATATAATCAGACATCTTGCAACAAATGAACATTGCATTTTGCAAACAGTGTAGATAAGCTAAGGCAGCTCATCACAAGCTGCTTCATCTGGATCTACACTGCCCTCTATTCTTTAAATTCCATTTTAATACAACTTTGACAAAACAATTTTTAGTCTTTCTCTAGGTTGTGACATATTTCATGGGCCAGTGATTTTTGTCAAGCCCACCTGCAGTCAGCGAGACGTGTCCGTTTGGTGTTTTTGCGTCCATCTGTCTGTTTACAGCCATATCTTTAGTTTAATAGACCCTTGGACCTTGAAACTTCATCACTATATGCCCCACAAAAAATTCTAATTGGCTCCCAACAAACTAGGTCACTGTGCCCAACTTTCACAAAAAAGTACCACATATTTAGTTTTTGAAGTCAGTCCCATATCTTGCTTTTCATAGGCCCCAGACTGTTGGAACTCCATCAGTGCATAATACATCTTACCACTCCAGATCATCCCAACAAAACTAAGTCACTGACTTACTTTCACGAACAGTACCACATATTTAGTTTTCAATGTCAGCCTCATATCTCTCTTTTCATAGGCCCAAGACCATTGAACTTTATCAGTGCATGCACCTTACCACTCCAGATCCCTCCCCCCCCCCCCCCAACAAAACTAGGTCACTGTAACCTACTTTTGCGAAAAAGTACCACATATTTTGTTTTTTAGGTCAGCCCTATATCTCCCTTTTCATACGCCCCAGACCATTTAACTCCTCAGTGCATGCACCTTACAACTCCAGGTCACCCCAACAAAACAAGGTCACTGACCTACTTTCACGAAAAAGTACCACACATTTAATTTTCGAACTCAGCCCAGAACATTGAAACTCCATCGGTGCATGCGTGTTACCACTCCCGATCACGCCAAACAGAACTAGGTCACTGAGACCTACTTTCTCGAAACAGTACCACATACGGTATTTATTTTTTGAGATCAGCCCCATATGTCTCTTTTCATTGGCCCCAGACGCTTTATCAGTGCATGCAGCTTTCCACTCCAGGTCCCCCCCCCACCCCCCACCCCCCCAACAAAATCTCATTTTTCATAGGCCTCAGACTATTGAAAGTTCATCTGTGCATGAACCTTACTACTCCAGGTCACCTACAACAAAACTAGGTCACTTTGACCTACTTCCACAAAAAAGTACAACATATTTAATTATTTAGGTCAGCCCCATATCTCTCTTTTCATAGGCCTCAGGCATTTGAAAATCCATCGGTGCATGCACCTTACCACACCAGATCACCCATCACAAAACTAGGTCAATATGACCTCTTTACATAAAAAAAATACACATTTCGCTTTTCATTAGCCCCAGACCTTTGAAACTCCATCAGTGCAGCTTACCACTCCAGGTCAACCCCCACCCCCCATAAAACTAGGTCACTGTTTAAACATTTTTGAGTGCTAATATCTCTGTAACCACATGACAAGATTCTTCTCTTAAATGTTTGGTAAGTAATTATAAAGACAGGCTGTAACCATATCATCCAAGCAGACACTTCAGGTTGAAAGTTTCAAACACTAAAGCTAATGCCATCTTATGCTTTGCATTTTCACTAATGTCAAAACGCCAACGGGTTCGACATGCTGGCCGCTGCCATCTAGTGTTCTATATCTGACACCATTCAGTAGATTTTTCATTCAAATGATTGGGTCATTCTGACACTGTGTATGACCTCAAACTATTTATTAGTCACTGTGACCAATATTTCATGGTCCAATGGCTTTGTCTTATATTACAAATACTAATGAATTTGCACCATACTTGGTTAGTGGTTCAGTCCAAAGCTACGAATGACCTCATATTGTTTGTAGATCACTTGTACTTCATGGTCCAGTAATATCTCCAACACTATTGACTGGATCTGCATCATATTAGGGATAGTTTGTCCGACACAATCACCTGATCCTATTTGTCATCATTATTGATATTTCACGGTTCATTGTTTTGGTATATATATTCGTAGCAGTTTCTATAGGCCAAAGATTTGGACAGACACTCAGCGCCAGGTGTGTGCAACTATGGTTAAGTACCCCTGAGCCACTTGGGGAACGTCGTTAGGAGAACTGAACTGAACTGAATAGGCCAAAGACACAGTCATTTAATAAGGCACATTGCAGGGCTTTTACTGTATCTATATCTGGGCCCTATGGTGTACTACTACTTCTGTAATCACAGTTTTTCTGGTATATTCTATGTTTCCCCTTTCACATATTGTGATTACCAGCTTTATCTTCCACCAGTACACTTCTGTAATCACACTTCTTTGTCTCCTGTATACTTCCACTTCTGTAGTCAGATCTGGCATTTTCTATACATTCTCCGTGCCTTTAAGACCTGCACTTCTGTAATCACAATTTATACTGGTATTTCTAGATCCATTATGTCCTCCTGTATATTTCCACTTATTCTTAGACTAGTGTTTTCTATGGCCTTTAGACTGGTACAGTATTTCCTACTTAATATTTCCCTGGTATATTTCCATTTCTAGAGTTATTCTGCGGGTATTTTTACAGTCTCTGTAGCCTTTAGACATGCACTTCTGTAATTACATTTATTGTGTTATTTTCTGTTTCATCTTTTCCCTGTATACTTCTACTTCTTAAGACAGTCCTTGCATTTGTCCTTTGGACTTCCACTTCTGTAATCACAATGTATTCTGGATTTCCTATTTAATCTTTCCCCTGTAGACTTTTACTTCAGGCCATTCAAATGGATTCTCATGAGGAGGATAAAATATGTGTACAACTGGTAGAATAATTGATAATCCATAATTATATCCGAAGACAGCTCTAATCTTCTGCGTAAGTGGTCTTGGGTCCACTATATTCAGTTTGTTATGATCTAAACTTTTTTGTTCAAACTGCGTCAAACCCTTACTTATGAGGTCTATTTGATCTAGAATAAAACCTGTACTTAGAAATATGAACATAAAATTAAATGTAAAAGTAAACATCATATTTGTTATAGCAAAGGAACCATTTCCAAATATCCAACGCATGAGAGCAAATGGTGCAAAAACGTCCCATGCTGACGTTTCCGTGATAAGAACTTGATAGTAATAAACTAAGAAGTGGATTGTTGCATAGGTTGTTCCAAAGGAGGCCCATGCACAGAAAATAATGAAATGCCGCTGGTTGTAGAATCCTACGCACCTTCTGGTAAAAAAACAATGATGGTCTCTTTTAAGTACACAGGCATCACACATTGGGCAGTGATGGCATCTTGGTGGGGCCTTCATGCAACATTTGTCACACATTTTCCATGACCAATAAGATTGTTTTGTTGATTGAACAGGAGCTGATTTGGGCCCTGGAATGACCCCATTGTCTGTGCGACTAGCTGACCTTTTTCCAGAATCCACCACAACCACATTCAGAGTATCAGTAGGACTTGGATCTTGATTCTTTGAAGCATTTTTCTTTTTATTGCCTTTCAAAGAATTGTCCACAAAAACAATGCACAGCCAGTTTAACATCATTTCAAGATAAATAACTGTTGTAAGAAATATTTGAAATGTATACATTGAGATCCCGCTGCCACCACCAAGTGTGTCACTCTGTTTATAAAAGTGAGGTAGCAAGTAAAGTAGTCCATGGATGTAGACACTGGTAATGGTATATATATAGATAGGGCCAGCGATGATGTTTAAAATCTCTGACTGTAGGTCGGTGTTTTGTCTTGGTGTGAACCATTTCCTCCCACTTTGGTGAACTGAATCCATCTGCAAGAAAGTTTACATTTCTGTACAGTCAAACTGTCTTGAAGGCCACCTTCATTAAGCAAAAACCTGTCTTAAAAAGGCCAAAATGTCATATCCCAAAGTAGAGTTTTTTTGGACAAATTGATCTATCTTAAGCAAACACCTGCCTGAAGCAAGCAGTTTTAGCCCTTCCCATGGGCATTTGCATTAGACCAGGGCCCGGTTGTTCAAAACTAATGACGTCGTTTCAAATGTTAACATCTCAAATATGCCAATATTTTTTGTTGAAAAAATCTGAGAAGCTTTTGCAGTGCAAAAGCTTCTCACATATTTTCAACAAAAAATATCACTGTATTTGCTTATAAAGTTGTAAAACACTTAATGAGCTGACCTCTTAACGAGCTTGTTAAGCTAATGATGCTTTGAACAACTGGGCCCAGAGCTTTAGATAAGAGAGAATATTTAGTGATAATTAGGGATAATTGTTAATTCGGCATGAAAACATGTTGCGACCCCTCATCTGAACTGTCTCAAGAAGACACTTCAGATGAGGGGTCACAATATAATTATGGTTTCAATGAGAAATAAAAAAAATATCCCTCAATTATCATCAAATACTCCTCTTATCTAGAGCTCTGCTTTTAAGAAAGACTTAAACCTATTTATTCCACAAAACTAATGTCTTCATGTGTGAACACCTTAAGTACCAAAAACAAAATCTGTTGAATTTGCAAACAACATAGATCCATATCATTGATGAGCCGCCTCGATCATCAACACCCACACTGTTTGCCCTCTAATCTTTGAATTCTCAGTATGATATATAGCTTGGATGAAGCATTTTTTCAAATGTTGCAGACATAAATTTTGCTGTCTGCTTTTTGGGCTCTTTATGGGTTAATTTATGCTTTGAAAATATTACGATTAGTAAAGGCTAATCTTGTGATAAAAAATATCTATAAATTGACTGGCTGAATACAAGAGAAAGCCACATTTGATTCATTTTCAGAAAAAGGCAAATAATTTTCTGTATTAAGTCTTTGCTATTCATGCTTATATGATAATTTGAATGAGCCACATTAAATTCTGTTTATAGGAAAGAAGAAATATTTTCCGGGTCTGGGTCTGCATTGTTTGCCATCTAAGGCCTGGCCCTAAGGTTATAAAACTTTTTTCATGCTCAACTCAGCTGAGCATAAAATTTTACCTGCTAATAAATAGCAAATTACTGATAAGTACAGTTGCTTTCTTGCTCAATTTAGCTGAGTATGAAATTTTCTCTGCTTATGAATATGAAAATGCCAACATTAGTTGGCATTTTCATATTTATCAGCAGAGAAAATTTCATGCTCAGATGAGCTGAGCACGAAAAAAGTTTTATAACCTCGGGGCCTGGTTGTTCAAAGCATCATAATAGCTTTAAATCTGTTAGTCGAGGATTTGTCAAATATTGCAATACTCACAAAATTAATTGCCGTAATATTTTTCCTGAAAATATATGAGGAGCTTTTGAACTGCAAAAGCTCCTCACATTTTTTTTAGTAAAAAAAAAAATGGCAGTGCTTAACTGGAAAATTAAACACTATATTAATAACAATAATGTAAGATTTGAACAATAAGGCCCGGATCTGCAGTCTGTAACAGTTTGTTGAACTCCTGATATTAAAATTGCCTTGCTCAAATTATGAAAGATGACAGTTATTGATTGAGGTATATCAATATTTAGGGTAGGTATAGTTTACAGAGATGGTAAAATAAAATTCCTTACCTTTATATCAACAATTGCTATCCCTAATAGGTATCTTGTTTGAACACATGCTTTTTGAAGGTGAGTCCTTTCAAATGAGCCGCGACGTGACAAAACCAACAATGTGGTCGTGCGTCCAGCGCAGACTCAGATCAGCCTGGGCATCCGCCCAGTCTGATCAGAGTCTTCGCTTTCCGCATGAAGGTAGCTTAGTCCCTCAGCTACCCTTTAAGCGCTTAGCAAAGAGTCTGATCAAACTGGGTGAATGCCCAGGCTGATCCTAGTCTGCGCTCGGCGGATGACCACATTGTTGGTTTTCTCGTGTCACGGCTCAAATTAGTTATATACAATACAATACAGTGACACTATACTAGCTGTATAGATTGGATCAATAAATCTATTGACTTGTGTGAAGGCTCGCTTACCTTGATTTATATACATTTATCAATAATATCGACATACCGGGTGCTCTTAATATTGGAATACCATACTATTCCAAATAAATGCACCCACTCAAAAAATGCCCTCTGATATTTTCCTAAAATAGTATTCTACTGAATTGCAAAAATTGCAAAATTCCAAGCATAAAATCCTCAGATAACAGAGTTGATGTGTGGTCATATGTTCATGCAGCTGTCCCCCCTCCCCCTTTCCCTCTCCCACACCCTCCCCTCCATGCTCTTGTTAAATGCCCCCCCCCCCTCCCGCCCCCTTTCCCACTTCCCTCTCCCACACCCTCCCCTCCATGCTCTTGTTAAATGCAACACCTGGTGTGTTTAAAAATAGGATTATAGAATATATATATTAATAATAGGATTAGTATGGTACCTAGGTTAAGCAGTTGTGCAGTCATGTCAACATGACCAATGTTCTGGACTCAAATCCAGGTTCAAGTCTTGCTAAGGTCATGATTCTTTTCCAGCTTTAGAATTATTTTATCATCATTATCAGCTTCCCAGCCAGGCTGGGTAGCGCAATCGGTAGGGCACCTGACTCATAAGTCAGAGGTCCTGGGTTCGAAACCCGGTCTGGCCACATACTTTCGTTTCTCCTTCCGCTGATTCAAGATGGGCAGTTGTCAGTTACTGGCGAAAGTATGTGCACTTAGTACTGGTTAGCCGCTTAGGAGGTCTAAGCCTGCCAAAGGAATAGTGTGGTTAGGTTAACTGACCGTCCGGACATGACCATAGCTGTTTACCGTGGACGTTAAGCATCAAATCAATAAAAAAAATCAGCTTGCCAATTCCCTCATTGGCTTAATATGACTGAAATACTGTTGAAAGGACCCTAAAATTCCTGCAGCCTGTCCATCCATCAACTGCAATAAATTCTGCACAATAATAAACCTTTCCGAAACCATGCCTACTTTGAACAGGTATATTTCCTCCGTTCACGATGAGGTAAAATCACCGACTTATTGTGGAACATTGACCATGTGCCATTTTGTTTGTGGGACTATGTCACATGCTAAGTTGTCATCGCATTGGCCAGTTATCACAGGGTATAATTCCGCAAATTTTCACTTCCTGTCCATCATATTTGGCTTCCCTCGAGACTGTCCGCAAACTCTTGTTTCCTGCAGAGACTACTGTCATCGAAACATGGCTTCCTGCCGAGACTGTCCATGTGATTCTGCTTCCTGCCAAGAGCCTAGGCAGGAAGCAGAATCACGCGGACAGTCTGCAGGAAGCCATTTATCATGTACAGAAGTCTCGGCAGGAAGCAAGAGATCGCGGACAGTCTCAATGGAAGCCAAATGTGATGTACAGTCTCTGCAGGAAGCAAAAATTGGCGGAATCGATTATACCCGATGGTTATACACAAACAGATGACTTTTGAGTGACATTCTTGGTGTGGCTTGGAAAGGTGAATTGTCTTAATCATTCTAAAGTGCCAAAAATGTAATTACAGTCAACTCTCGATATCTCGAAGTCAAATTTCAGCCCAAACTACTGATATCTCAAAGTAAATTTTCTGGTACCAGAAAATTTACTTTGAGATATCTGTAGTTTGAGATAACAGGAGTTCAAATGTAAGTAAAAATAGAAAATATATTCTTTGATACAAGAAGATATTTAGAGATATCAATGTTCAAGATATTGGGAGTTGACTATATGTAGTTGAATTTGCAAACAGGGTAGAACCAGATTAGATGGCTCATCATGAATCACTTCATCTGAAACTACACTATTGGCAATGTTAATTTCCAAGGATGAATCATTTTTTTAAATTGCGCAGACATAAATTTTATCATCTGCTTTTTGGCCGCTTAAGGGTTGAAATTAAAACACTCAAACTTCCCAGATGTTTTAATCATGTTCTGAAGGTGTGCTGCTAAAGTTTATTATAAATCTTGGATGAATTTTTGTCACTTTTTCTTAGTCAAATTGTGGCTATGTTCATCCGATAAACCTGTATTCTTGTGTGCACAACTCTTCTTTTAGTTTTTCATCAATCCATGTCAATACTGATATTTTCAGTGAAAGGCCTTGTGATCTCAAAAATGGAGTTGCAGTCAAGACAAAACCTGAAAAGCTTTTTGACCTATCACCTTAATATAGCAAAGTTTGGTGGAAAACTACCCATCAATTCATGAGATACCATTGGTACAAGAAATAGTATGGATATCCATTATTCCATTTACAGATAACATAAATTTGGGAGTCTACAGCTAAAGGGCACGCCATATAATACATATACTTTTATGTAAAAGTCACAATTTCTTAGTTTTTCTTAAAACTTTTACAGTCCATGTAAGAAGTTGGTAATAGGGTGTATTATAAACACAAGAACACTATGATTTTAAAGCTTTTTATTCTACAAAATAGATAATCATTAATGTAAGAAAATAGATGTTAAAATAGATATGCTGCCAGCAGCTTAACTATCACATACATACATACTATGCCAAATGCTCAATATAAATGCCTGGTAAACGCACAATTCCGTTCCCACATGAAAGTAATTGAGCCGTGACACGAGAAAACCAACAAAGTGGTTGTGCGCCCAGCGCAGACTCAGATCAGCCTGAGCATCCGCCCAGTCTGATCAGAGTCTTCGCTGTCTGCATGGAGCTAGCTTAGACCCTTAGCTACCCTTTAAGTGCTTAGCAAAGTGTGTGATTAGACTGGGCAGATGCCCAGGCTGATCTGAGTCTGCACTGGGTGCACAACCACTTTGTTGGTTTTCTTGTGTCGCTCACAATTATTAAACATTCAAGCATCTTCAAATTCATTGCCAAAGTAATGCTGCTATTTGACTAATACATGCATCTGTATATAAAGTATATGAGAATAAAATTTGAAACTTTGTGAAAGATAAACTTGTAGAGTTATCACACAACTCCTGAAAGTGGCCAAACTGATACCTCCACCAGTTCTTTTACCTCAAAGCAAATATTGTGCACAAATATGTCTTTACACAGACATGAGTGGAACAGAATTATTATATTTTGGCTAAGCATTTACTGAAGTTACAATTTTTAATTTCCAGAAGTGAATGGAATTGCTTGTTTACCAGGTGTGGTATAGGAATCCCTTAAATAGAACACTGAATAAACAAGAACCTGCCTCCTTTTCCTCTTGGGCAGGTATGGCTTTTCATGGATTTAAAGTGCATGGTACACCTTCAAGTATTTACTTTTTTTGAAAGGGAGGCAACTTTTATGTATTTCTATTTCTTCCCTGGACAAAAAAGCATTTCCAAAATGTGGTCTACTCTTAAGCAGCAAATCTGCCTCTAGGGGAGCAAATTATTTTCTGTAAGAGATGAAACCCAATATGAAGGGAGTCGAAACAAAAATGGAGGAGTTGCTTCCTTTGAAAGTGTAGCCATAATCCTTCAGATGTATGAATACTCCTCCAAGGGAGACCACCATGATCAGGTAGCCAAGCCATGGAGATAAGCTATACACCTTCAGATTGACTTTTCTATTTTCATTAATATGAAATAAGCCCTGCTTATAGGCGAGCACATCGCTCTTTACAATGCTCTCCAGAGTTACAGATTAGAGTAATAGAATCGTATTATTTCTTCATTGCAGAAATTACATAAACTCTTGTACAGCATTGCTATCCTTACAGGTGGTGTTTTGTCGTTAAAAATTTGCAATAAAATTATTGCAACTCAGCAGCAGCGAATTCCGTCCGACAAACTGATGAGAAAAGCTTTTTCCCTTGTAGCGTTTCCCCTCGAAAAACGGGCTGTAATTCTTTTCAATTCTTCTTTAAGTCGCTTTCTAATTCCTTTTAATTTCACCCGATGCGCATGCTCCTTGCATTTTGTGTACTGACCGTGTAGTGATCTACCGCCACAGTGATTTTTTTCACTGTTTTGGGAATGGTGCCTGTGCCCATGGAATTGGGAAAAATCGCGTCGTATTCTCCTAAAATTTGGAGTTTAGGAACACCTTTATTTAGCCTCAAGTGGTGGGATACTAGGGGACGTGATACTGAATATATAATATTTACATTCAATTTTAGCTATAGATCTGCCAGTTCTCTAAGCAAGCAAGTAAATTTATTCTTGTAAGATGATCCCTAGAAAAATTCTTCCGGCAATTGGGAATTTTTCAACTTGCAGTTGGGAAAAAAAGATACTATTTTGAATTGGGACTGGTGCCTTTTATGTGCACCACTTATATAGAGAAAAAATCACTGCGCCACAGAAGCGGTAAAAGTTGACGCCATCTTGTTTTTCTCAAATGGAACGTTTGACGTCATTACGTAACGTAGCGACAGGAAGACTGTCCGACCTCTATTTCTTAATCATTTTGTGGATTTCTATTCGAACCAGTCCAATTTAGATAATACGGAAGCGGAAGTTGGTGTCGTAACGAAAGAAATTTCATTGAAAGTAATGTTTTTTGTAGGCAAAAATATGCCATACCAATCTTCTACCATAGAGCTCCCGCTCTTTCAAAGCTCCTTCGGAGCTTTGTATTGCAGGCGCTATGCGCCTGCAAGCGAGTGCTCGCTATTATTTTGTTAACCCTTAATGTGCCAAAAAGCAGACGACAAAATTTACGTCTGCAGAAATTCAAAAAAAAGTTTTGCCCAAGCTATATCATATTGAGAATTCAAAGACTATAGGGCAAACAACGTAGATCCAGATCAGGTGGCTCATTATGAGCCACCTCATCTGGATCTACACTGTTTGCAAATTCAATAATTTTTCATTTTTGGCGCTTTAAGGGCTAAAAAAGAAAACAAGAAAACTAAGTATCTATAATGAAGATCAAGAACTCTCACATATCACAGATGTTAATGGACAGACTATTCCAACCTTTCTTGGGTGTGAAGTGCAGATAGAGATATCAGTCTCAAGGGTCACTGCTAGGCAGATAAGCAAGAGAATGATTTTGCAATATTTGCACCTAACAACCATGATCTCCTCCTTTTGATTTATATTGTTTGATTTCAAGCAACACATTTAAATGCAAAATTTCAGGTAACTGTTCTGAGAATCCTTCGGGAACGATGTTTAAATGCATTATGAATGATTGTACACCTTTGTAATAACAGATATGTAAAGTTTCAAGAACATAATGTGCAGTTCCAAAAATGTGCACTCTGACCATACAGACAGAGTCTGTATTATGTGCTGAAACTTTACACACCTTAATCACATATAATGTCATATAAACAAACAAAAATAAATATATTGTTTTCTGTCAAAGAAACTGCAAAATAAATATCCAAACAAAAAATCCAAAAATATACAAAACAAAGTTATCTCTCCTTCTGATTGCTGAATAAATGTTAACAAGAGATTCCTAAATAAACCAAAATTCTGAAACTGGGGTTAGTGATATTGGCTTACTTATGTCTATTTCTATCTCTACAGACTGATATGGGCCCAGTTGTTCAAATTATCACTAGCTTAGGGAAGTTGTTCCTCAAGGTGTTTATTAAAGTACACCGTAATCAAGTTTTCTAATATTTTTTGCATTACAAAAGCTCACATTTTTTTTTCCATATAAAAAGGGCTGTGTCTTTGCATATAATACATTTGGACCTTTAGAATCTTACTTGCTAACTAACAACACTGCAACTTTTCAACAACAGAGCCCTGATGTGGATCTCACCCAGCTAGACCATGCAAACGAGATCCAACAAACACCTAAATAAAGAAATTTCATCCCCAAAATTCTGGCTTACCCGGAGCTCTATCTACAATTTACCAAAACAATTCTATAAATTGGGACACCTAAACTAATACCATTACTGTCCTAAAATCAATTGTAACACAGTGCGCCTGTAGAAGCAATGGAAAGTTTCTGTATTTTATTCTACAACAATTCACTGTTTTGGAGTGTGTAAGTCAAATCCCTGACGTCACTGGCAACTACTGACAATTTTTGTGACGTTTTGGGACATCAGATGGTGTAACATCTCTTTTTCTTTCAAAAATTGCCATAAAAACGGACTTTTACCTTACAGTTAAGAATATTGGTGGGGCCATGAATGGGCTGGCAGGAAGATTGGGAGAGTTTGAATGAAAACAATATTTTTGCAGCATTTTTGACTGCTAGAATCTAAATAGTTCAGCTCTAACATAGAATTGTTGAGTAATAATTCACTGTTTGTTGTTGCTCCACACTCGTGATATGATCTACTTTATAACTGACCTCAAACAGTGAATTATTACTCAACAATTCACTGCTAGAGCTGATCTATTTTTTAAACAATTTGGTTTCCCAAGGCAGTAATGTGTCCAGAAGATGCAGATGGAATGGCAGACAGTGAGAGCAGTCCGATCCAGGTCTACACTGGTTGCTTGGGTACTTTGGTCCCAATATAGAGGATTGTGAAGGTACATCAAACAGACATATATTAAAAGAAAATAAATTATAAATAGAAACTGAAACTACAATTCAATCTACAACAAATAAAACATGTTAACAGAACTGGATGAATTTTAATGATAAAAACGTTAACAGAACTGGACGGATTTTAATAATGAAAACCTTGCAACAAATAGTTTTAGTTCATAAAGTCTGGACGGACATTAGTTAATGGAATCAAGCTTAGTATATGCTTCCAAAATTTACAAATTCTAAATATCTAGTCAGACATGCCCCAACAAACAGTGTAGTTTCAGATCATACTGATCCTTATGGAGCAGTGTGATCAGGGCATACACTGCTATCATTTCTACCAATTGCTATCAATTTCCTGAGAGCTTAAGTGTTCTTGTCCATATTCAAACGTAAACAAATGCAGAGTGTCAGCAATCAAATCAGCAATGTCTAAGGTGTTCCAATCCATGAGATTATTATGGTTGGTTACATTTTAACTTGAAAGATGCCCATTAACTATTGGTAGGACCTGTTATGACTGCATGAATAACATTGTTTTTGAAAGAAATTTTCACACAGATTAATCCATATAAATATTTTTCTAACAGATGATAGAAATATACAAGAAGCTTTATTAAGTCTACGATTAGTGTTAGTAAAAATTATAAAATTTTGTATCAAGCTCTGACCAGCTTTTGTCATTTATAAAGTGAGATTCTTATAGTTCATTAAATTACTACATCATGATACTCTGTTAACAAGCTGTTCCAGCAACTGATTTAATGATTTTTTTTTTTTGTTAAATCTGCCTTTTGATTTAAGATATTTACTTATCATTATTTCTAGCCATTAAAATCTCAAATCTGTTATTACCACTATTAAAAGGGAAAAAATTTACATGTTTTCCTCATAATCTTTGACTCTCAATTTCCAAGGAGGTATATTGTTCAAATTTTTGTACAACTTATGACAATCACTACTGATGATAAATATTTTGAGTTGATGATCTGATCAATTATAGTGTCACCGAAAGTTATGCAAATCTTCCACATTTTTTTCAGTTACCATGAAAGAAATGACAAAAAATACAAATACTGTAAAGTGTTAATTATGATACCTGGTATCTGTCAACTACAACCATGAAAAGTGTCATATAAAAGTACCTTATGTAATTTGAAACAGTGCAGTCTGACCTGGGTCTCAACTGTTTACTCAGGTAAATCTATTCCACTCATCATAAAGCATATAGCTGTTTCACCTTTTAAGCAAAGAAGCTATCTTGAAATAAGAAAAAAAAATGACAACAAATTTTGAAAGATGTCAAGCTGCAAATGAAATCATACTGGTTTAAATTTCTACCTGTTCCTCCTAAACAAATTTGTCTACAGGAACAGGTAGAAATTTAAACCAGTTATGTTAAACTAAAGAAATGCATAAAAAGCAAGATACTAGACCAGCTCCTCAACAGAGCAACTAATACGGAACATTTATTAACAAAAACAGAACAGTTAATTACCTTCATAGTAAACTGTTTATCAAACAAGCAAAGCTTCCATGTTTATTAGTTTTGTAGTTTTCTCTTTATTTCTTAACCCATTGCATTCTGGGTAATTTTGTCGTCTGCTGAAATTGTTGTCTGCATTAAAAATCAAGAATATTTTGACAATATTGGTCTAACTCTTGTAGAAATGATGCCTAGGCAACAAAAAGTTTGGATCTCAGATCGGGCCCCACATTTGTGGCACCTGATCTGGATCCACACTGTTTGCCCAGTTTCCCAAATGGAATGGGTTAATTTTTATTACATCAGCCACATCTGGAAACAAATTCTCCTGAAAGCACAAAGTATTTCAAAATCCCAATAAATATATTTTTTCAGTTTGTACTGTTTTCAATTTTTTAAAACAGTACAGGACTCTAAACGTTTTTGAAATGAAATTAAAAGGTCTTAAAACAGGTTCTGGCCAATCACAGTGCTTTCTTCTTGGGCAGTGGTGAGGCACCATGCGATGCACTGCTGCTAGCAGAGGAGGATGGTCTTTCGTTGTCATGGAAACCACTTCTTGTGTGGACTGTTTCACGACCTCTCACCTGAAATTAAGTAAAGCTGAATGAGTATACTTTCAGTATAGAGGATCACGGGAAGCAACTTTTGCATTTTCCTCTTTGCCTCCCTCCTCAAGAGGGGTAACTCTTATAGGAAAGAATTTGCTCCCCTATTAATCAGACTATAAACAGAATAGTCTGGATCACATTGTGCCATAAGGTGAATGGGTATACTATCTGCCATTTTCACTTTTACCTTCCTTCTCAAGGGGGGTCAACTTTTAAAGGAAAGAATTTGCTCCTGTAGGAGCAAATTCTTTCCATTAAATGTAGACCCCTTCTGGGAAGGGCTATTTGTCTACCAAAGCATACAGGAAGTTAAGTTATTCCCCTTTACAATAAGCCACAGAATGCTACAACTCACCTGTCAATACACTGTTGCAAAACTGAAAAACGGAACCAAACCAAAATAAACTCAACATAAGTTTACATTGCCACCAATGATGCCATTGGGAAAGTAATACCTATGTCTCACTGTTTGCTGGTCACAGTAGTGACAAAAATGGTGTAAAAAACAAGGTTATGTACCTATAAACCTTAAAGTAATTTTCTCATGGCAGGCTCATCCCAGCAGGCACATGACGTCAAAATGACATCGTACAAATGTTGATGTGACGTAATCACGTCGTATCAACGTCAATATGACGTCAACACAACATCATGTGCCTGCTGGGATATATCAAAGAAAGTAAGAAAGTAAACCAGAGGACCATTGGTCCTGTAGCTCACCTGAGTCCATTCATCCTTAGCACTCAAGAGTAAGAAACACTGAAGTAAGTTGTACAATTCGGCCTAATTTCAACTTTGACTGAGTTATTATGCTTGTCCTAGTAAATATTAGCAAGTTTGATGAAGTTACAATAAAAAAAACATATTTGTAAAACTTTTTGCCTAAATATTGCAGTAACACAGAAATAAATGCCAATTTGCACTTTTCCCAATACAAGTCTATGGAAACTTTAAATTGCCATAGTAATGAAACCATGTGGGCAACAATAATAAAAAACAATATTTACGTAGCGGCTAATGTCATGAACATGTATGCAAAGAATCAGCTTCATCCCCCTATATGGTTTTTGAGGAAAAGATTTTTAAATATTTTTTTCAAAAATATTTCCTTAATATTGCCATGGCAACAAATCGAATTCTGCAATTAGGACAAAATTAATAGGAATCATAGAGGACTACTCAAGCAACATTTCTGTAGATAAAAAATCCAAAAATAACTGCAGGGAGATAGCAAAAACTGCAGCTTTCCATTTTTCCCATTATATTTCAATGGAAACTATAAGTTGCCATACCAACCTAACCGCTGAAGCAATTGCCATAAAAAAACTGTAATTATATAGAAGCTTGTACAAAGATCCGTTCTGTAAAGTTTGAGCTTTATCGGCCACATAGTTTCTGCAAAAAATGATATTTTAATATTTTTTCTATTTTTAACTATTCGGTTGCATTGGCAATCAGCCAAATTGTGCAATTACATAAATTTCATGTGGTTGATAGAGGACTACTCAAGGAACATTTCTGTAAAAGTTTTGTCAAAATATCTGCAGTTACATAGCAATAAATGCAAATTTTCAATTTTCCCATTATAAGTCAATGGCAACTTTATGTTGCCATAGCAACCAAACTGCCGGAGCAATTGCCAAGAAAAACAGCCTTTTCATAGACGGAAGTACCTAGATCCTTTCTGTGAAGTTTGAGCTTTATTGGTTGTATAGTTTCTGAGGAGATGATTTTTGAATATCTTTTCTATTTTTAACCATTCAGTTGTCATGGCAACCAGCCTAATTGTGCAATTTACATAAATTTCATGTGGTTGATAGAGGACTACTCAAGGAACATTTCTGTAAAAGTTTTGTCAAAATATCTGCAGTCACATAGCAATAAATGCAAATTTTCAATTTTCCCATTATAAGTCAATGGCAACTTTAAGTTGCCATAGCAACCAAACTGCTGGAGCAATTGCCAAGAAAAACAGTATTTTTATAGATGGTAGTACCTAGATCCTTTCTGTGAAGTTTGAGCTTTATTGGTTTTATAGTTTCTGAGGAGATGATTTTTGAATATCTTTTCTATTTTTAACCATTCAGTTGTCACGGCAACCAGCCTAATTGTGCAATTTACATAAATTTCATGTGGTTGATAGAGGACTACTCAAGGAACATTTCTGTAAAAGTTTTGTCAAAATATCTGCAGTCACATAGCAATAAATGCAAATTTTCAATTTCCCATTATAAGTCAATGGCAACTTTAAGTTGCCATAGCAACCAAACTGCTGGAGCAATTGCCAAGAAAAACAGAAATTTTATAGATGGAAGTACCTAGATCCTTTCTGTGAAGCTTGAGCTTTATTGGTTTTGTAGTTTCTGAGGAGATGATTTTTGAATATCTTTTCTATTTTTAACCTTTCGGTTGCCATGGCAACCAGCCTAATTCTGTAATTTACATAAATTTCATGTGGTTGATAGAGGACTACTCAAGGAACCTTTCTGTAAAAGTTTTGTCAAAATATCTGCAGTCACATAGCAATAAATGCAAATTTTCAATTTTCCCATTATAAGTCAATGGCAACTTTAAGTTGCCATAGCAACCAAACTGCTGGAGCAATTGCCAAGAAAAACAGTATTTTTATAGACGGTAGTACCTAGATCCTTTCTGTGAAGTTTGAGCGTTATTGGTTGTATAGTTTCTGAGGAGATGATTTTTGAATATCTTTTCTATTTTTAACCTTTCGGTTGCCATGGCAACCAGCCTAATAGTGCAATTTACATAAATTTCATGTGGTTGATAGAGGACTACTCAATGAACATTTCTGTAAAAGTTTTGTCAAAATATCTGCAGTCACATAGCAATAAATGCAAATTTTCAATTTTTCCCATACAAGTCAATGGAAACTTTAAGTTGCCATAGCAACCAAAGTTCTGAAGCGATTTGGATAAAAAACAGTATTATTGGTTCCCCCTGCCTATAGATGCTATATATGAAATTTGGTAACAATGGGCCTTGTAGTTTCAGAGGAGATGTCTTTTGAAAATATTGACGGACGACGGACGGACGACGGATGCCTGCCTATACTATAAGCTCACCTGTGAGCCTTCGGCTCAGGTGAGCTAAAAATAAATGAAGGAAAAAGAAATTGTGAGAGAGAAAACATATTTTACCCTTCTATTAAGACTGGTCTGTGATCCCATCAGATTTTCAATTCCTTTGGTCCCCTTGGCCATCGCCTCTTTTATATCTTTGTCCATACCTGGTACTGCCATATCTCCAAACACCTACAACATACACAGAGATGTGATAAATTTTCTGGACTGCTTTACAAGAAACCTTGGAAGGGACATGATTTTTTTTCTAAGGCTTGGTATGGCAACTGGGTGCTGGTTTTGGATCCTTTCTGCAATCTGTCACCTACAGCCAGAGCACCACTCCATTCTATTCTATTCTATTCTATTCGGTACGGCTGCGCTGACTTGAAGGCATGCATCTAAGGCATTGAAAAGCTAACTTAGAGAATATGATTATCTTGTGGCCAAAGTATGGTTACAAGACAAGGTCTCATCACAGGCATGACCAGACCACAAACATGATCTGTCACCTACTGGGAGTTGAACCCACAACCCCTACATGAAATGCAAGCACTCAATCTACTAGGCCAGGCTCCCTGCTCTGGTGGGTCTAGCCACAATACAACAGCCAATTTCATGCCTTCCCAAGGCTCAATGTTACAAAAAAGTTGCACTGTATAATTTTGAAGAAACTGACACAGAAATCTCAAAATTATTATCACCCCCTTCCTCCCCACCCTCTCCCCACCCTCTATCTCCAAACCCCATCCCCATTTCTAGAACTCTGGTTTCGAGGTTATTAGACTTGAGAATAATCTTAAACTCAAAGCCCACTGATTGGCTGCTTCCGAGCATATGCTCGGAAGCAGCCAATCAGTGTGCTTTATTTTGAGTTTGAGATTATTCTCAAGTTTTATAACCTCGGACCCAGGATTACCTCAACAACTGCTCCATCAGGCAGCCTCAAGAACTGCCTATACAGCTCTCTCAGCCCATCAAGGTGGATAGTGTGTATAGAGACGTGAGTTGTTATCTCACGCTTGCTCTCCTTCTTCCTTTCTTCTTGGTCTAGAGTGTTTTCGTTCCATATGCTTTCATCCATCTGTCATGTAAGAAATAAACAATTTTAAGGCCAGTGGACACACTTCTCGGTCAAAATTTAGGCTAGCCTGGAGATGTGGAACAGCAGTCCTGAGAGACAGAGTTGTCTATCTGCATGATGAATACTTTTTTTCTTTTGCATACATTTTCGATTCACAATGTTTGATTTAAACATAGAATTTGTTAAAATGAATAATTCTATATCATTTGAGAGGTTTCTACTAAAGTTTGAAAACAGCCAACCCAGCAGGCACATGACGTTAAAATGACATCACACTGAAGTCGATGTGACATCATTACGTCACATTGACATCAGTACGATGTCATTTCAACGTCATGTGCCTGCTGGGAATATTATGCTTTCAAAGACTGTCTTTTAGTTCTTGATGCTAACGTCAGACATGACATAAACTGACATGATTTTGTCACCTTCTTGACTCACTCATTCTCAGCACAATCAATGGCACCTGATGATGCAGATATGTGACCTTAAATATGACCAATGCACTGACTACACGTTTTATATTTTCTTTACCTACCCCTGTGGCTGGACAAGGGGTGTAAGATACTAAGTAAGAATTTTTGGCACTAATCAAAATAGCAAATCCTTGTCTGGTATGCAAAAAAGTCTGATTTAAATACACATAGTTCCTCTGGCATTCATCTACTGGTAGGTGGCATTTTTTTTATATAAATTCTCAACTACTGACCAAAAATTTTAAGTATTGAGACCAATAGGTTTGAGCAAACAGTGCAGACCCAGATCAGACTGCTCCTAAGGAGCAGTCTGATCAGGATCTACACTGTTTGCCATTCCATCTGCAACTTCTGGATAATCTTATATTACTGTGTTGTAAAACAAAACATTCCATTTTTAGGACAATTATGGTAATTATTTCAAATGTCCCAATTTTTATAATTTTCTGGAGTAACTTACGTCCTCTTCCTCCCAGATATAATCAAAGACCGCCACTTTTCTTCTCTCTCCCTCCTCTCCCCGCCAAGCCTCAGCCTTGTTCACAATGTAATTCAGCTCCTGATTGGACATTTCAAGGTCATACGGAATAAAGAATAACTCATCTTTGCCATGCAGGCGCCAGTAGACATCCAGCATACGGCCGTTGTTGTGTAGTCTGAAACATTGTATTATAACGTTCCAAATTTAATGTGAATGTGTAATTGCCGTTTTTATAAAGAGAAATATCTTTTGTGACTCCCTCCATGTTTTCCCACCATTTCTATAAAGGGAAATAACTTTTGCCACTTCCTGTTTGCTTGCCTTAATGATGAAGCCCTTCCAAAATGGTTTCAACTCTTAAAGGACAAGACAGATTTTGAGCCGCGACACAAGAAAACCAACAATGTGGTTGTGCGACCTGTGCAGACTCAGATCAGCCTGGACATCTTCATAGTTTACTCAGACTCTTCGTTAGGAGCTCAAAGTGTAGCTAAGGGTCTAAGCTACATGTACCTCCATGCGGACAGCGAAGACTCTGATCAGACTGGGCGGATGCCCAGGCTGATCTGAGTATGCGCTGGGCGCACAACCACATTGTTGGTTTTGTCGTGTTGCGGCTCATTTGCTCCTTTAAGAGTTGACACTCACTGAGAATGGAGGTAAAAATGAAACTGGCAAAGTTGTTTCCCCTGGAAGTGTAGCCATTCACTTTAATTAAGGCACACTGGGAAATAAGTTATTTGTACAAAACTATAAAAATGAAAAGTTTCATTAAAATAAAACAAGAATAAGACATCTAAAATGGTTATGGCTTTTATCAACTTACAGAAACATTATGAACATCCAGCGGTCAGCCTAGCGCTTTCAGACAGGGAGAAGGTTTACAACATTTTCAGGACTTTTGGGAGAAGTTTTGGCCAAAATCTTTGATTTCCCTATATGTTCTATACATTTTCACTCCTCTCTCATCTTAAAATAGGGAGACATCTGCCAGTCTAGGAGACTATTTCTCCTAAATCCCCCTGTAGGCTTAGCCCTTACATCACAATTTAAAACATGCTACATGCTTCCTTATATTCTATTCATTATGCAAAAGAAAAAAAAAAGCACTGGTAAAAATTTTGCCAATTTACATTATAATCATTTAGGTGTTTGGATATTCCACTATTATTTTTCCATCGTTTTTTCGAAGGTAGACGATTTTTTACTTTCTGTTTGCTTCCCTTTAGGAAAAAGCCCTTTCAAAATAGGATCTACTCTTTAAAATAAGAATATGCTTCTAAGGGATCCCTATTGAGAAGGGAGGCTAAAATGAAAATGTTGCTTGCCTTTAAAGTGTAGCTAGCCATCATAAAATATTGTAGGGGAAGGGCCGTAACTAATGTTGGTAGAACTTGTGGCCCAACCCCATTGCATAACAATATGGCAATTAAATATGTTTAAACTAAACTAAACTCATAAAATATTTCTAACTCCCTTTCATTATCATCAGAACTTTGGTTCTAAATCTCTTTCAGTATCATCAGTACTTTGATTCTCACTTTCAGTATAAATTTACATAGAGGTGTGTGCTCCAGAGATAAGGAACGCTGGGTTATGGTGCAGAAGACTGCGGTTTCATATTAATGTTAGGCCTGCTGATGACTGGATAACTGTCTCTGTAAACCCAGCACTAAGTGGGTACCTTTTTTCGAATCAGGGAAGGAGAGGGATGGGCTCCACATTTCACATGCTGTATCCAAGCTACAGTGAGTCTCTAATCCTAACTCTACAGCCACTAGGCTAGAAGAACCCAGCAGGCACGTGACGTTAAAATGACGTCGTACTGACGTCGATGCGACGTAATGACGTCGCATCGACGTCAGAATGACGTCATTTTGACATCACATGCCAACTGGGAAGAAACCATTACCTTTATTCTAGTTTCATATGAGCTGCAACACGACAAAACAAATGGCATGTGCACCCAGCAAAGACTCAGATCAGCCAGGACAACTGCCTAGAGATCACCCTGGGCAACCACTCAGTCTGTTCAGAGTTTTTGCTGTGTGGTTTAATGGTAGCTAAAGGTCTAAGCTAGCTCTGTGCGCAAAGCAAAGACTCTGATCAGACAGGGCTGATCTGAGTCTTTGCAAGATGCACACGCCACTTTGTTGGTTTTGTCCTGTCCTAATCATTTTTACTTCTATTCAACTAACCTTAGGAAGTACATGTAGAGAATGGAAGCCGTCATAAAGCTGAGGAAAAGGTAGATAAATGCTGTGATAAAAATACCAGCCAATCCACTCCCCTCAACATGTAGGAAATGATACCAGAGCTTGGTGAAGTCTGCTGTAGGTATTGTACTGTCATCCTCAAAACGCTAAAGAAACAGAAACCAATACATTATTACCTACCTTTACACTTATAGCACAAAAAATGAAACTAATTGAATTTGCAAACAGCCTAGATCCTGATGAGGCGGCTCATAATGACCCGCCTCATCTAGATCTACACTGCTTGCTTTCTAGTCTTTGAATTCTCAATATGATATAGCTTGGACAAAACATTTTTTGACATTTTTGCAGGCGTAAATTTTGTCGTCTGCTTTTTGGCACTGTAAGGGTTAAATATTGGGACATGTAACCAATTACTGTCATTACAAATTTACAATATCTGCCATAATTAAAAGATACATGTATTAATTAGCAAACAGTGGGCTTAGACAATTCATATTTTGCTGAAATTACTGCTCTGAACAATTCAGCGATGATTTAGCACACAGTTACAAAATGTTCTATTTATATCAGAAACTTTGATCTTCTGATAAGATGCATTTAATAGTAAAACAAATTGCACAAAAAAATTAGTAAAGTACTACCAATAAATGGTAAGTTAGGAATTGATGACTTTTTTTATTCTTTTGCATTTTTGTGACAGCTGAGAGGACATAATCACGAACAAAAATATAACAAGTTAACCGTGAGAACACTACCATGTTTTTTCCCAAAATTTACAAAAGGGGAATAGCTTTTTCTCTGGCCATAAATCCTTTTCAAAAAAGGGTCTACTCTTAAAGGAAAGAATTTGCTCCTACAGGAGCAAATTCTTTCCTATAAGAGTTGACTCCCACCGAGAAGGGAGGCAAAAATGAATATGGCAGAGTTGCTTCCCCTGAAAGTGTACCCTTTTACCTTCAATACGGACTCCCTTAGCATTTCAACGCTTTCATATTACATATAGTTTACTAAATTTTGTTAGACATTATATTACCATATTTAAACACTTGGTGAAAGTTTGTAGAAAATATTTCAAGATAACTACGCAAATTAGCAAACTTGTGAGCAAGTAGGAACATCAAAAGCATGCCTTGCAATGTTACCCAGGTCATTATTGCATTTGTGTGCATGATCATGATGTAAAATGATTTTATTTGGCCTATCATAAGATTCTGATCACCTTTTGTTTAAAACATGAGCCGCGACATGAGAAAACCAACAATGTGAATGTGCGCCCAGCGCAGACTCAGATCAGCCTGGGCATCCACCCAGTCTGATCAGAATCTTCGTTAAGCGCGTAAAAGGTAGCTAAGGGTCTAAACTACCTCCATGCGGACAGTGAAGGCTCTGATCAGACTGGGCGGAAGCCCAGGCTGATCTGAGTCTGCGCTGGGCACACAACCACATTGTTGGTTTTCTCATATTTGAGCTTTGACATGAAAAACCAACAAACTAGCACATGCCGCTAGGGAAGACTCAGATCAGTCTGGGAAGCTGCACGGTGGGATCAGAGTCTTCTCAGTGAAGGTTAGCTAAGGGTCTAAGTAAGCTCCATGGGGACAGTGAAGACTCTCATCAGACTGAGTGGATTTGGCATGGTGCACATGCCACTTTGTTGATTTTATCGTGTTGTGGCTCATTTTAACATAATATTAAAGTCTCCATAGTCCTATCAGCGGTAAAAATGTCTAAACTCAAATCATTGCAAACAACGGTTCAGCTTTCACGTTCGGTAATCAAATGTGGGTTGGTATGTATATACTGAGTCATATAACTGGCAAAAAGTAGAGAAAACAACTTTTTGAAACATAACAAATCGCTCAACAAAATATGATATCCTGTTCTGGTTTCCGTCTAGCAATGCTATATTAACATATGCAGGATAGTGATTGGGACTCCATGCTTGTACATTGTATTTTTACCATTTTATGAAATCGAAAGTAGGTCATTTTAGTTTTTCCACTAAAATGACCCAAATAGTTTTTTGTGAAACTCATGGATGTTTTAGTTTCTTAAAGATGGCTAATCAGGGTCATTTACAATTACAAAACTATAATGAGAAGCTTGCAGCGATACCTCATGATAAATTTTTTCATGCTGATAGAGCAATGGGGCCTTTAAGCCAAAGTCTGATGGCTAGTGGTTAATTTAGCCTATTTCAGCAGTGACGTGTAAATTAAAATCCTTTTTTCTCATCTAAAAAGGGAGAACCATAATATGCCATAATCTTGGGACACCTGAAATGATTAATTTTCCATTTGGGACAAATGGAAAATTAATTATTTTATGCATGCCAATATGGTAATTTATCATTAAGAAACAATACATCTACTGTACATACCAGTAGTATACAGTCAACAGCCAGTATCAAATACGGATCCAAGAACGTCATAATGCCGTACGCCATCACAAACTTGCAGGAAAAATCTGGGATATTACCCAACAACCTCTGTATTACCCAAGACAGAAAAATGAGCCCGCTAAACAAGAGCAGATTGATTGCCGGTCCACATATTACAACTCCAATTTCTTGCATGGTTGATAGCAGGGTAAACTGGTAGTTCATTTCAACTGTGTAGGGGAGGAAATTAAACCTGAAACCAAGACAAGCATAAATTATAACTGTATAGAATAAATCAATTGCCAAATGCAAGTGAAAATTTTAACTGGGAGTATAGTAATGTCACGCATTTAAAACAATAATCTAATATGGTGGATTAAACTGCAAATTACTTGGATATCTTAGTGTAAACAATATTTTATTCAAAATACTGACATGTTATATACATACAAACATTTATCAAATGAGCATACAGTAATCTGAAGGAATACAGAAGTAAGTCAGTGACTTTTTTAGAATCTGTTTCCCATATCTTAGGCAACATTATGCAAAGACATCCATAACTATAAACAGTAGAACTTCATTGGCTCAAACAGGCTTGGGACAATGAAAATTAGTTCCAGCAAAGGGTAGTTCTGGCAATCCAGGGTTAGTTTCTATATAAAGTGGCCTCTATGGACCGAGGAAAGAGTTCTAGCCAGGCAGGGTTAACGAGCCATCAGGGTTTCAGCCATTGAAGCTCTGCTGTAGCATTAACTATATTAACTATTAATGGCAAAATCTGAGTGTTTTCAATGTTCCAGATAAGGTTAGGGTTTAAGGATACTTCTGAGATAATTTTTTTATTTCTCAACGAAAACTTATGCTGCAACCCCTCATTAGAATCATTTGGGCAAGATAGTTTAAATGAAGGATACAACATGTTTTGATGCAAAAAATGCAAAGATCTTGAAGCCATTCTCCTTTATTACAGAATTTATTAACACCTCATGCACCAGAGACAAAAATAGCAGAATTTGCAAACATTGTAGATCCTGATGAGGTGGCTCATAATGAGCCGCCTCATCAGGATCTACACTGTTTGCCTGCTAGTCTTTGAATTCTCAATATGAAATATCTTGCAAGACATTTTTTGAATTTCAGCAGACGTAAATTTTGTCGTCTGCTTTTTGGCGCTTAAAGGGTTTATCTCATTAGGGAAATCAATATTCAAAGATGCTTGGCACAGCTTCATATTTCATCTTTTTCCCCAACTTGTTCAATAAATTAAGTAAGTAAGTAAACAAGTAAGTAACAACTTTATTTTTTCTTTTTTTTCAATAGTACATGAGCACATGTTTAAATACTTTACACCTTCTGCATCAGAATCTAGCAGTTTTGGGACGGGCATATTAGTGCAACTCATTCTTTGACTTCTCAATATGATTGTTTTCGACATTTTGCAAATGTCATTTACCTCATCTGCTTTTTGTTTTGTCACTTTAAGGCATAAAATTGTCAGTTTTCTGAGAGAAAAATGAAATAAAACAAGAGGGCCATGAGGCCCTGAATCGCTCACCTGAGTATGGTGGCCATGTAGGTCATCTGACCTAGACCGCTTGAACAAATTTTCGTTCCCTTGCCCCCTAGAGCCTCTACATGAAATTTGGTTACAACTTGCCAAGTGGCTTTTGAGGAGAGGTAATAAGAGAAACCAGGGTCAAAAGTCAAAGGTCAAAGAATGACCTTGACCTGTTGTATGTGTACATTTTCATGTACTTATTAAGATGACTGTATATACCAATTTCCAGGTCAAACTCTTCAACAGTTTCCATGAGATCATTATCTTCTAGCATTTTCCCCTACAAAAAGCACCAGAAAGCAAACTGACCTTGCCGTACAAAAGGTCAAGGTCAACCCTAGGTCATAATTTGAGCAATCTTGGTAGTACTTGCGTACCCGATGCTTCATACCAAGTTTCAAGGCAATTGTCCCATTGGTTCTGGAGAAGAAGATTTTTAAAGGTTTTTACCATATATGGGCATGGTGGCCATGTTGGTCATGTGACTAGGACCGTTTAACAAATTTTTGTTTCCTTGCCCCCTACAGACTCTACATGAAATTTGTTTACAATCTGCCCTATGGCTTTTGAGGAGATGTGTGAAATTGTCGCAATATGAGAGACTAGGGTTAAAGAATGACCTTGACCTCTTGTACGCATAAATTTTCATGTATTCATTAAGATGACTGTATATACCAATTTTCAGGTCAAAATTTTCAACAGTTTCCAAGAAATCTTATGTTCTAGCATTTTCCCATATAAAAGCACCAGAAAGCAAATTCGACCTTGATGTAAAAAAGGTCAAGGTCAACCCAAGGTAATAATTTGAACAATCTTAGTAGTACTTGTGTACCCGATGCTACATACCAAGTTTCGAGGCCATCGGCCTATTGGTTCATGAGGAGAAGATTTTTAAAGCCTTTTACCATATATGGGCATGGCGGCCATGTTGGTCATGTGACTAGGACCGTTTGAACAAATTTTCATTCCCTTGCCTCCTAGAGCCTTTTACATGAAATTTGGTCACAATTGGCCCAGTAACTTTTGAGGAGATGTGTGAAATTGTCGCAATACGAGAGACCAGGGTCAAAGGTCAAAGAATGACCTTGACCTCTTGTGTGCATAAATTTTCATGTACTCATTAAGCTGACTGTATATATCAATTTTCAGGTCAAAATCTTCAACAGTTTCCAAGAAATCTTATGTTCTAGCATTTTCCCATATAAAAGCACCAGAAAGCAAATTTGACCTTGCCGTAAAAAAGGTCAAGGTCAACCCAAGGTCATAATTTGAACAATCTTGGTAGTACTCGCGTACCCAATGCTACATACCAAGTTTCAGGGCCATCAGCCTATTGGTTCTGGAGAAGAAGATTTTTATAGGTTTTTACCATATATGGGCGTGGCGGCCATGTTGGTCATGTGACCAGGACCGTTTGAACAACTTTTCGTTCCTAAGTCCTCTAGAGGCTACATATGAAATTTGGTTACAATTGGCCCAGCGGTTTCAGAGGAGAAGTCGTTTGAAATTGTGGACGGACGGACGGACGACGGACGACGGACAACAGAGCCTTACCATCCTATAAGCTCCCCCGGAGCCGTTGGCTCAGGCGAGCTAAAAAACAACACCACAACAACAACAAATTGCCATAATTGTAATAATAATTAACAGAACCTCACACTCATGGCCATTTCATGTAACATTTATGAATCTCACAAACGTTTCATTTCAATAAATTTTACATAAAATGGCCATTTGTGAAATCCTTTATTTATTATACATCTACACATTTTCATCGTAGATATTCATTTCTTCGAAAATCCAGTTCTTCTCCCACTGATATTAAAACAAAGAAACATAGAAAACCAGCAGAGTTTATTTGTGAGCTTTTGCTTTGCAAGAGAAAGACTGGTCAATTTCATTATAAAGACAGACTGGTCTTTTGCTTTGCAAGAGACAGACTGGTCAATTTCATTACGGTCAATTTCATTATAAAGACAGACTGGTCTTTTGCTTTGCAAGAGACAGACTGGTCAATTTCATTATGGTCAATTTCATTATAAAGACAGACTGGTCTTTTGCTTTGCAAGAGACAGACTGGTCAATTTCATTATAATGAAATTGACCAGTCTGTCTCTTCCAAAGCAAAAGCTCATAAATAATGTCTGCTATCATTTTCTGCTATATATCATTTACTTCTATCAATTTCTGCTAATTTATGTTTGCAATGTTGCCATCTTTTAAACAAATTTGAAAGTAAGAGGAAGGAACAGAAGAACAGACAAAGGTCAACCAGTATTACCAACCACCCCACTACCACACACATACACTTTCAAAGTAGGGGACTAATTAAAGCACTTGAGCCCTGACACAACAAAACCAACAAAGTGGCATGTGCACCCAGTGAAGACTTTGATCAGCCTGGACATCCTAACAGTCTGATCAGAATCTTTGCTGTCGGCATGGAGGTAACTCAGACCCATATCTACCCTTTAAGCAAACACCAAAGACTAGAATAAGACTGGGTGGATGCCCAGGCTGATCCAACTCTTTGCTGGGCGCACATGCCATTTTGCTGGTTTTGTCATGTCAGGTCTCATTTCAGCATACTCACATGTTGATTGGAATCTCTAGAGCATTAAGGAGAAGCCACTGTCCGATATAATGCAGGTACATTCGTATGAAGAAGACGATCACAAGAATCAATAACATTCCCCAGAATTCCCTACCGCGCCACTGTCCGAGACCCAGCTCAGACAAGAACTGACGGCCTACATATTCCATTTTCTTGTGGGCTTTTCTTGAAAGCTGGCCCATTTCAGCTAATGGGGGCCTGTAAATACGTTAATTTCAACAATCAATGTAGCATAATCAACGTTTGCAGTAAAAAATGCTCCTCAAAACCTAAATATCTGCTTACCAACTAAAGCTGCCATTTAGAAAAAGTTGTGAGCTAAACCTTTTCTAAATGGCAGTTTCAATTAGTACACACACTCTTATCAGCAGATATTTAGGTTTTGAGAAGCATTTTTCACTTCTTATTAATCCCACAGAGCTTCATAGAGCTTATTTTGGACTGCTGTTTTTTTTTATTTTTAGTTTTGTTTTGTTTTTTTGTTGTTTTTTAGGTGTGCAGGTTTAATGGCAAATTTAGATTAAACCTGTGACACAGACACAATGACCTTGAGCAAGTCACATATCCACAGCTCAGCTTGTATTATGTATATAGTCTTATCAAGTCGCAATAAAAAAAAGCTCTACAGAGCTTATGTTAGTTGTTAATAACAAGAGCTGTCGCCTGACAGCATAGCTCGCCTGAATAGGTGCTTGCCCATCACACAGTCGCTATGGTGGTGTGGACTGCTATGTTTAAAACTTCAGGCAAGCATGTCCATAATGACAACACATTTATAAACAAAAGCTATATCAGAAATGTCTTAAAAAAAAAAAAAACACATGAAATTTCAAAGTCCATGAGCTTGAGGTCAAAGAACTAAAGGGTAGGGGGGAGGAGGGCAGGGCTAGGATGTATCAAAGCCTTTAACCGTTATCTAACATCAGTCCAAGTATTAGTATCAACTGAGTCCATTGTGGCACTGTGAAATTATGTCTTCATTAATATAAAACTAATCAAAATCTTTAAGACAAAACTCAAAGTCCATGACCTTGACATCAAGGTCATCCAGTCGGGTAAGTATATAGTGTTTTGTAAAAACTCAAAAAAGTGTTTAACATCAGTTCAAGTGTAAACTAAATCTCTGCCAAGCATTATGAATCAGTACGCAATTAGAAAACTTTAATAAAGACCATATTTCCTAAGTCCCTGACCTTGACATCAAGGTCACCGAGCAGGGCTGGGGTAGTACTCTGTAAAACTTTGGACTAATATCTAACTACAGTGCAAATATAAAAAGAATTCATCTATGGTTTCAGGAGATATGTGTCATTAAAAAACTTTAACCAAAACATCCAATCAATAAAAAGACAATTTTCTAAGTCCATGACCTTGACATCAAGGTCACTGAGGGGGGTGGGGGTAGTACCTTGGAAAACTTTAGACCAATATCTAACTACAGTGCAAGTATCAAAGGAATCCATCCATGGGTTAAGGAGATACTGGGCTTTAGAAAACTTTAACCAAAACATCCAGTCCAAAAAAACTCCCAATTTTCTAAGTCCATGACCTTGCCATCAAGGTCAAGGAGTGGGGTGGGGGTGGTACCATGTTAAACTTTGGACCAATATCTAACTACAGTGCAAGTATCAAAAGAATCCATCCATGGGTTAGGGAGATATAGGTCTTTAAACAAGAGGGCCATGGTGGCCCTGAATCGCTCACCTGAGCATTAATCAGTTCACTGGCTCTGGTGAAGATTTATAAGAGTTTTTACCATACTAACATTTGACCTAGTTTTTGACCCGACATGACCCAGTTTCAAACTTGGCCTGGATATTGTAAGAATAAACATTCTGACACGGTTTCATTGAGATTGGATCAAAACTGTGCCCTCTGGAGCGTATACAAGGTCGTTCTGATATTTGACCTAGTGACCAAGTTTTTGACCCGACACTACCAAGTTTCAAACTTTACCTAGATTTCATTAAGATAAACATTCTGACAGAGTTTCATGAAGATTGGATCAAAACTGTGCCCTCTAGGGTGTACACAAAGTTTTTCTAAGATTTGACCTTGAGCCGACGTGACTCAGTTGCACAGGGGGCTTAGATATATGGACAATAAACATTTTGACATAGTTTCATGAAGATTGGATCAAAACTATGCCTTCTAGTGCTTCCATAACGTTTTTCTAAGATTTGACCTAGTGACCTAGTTTTTTACCCGACATGACCTGCTTTCAAACTTGGCCGAGAGTTTATGAAGATAAACATTCTGACAAAGTTTCATAAAGATTAGATCAAAACTGTGTCCTCTAGAGCGTACACAAGGTTTTTCTATGATTTGACCTAGTGACCTAGTTTTCGACCCGACTTGACCCAGTTTCAAACTTGTCCTACATATAATGAGGATAAACATTCTGACAAAGTTTCATGAACTTTGAATCAAAACTGTGCCTTCTAGAGTGCACACAAGGTTTTTCTAAGATTTAACCTAGTGACCTAGTTTATGACTCGACATGACCCAGTTTCGAACTTGGCCTAGAGTTTATGGAGATAAACATTCTGACAAAGTTTCATGAACTTTGGATCAAAACTGTGTCCTCTAGAGCGTACACAAGGTTTTTCTATGATTTGACCTAGTGACCTAGTTTTAGACCCGAGGTGACCCAGTTTCAAACTTATCCTAGATACTATGAGGATAAACATTCTGACAAAGTTTCATGAACTTTGGATGAAAACTGTGCCCTCTAGAGCGTACACAAGGTTTTTCTAAGATTTGACCTAGTGACCTAGTTTTGACCCGACATGACCCAGTTTCGAACTTGGCCGAGAGTTTATGGAAATAAACATTCTGACAAAGTTTCATAAAGATTGGATCAAAACTGTGTCCCTTAGAGCGTACACAAGGTTTTTCTATGATTTGACCTAGTGACCTAGTTTTTGACCTGACATGACCCAGTTTCAAATTTGTCCTACATATTATGAGGATTAACACTCTGACAAAGTTTCATGAACTTTGGATCAAAACTGTGCCTTCTAGAGCGTACACAAGGCTTTTCTAAGATTTGACCTAGTAACCTAGTTTTTGACCCAACAAGACCCAGTTTCGAACTTGGCCTAGAGTTTATAAAGATAAACATTCTGACAATGTTTCATAAAGATTGGATCAAAACTGTGTCCTCTAGAGCATACACAAGGTTTTTTCTATGATTTGACCTAGTGACCTAGTTTTAGACCTGACGTGACCCAGTTTCAAACTTATCCTAGATATTATAAGGATAAACTTTCTGATTAAGTTTAATGAACTTTGGATCAAAACTGTGCCTTCTAGAGCGTACACAAGGTTTTTCTAAGATTTGACCTAGTGACCTAGTTTTTGACCCGACATGACCCAGTTTCGAACTTGGCCTAGAGTTTATGGAAATAAACATTCTGACAAAGTTTCATAAAGATTGGATCAAAACTGTGTCCTCTAGAGCGTACACAAGGTTTTTCTATGATTTGACCTAGTGACCTAGTTTTAGACCCGACGTGACCCAGTTTCGAACTTATCCTAGATACTATGAGGATAAACATTCTGACAAAGTTTCATGAACTTTGGATGAAAACTGTGCCCTCGAGAGATTACACAAGGTTTTTCTAAGATTTGACCTATTGACCTAGTTTTTGACCCGACATGACCCAGTTTCGAACTAGGCCGAGAGTTTATGGAAATAAACATTCTGACAAAGTTTCATAAAGATTGGATCAAAACTGTGTCCTCTACAGCGTACACAAGGTTTTTCTATGATTTGACCTAGTGACCTAGTTTTTGACCAGACATGACCCAGTATCAAACTTGTCCTACATATTATGAGGATAAACATTCTGACAAAGTTTCATGACCTTTGGATCAAAACTGTGCCTTCTAGAGCGTACACAAGGCTTTTCTAAGATTTGACCTAGTGACCTAGTTTTTGACCCAACAAGACCCAGTTTCAAACTTGGCCTAGAGTTTATAAAGATAAACATTCTGACAATGTTTCATAAAGATTGGATCAAAACTGTGTCCTCTAGAGCATACACAAGGTTTTTTCTATGATTTGACCTAGTGACCTAGTTTTAGACCTGACGTGACCCAGTTTCAAACTTATCCTAGATATTATAAGGATAAAGGTTCTGATTAAGTTTCATGAACTTTGGATCAAAACTGTGCCTTCTAGAGCGTACACAAGGTTTTTCTAAGATTTGACCTAGTGACCTAGTTTTTGACCCGACATGACCCAGTTTCGAACTTGGCCTAGAGTTTATGTAAATTAACATTCTGACAAAGTTTCATAAAGATTGGATCAAAACTGTGTCCTCTAGAGCGTACACAAGGTTTTTCTATGATTTGACCTAGTGACCTAGTTTTAGACCCGACATGACCCACTTTCGAATTTGTCATAGATACTATGAGGATAAACATTCTGACAAAGTTTCATGAACTTTGGATGAAAACTGTGCCCTCTAGAGCGTACACAAGGTTTTTCTAAGATTTGACCTAGTGACCTAGTTTTTGACCCGACATGACCCAGTTTCAAACTTGGCCTAGATTTTATTGAGATAAACATTCTGACAAAGTTTCATAAAGATTGGATCAAAACTTTGTCCTCTAGAGCGTACACAAGGTTTTTCTATGATTTGACCTAGTGACCTAGTTTTAGACCCGACGTGACCCAGTTTCAAACTTGTCCTAGATACTATGAGGATAAACATTCTGACAAAGTTTCATGAACTTTGGATGAAAACTGAGCTCTCTAGAGCGTACACAAGGTTTTTCTAAGATTTGACCTAGTGACCTAGTTTTTGACCCGACATGACCCAGTTTCGAACTTGGCCTAGATTTGATAAAGACTAACATTCTGACAAAGTTTCATAAAGATTGGATCGAAACTGTGGCCGCTAGAGTGTACACAAGCAAAAGTTGACAGACGGACGTCCGGACGTCCGGACGGACGTCCAGACAGACGTCCGGACGTACGACGGACGACGGACATCAGGGTATCCCAAAAGCTCACCCTGAGCACTTCGTGCTCAGGCGAGCTAAAAACTTTAACCAAAACATCCATCCTGACGCCGACGCGGACGCGGACGCAGACGCCGTGGTGACAACAATAGCTCTTCCTGAACTTTCGTTCAGGCAAGCTAAAAAGGGGCATAACTGCAAATAGAAACAAGAGGGCCATGGTGGCCCTGAATCGCTCAGCTGAGCATTAATCAGTTCACTGGCTCTGGTGAAGATTTATAAGAGTTTTTACCATACATGGGAATGGCGGCCACCTTGGTCATGTGACCAAGATCATTTGAAGAACTTTCAATCCTTTGACCCATGTGCAGGCTCCATATGAAATTTGATCTGCCCAGTGTTTTCAGAGATGTTTGAAAATGTTTATGGATGGATGAAAGAGGCAGCTAACACCAATACTGTAAGGTCGATCAGGTGAGCTGAAAATGGCAGAGTTGCTTCTCCGAAAAGTTCCCGTTCATGTTGAGTTCCTTTGATGGATTTGAACTAGACTTAACTAGGCAAACACAGATGATAGAATGGTAGCATCATTATCTCACTGTGGTGAAACTAATGTATTCCAAGGAGTTTGTGGCTGGCATCATTGCAATGCTAGTTCTGATTGTTGCAACATAACTTAATTTAAATTTGACCTAGTGACCTAGCTTTTGACCCGACATGACCCAGTTTCAAACCGGATATTGTAAGAATAAACATTCTGACAAAGTTTCATTGAGATTGGATCAAAACTGTGCCCTCTGGAGCGTATACAAGGTCGTTCTTATATTTGACCTAGTGACCTAGTTTTTGATCCTACACAAACCAGTTTCAAACTTACCTACATTTCATAAAGGTAAACATTCTGACAGAGTTTCATGAAGATTGGATCAAAACTGTGCCCTCTAGGGTGTACACAAAGTTTTTTCTTAGATTTGACCTAGTGACCTAGTTTCTGATCTGACGTGACTCAGTTTCATAAGGGGCATATATATATGGACAATAAACATTTTGACATAGTTTCATGAAGATTGGATCAAAACTGTTCCTTCTAGTGCGTACATGAGGTTTTTCTAAGATTTGACCTAGTGACCTAGTTTTTGACCTGACATGACCTACTTTCAAACTTGGCCTAGTGTTTATGGAGATAAACATTCTGACAAAGTTTCATAAAGATTGGATCAAAACTGTGTCCTCTAGAGCATACACACGGTTTTTCTATGATTTGACCAAGTGACCTAGTTTTTGACCCTACATGACCCAGTTTCAAATTTGTCTTTCATATTATGAGGATAAACATTCTGATAAAGTTTCATGAACTTTGGATCGAAACTGTGCCTTCTACAGCTTACACAAGGTTTTTCTAAGATTTGACCTAGTGACCTAGTTTTTGACCCGACATGACCCAATTTCGAACTTGGCCTAGAGTTTATGGAGATAAACATTCTGACAATGTTTTATAAAGATTGGATCAAAACTGTGTCCTCTAGAGCGTACACAATGTTTTTCTATGATTTGACCTAGTGACCTAGTTTTTGACCCAACATGACCCAGTTTCGTACTTGTCCTAAATATTATAAAGATAAACATTCTTACAAAGTTTCATGAACTTTGGATGAAAACTGTGCCTTCTAGAGTGTACACAAGGTTTTTCTAAGATTTGACCTAGTGACCTAGTTTTTGACCCTACATGACCCAGTTTCAAACTTGGCCTAGAGTTTATGGAGATATATATTCTGACAATGTTTCATATAGATTGGATCAAAACTGTGCCTTCTACAGCGTACACAAGGTTTTTCTATGATTTGACCTAGTGACCTAGTTTTTGACCCGACGTGACCCAGTTTCAAACTTGTCCTAGATATTATGAGGATAAACATTCTGACTAAGTTTCATGAACTTTGGATGCAAACTGTGCCTTCTAGAGCGTACACAAGGTTTTTCTAAGATTTGACCTAGTGACCTAGTTTTTGACCCGACATGACCCAGTTTCAAATTTGTCCTTCATATTATGAGGATAAACATTCTGATAAAGTTTCATGAACTTTTGATCGAAACTGTGCCTTCTACAGCGTACATAAGGTTTTTCTAAGATTTGACCTAGTGACATAGTTTTTGACCCGACGTGACCCAGTTTCAAACTTGTCCTGGATATTATAAGGATAAACATTCTGACTAAGTTTCATGAACTTTGGATGAAAACTGTGCCTTCTAGAGCGTACACAAGGTTTTTCTAAGATTTGACCTAGTGACCTAGTTTTTGACCCGATGTGACCCAGTTTCGAACTTGTCCTAGATATTATAAAGATAAACATTGTTACAAAGTTTCAAGAACTTTGAAAACTGTGCCTTCTAGAGTGTACACAAGGTTTTTCTAAGATTTGACCTAGTGACCTAGTTTTTGACCCTACATCACCCAGTTTCAAACTTGGCCTAGAGTTTATTGAGATATATATTCTGACAACGTTTCATATAGATTGGATCAAAACTGTGTCCTCTAGAGCGTACACAAGGTTGTTCTCTGATTTGACCTAGTGACCTAGTTTTTGACCCAACGTGACCCAGTTTTGTGACCCAGTTTCAGATTTGTCCTAGATATTTTGAGGATAAACATTCTGACTAAGTTTCATGAACTTTGGATGAAAACTGTGCCTTCTAGAGCGTACACAAGGTTTTTCTAAGATTTGACCTAGTGACCTAGTTTTTGACCCGACGTGACCCAGTTTCGAACTTGTCCTAGATATTATAAAGATAAACATTCTGACAAAGTTTCTTGAAGATTGGATGAAAACTGTGCCTTCTAGAGTGTACACAAGGTTTTTCTAAGATTTGACCTAGTGACCTAGTTTTTGACCCTACATCACCCAGTTTCAAATTTGGCCTAGAGTTTATTGAGATAAACATTCTGACAAAGTTTCAGAAAGATTGGATCAAAACTGTGCCCGCTAGAGTGTACACAAGCAAAAGTTGACGGACGGACGTCCGGACGGACGATCGACGGACATCAGGGTATCCCAAAAGCTCACCCTGAGCACTTCGTGCTCAGGCGAGCTAAAAAATAAGCGACCATAAATAAAGATTATTATTATTACTATTGCAGACCTTCTCAAAACCCCAAAGTTCTGAACAAGTAGCCCAAAGGGCAACAATTGCTCACCTGAGAGACATTGTAAACCTATAGGGATATTTAAGATGCTCAAGGGCAGCTAACTCCACAGTCAGCGGTCCAATCAGGCTGAAAATTAAACTCATCCAAAACATTATGTATGCCCTCATTTAATATATGCAAGTTTAAAAAGTATCCGATCAAGAGCACAATAGACAGAGCTGTCAAGGGCAGCTAACTTCGTAGTGGTTGGCCTGATCTGGCCAAAATTTGAACTTGTTTAAGATATTATGCATTTCCTCATTACCTGCAAGTTTGAAAAGGATTGGATCAGTAGAAACCAAGAAAAAGTGGCTACATTGATTTTTTTGGATGCTCAGGGCAGGTACTCCATAGTCAGTGGTGGGATCCAGCCGAAATGCTAACTAATCCAAGCTTTTATGCATATCCTCATTACAGCACCCTGAAAGTCAAACTTGCTCGAGATATTGTCATGCCCTACATTTGTGTGAATTTATTTTAAAATCCATTGAGAAATGTAGGTGCTAGAGCGCTGACAAAGTTTTTCTGAAAATAGCCACAGTGACCTTGACCTTGGGCACAGCACCCTGAAAGTCAAACTTGTTTGAGATATTGTCATACCCTACATTTGTGTGAAGTTGATTTACAATCCGTTGAGAAATGTAGGTGCTAGAGCGCTGACAAAGTTTTTCTAAAAATAGCCACAGTGACCTTGACCTTGGGTGCAGCACCCTGACAGTCAAACTTGCTCGAGATATTGTCATGCCCTACATTTGTGTGAAGTTATTTTAAAATCTGCTGAGAAATGTAGGTGCTAAAGCGCTGACAAAGTTTTTCTAAAAATAGCAACAGTGACCTTGACCTTCCATGCAGCATCCTGAAAGTCGAACTTGATCGAGATATTGTCATGCCCTACATTTGTGTGAAGTTATTTTAAAATCTGCTGAGAAATGTAGGTGCTAGAGCGCTGACAAAGTTTTTCTAAAAATAGCCACAGTGACCTTGACCTTGGACGCAGCATCCTGAAAGTCAAATTTGCTCGAGATATTGTCATGCCCTACATTTGTGTGAAGTTATTTTAAAATCCGTTGAGAAATGTAGGCAATAGAGCGATGACAAAGTTTTTCTAAAAATATGTGATGACGTTTTCTCCATTATAACACTATGGGATTTTTTTCAAACGCTCAAGGGCAGCTAACTCTGTAGTCTGTGCTCGAATCCGGCCAAATTTCGAACTCATCCCAGCTCTTATGTATGTCATCATTACCTGCAAGTATGATAAGGATCTAAGCAAAAAAACAGTTGAGAAAACGTGATGACGCCATTTTCCCCATTATAACCCTATGGGATTTTTTTTCAAACGCTCGAGGGCAGCTAACTCCGTAGTCTGTGCTCGAATCCGGCCAAATTTTGAACTCATCCAAGCTCTTGTGTATGTCATCATTACCTGCAAGTATGATAAGGATCTAATCAAAAACAGTCGAGAAAACGTGATGACGCCATTTTCCCCATTATAACCCTATGGGGGCTATCTGTTGCCATGGAAACCAGAGTTCTGAGCTGATTGGCACCAAAACCTAATGCAGCCTTTCCCCCACCCAAATGATGCTTCAGATAAAATTTGATTGCGATCGGCCCACTGGTCTCTGAGATATTTATGTTTGAAAGTGTTGACGCACCCACGCACCCACGGACGGACGACAGCTCGACTCCCATCCTATAAGCTCACCTCTGAGCCTTCGGCTCAGGTGAGCTAACAAAGCTATTAATACATGATAAGTAAAGAAGAACTTTACCATGAAACATACAGGTGTTTACATTCAGTATTGCAGCTAAAACCTGGATTTCAGGAAGTTGCATATGTCTAGGTAATTTCCTTATTTCATATTTATCTAACTAATATTGGCATTTTCATATTCATTAGTAGAGAAAATTTCATACTCAGCTCATCTGAGCAAGAAAACAACAGTGCTTGTCAGTAATTTGCTATTTATTAGCAGGTAAAATTTCATGCTCAGCTGAGTTGAGCATGAAAAAATTATAACCTTTGGGCCTGGTATTTAATATGTTTCAAATTTATTCCACTATAAGATGAGAGTTTTTCCTACCAACAATACTGCAGTTAGATAAATCTGTTTTGTATATAATGCAGCAGCTGTAAAACGAGTTTTTCTTTTCCAAAACAATCCTGATGAATCCCCTTGAGACTGTTTTGGAAGAATCTTTGTAAGATGGATCTAGATATCTGGGATTGTAAGATGGACTTATATCTTTGAGATTGTTTTGGAACAGTCTTGTAAGATGGATCTAGATCTTTGAGATTGTTTTGGAATAGTCTTGTAAGATGGATCTAGATCTTTGAGATTATTTTGGAATAGTCTTGTAAGATGGATCTAGATCTTTGAGACTGTTTTGGAACAGTCTTGTAAGATGGATCTAGATCTTTGAAACTGTTTTGGAAGGGTATTGTAAGACAGATCTAGATCTTTGAGACTGTTTTGGAACAGTCTTGTAAGATGGATCTAGATCTTTGGAACTCTTCTAGAAGGAGGAGACCCTGTCTTAGAAACAATGAAATATGGTATGTATACATACTGTACAGAGTAGGAGTGTTGTTCAAGCTCCTCTAAGTGCGTCAGTTTCTTGGGGGTGTAGTGTGGTTCCACAATGGCCGTCTTTGGAAGTATGGAGAACAGTTTGTCATGGTAAGCATCCACAGGATTCTTCTCAAATTTCTACAATAAAAAACAAACATTATCTGAGAATAAGAACTCCAAAGAAAGTACTGTATCTCTTTGGTTATAAGATGGGGGTTTCTTCCAAAATGGTCCCAAAGCTCAAGATCCATCTTACAAGGTTTTTGCCTTCCAAAACAATCCCAAAGATCTAGAAGATGGATCTAGATCTTTGGGATTGTTTCGGAGAAGAAAAATGTATTTTAAAGCTGAATTACACAAGACTGATTATTACCAACACCCCATCTCCCTCCCATACCTTCCTACCCCACCCCCAATCTTATCTGCAGGTCTGGTGTAAAAAGAATCCTTAGGAAGCAAGGAATAAATATGACATGCTGCATGTTTTTCCTTCTTTTCTTTTCGTCAAAATGCAACTGCATTTAAATGAAGGCCATACAGAAGATTAATAAGTGTTTAACCAAATGGACTGCCTTATCTGGATCTACACTGTTTCCCCACTAGTCTTTGAATTCTCAGGAAGGTAATTATAGCATGGATGAAACACTTTTTTTCCAATTTCCCAAGCGTAAATTTTGTTGTCTGCTTTTTGTCACTTTAAGGGTGGACTATTATATATATATTATATTATAAGCAACAACAAGAACTAATCTCAAAGTACATTCCTGGCATTTCCTACTTACCTGAAAGTACATTGCGGGCATTCCCTTACTAGCCTTGAAGTTCATGCCAGGCATTCTCTTACTAACTTCAAAGCACATTCCAGGCATTCTCTTACTAACTTCAAAGCACATTCCAGGCATTCTCTTACTAACTTCAAAGCACATTCCAGGCATTCTCTTACTAACTTCAAAGCACATTCCAGGCATTCTCTTACTAACTTCAAAGCACATTCCAGGCATTCTCTTACTAACTTCAAAGCACATTCCAGGCATTCTCTTACTAACTTCAAAGCACATTCCAGGCATTCTCTTACTAACTTCAAAGCACATTCCAGGAATTCTCTTACTAACTTCAAAGCACATTCCAGGCATTCTCTTACTAACCTTAGTACACTCCTGGCATTCTTTTACTAACCTTAGTACACTCCTGGCATTCTTTTACTAACCTTAAAGTACATTCCTGGCATTCTCTTACTAACCTTAGTACACTCCTGGCATTCTTTTACTAACCTTAAAGTACATTCCTGGCATTCTCTTACTAACCTTAGTACACTCCTGGCATTCTCTTACTAACCTTAAAGTACATTCCTGGCATTCTCTTGACTTTCATAAACTCCCCCTCCCCCTTGATAGCCTTCATATCCTCCGGGTCACTGTCCTCTGGGTCCGAGTCCTCCATTAGCATCAGGTCCAGTTTCTTATCCTTGTGCAGTTTACGAGAGCCATAGGTGGTTGTCATATCTGAATCCTGGTGATAAATAAAACAAATCAACTGCAACTATTTCTTCGGTTATATGACAGGTTTTCTTTCCCTTCGAAAACAATTTTAAATTTTTAACTGGTACAGTACTGAAGACCTGGGCCCAGTTGTTCAAAACATTGTTAGCCTAACAAGCTCATTAAGAGGTCAACTCATTAAGCATTTTACACTTTATATTCAAATACATTGATATTTTTTACTGAAAAAATATTGGCATATTTGAGATATTAAGGTTTGAAATTTAAATGAAATGTTAACTAACAACATCGTTACTTTTGAACAACCGGCCCCTGAATAAATTTAATAAGGCTTATATATGTACAGTAATCATATAAACAGCACTTAAACAGTTAAAACCTTCTGGCATGTCAGAGGTAGTGCAAAGGTATTGTTAGAATGAGATGAGCCTACCACTTTGTATGATAAACAATGACATCATTTGTAATATTTCATGTTGCTGAGGTTTACTAGGCTGGGTCATAATCTATGCTACATTGTCCTATGCAATAGGCTGGTGATTTACAGTATTAATCCTATTCAATGCCTAAGCGTGTTGCATTTTACAAGAGGGGGACATCATTTACAGCCTAAAAGAGAAGTAAACCTGCCTCTGCAAAAAAAGTTCTAATAAGCAATAGTAAGGTGAATGTATATACATGTGCTTTCAATGGAAGCAATTCTACTATTTTCAATGTTTTGCCTCCCTTCATAATACAGATCGACTCTTACAGGAAAGAATTTGCTCCTCTAGTTTGCCTCCCTTCACAATAGAGATCAACTCTTAAAGGAAAGAATTTGCTCCTCTAGTTTGCCTCCCTTCATAATACAGATCGCCTCTTACAGGAAAGAATTTGCTCCTCTAGTTTGCCTCCCTTCATAATACAGATCGACTCTTAAAAGAAAGAATTTGCTCCTCTAGTTTGCCTCCCTTCATAATACAGATCGACTCTTACAGGAAAGAATTTGCTCCTCTAGTTTGCCTCCCTTCATAATACAGATCGACTCTTACAGGAAAGAATTTGCTCCTCTAGTTTCTCCTCTAGTTTGCCTCCCTTCATAATACAGATCGACTCTTACAGGAAAGAATTTGCTCCTCTAGTTTGCCTCCCTTCATAATACAGATCGACTCTTACAGGAAAGAATTTGCTCCTCTAGTTTGCCTCCCTTCACAATAGATTTCAACTCTTAAAAGAAAGAATTTGCTCCTCTAGTTTGCCTCCCTTCATAAAACAGATCGACTCTTACAGGAAAGAATTTGCTTCTCTAGTTTGCCTCCCTTCACAATAGATTTCAACTCTTAAAAGAAAGAATTTGCTCCTCTAGTTTGCCTCCCTTCATAATACAGATCGACTCTTACAGGAAAGAATTTGCTCCTCTAGTTTCTCCTCTAGTTTGCCTCCCTTCACAATAGAGATCAACTCTTAAAGGAAAGAATTTGCTCCTCTAGTTTGCCTCCCTTCATAATACAGATCGCCTCTTACAGGAAAGAATTTGCTCCTCTAGTTTGCCTCCCTTCATAATACAGATCGACTCTTACAGGAAAGAATTTGCTCCTCTAGTTTGCCTCCCTTCATAATACAGATCGACTCTTACAGGAAAGAATTTGCTCCTCTAGTTCGCCTCCCTTCACAATAGAGATCAACTCTTAAAAGAAAGAATTTGCTCCTCTAGTTTGCCTCCCTTCATAATACAGATCGACTCTTACAGGAAAGAATTTGCTTCTCTAGTTTGCCTCCTTTCACAATAGATTTAAACTCTTAAAAGAAAGAATTTGCTCCTCTAGTTTGCCTCCCTTCATAATACAGATCGACTCTTACAGGAAAGAATTTGCTCCTCTAGTTTGCCTCCCTTCATAATACAGATCGACTCTTACAGGAAAGAATTTGCTCCTCTAGTTTGCCTCCCTTCACAATAGAGATCAACTCTTAAAAGAAAGAATTTGCTCCTCTAGTTTGCCTCCCTTCATAATACAGATCGACTCTTACAGGAAAGAATTTGCTCCTCTAGTTTGCCTCCCTTCACAATAGAGATCAACTCTTAAAAGAAAGAATTTGCTCCTCTAGTTTGCCTCCCTTCATAATACAGATCGACTCTTACAGGAAAGAATTTGCTCCTCTAGTTTGCCTCCCTTCACAATAGAGATCAACTCTTAAAGGAAGGAATTTGCTCCTCTAGTTTGCCTCCCTTCACAATAGAGATCAACTCTTAAAAGAAAGAGGAGCAAATTCTTTCATTGAAGAGTGGATCCCTTTGGGGAGTACTTCATCCTCCAGAGAAGCAAACAGGAATTCATGTTGTTCCCCTTTGTAAAACTGATGGAAAACACTGAAATTGGTAAAGTCAATGAACATTATTTTTGAAAAGAGGCAGGGGGTGTTTATTAGAGCAGGGGGGCATTTATCAGAATTATTACGGTGGTTGGAGTGATGGTACCACAAGATTTTTAACTGCTTCACAACTTCAAAATTATTACAAATTGCTTATTTTTCTGCTTCAAAAGCAATCAATTTTATCTCAGTGCAGCTAGGATTACTTTGAAACCTTAACTGTGCTGAATGAGGCTGTGAAAAAAAAAACACCAGTTTATGCTGGCTAATACCAATGAAAAAACATGAAAGACGAAACTCTGTTTCTCCTAAACTTGATTAAATGGATGAAATGCAGAACCTGATCTTACCTCCAATTTAATCTTGGACACTGTGGCTGTAGTACGACTGGTGAACTGAGGCTGGTCAAGGCTTCGGAGTGAGGCTTTGGATCCCCTGTGTATGGTAAGGAATAATTATGTAATATTGCTTTTCCAGTAAAGTAAGAGTAGCAGAAACCAACTACAAGAATTCCGTGAAAGGCTGGGTCTAGCCTGTCTGTTCATTGTCACAAAACAGAAGTAAACCATAAAACTTAATGCTAAGTTTACATGCCCAACCCCAATGCCAGAAAAGTAACACCTATGTCTCAATTCCTGCTAGTCGCAGCCAAGACAAAAACTGAATAATTAAGACTGAATTAATATCCAGAATTGAAATATTCATACAGTTCCATAAACAGTAGTTTTAAAGCCTGGGAAATAATGCCTATGTACAGTTAAGTCCAGTAAAACCAAGCCTTAAGTGTGAGGATTCTACTTTAACTTAAAACACACACTCACAAGGATTATTTCCAGAATTTTAAAATATTTACTGACGATATGCACTTCTAAACATCTATATTTACATCTGATTCAAAATTTAGTGGCCTACTGGTGACATAAAAGCTATTATTATTAATTTTGCATGCGTTTTCTGAAAAGTGAGGAGTATGAAATTTTAGAATATAGTCTCTCGATATCTCAAAGTCAAAGTTTGCCTCACACTACTGATATCTCCAAGTAAATTTTCTGGTTCCAGAAAATTTACTTTGAGTACCAGTAGTACGAGATAACAAGAGTTGAAATGTAAAGAAAAATAGGAAATGACTTGTGTTTGATACAAGAGGATACTTTGAGGTATTAGTGTTTGAGATAACAAGAGTCCACTACAGATAGTCTCAAAATATGACTTAGAACATAACTATCTAAAGAGACCAAGAAACCTAAAATGCGTCATTGGACTCAATATAGGCAAAAGGTTTGCCCCCGGCCTCTGCAAATAAACAGCAGGCAGAATAAAACTTATAAGCAGAGAATATTTCATAGCTAAGAGGAACTACTTACATTTCACTGCTAAGGTCTGACTGTGAGCCCAGCTGTGGGGCCTCCCCGTCTCTGTAGGCCTCTCCCCCAGTACGTCTTCTGTCAGGATAAGCTGTCATTGCTGAGGAGAATTCCAACTCAACTTCATATTCCTTCATACCAGCCAGATATCTAAAGAAATACCAGAAAATAGGTACCCAGGTATAGGTATACCAGGAAATAGGTATCATAATCATTAATTCCCCCTGGGTGATGAAATTCTTTCACCCAAAATGGCTTCCCATTTTATCAAGTCAGAGCTCCAGATAAAGATTATTTTTCTTAGGGTAGGGTCGGGTAACTTCTGACAGCAGGTAAATTTGGACATACCATTGCAAACAGTGAAAATGCTGATGAGACGGCTCATAATGAGCCGTCTCATCAGCATTTTCCCTGTTTGCCAAGTTAGTTTTGTTTTAATTCCAAACAACTGACATTTAAAGGAAACAATGTCACTGTCCGAATTTACCTGCTGTCTGAATTTACCTGGCTCTCTCCTATTTCTCAACAAGCACATACATGTATGTTATGATCCGTCTTAGAACTGTTTCGTTCAACGGAACGGTTCTAATGAGTGGTCGCAACATATATCTTCATGTAAAATAAGGGATATTATCCCTAAATTATCCCTGTTACCCCTCCTTATCTGAAGCAGTGTTCAATTTTTAGAATTTTAGCAGTGAACAATGAGGTTCTTGCAGCCAATACAACTTTCTACTAAGACCAATATTTTCGGTTAAGGTTGCCACTCATTCTCCACTTTTAAATTTCCTGACTTTTTCTGTGATTTTTTCCTGGTCTTTTCCAATTTTCCACAGCCTTTAATGGATCAACAAGACCTGTCACAGGGACAGGATAGCTCGCCTGACAGCGCATTGCCCATCACATAAAAAACTTGAACATTTCGCTAACGCCGCCGCCAACGCCAATGCCGCCCCTGACGCCGACGCCGGGGTAGTGCAATAGCTCTTCCTGAACTTCGTTCAGGCAAGCTAAAAAGTGACTTTAATTTCCACTTCGACAGTGCTAAGGTTATCACTTGAACATTGGAGTTTATTCTTACAGGAAAAATACAGAGTAGTCCTGATATGGAGGGAGATAAATACTCCTAATATCTTTAATCTTTAAGCATACCCTTTCCAACTACTCAAATCAAATATGTTTCTGTAAACTGCTTAGTTATTAATTTTCAAGTCCTTTCCAAATTTCCCTTGGCCCAGTTGCTCAAAATTAACAACGTCATTAGTTAACAAAATGTTAAACTTTCTTACATATGCAAAAACACTGCCATTTTTGATAGAAAATCTACCAACAGGATAAATGAGCCGCAACACGACAAGCTAACAAAGTTGCATGTGTATCATGTGAAGACTCGGATCAGCCTAGGTATCCACCCAGTATGAACAGAATCTTTGCTGTGCACTTAAAGTATAGCTAAGGGCCTAGCCTAGCTCCATGTGGACAGTGAAGACTCTGATCAGACTGGGCGGATGCCAAGGCTGATCCGAGTCTTTGCTGGATGTACATGCCACTTTGCTGGTTTTGTTGTGTAGTGGCTCAAATGCCCATTTCTAAATTCAAAAATGGTAGTCACTTAAGGTCAGTTAAGGTGAATGATTGTTCCTCCCTGTTTCTATGCCATTTTTACAAAGGGGAACAACTTTTATGGCTGTTTGCTTTCCTGGGTGACGGAGCCCTTCCAAAGTGATGTCTACTTATAAAGGCAAGAATTCACTCCTAGTGAGTGGAGCCAATGCCCTCCTTTAAGAGCAGACCTCCACTGTGAAGGGAGGTAAAAATGATAATTTCAAAGCTGGGTTTGAGGTTATGAAACTTGAGAATAATCTCAAACTCAAAATAAAGCACACAGAAAGGCTGCTTCCGAGCATGTGCTTGGAAGCAGCCAATTAGTGTGCTTCATTTTGAGTTTGTAACCTCTGGGCCTGATATCCCTCTGTCAGGGTGTAGCCATTCATCTTTGCCCAGTATTTTACAGGTCCCTTACCTTGGTAATTTCACAATCTCAAAGTACATATTACAAAGCCAGTGATCCACGTCCTGAGAGATCAAGCTCTCTATCATCTCATGTTTTGTTATAGCTGGATCCATTTCACCTCGCAGGAAAGGAACTTTGTATCTGTGAAAAGAGTATCATCTTTTAACCAAAGATCAAGAGAGGTTTAAATATTTAGGTAAAAAATTTCAAGATTCTCTCACTTCAGATTTTACATTTGAATGATTTTCTTTTACCTTTTTATGAAAATTTGGTTAATATTCCAAATTCTGTGTCTTTTTTACAAAGACATACGTAAATTATCTAAATTTAGTATATATTTTACTATTAACATGTCTGACATGTTTCTCATGCTCTTGGTAAGGTATGGCAGTAAACATTTTTTGAAGCAATATACACTGTACTCTTGTTATCTCAAACACTGATATCTATGAGAACATAGTTCCAACACATTTCCTATAAATGAGGCAGCTCATAATGAGCCATTTCATCTGGATTTACACTGTTTGCTGTGTAAACTTTGAATTCTCAATATGATCTAGCTTGGACAAAACAGTTTTTTTAAACTTCTTAAACTTAGCAGACATAACTTTTGTCATTTGCTTTTTATCTCTTCATGAATAAGTTTTATCCACAGCTTTCTTTATTTTTTTGAAAAATGGAGAAAAAAAAATACTAGCCTGCCCACAATAATCATTAACTGATTTTAAGAGATGAAAAAAAAAAAAAAAAAAAAAAAAAAAAATAAAGAAAATTACACTGTCTTCTTTTGTATTTCTTTAGTTTTCATATTGATATTAGTATGAGGAGTCTCATGACTGACTTACTTCCCCTCTATGATCTCAAACTGTCCGTCACAGATTGGGAAACAGCCCCATCCCACGACCCTGTCTGTCTGTACAATGGCCCCTCTCAGTAGAAACACCTCAAATACAAGGATCATCCCTGGTTTCAGGCTTAGCTTTGCCGGAAGAACTGTGAACATACTCTGGTCTAGCTGTAAGATAAAAAACAAGAATTCTGTGGAAAATGGTGTCTTGCCTGTAAGCACACCACAAAACAGGAGTTAAGTTAAGGTTAAGCTGCCAAGGCTGTCACTGCCGGAAAATTAATACCTATGTCTCACTTCTGCTAGTCCCAGGAGAGACAATGCGTCATAATTTTGATTGCATTCAGAGCTCCAGATAAGTTGGGGTAAAGGATAATCCTTCCGACAGGGAAGCTAATACTAAATTAAAAACAAAATGATATGATCTTAAGGACAGAGAGTTACATGCTTCTTGAAAACTGCTAGTCAAACATAAAGGTATAAACATTCAAAATTTCAGGCCGACTGATTGATTGGAGCTGTGATCTGTTGTCTATGTTTTATCCTTAACTTCTTTTCACCTCGTCATATGAAAAACCCTGGTAGCTCAGTGGGTTAAAAGCTGGCCTGCTAAACTAGCCGTTCCAGGTTTTAATATTCTGATAAGTGGAATTCTTTTCAATTACAAACAGGGTAACATTACACAAAGCCTTTCATTACTATCTTTTCATTGTCTCCAAATGACTGAAATACTGCTGAAAGGTCAGTAAAACCTAAGTCATCTATCACCCATCCTAGTTGTACCTTCATTTCCACATTGTAGAAGCTCCCATCATGATGTATTGGCAGAGTGGCACCGCCCCAATGCTGACCCTTCATTTTGGACCATCGTAGAATGTTCCCTCCGAGACGATCATATAGTGACACCATCAGCACATATCTGCCCCCTGGAAAACATTATTTGTATTACAAATACTTGCATCAAAATGCTTAGAGACTATACAAGAAGTATGAAGTAGGCTTTTTTTCTTAATCTTTTCTTAATTTATGGAACCCTGGGCATGTATTCTTTTTATTTATTCTTCAAAAATGCTTCATATATGTTGCAACCAGAAACATAACCTTTTTCAGATGAGTTACTTAAATAAATTGCAGATATTTATGCACATTTTCTAGTTCCAGTCAAAGTCAGTCTTCAATAGTACATAAGGCACATCTCTAATGTTAACTGAGAAGCACCTTATCTTGGTCTACAACGTTTGCAAAACTGTGCTTCAGAGTCCATGGGCCAGTACTTTATGAATAAATAAAAAAAATAGGTTTTCTTTTGCACTTTTGTGAAATGAATGCCAAACAAAAAAACAAGGGCTTCGCAAGCGGCGCATAATATGCCCGTTTCAATGTCTTAAAGGAGTTACAGAATGAACAAGATGGTTTACAAAAGGATAGACAGGCAGACAAACAGGGGCAACCACTCTATAATTAACTAGAACTGTCAGTGAATCCGACTATACCCCCGCTTAATTGCCTAAATCAAATGGTGTTATTTTCATAACAAAAAGCATAAAGAGGGAGAGAAATCATTGTTACCATGTATACCAAATATGAATGGTTGCTGTGAAATCTGTTACAAAAAATTACATTATTCAAAGTCAGGAGAGAAAGAAAATTGGAAAAATATAGGGAAGAATAAGCAGGAGAAGACTGGTTATCAATCCCACAATACAACAAGTTATCATCAACCTGCATACAAAAAACCCTACTCTAACTTACAGATGCATAGAAATCTTTTGCGAAAAAAATGCATTATTCAAAGTAAAGAGAGAAAGAAAATCGGACAAATACAGGGAATAAAAAGAGGAGAAGTCTGGTTCTCAATCCAACAATACAGTAAGTCATCATTAACCTGCATACCAAATATGACTAATCTAGCTTGCATGGTTGTGGAGAAATCTTTGATGAAAAAGTTCATTATTCAAAGTATGGAAAGAAAGAATACTGGACAAATACAGGGAAGAATAAGCAGAAAAAGGCTGGTTCTCAATCCCACGATACAACATAGATACAACATATCGTCATCAACCTGCATACCCAATAAGACTACTCTAGCTTGCTTGGTTGTGGAGAAATCTTTGACGAAAAACTTTATTATTCAAAGTACGGAAAGAAAGAATATTGGACAAATACAGGGAAGAATAAGCAGAAAAAGGCTGGTTCTCAATCCAACGATACAACATATCGTCATTAAGCTGCATACCAAATATGACTACTCTAGCTTGCATGGTTGTGGAAAAATCTTTGACGAAAAATTTCATTATTCAAAGTGTGGAAAGAAAGAAAATCGGACAAATACAGGGAAGAATAAGCAGGAGAAGGCTGGTTCTCAATCCCACAATACAACATGTGGTCATCAACCTGTATGCCAAATATGACCAGTCTAGCTTGTATGGTTGTGAAGAAATCTTTGATGAAAAATTTGATTAAATGGGGACGGAAGGACAGACGGAAGGACGGACAGATGGACGGACGGATGGACAGATGTAAACAAGTGGGGGTATAATGACTGCAACATCATCTAAATATTAAACACATGAAATACTGTTAGTATTCCAAAAATCAGCTTCCAAGGTTAGTAGAACAAGGGAGATAACCTAAATACACTAGATATACCATTTTTAGATCTACTTTTTTCCCTTGACAATAAATCAGCTTCCAAGGTAAGTAGAACAAGGCAGATAACCTAAATACACTAGATATACCATTTTTAGATCTACTTTTTTCCCTTGACAATATATTGTACAAGAAAACACAAAAATAGCCTATAAGAACTAACGAAAGGGATTAACTCTAAAACAAAGAAAGGGAGAGCCATTTTTGTATGCGACACATCGTTAGGACTTCATACACATTGCTATGAAGTTTTATAAAGATATCCCAAACGGTTATCTAGTTATGGCGCGTACAAGACTTACAGGGAAAAAATTAATCAAAGGGGCATAACTTCAAAAGTAAGAAAGGGGGAGCAACCATTCTTGCACGCGACACGTTCCCCCACCCTAATACATATGCCTAGCGAATTTCATGAAGATATCCCAAATGGTTACTGAGTTATGGCGTGTACAAGAATGTTAACAGACGGATAGACAGACGGACGGACAGTGCCACGACATAATACGTCCGTTTTTTCAAAACGGGCGTATAATAAGACAAAATCAAATCACTCTGGCATAATTAACTTAATCTTAGATGTATGGGCACATTTTTAGGGGCAGATAACTATGCCATTTTCATTTTTGCATCCCTTTTCAAAGGGGGTCAACTCTTTAAGAAAGACATTGCTTCTATAGGAGCAGATCTTTTTTCTTAAAAGAAGATCCCATTTTGGAAGGGCTATATTGTCCAGGGAAGCTTAGAAGAAGTTACAAAAGTGGTTTCCCTTTGTAAAAATGGTGGAAAAACATGGTGACATAACCAGAGACCTTTAAAGATACTGTTTTTTGTAAGATCAGCTAAGATTAATACCCAACATGTCTTTGTACAGGTTGGCAGGAGATGATACAAATGTACATGGGGTAATTTTTATTTCATTTATTATCTTACTAGGAAGTTTGTCCTTGACCCCTCTGAGACACTTCATCTTGACCTGTATTGGCTGTGGGGTCCTGTTCCAGTCGACCTTCCAGCGTCGCCCCCGACTACCACCATACTGGTTCTCCGTCATCATAAGGTCACCGAAAAATGTCTAATGAAACAATGAAAGAGTAAATGGACCAGATCATGTGAAAACAAACAATGTGGCATTGGTGACAAGCAAAGACTCTGATCAGACTGCACTTAAGTGCAGTCTGATCAGAGTCTTCACTTGTCACATCAGCAATCTCTGGAACTGGCTCAAACCATACAGCCAACACTGATGCCTCTAAAGACCCAATGTAAACAAGGATGATCTGAATATCACATGACAAAACTGCCACATTGTATGAAGTCATTGTTGATGTGGCTCAAATATTGTATTCATTAGAGATCAAACATCGTTTTACATGCATTAATGTTGCCAGGTTCTGAGGGAGATGCTGAAAACTGAGTGCAAAACCCAAGGTTTTCAACATCTCCCAAGGGACCTGGTGAATGCTAATGCATTGAAAAACACACACAAAAAAAACAAGTGTTTGATCACTATGACTGCATAAATTCAACAAAATATTCATCAACATGTGCTATGGCATTATATTTTGTTTTGGAAGGCAAAAAACGCACATTATAGCAAAATTTTATTAGACTACCGTAATCAACCCTTTGAGCACCCTGTGCGCTTAACTTTTTCAAAATGGCGACTAATACTTGTAGTAAATTTTCTTTCTTATTAGTGCATGTTTCAATGATTTATTGTTAAAGGAAACAAATTTAAGGTTAAGTATGGAAGAAAACCTGTTTATTGTATAGAAGTCTAGAGAAGTTTTACAAATAAAAAATGAAAAATTCTGTAGCATTTTTTTCAACTCTTGTAAACTAGCAAACAAATGGAGAAACCAGTAAAATCACGTCTAATGGCAAAACAAATATGGTATTTTTTTAGCAAGTAGATGCTGCCTCTATGCTGCCCATATGTGGGCTGATCAGGAACTATATGTTCATATTGGCAAACATGCTCATGTACATACATTTTATGCATTCAGTCACAAAGCAGAGAAAGGACATCAGAGTGTAGTTATCTAAAACTACTGTTAACTCAATGTAAGTTTATTAGTTCTCTGGACTTTGAGACAGTAAGAGTTGACTGTTTAAAAATAAATACCTTAACTTCTCCCTTCCTGTGTTCTAGAATAGAGATAAGCTGGCTCTCGGCTCGCCGAAATGACTGATGTAACCGGTCCATCAACATCTTTTCTTTATGTCGTAATAACTCCTGAAATTTTGAAAATACATGTACAGTTTAACTTTTTGGAAATGCATGTACACATATGAGCTGTGTCATGCGAAATCCTGGTCCCAGGTGGTCTAAACAATATCAGCTTACTCAAGAATTTGTTAAGTCTTCTAGTACATGTACAAGTAAACTCAAGTGTGATAATTTTTTTGCTGAAAAAATGTGAGAAGCTTTTGCAGTGCAAAAGCTCCTCACATTTTTTCAGCAAAAAATTGGCAGTGTTTTTGTGTACATTATGAGTGTGATGTCTTCCTAACTAACAATGTTCTTAGTTTTGGACAAATGGACTCTTTTTCTAAGAAATATGGGAACGCTGGGTTCCCAGACCAGCCTATATGGGTACGCAGCCAAGTTAGAGCATGCAAAGGCTGTCTAGGTAAACATGTTTCTTGTACAATCAAAATGCATACTACCCTTACTGGACCTAACAAAATGGTACAAATTGTTGCCCTTAGGAATAAACCGTAAAATATTTTATGTAATACAGTGATTGTACAATAATGTTAAATGTACCATTAAGGTTAATGATTACTTGACCCAAGCTCCTGATGTAGTTTTAGGGGTGACCAAGGTTGTCGGCTGTCCCCAACCCGTTTTGCTCTTTATGGTAGATATCCTATAGAAATATTAAGCTGCACAGCAGTAGTATACACTGCTCTTTAGGTGCCATCTAATACAGATCTTGAGTATCTGCTTCCATGTTGTCATTAAGACAAGAGTTCAGACAAAAGTTCTTTAAATGAGAAGCTAGAATGTCATCACAAAATATTTGAGTTATATCCATTTATATACAAGCAAAAATGTTTTCTTTAAATGCAAAACCAGAATTTTATTACAAAACAATATGGCCCCAAGGTTATAAAACTTGAGTACATTCTCAAACTCAAAATGAAGCACATTGATTGGCTGCTTCCGAGCACATGCTCGGAAGCAGCCAATCAGTGTGCTTTATTTTGAGTTTGAGATTATTCTCCAAGTTTTATAACCTCAGACCTGGACTTTACCTCTCTTTTCTGAATCTCTTCTCTTTTTATTTGCGTATATTTTGCCACTCGTTTCTTTGCCTCTTCTTCTCTGCGTAGGACTTCCTGCTCCCGCTCTCTTGCTTCAGCAGCCTCTTGCTCAAGATACTGGACGTGTTCATCTCGAAGATGTTTCTCTTCTTCCTGCACGTCCTCAAGCCCGATACTGCCGAGCATGACAACATCGTCCTTGACCCCCGCCTCAAAATGATCAAGATATGGGCTCATCTCCTCCTCCTCCATTTGAAGCCTCAGTTCTAAAATTGTATCCAATAAAATTAGTCGGTCAATGCTCCAGGTAACAGGAGGTAATAGGGATAACTTAGGGATAATTTTCTGTATTTCTCCATAAAAACATATATTGTGAGCCCTCATTAGAACCGTCTTACTGAGACGGTTCTAATTAAGGGCCACAACATATGTTTTCATTGAAAGATAAGAAAAATTATCTCTGAATTATCTATATGTTATCCCTTCATTTCTGGAGCTTTGATTCAGTTAATGCCAATTCCAAAGAACAGAGTGTCTAATGCCTTCTCTCACTTTTTCTGTGAAAAGAGTTGTCAAATTACAGCAAGACTGGAATTAGACTACCAAAAGGACTACGTGCATTAAGGCCCAAAAATGGCCCCCAACCAAAGTGACTCATATTGGTATGAATAATAGCTGTGTTATTCCCCTAAATGAAACTGATAAGGAAATTGGTGACAGACATTATATATGGGGATGAAATGGGGTCAAAGGTTATGACCCTTATGACATTCTCTGTATAAGGAAAATTACATTGTCGTGTATTTGTTTGTAGTATGCAACTATACTTTTCTTTTTGAATGAGTTAAATTAAACATCCGGCATACAAACTATTTGGGGGATATATAAATTTTGTCTTTTTGTCCGTTTGGCCATTTGTTAGTATATTTGTTCATTCATCTTTTCGTCTGTCATTTTTCCTTCAAAGTTTTGCATTATATATTTTTTGCTTGCTTTTATCTCGTATACTGCATGTCAGCTTCTTTTCGTGTTTGGTTCATGGTATCTCTATAGGATTTCTTTTGACAAGGGATATAAAAGCCCCGGCTTGGGCCCCTGGGAGGGGCCAGTGATCAATAGTTAGGACTTAGCCATTTGATGTAAATGATTGCCATTAACAGTGTCAGTATACAAGAATAGAGCCTCTTGATCAACACTGAGCAAAATTGAAATTGATTAGTTGACATCATTTTTACTGCTGCTCTAAGGTCAAGGTCACAGACATTACAACTTATATTGGATTTGCATTAAAGTTTTCTGCTAATAACTTCGTTTTGATTAGGCAGAGGCAGTGGCGGGGGTATACTTAATCCCTTGCTCACTTGTTATCTGATTCACCTTCAGTCTATTGAATGTTTCCCTTGCTCTTGAAGAAACTTATTTATGATTTTTATTACAGATTGGATTACTATCATAAATATAGTGTCACATGATAATAAAAACGTTTTGATGTTCATTTCTGCCTATACTATATCTGTGCTGAAATGTGTCACTCAGTTTTGAGAGCCGAAATGGCAACATTTTAAAGTATTTGCTGGCTGACTTCAAAATCAGTCAATTTCTGCTTGACATCTGTCAGTATGCACCATAATAAACCTTTGGTTTATTAAGGTTAATGAATATAATAGATAGCTTATTTCTGTATAAACATGTAGGTCTAGCCAACAAAATGTTAAAACTTAGAACAAAAAGCTCTGGAATAGTGGCGCCATGATCAGTAAAGTAAGTCTAACTTAAGCAAGGTAGAGGTACCGTAATTTTAATTATTATTGAGATAAAAATTCCTATTAGCAGTAAGTACAAACCCTGATAAGACTGCTTCTTATTTGGAACAGTTTGCTCAGAGCCTAGAGTATTGTTTTACAAAAATGCTGTTTTTGGCTAGCTGCTGAACTGTGAAAGGTCCAATTTTAGGATAATTCAATCAATGCAACATTTTTAGGATATTTACTGTAATCTGTGGAAAGGTGGTAGCATTTTATGGTAATTCAGTTTGTGAAGGTTTACTTAAAATCACATTTAAATACTTGTTCCTATGCCTTTGAATGGAAAGTTACAGCCAGGTATACATTTCACCATCATTATTACAGGTAAACTATAGGTAAATGGCTGTCTGCAGAATTCAGTTTTTTTAAGAATTAAATATGAGCACAATCATTAACCAACAAAATCTTTCAATATGATGTGACTTACAGCAATATACATCATGTGTTAAAAGGATTTTTTGGTTAAAGGTTGTGCTCTATTCTAATTTGTAAACTGAATGATCAAAAACTGAGTAAAAATGACAAATTCCTTGGTTTTAGCCTGTTTCAGCAGCCATTTTTCCATACTTAACGCACAGCAAGATTCAAACTGAAACTGAAATGAAACACTAGCGGTATTGGTCTAATGAAATCACGCAATGAAATACTTTTGTCTCGATTTTCATATTTTGACCTCAGATGGGGGCCAAAAAATGGCCTTAACGCACGTAGTCCAAATTTGTTATGCTTTGTCCAAATTTTGTTGCAAGAATGTTATTTATATACCCCTGGCATTTATTAGAGGAAATATGGCAGATTAGTCTGTGATTTTCAGTAATAAAGGCCCTTGGTGGTATGTTTCATTAGGAATTTACTCTACACTAGCAGATCAGGAACACAATTTTGGATTTTCTTCTTGAAGAAACTGTGTCTGCAATCAAACTTATCTTTAGCAAGCACCCAAGGGAAAGGGAAAAAAGTTGACTTAAAATAGGTGTTTGCTTTAAAATGGGACAATTTATATTCAAATTACTACTTTTGGATATGAGTTTTTGGCCTCTTTATACAGTTTTTGCCTAACAGAAGTGCTTTAAGACAGGTTTGACTGTAATCTTACCTGAAATTTTCTGGTATGTGGTCACATGTTCGGGCCTAGCAAAGAGTGACGGTGGCTGTTGCTCTGTGTTCAAGTCCCCGTCCCCCTCCATCGACTCCAGGAGCCGGTATAGATCTGGGAGGGTACTGGTCTGTTTAGGAGGTTCTGCAAGAAAGAACCATAACTTGAAAATTTGTCACTGCCAGTTGAAACAGTGGAAAATCACACATGTACTGTCTAAAGGGTTAACTCTTTCGGCGCCAAATTTTTCAGACGACAAATTTTCGTCTGCTCAAATCATCAGACGACAGATTTGTAATTGGAAATTTTAACAATCTAAAGACATTTTTCATAAAATCAGTCTTTTTAAGTTCATATTTGAATGGCAAACAGTGTAGATCCTGATCAGACGGCTCTTTTAAGAGCCGGCTGATCTGGATATACGCTGTTTGCAAAGTCGCATTTTTGCGACTTTGGCGCCGAAAGAGTTAAAGAGCACTAGATAAGAGAAGCATCTGGTTATATTTCTGAGATATCGTAATGTGCCTGACTTTTAGGACACCTGAAATGATTAATTTTCCATTTGTAACAAATGGAAGATTAATGATTGTAGGTATCCCAATACTTACAACAGAGGTGCATTCAACGACAGTCCCTGCCAAGCGGCTAGGTGCTCTCTCTCAGAATACAAGCACTCATCAGCCACCCCAATGGCACTAACTGTCTTGCAAGAGAGCTTTGTATGTGCATCTCTTGTGCTTTCCAACATACAAACAGTCTATGCTTGGTGTGTGACTGGGCATCAACATGTTTCACTGTGATAGCAGAATTTATTTTGATTGAAGTATTTATCAAATACAGTTGAATGTTTAGAGATTGTGTTTGTGCCTAAAATGGGGGCTCACTTTTGAAATATAGGAAAATAGTATAGAGCAATCAAGTGCATAGTTACACTTTTATCAAGTGCTTTCCCAAAAGCTCACATACCTGAACATACCTCAGGTGTTGAGGCCCTTCATTACATCATGATGGTTATAATTAGGAACCAAAACACATTTTTATGAAGGAACTAAATTATCATAAAACAGTATGACTATTCTGTCAAGTATTCTGAGGATGTGGTTCATGATAACAACTTACCATATTTAAACTCTTCGTCTGCATGCTGTATTGATGTAATCTCTTTCGTAGTTGTAGACGTTTTCACATTCTGAAAAAAAAAACTCACAAAATCACAATGGTTTCACTAAGGTGTATGGATACACCACCATGTTTTTCAGGCAGTTTTCAAAGGGAGACAACTTGTGTAGCTTTCTGACTGCTTTCCCTGAATGATGAAACTCTTTCAAAATGGGGGCCACTCTTAAAAGAAAGAATTTGCTCCTAGAGGAGCAAATTCTGTCTTTTAAGGGTTGACCCCATTGACAAGGAAGGCAGAAATAAAAATGACAGAGTTGCTTCCCCTGAAAGTGTATCCATTCACCTGAAATGATCATAGGCACTCATGTATCCATGGTGTACAAGAAAGAATTCACAGAACTGAGCCTAATACCCAGTGAGACTTTTCAGAATTATTCTTTGACCTTTTTTTCTTATTCACATCCAAAACATTATGTTGTACCTCTCATGAGAACTGTGTCATTGAGGCAATCCTCATCAGGTGTCATGACATATATTATTATATATTATTTCGTCATTATCCCCAAAACCTTATTTTGAAAATCAAGCAAACCATATTGTTTTTTAGTTTAGTGAATATGATGCTTTTTTCCCAGAGTTCCAGATAAAAAGGGGCAAAAGGGATATGGTACACTATTTGTACCTTACATCGTACACCATTTGAAGTACCTTAACTGTGATATAACCATACAACCATGGAATCTTACCTGCTTTTTTCTTCAAATTTTGAGCAATTACAGTTTCTGTGGTGACAAACATATAATATTTTACCGTAGTAACAGTTGTTTCTGTTTGTTTTTCTTCTCCGTCTCCTGCCTCTCTGCCTGGGGACAGGGGCCGTTCTTCCCCCTCCTGTGTGGCCATATTGACAACTCTGCCTTTAGCTTGTTTATCTTGTTTGTATGTCAACGATTATTTCACTGCAAGTAAAAGAAGTAACTTGAATCTTTTGTATTTGCTGGCATATTACATTTTTAATGAAACTCCTTAATATTTGGTTCTAAAACCCTGAAACTCCTTAATATTTGGTTCTAAAACCCAAGTTTTTGGGATACAGACTTGAATAAGTCAGCTGACTTTCTTCTGAATCCCGTTTTGTATAACATATGATATATTTTGTGAATGAATGTACTGTTACATATGTTGGTTATACAAAGAAAATAAAGTTTAAACCAAAACCCAAGTTTTATAACAGCCCTGATAGCTCGGGCCTGTTAAGCTAGCAGTCTGGGTTTGAACCCTGCTGAATGGGCTGGCCTCGCGTAACCAGGTCTGCCCCAAAACACCGGTTGTGGCTCACGTACTGGCTTGATATGGCAGAAATACTGTTGAAAAGAAGTTAAAAACTACAACTGATCCATCCCCTAAACCAAGCTTTTTTATATATTGTCTACCGTAATCGCCCCATTTACCGCACGGTGCGCTTAACTTTTTCAAAATTGCAACAAAAAGGTATGGTTAAAAACGTTTCTAATAACCGCACGCTCAGGAAAATCAATACGGTAAATTCTCATTTACTTCGAACAGTTAATCGGGTAGTTCGAAGTGTCATAAATATATTTAGTCTTCAAACTATTTGAATTGCCAATTTCCGGGAGAAAAACAATCTCATGTCAAGTCACAAATTATATCTCATACCTCTCAGTATTAAATATGCCCTCATTATGCATGTACTTCATTCTCTTCATCCTTCTTCAATATTCCAAATAAATAAAAGTATTTCAACACATTTATGGTAACCTTTATTAAACACGTCAGGTAAGTTTGTCAGTGCCCTGGCTATTCATTCACCGCAAGGGGTCTGCCTCAAATTCACGGGCTTCTATTAATAACACACACAGTCTAATTCTGGAAGATGCGGTCCTTTTGATCTTTCCTATTTCTGTCTGTCCTATATTACGTCCTCATAACTTCGTAAGCTCGATCCTTCTCGGCTCAACATGTACATTCCCATTGTTGATGCAGATAAGAATATGCTAATCAGACGGCGCAGATGTGTAAGCTGATCCGAGTCCGCTGTTCGCACTCGTAAACATCATAACACTTCAGCCAACTCCGTAAATATCGGCGAGGATGCCCGATTGACATTTAGACCAAAAGAGTTGCTCTCTTCGCACATTGCGTCGGTAAAAAAAAACAAAAAAACACTGTCGCTGTTGAAACAGTAATGGTAAGTTGAACTTGATGCGTTTTGTGAGTTTCAAAAGGAAAAAGCAGTGTGCACTTGTGATTTTTTTCCGGAAATGGCCTTGGTGTGCGGTTATAGGGGCATGTGCGGTAAATGGGGCGATTACGGTAATTAAAATATAAACTAAATTTCTTTTTCATTTAATACAAGGAACTCACTAATCAGCTGAATCTTTCTAATTTTCATTCTCGTACTTTAAAATGTCCATATCTGACATCCTAGTGATGATGAATTTTTGACTCATTAAGTCATTAGTCAATCCTAAGCCCTATAATACCGTAATGACCCTAAATATTTGGACATTTCTGAGCAAACATTGCAGACCCAGATCAAACTGCTCCTGCAGGAGCAGTTTGATCAGGGTCTACAATGTTTGCCATTTACTAAGCATCATTTGGATGCATTAACGTGTGTAGAATCCACTTTCATAGAATTTTCCAACAATAATTGTTCGACTTTCGGGAGTCCTTATTTTGGGGTGATTACAGTATATGTACACCATTTGAAGCACCTTAACTGAAAATTGCCATCTGTGATATAAATATTTCCAACATAAAGTCCAATAAAATGACCATATACTGAATGGGGGCACTTTCAGGGAAGGTAACTCTGCTGTTTTCATGTTTGTCTCCTTCCTCAGTGGTGGTCAACTCATAAAGGAAAGAATTTGCTCCTCTTTAAGAAAATTCTTTCCTTTAAAAGCAGAGTCTAATTTGGAAGGGCTGTGTTGTGGAGAGAAGCAAACAGGAAGTCACCAAAGTTGTCTCCCTTTTAAAAAATGGTGGGGGAAAAGAAACATGGCAATGTACTCAAACAACTTAATTACACTAAATATTGGGAGAAAAATTGGTGTATTACTTAGACACTAACACAGGTTATATTAGTCTGCTCTTTTTGAACAGTCTCTTCAAGATCTACACAGTCTGGCAATGTCAGCAATCTTTTTGGCAAGGAAACAAATTCAATGAGTTCAAATTTTATGATAATGATACAAATTGTTATAAGTTTCCCAAGATTTATGGACTGTCTATAAATCCTAATTTTATTTACAGTCCAGCCTCATTTAATTTACAGCAGAGCCAGTGAATGATATTAAAAATGTATTTTTTACAGATTTTTGTGGTCTCAAAACCAAAACATTTCATTAAAACAAGAAAGAATAGAACATATGAGAGTTAAAAAGACTGCCTGAATGTCACCCAACACTGGCAAAGGGATCAAACTTATTCACTGAAAATTAGACCAATTTGAAATTAGTTTGATATACGTTATAAAACCATTTTAACAAATACGTCTTATTGTACCACTTTAAGTGTCAACCTTGTTCCTCTATATAAAAGATCTTTTGAGAAGAAAATATAATTGACTTTGGCCTACAGCCAAGTTAAATTTTTAATAAGATTCAAGATAATTTTAAATCTATATAAAATAAGCATTTTTGTCGTTATTTATTAATCAGCAATATGAATAATAAACTTTCTTTTATGTGAAAAGTCCTCTTCATTTTCTTTGTGTCTTCATCAAGACATATTAAAGAAAACAAGCAATAACAAAAACAAAACAAAATAATAAAAAAAAAAGAGCAATGTTTCTGTTTTTTTTCAGTAACTCGAAAACTTCTGAGGCAAAAGGTTGGTCAGCAACTGTAAAAATTCCAACTGGCTTTAAGGACTGAAATTAAAACCCGTGATATACGCATTTATTTTCTTATATGTTTCTTATTATGAGCAACCCGTTTATAAAACTTACCCAATTAAAATCCGGTTTTATCCAATTATTGAAAGTATTTACGTTATTAAGATGCGTTAGTATGACATTACATACATATTTACAATTGTGTAAGCACGTCCACACAATCACCCAACTTAAAAATATGGAATGATATGATAAAATGGTTTAGAAAGACAGATATTGTGTTGAAAATGAAAGCGAATTTGTAACGTACCTGCTCGCTCCAGTCCGCCATTTGTAAACAAATCTCCAGGTATGACGTCATTGGTAAGGGAAAGAAGCGAACTTGTTGTCTTTACTATCTCCCTTGGACCATTTCTAAATCCAGCCTTTGTAGGCACAACAAGGTAGAGTAGTGGTGTTACTGCCTTTCATGCCAAAGGGTTCATTTCTCTTGAGAAAAACTGTCTTTTTGCATGTGCAAGCACAAAAGACTCATATGAGCCTACTGTATGGGATAAATAGGTCTGGGCAAAGAGCACAGACCCAGAACAGACTAACTACTCCTATTAAAACAAGTAGTCTGATCAAGGTCTACACTGTTTGCCATTTCATATGCATATTTTGATTCACTGCCTTGTAAAACCAGGCTGTTCCATTTTAGGACAATTACTGTTATTATTTTAGGTGTCCATTTTTAAGAAATTTCGCACATTCACATTGACAGTGACACCCTAGTTACATCAAGGACTCCATATGAACCATATCATGTGATTTCCAACAATGTTACATAAGTAACAAGCAAAGACACTGATCAGACTGCACATAAGTGTAGTCTAATCAGGGCTTTCACTTGTCACATCAGCAAAATTTGGAATGGGTCCAAGCCATAGAGCCAATATTACCGTGTATATGGCTCATATTGTAAATAATGAGACTGATCAGATTGTATAGATGCAGAGGTTGATCTGCATCATCACAGGTCAAAATACTAGCCACACATTTTGGGCTGCAGTATGAGATCTGATGAAATTTTAAGTGAGATTTGATAAAATGAAGTGAGAGTCTAGGAGGTCAAAATTAAGAGAATTTGTCTGACTTCCAGCAGTATCAAGCAGATTCTGACTTCAATGAATTGCATACCTTAACACTGTATTTCCTTGGTTATAATGTGTTCACCATCCCCACCAGGCATCTCTTAAAGAATTTGCTCCCCTAGAAGAAATTCTTTCTTTCAGGAGTAGACTTATTTTGAAAGGGCTTTTTGTCCAGGGAAGCCAAAAAGAAGTCACAGTTGTTTCCCTTTGTAATAAAAGCATCCCAAACTGAGAATGATACCCTGCCACTGCAAAGCTATTTTACCAGTTTCCTAGCCCAAGGGCAGGGAAGATACCCCAAACAAAATTCTAAATGTAACAAAAAGCTGACTTTTGTTAAATCATTTCAATTAAGTTTCACCAGGATATTCTAAATTGTGAAGGAACTACATAGCAAAAAAAAAAAACTTTTGCACATATAGCCACATGGCAGGGACAGATAACCACATTAGACATAATTCTGAATAAGATAACTTTACTTTGATCATTTCTGTGAAGTTTCACCATATTCCAAATAGTAAAGAACAGGCAGATCAAAATGCAGTTTTGGACACATATATAGCCTTGCAGCAAGGGTAGATAGCTCCATCAGACAGAATTCTGATTTTTACCGAAAGCTTGCCTCATTTCAATCATTTCTGTGAAGCTTTATCAAGATAATCAAAATAGTAAAGGAGCTACAGGGCAAAAAACACCTTTTGGATATATAAATTTATTGACAAGTGCCTTTACTCTGTCTAAAATTATGGAAATTCCCGAGCTAGCTATTCCCAATGAAAACTTATGATTCTAAAATATGCCAGAACAAATTTTAAATGTTTTGAAAGAAAACTTTGATATTATATGAGAGCCCTGGCATGGAACAAAACTGGTCCTTAGAAAGGCACACCACAGAAACTGCACATAAGATGTACAGAAGGCATACCTTTATCAGACCTCAGTAAAATCTTCTCAGCTTTCACTATTTGCTTATTCATCTGGTGTATGGGCATCTTGCCATGTGTTTCAGCCATTTTTATTGTATACTTAAGGACAAAAGTTCTGCACGGATGTTAAGGGAACATCCGTGCAGAACTTTTGTCCTTTAGTATATATTATGTTATTTCCTTCATCCTCTGCATGTCTGGTGTGTGGACAGGATTATTGGGTTGCACAAAGAATGAATCATTTGAGCCGCAACACAACAAAACCAACAAAGTGGTTGTGCACCAGTGCAGACTCAGATCAGCCTGGGCATCCGCCCAGTCTGACCAGACTCTTCTCTATGCACTTAAAAGATAGCTAAGGGTCTAAGCTACCTCTGTATGGACATCGAAGACTTTGATCAGACTGGTCGGATGCCCAGGCTGATCTGAGTCAGCGCTGGTCACGCTACCACATTGTTGGTTTTCTCATGTAGAAATCATTTATTCTGAACTCCAGCTATGGGAGGGTTTTGACAGCTTTTATGAGAAACAATTTTTTTTCAATAGTAAGAATTTTGTGGAATGCTGTCTTGAGTGTTTGTTCAACGTCAAAGAGTAAACCAGAAAACTAAATGTAATTTTACACTGCCCACTATGCTGCTGCTGGAAAAGCAATACCTAAGTCTTGTAATCTGCTGGCTGTACACAAGACAAACACGTCTATCGTGGCTCTTCAACAGAGCAATCTTGCATAAACATCCTTAACCCATTCCATTTGGGATACTCCTTTAGGGGTATCTGGGCAAACAGTTTGGATCCAGATCAGGCCCCATGCCCCACAAACTGTTTGCTGCTGCCTAGACATCATTTCTACAAGAGTTAGACCAATATTGTCAAATATTCTTGATTTTTGATGCAGATGACAATTTCAGCAGACGACAAAAAATACCCAGAATGCAATGCGTTAAACCCATCTTTATCAGTAGGTCGACTATTTCATGGATGGGAAATATAATGAAACAAAGCATGTTTCTTCTGTATGTTAACTTTTATTAAACATATTTATATTCAAATGTAAGGTTATGAGTTACTTACTACGTCTCAACCGAAGTGAAAATGCAATCTAAAACTTGTTCTATTTGGTTTGCTTTTGGTTGGCTTCTTGCTGTCATGCAATCTAAAGTTTCTTTCAAATGGTTTGGTCATTTGGGACCTTAAAACAAACTTGTGGTGTTTACATAAATAAACATCAGGATTGTTTGAAACAAAGAAGCTAACAATATGATGTAAAAGCCATTTTAACAGGTACAATATATTGTGCTGATATCCATTGAAGCCCCTTCATTGACTATTCATCAAAGTAGCATCTGTTGATTCATTCATGAATAATAAATATGATGCACAAGGGAAAGGTCTTGAAGTACTGAGACAGTCTGAGCAAACAGTGTAGATCCTGATCAGTCTGCTCCTCTAGGAGCAGTCTGATGAGGGTTCTACACTGTTTGCCATGTAACCAAGTTTCATACAATTATTTGAGAAAGTAGGCTTGTCAAAATTAAAGAAGGAAAAGTGTATTGATGTCCCAATTCATCAGTATTAATACTATTTTTCTATTCTATTTATGACAAGCATTTAAACCAAACAATATGTGGATCATATATAATTCTCTTTTATTTTAAGAGTCCCAGATCAACCAAACATTTAGTAAAAAATTTCCTTTTTCCATATTCAAAAGCAACCAAATAGAGCTAGTTTTAGTAAGAAACAAAATGAGGTATTTATCAATGTAAAACACAAACATGGCAAAAATCACAAATTTGTTTTTGTCCTTAATTCCTCCAAAAGTGCTGACCTGACAATGAAATGAGTAAATACAAACCTAGCGGACACACTGCATGGAAACTACGGTATATCTGATGCTGTACCGTAGCTGATATACTGTTTCAATACTGAGTGCCCACTGGGGAATCCCAGTCTTAAATCTACTAGAACTCGCAATATGCCAAAACTTTTCACAGGAAAACTGTGTTTCTAAGTTCTCCATATAAAGTATAAATAAGGGATGTTTTCATTACTCCTTCCATGATTTCTTCACAGAAGTATTCTGTCTTTTTAGAATCAAACTAAATTAACAAAGTTATTCAACCCCAAATTTTGACATATTAGGAGATCTCATAAAGTAATATAAAGATATGAAGAGTCATTATCATTACCCGGTATTTTGAAAGAAAAATAAAACATATTCAGAGTTCGTTTTAAGTTCTGATAAACATATTGTATCTCTGTTCATTAATATTTTTTAGAACAATTTTCAGTGTGTAGCCAGTATGTGCTGGTAATATACCCAATTTGCCATGAAATTCTGAATACAAGTGTGAAAGGAAAAGGGAGAAAGATAAATGAACAAAGAAATTAATGAAATAAGTAAATAAATACATTTATATGCTTTACACAGCAGATTTTCAATAACAATAATGACTCTTCATGTTAATGAGGTATCGTGTACATCTTTTAATTTCTTCTTCGATTACTAAAGAAGTTAAATACATTGTTCTGTTTCTTTTCAGTTTTCACCTATACAATTTTTTCACACTCTATCATTTAAACTGGCTAAAGACTGGTATGCTGGTTTTGCAAAGTTTTCAAAAATCATTCTTGAATTCAATCCTAGCAGTGGCCAGTTGGGTACCATATTTACTTCAGCACTATAAGTGTGTAGCCAAAGATACAACACCCCCCTATTAATATTTTATGTATTTAACTTCTCTTCTAATCTTAAAACAAATGAGCAATATCACACGAAAAGATAAATGTATGCCATATGCAGACACAGCATATCTACATCAGCCTGACATCCTTTGTTCTGATGCATTTGGATACAAATCACACTTACATGCTGAGATACCATTCTTATTCAATATCTCCAGCTTACTGACTGTCTAAATATATCTCATATATAATAGTTTCTGGCCCAAATAAGAAGGATAATGCTTTCCCAACAAATGGCAATACTGCAAAAATGATTTTTATCTTATGCACATTTGGTCAAAATATCATATAAGGTACCAATGTGATACTGTTCCGAAACCCTTTTTCATGTCTTAAAATCTCATAGCACAAATTATTTTGGTGTTTGCATAACTAAGAACCTAATGAAAGTGAAGATCTAGCTTGGCTGGCATGCAGTTTATGCTGAGTACACCTGGCATACAAAATCTCCTGTGATGTGCTAAATTCTAAGGCATTTACTGACTGCTCTATTTACAAATGACAAATTGTGAAAATGCACATTTCTTAGATGATGTCAAATAGTAATGTAATAAAACTGAACAAGTGTATACTGATCAAATGGACCCAGAAAATGAGACCTAAGAACAGACTAACCAGGAAAAACCCAGGTAAGTCTGGCATATTTACAGTCTGATCTCCAGAGCGAAACTGATGCTCTAGTGGCTATTAGTCCCTGAGGATTACCTTACCTCAACAGTTGAAACAACAACAGCAGTCAGATCTGTTAATTAACATTTTCAATGTATCCTACAAAATCAGACTGTGCTGATGGGAGTATGACCATCATATCCCAAAAACTGTATGTATTTGGACAATTTATTCTTTAACCTCCTAATTTCTGTAACGGTTGCTCCCACTTTGAAATTTGAAAAGGACCAGATCTTTTGTTAAACCACTAGCTGGGTGGAAACAGTGTAGACCTAATTGAGTTAACACTGTTTTCACAAGTATTTTTGTTCTAAATGCATACAGTTATAATGTCATCACACAAATGTCAAAAGGCTCATTTGCTGGTCCCAGATTCAGATTTATTTTTCAGAGAAGAAAACTCAGCACTATAAAACAGTTGAAACAAGTACATGTACATGTTGATCAAATAACCCACCTTTTCTACAAAAGATGATAATGATGATGGTATCAGCTGAGCCATGAAGAAAGGTGCTGTTAGGTGAGCAGACTGATCTAGTGCAACTGCTAAAGATGGACCAGATTTTTGAGATAATCATTCTGATCTAAGTCTCTGCATGATGCACAAGCTCTATGGCCTATCCTTATGGCGCAGGACACATGACAATACAAAAGCTACGTAGACGACTCCCTCTTTTATTGTGGCTTGAAAATATTAGAAAGCTGCTAACAAAACCAAAGTCAGACCAGGAACCGTTGCCAATAGGGTAATGAAAAGAGGACAATGTCTCAAGAGCCTTTGGCCCTCACCCTAATCACTTTCTACCTGGTCCAAAAAATTGTCGACCTGATAATTTTCCATCTGACCACATTTACAAAACATTATCTGCGAGTTTTACCATCTTTCCATTTCATCTTGTAACAACATGAAGTTCACAAAATAACTTATCTGTCCTTTTTGTGGGTCCATGACATTTCGTCTAAACCCATTTCATCTAAAGGACATTTCGTCTAAAAGACATTTCGTCGAATACGACATTTTGTCTAAATTTCATAGAAAAGTGTCTAAATTCGTCTAAAAATGTCTAAAAAAATTTTCGTCTAAATTTTTTTTTGTCTAAATTTTGTTTACACATTTAATGGTAAGGAAAGACAAGTGATCTACGAAGGCTGATCTTTATTTGCCAGTGACATGATAATTTCTATAATTGTGTCGGCCAATACAAAGTTTTCCCCCTTTCCAGTCGTATAATCAGACAAATTGACGTCATCAAGCGACTTAGGAAGCTCTGGCAGGTGTTTCCTACGTTCTCTCTGTATCCGACGTTAGAAGGAGAAAGAAAAGAAGGGGCCTTAAGTGTTGGAGACATTTGCAAGCTGTTTTGGGATCATAAGTAAACATAGGCAAGCTCAGTAAACACCAGGATCAAGAAAAAAAATACCTTTACAGTTGCAAACCGAGGTAGATAACCAGCACCATCACCGGTGCCCTCATCCTGTAATTCATGATTAATCAGACGTGATGGTGGTAAAATCGAAGGCAAAAATCCATATGAAATTGATATGGCGGACAACAGGCAGATCGTGTAAATAGTGGAGGAAAAAAGTGAGAAAAATCGAAAAAGACGAAAAATAACAAAGGTGCGACATTTCGTCTAAAATCCTTATTTTTTTTTTTTTGACGAACTGTCGTACCTGACTGGATTTTTAGACCAACTGTCGTATTAGTGTCTATTCAACGAAATGGGTTTAGACGAAATGTCGTGCACCCCCTTTTTGTTCAACTTAATGGCTGTCATTTACAATAATCCAGGGACTCCACTTTCAAAACTAGGTGTGCATCTAAACTCCAGGTTGAAAGTTCAGTTTTTGTTTGGCTATTTCTGCAAGGAAACATGTTCTAGAGACAGAGGCAATTCCTATGAGATTCTATAACATAGCTTGATTCAGCTGTAAGAAAAACTGTTTTGAAATACAGAATGACTCGAATATCTTATAACTAGTCTTGTGCAATTCTGCTGTAAGTTGGTGTTTCCTCTTCCAAAACAACCCCCAAAAATCCAGTATTCATCTTTTAAGATGGATCTAGAATTTTTTTTGGTTGTTTATAAGATGGATCTATTTTTAGGGCTGTTTTGGATAATGAAAAATCTTGTCTTATAAGTGAATACAGCAACTTTGTTTTTACAAGAAAAAAATTGTCCAGAAAAATGTTTATTAATCTGGAAGGCCTGCTTTTTCTTCATCTTAGGATCAAAGACATGGGAGCAAATAAAAAGTGAGTCTTCTTTGCTTAACTCCTTTAATAAACAGTAAATGACAACCATTAGTTGTTGGACAAACTGTTCAGGACCAGTGTTAGTCTGCCAACTGAGTCTAAATAAGCAAATCTACTGTATGTACTTTGTATTTGGCTCTAAAATGAGGGCCATCGCTTTCAAACAATTTCCTCAAATCTGTAAGTCTGCTTTGTGCAAATAAGAACGAAGCTGGGATTTTTCTCATCCAAAATAATCACAAAAATCTAGATCCATCTTAAAAGATGGATCTAGATTTTTGGGATTGTTTTGGAAGGGGTAATAACTCATTGTGTAACCAAATAAATTTGACACTTTTCAAATGTTACAATAAACCATGACATCCTTGCCCAAAAAGTGCATAAGAATTTACTTATTTTGACTCAGTTTTCACGAAGAACACCTGTTACAACTACTTGCTACTACAAAGCATATAAGATAGACTACAATGACCAACCAGTCCTTAGCTTTGCATTTTTTATTATGATGGTTAATGAGAAGAATGAACCCCATATATTTAGAAGAATGAACCACAAATGATTGTATAATGGATGATCTAGAGATTTTACAGTCCAGTGACCAGTCTAGTCAATTTGAGCACACTTTACTGACAGAATCAATATAGTGATCAGCACAGGTGCATACTTTGGCAGTCTGATGAGTAACCACATGAACTCTGAAACGCCAAAAAGCAGACAACAAGATTGAATAATTTTTGTCCCACCCATATTTACGGGATAGTTTGCCTGACAACGCCTTGCCCATCACATATCTGGATGCAAATGCCAGGGTGACATAATAGCTCTTACTAGAGCTAAAAATGACAATGGCAGAGTTGATCCCCACTCTACAACAGAACAAAATCCTCAAAAAAAAAAGCAAGAAAAAAAAAAGCAACAATCTAAAGTGTTTATGCAGACATTAATCAGAGTGATCCTTTTGCTCCTGTGCTAATCACTGTATTGACAAGATAACTGACTGAAGCCACTATTTTTTTTACATCTAAATCCATTTCTATTATGCTAAACATACACATACAAACTACTGATATTAAGAAAATGCATGAAAAAAATTACTGTTTGTCTTACTGGAGAATAAATTAAGACATATCAAAACTTTATTTCAGTTTCACAACTTAGGGAATATGAGTTTCAGATGAATGGACAAATCTCCAGGTCATATCATGCAGAAATGGAAGTTAACATATTTTTCTATCTCTTCTCATTTCAGGGACTCTTAGAAAATGCTAGAGAAACAAATTTTCTTCCCTAGAAAGGCTTCCTTTTGAAAACAGTGGTGAACCTGAACTCCAGATAAGGTGGGGTTTTGGGGATAATTTTTCTCATTTTTCAATGAAAACGTATGTTGTGATCCTTCATTAGAACCGTCTCGGTGAGACGGTTCTAATGAGGGGTCTCAACGTATGTTTTTATGGGAACATTCGGAAAATTATCCCAAATTATCCATGTTACCCCTTCAGAAGACTTCTTATATGGAGCTCCTGGCAAAAAATTAAACTCCTCAAGAAGTGTCCATACATCTAAAAGACACAAATTAATAGCACTGTGTTGCAAATTTACAACAGTCATTAGCACTTGAAAATGAGACATCTTAAAATGGATAACTGATAGAAAGCACTATTTCCTTGCAAAAAAAGGAAAACTACATTTTTAATTAGCACTGTTCTTGTAGCACTGTTCATGAATAAAAACCAAAACTTTCAATAAAATTTTGAGAAATCTGGTATATTAAGTCTGTTAACCAATACATGTTTTTTGTAACATGAGGCAATTAACCTTTACTTCCTTCATCTGGTGAAGGGAGATAACTAGAATTGTCTTTCATTTCTAGATAGTAACTTTAAATAGAATTAAATTTCATATAGCACTGTGCTTCTTAAACAAAGATTCAGCACTTAAAATCCATTATGTAAAGTTTGTACAGTACTAAGAAAAAAGACTATTCTTTCCACAAACCATATTCCTTGTGTTACTACATCACTAAGCGTTTTTACTTTTCAGAAATAGGTTTAAAAGCACTTTAAACTTCTTAATTTCTGTAACTTATTTTAAAATCTGAATACAGCATCCATATTTTATTTAGAAGTGACCTTTTTTCTTTATACTACTACTACCGTAATGGCCCTAAATATTCGGACAAACAGGTCTGAGCAAACATTGTAGACCCAGATCAAACTGCTCCTAAAAGAGCAGTTTGATCAGGGTCTACAAGGTTTGCCAGTTATGAAGCATCATTTGGATGCATTTACATGTGTAAAATCCACTTTCTAAGAATTTTGGAACAAAAATTGTCGAACTTCCGGGTGTCCGAAATTTTAGGGTCATTTGGGTACATAAACTTGATATATACTTCAGGCATGCAGATATTATTCTAGGAAAATTGCACGAATATATACAACAAATGCCTCTAGCATTTTTGTCATGAAGAAAACAAGCCGCCCAGATATTTTGTAGATCACATTCAACCAAAAAGATATAACTATAACAATAAAAAGGCTTCAACAGACAGCTTTAAGCTAGAATCAGTTTTAATCCCTCCTTCAGTGAAAATTAGGCAACAGCTCGCAAAACTTCCTTTCAAAATCCCAACCAAACTTGATGGGAATGTATAAAGCATTCTCAAAAGAATGATTGGGCAGAATAAGCAGACTATCTGACCAAAGCTGACCAACCCCTGGGTGCTTCTCTATAGCAACAATACTCCAATGGTCATATGATGATACAGACCAATCGCAATGTGTTTCTTGAGGAATTATTACATCCAAAAGTCAGGTGACGTGGATGTACAAGTTGGGCTAGCAGTCTTTTTAAGTTTCACTACTGAAAAATGTTCTGCCATCTGCCAATGGTAGAGTTTTCTCGTTATATCCTAATAGGTCTGTGTACATGTATTTTTCCCACAGTCAGCCTAGCAAACTTGTCACAAAGGAATTCAACATATAACTTACATATATTTTTAGCATTTCTCATAATATTCTCAAAAGACAGACATGTTAAGAACTTTATAGCATGTTGATGCAACATGATAAAATGTCCCAACAATGTTGATGCAAGATTTTGCACTGACTTTGATACAACATGGTTGCCACATTTTGTGGAAGCTAACAACTCGCATTAAAATGTACGGTTTCTCTTTTCTTTGAAACAGAGCTGTTGCCCAATTTTCACCAGATTGTGCCATTCTAAGTTATCAAACCTTTAAAAGGTGTGACATTTTACTTCTGGAAAAAGTTCTCAGAAAAGCAGATGCTTTGGCTCTTGTCAATGGACCTGCACTCTTTTCCTGTCTCAATTACAAGATACCATATACAAGATAATTTTCTCTATGTTCCATTTTTCGCAGTATTTCGCAGTCTCTTAGAAACCACGAATATTAAAATCGCAAAAAAATTTCCAAGTTCTTACAAAGTATTTTCTGTAGACACAGTGTTCATATTTTGTTTCTGTTTGCTTTGGTTGGTTGGTTGATTTAATGTTTAACGTCCACGGTAAACAACTAAGGTCATGTCGGGACGGTCAGTTAACCTAACCACACTATTCCTGGGCAGGCTTAGACCTCCTAAGCGGTTAACCAGTACTAAGTGCACATACTTTCGCCAGTAACTGACAACTGCCCTTCTTGAATCAGCGGAAGGAGAAACGAAAGTATGTGGCCAGACCGGGATTCGAACCCAGGACCTCTGACTTATGAGTCAGGTGCCCTACCGATTGCGCTACCCGGCCCGGCCCTGTTTGCTTTGGTAACTGATGGTACTTTTCACATGAGCCTTTTCTTTCATTAACCTGTGGCAGCCTTGCCACAGGTTAATGAACCAACTGGTTCAAGTGAAAAAGAAGTTAGCGCATGTTGCTAATCGCGAAAATTAAAAATCACCAAAATTAATGTGTATGTTTTTGACCCTTACCGGCCAAAATTTGAACCCGCAAAAATTACCTCGTATACCGTAGCTCATACCATGGTATACATATAAGAAGAATGTCAACTTCGGACATGCTGAAGTGAAATGGTAAGCAATTTATATTATATTCTAGGACATAGCATACTACCAGTATAGTTGACTGGCATCAAGTGAAAAGGAACTTATGTTGCAAATACTGAAATCAGTCTGCCATCAGCTAAGACTGATCAGTTCTTCATTTTCACTTCTCTGACTGCACCTGCCTCTTTCCAGTTTGCACATATCTTTTCATGCAATACTGATCAGTTACATAACAGGAAAGAAATTTTTATACCAAAGTGTGCAGGTACCTATGACAAAAGCAACAGCATCATCTACGAAGCATTTTCTTTCCTCCATTTATTCAAGATCTATGACAGTGAAAAATATCCTATTACATAGGCATTCAAACCACCGAGAAAGATTATCAGCATTATAGTTCTTCCCACTTTCCCGAAATTGTAATTCAAACTTTTTTTTTTTTTTTTTTCGTGTAGGACCCAGCTGCTATGAATTCCAACCAGCTTAGACAGTTTCTAATGGGAATTAAACCTGACATGATAGCTAAACTTTCAGCACATATAATATCAGTCATAAATGAAGCATCAGTCACATATAAAACCTTACAATTGCCCTAAATATATGGCTTTTTGTGTCATTAGAACATTCCATTCCACCGGGTTTTATCAGCTAATTTACATGTACTGAGTGAAAAAGAGGAAGAGTCTAGTGAGATTGAATAAGCTGCTTTCAACAACTGGGTCCTACCAAAAGTTAATGACAGTTCCTTCAAAAGGCAAAAGGAAATAGAAAGTGCTACAGTTCTTATAGAAAACACAAACTAATGAATCAGTGCAAAACCACTTCAAGTGGTTAAGGGGAAAAATTTACATTTTCCAGCCATGCTGATTTAAATTCAAGAACCATTACTCTGCTTACTTCAATTATGAATTTGAGAGGAGCAGTTTATATTAAAACCTGCAGGTTTGTAAAAAGTAAAATAGTGCAAAAACCATGAAATATACTAAAAGCAAGCTTAAATGATCAGATTATCAGAAATCAGACTTAAAGACCCAGAGCCAAAATTTAGGTTGACATTTCTTACTTCTTCAGGTGGAATCCCACTAGAATTTCCACAATCTGAATGTAACCCCATGACTTATGTTTTCACTAAGAAAATTTAACATTTATCCAATTCTGATACCCAAATTATTAGCTCATCGAAGTCTGAGACCAATTTGAAATTAAGAATATATTTGTAATAGCTGCTTATGTCTCCTTTTGATTTTGCTCCAATGGGAAAGAGGTAGATGAATTTAAATCATACAAAACTTACTAAATAGTTCCCTTGTAAAATAAACAGAGTCACTGGTACAAAAAGTGAAGTACCGCAAAAACCATAAATATTGGGACAAAACTGCCTGAGCCAATATTGCAGACCCAGATTAGACTGCAGGGCCTGCAATGTTTGCCATTCTCCAGCAATGCTTAACACATCAACAGATAGTTAATTCTGGTAATTGATAAAGGTACCCCAACATTTACGATAATTCCAGTATATAGCACTACAAGCAGATCTAAGAATAAATGAGCCCGAGCATGCGGTAAGCCTAACTATTTTTAGGTCAAAAACTTGATTTTTTTGTTATTTCTCATAAAGGGATATTGTAAACAGTCTTTTAACTTTTGTTGAGAATTAAGAAAAGAATCTTTTTTTTGCCCCAAAATGTATGGCTTACCACAAGTTCTGATTAATATATACAAGAAACAACAATTTAGACAAACACAGTAAAGACACTCTAACTTCGCACTTAACAAATTCTTCAGATATGTGGCTACAAATGTAATTCTGCGCCATAAAAAGAAATGTGCTCCATCTTAATAAGAAATTTGAATTCAAACTCATGGTCGATGTATAGAAAATGTGTTGCTTTTTATGAAACATAAATAGAGCTGAACTTAGATGACCAGAAAGGATGCAGACCAGTTTGATCAGAGGCTGTAGACGTGGGGAAACCTGAAACCTTCCTTCTTAAAGAAGCGTCATGTTTATACTGTATGCCTAATAGATAACTGTGTACATGTATATGCTGTACACTGGCTATATCATTATATAGGATTATTTTGAGGACAAAAATTTAGCTTCTTATTTCTTCTTAAAATACAAAGAACTAACTGCATTGTCTCTAACTGAGCATTGGTATGGAACTGTGTGACTACTCAGCCTATGAATCAAAGTTTCTCATTATGCTGGTGAGATGTTTGCATAATTGGAAAACAAGGGTTAAAATTTCTGATCATCAAAATTTTTGTCAGAATGTTTTGACAATTCCTTTAAGTTTTCAATCACTCATAAGCCCTCCGAAAAATAAGTTTCTACATTCAAAACTCTGATCAGACTGAGCTGAAACCTAAGACTGGTATAATGCTTTTCTAGGGCAAAGCTGATTGCAAATGAAATAATAAATTTTAGAAGCATTCTAATGCAGCACTTAGATTTGTTTCAAAATATTTGCATTTTCTCTCTTCTTTTTGTGTTCAAATTTCTTTTCCTGGAACAACATGAAAAGCAAATAGATACCCTTCCAAGGGAGAACACTTTTGACAAAGAAGAAGTTGTCCCCCTTCTCATGTGCGGTTAAATCTAGATCCTGCTGGGAGCAAATTCTTGCTGGGAGCAAATTCTTTCCAATAATTCTTAAAACAAACGGGTGTCATCTCTTAAAGGAAACAATTTGCTCCTATGGGAGCAAATTGTTTCCTTTAAGAGATGATCCCCATTGAGAAGGGAGACAAAACTGAACATAAGAGTTGCTTCCCCTGAAAGTGCACCCATTCGGCTTAAATTTTTATCAATTTTTACTGGTACTTTGTGTTAAAACATGAAACATGTAAAGACTTACTAAGGTCTAAAGAACACAGAACAATATGAGAGTATGTATGTGTCATCGTCAACCTGACATAGAAATACATGTAATACATTACACAGGAAAATCTCTACTCTACACAAGTCCTGGGCACAGCTATTTATAACTTGTGGGAAGATTTAACAAATTATGGAATTTTTAAGCTCAAATTCTGAATTTTTTCAAAGATATCTTTAATATCCTGACATATATTTATCAATAACAAAAACTGAAACATGACCAATAAGTATTATGGACATGGAAAAGAAAATTTCTGCTGTTTCTGTTCATGTATGTTTGTGTTTTAACCATATGTTCATATGCACGAAAATGTATGACATAGTGAAATCTGTGTACACCGACATCGAAATGACATTATTTTGAGGTTGTATGCCTTCTGAATAGTACTAACATGTCCCGATTTTGTAATATTCTGACAATGAAACTGCAATTCATAATGTGTTTAAATGGAAATTTCTCTAATTCCTAAATCAGTTCACAGGTTCACTATGATAAAATTTGCTTACCCAAGTTTGGTAAAGACACCAATGTCTTTATTAAGTAACTAAAGTACATAAATTTTGATACAGCTATCATCAGGATACAAGGACACAGCACCTTACTGTCACGTTCTTGTGAAACTTGTACGATTTATGCCTGCTATTTTCAGTCAACTCTGTTTACGTGAAATTCATGCATGTAAGAAAAATACCAAATATAGCTTAACTGATACCAAATATAGCTCAAAGACTCCAGAACAAAATGATGACAAAACATGGACCTTGATCGAATTAATGCAAAAAAAATAAAATAAATAAAAATAAAAAACACTGAAACAAAATCTGTTCAGTATCATGTTAATTCCGCCCACAAACTACAAAACAGATGCGGCAATAATTACATAGCTATTTACATACATATTACAGCACTCCCGATAAGGAGAAAATTTGTCAATAAATTCAAGATAATTTCTGTCAATTTTATATATAACGATGTGTTGTGACCCCTCATTAGAATTGCCTTGCTAAGACAGTTCTAATGAGGGGTCACAACATATCTTTATTGAAAAACAAGGAAAATTATCCAAATTTTATTACCAAATAATTTTCTTATCTAGAGCGCCAACATTAATACATATTGATGAGGTATTGTGGTGTTTTAATATAATTTCTGTCAATATGATAAAATTATGCTGAAATATTAACAAGTCATGTCTTTACAAATATATAACTAACTTAAAAACCTCATAAAGACAATTATGAAAGTTAAAAGGTCAAAATTTTAAGACATGATAAAATATATTAAATACACGGTTACAACAGAATTATACTTATGATCAGAAAATGGCGGAAACAAATAAAAAACTGTAAAATTTTGAAAAAAACAAAATGCCAGAGTATCAAGACAGCAAAATATGGTAAAAATGATTACCGTAATGACCCTGAATATTCGTACGGACAGGTCTGAGCAAACATTGTAGTGGACCCAGATCAAACTGATCAAGGTCTACAACATTTGCCATTCACTAACCATCATTCGGATGCATTATGTAAAATCCATTTTCTAAGTATAGTTTAACAATAATTGTCTGACTTTTGGGTGTCTGAAATTTTAGGGTCATTATGGTGCTGCTCTGGAAACAGGACAAACAGTGGGGGTGAAATTTTAATGAGTTCCTTTTTGTTTACAAACAGGAGCTTCTGTAACTGTTTCTCTTGAGGAAATAAGAAAATTCACTGCTTTGCCAAAACTTGATCTCATCATTCTATTTTGTTTGCTCGTCACTATATGGTGTACAAAAAAGGGTCAATTGCATTATGCAGGTAGATGCACACATATCTGGAAGCAGTAAATCTGCAAGTACATCTGTAAATTCATAGGTACCTGCATTTAACCATATTGCACTCAGAATGCCCAAAACTCCATGGAGTTTTGGCCGTTCTGAGTGCAATAGGGTTAAAGACACACATGCACGTACAGCAGTAAATCTGCAGGCACAGCTTTAAATCTGCAGGTAAAGCTGTAAATCTGCAGATATAGCTGTTTATCTTTAAATCTGCAGGTACAGCTGTATAACTGTAAATCTGCAGGTACAGCTGTATCACTGTAAATCTGCAGGTACAGCTGTATCACTGTAAATCTGCAGGTATAGCTGTATCACTGTAAATCTGCAGGTACAGCTGTATCACTGTAAATCTGCAGGTATAGCTGTATCACTGTAAATCTGCAGGTATAGCTGTATGACTGTAAATCTGCAGGTACAGTTGCACATCTGCAGGTATAGCTGCTACTCTGCGGGTACAGTTGTGAATCTAAAGGTACAGCTGTGTAATTACCTGTAAATTTACAGTCCATCTATAAACACTGGTATTTATAGGTACATTGTATATATGTACATATAGGTGTACCTAAATTGTAAAGGTACCCTAATTTATTTCTGAAAAAAGGTGAAGAAAACAGTGCAGTAGCCCTTTACGATACGGGTATACCTGTATGGTGCCAATGACCCTTTTGACACACTAGGGGAGAGTCGGGTAACTTCGGACAGGCGGGGAAATTCGGACATACAATTGCAAACAGTGAAAATCCAGATTAGACGGCTCATGATGAGCCGTCTCATCAGGATTTTCTCTGTTTGGCCAGTTGATTTTTGTTTTAGTTCCAAACAACTGACATATAAAGGAAACAATGTCACTGTCCGAAATTACCCGCTGTCTGAAGTTATCCGACTCTCCCCTATATGCATCTGTAAGGTGAATTGTATCATATTTCTCTGGCATTTTTTCCAAGGTAATAGTCTTTTTTCCCTCAACACTATTAAATCAAATGACCATTTGCTGAAATACGACTAGAAACAAGAATTTTGCTATGAAACTTTGTGTAAACTTAAGAAAATCCCTGAAAGCTGTCTCACACAGACATTAAAACAATCTTAATAGTGGTATTAGAGCTCTATACAAGGAAAGGTTTCGATGATAAGTCTGTTCATCTATCAGAATTAAGTCCATATTTATGGATGTCACACCTACTCGGTTTAATGTAGTCTTCAGTTGTATGTGGATGGGTGGATTAGGGTCCTTCCAAAATAATCCCAAAAATCTAGATCCATCTTACGATGGATCTAGATTTTCAGGATTTTTTTGGAAGGGAAAAAGCACATGTCATAGTAGAATTTCACACAACTGACTTACATATTTGAGGTACTTTATGGAGAGAGATAACCCTGTCTTAGAGCCTAATAAATACTGAAGCCATTCAATTTACAAGGGTGGAAACTTTACCAGAGTAGCATTTGATTTTGTTGTCTCTAAGTTTAGCTACTCAAAAAGGAAAGAATTTGCTCTTTATATTTCCAGTTCAGAGTGGTGTCTCTTTGCATGGTACCCACACATCATAAAGGTTCAGAATCTGAATTTGCCAGAAATACATTGTGCCACTCATTGGCACAACTTTAGTGAAGGAATACACCATTTCACTGTAACTGTATTCGAGCCGCGACACGAGAAAACCAACAATGTGGTTGTGCGCCCAGCTAAGACTCTGATCAGCCTTGGTATCCGCCCAGTTTGATCAGACTCTTCGATTAGTGTTCAAAGGGTAGCTAAGGGTTTAATCTACCTCCATGCGGATAGCGAAGACTCTGATCAGACTGGGCGGATGCCCAGGCTGATCTGAGTCTGCGCTGGGCGCACAACCACTTTGTTGGTTTTCTCACGTCGCGGCTCATTCGTAAGCTCACAGTTTTGCAATTTTAGACATATTCATGGGTACTGAAGTTTCTAGGTTTGTTGCCTTTCAACTAACATTAAAACCCCTCCTTGTTTAGAGCTCCGAAAGCTTAACAAATCTGTAACAGAAAATCCAAAATGGCATCTTCCTTGCATGCTCAAAACCAATGCAAGTTTAAGACCTTCAGAAAAAGAGAGTTTAAGACCATTCAATCTTTTAACTTCTTGTGTCTCCATAAAACCATGATGTATGTTTTTGTTGACAAATTAAGGTTTCTGAGTACACTTTTGAGGGAAGCAACTCTGCCATTTTCAATATCACCTCCCTTCCTAATCCTTCCTCATGGGGGTCAACTCTTAAAAGGATAAAAAGAAGCTCCCCCAGGAGTGTATCTTTTCTCAATAAGAGCAGACCCCATTTTAGGAGGACTGTTAAGTCGTTTTGGGAAGCAAATAAGTCACAAAAGTTAATTCCCTTTGTAAAAATGGCAGAAAAATATCAAGTATTCTCCATTTCTGAAGCTCTTTGACAGCATCTTAGCTGCAAGCATAGAATAACTGAATGTATAAACAGATTTAAAATAGTAATAATTAAGTATATAACTAAGTTTTCTTTCTTGCCGTCAGTAAAACATTCCTGATTTTAACATAAAATTCCTGAACTGAAAACAATGCATGAGACTCATAGATAAGCTATGAAAATAGATCAACTTAATATTAAACCTCACCAAAAAGTTAACAGTGCTCAAAACATGTAACATCCTAAGAAACATTTAACAGGGAGAGTTTACAGGGCTCCTGAGGCCAGGCCCAGAGGTTATAGAACTTGAGAATAATCTCAAACTCAAAATAAAGCACACTGATTGGCTGCTTCCGAGCACGTGCTCGGAAGCAGCCAATCAGATTGCTTTATTTTGAGTTTGAGATTATTCTCAAGTTCTATAACCTGGAACCCTGAATTTGGGTGGAACCTTCAAAAATTGCACGGTCACCTCAATAAGGGAGAAACCTGTATTTAGCAGCCAACTTTTTTTGCATACAAAAGCAATGAACCTGTATTAGGTGATCATTCTGTCTTAAGGACCCACTTTTTATGCTTTCAATCCGTGACCTGACTATAATATATGATCACCTCTACAAAAGGTCAGTTGTCTTAGCAGCCAACTGAATTTCTTTCAAGGTCCCTTTAAACTAAAGTAAAATGCAAATGATCCTTTATTAAGTGATCAAACCGCCTTCAACAGCCACTTTTAAATCTCTGTAACAGCCAGCAAGCTTAAACAAGCATAAAATTGGCAGCTTTAAGGTGCCTGCTATGGGTAGGCTAAATGTATTGGTAAAAAAAAAAGGAAGTGTCTCCGGGTACGGTACCGTATCCCTAGACCCTGGGTCTCCAGGTACGGAACCGTACCCCGAGACTCTGTGTCTCCAGGTACGGTTCCGTACCTGGAGACAGTCCTATGTGGATTGGCTCCGGGTACGGCAGTAAGTTTTTAATACTATGTATTCAGTAGTTTTACCCATTTAATATATAGTTAATCCAGCAATTTTCTTAACTCCTTGTAAAAATTTCATTAAGTTGCCATCTTGCTAGGGAAAATTATGACGTAAGTCAGTCATTTGCGTTATTCTGACTGATGTACATGTACATAAACTGCGAAAAACACGGCCGAGGTGTGATTTTCGATCGCCCGCTAATTGGTCGCCGACAATGACTTCTGAAGAGTGCAAACAACTATCATCTCGTTATAATCTGTACAAATATTTATTAAAAATTATCCATCTTTTAACAATTCTGCGATAAGCAATGTAGACCCAAAACAGACGACTACAAAACGCATGCATCGTTTTTGAAAAAACTCGGACCAAAGACAACTCGCCTCACAAAAATCTCGGCCCAGTACAGCCCGCCCCATATTTTTTTAACTTACCACAAGTCAACTCGTCCCATATCATAAACTTGCCAAAAGTCAACTCGCATCAAATTATAAAAACTCGGCCCAGATTTATCATGAGTATCTTGCTCTTTAATTTTTAAATTCCACTGAAAATGTACCGTATGATTTCATGTATATGCACTGACAAAATAACAGTCCCTGACACACAACCTGAAAGGATTTACGGTAATTACGAGTGTCTTTGTAAATTTGGTTTTAGCCGCCCCCCCCCCCCCCCCCCCTCCCCCCCCCCACCCCCTCACCCCTAAAAAACAACAACAAAAAAAAATTAAATAAGAAAATAAAAAATAATAATCACTAACTTTGCAGAAAGACATATAATTGATTTAATGCACCTCAGTGGAACGTATCCATAGCCGCAGTACCGGGGCGCCATTTGTCCGTCCAATGAATAAAAACTGTTACTCATTGTTGAATTTCATTATTATTTTGGACAAAACAGGTGTGAAAGACGACAATTATTGGCGTGAGCGCGAAAACGTCATGTTCTTTTTTTATGCAAAATAAAAACATTTTTGGACCGCATTATCATTAATTATTTTCCCTAGGAAGATGGCGACTTAATGAAATTTTTACAAGGAGTAATTTTATCACTGGATTAACTATATATTAAATGGGTGAAACTACTGAATACATAGTACTGAAAACTTACTGCCGTACCCGGAGCCAATCCTCATAGGACTGGTACCTGGAGACCCAGAGTCTCGGGGTACGGTTCCGTACCTGGAGACCCAGGGTCTAGGGATACGGTACCGTACCCGGAGACACTTCCAAAAAAAAATGCACTTTTGACAATCTTAAAAAACTGGCCAATAGAGATGGATATGCTGAGAGGTGACCATTGAAAGAAGTTCCACTGTATATCAATTTCCGTAACTCAAAACATCTTGCTAGGAGACCTGTCTTCAACACGAGAAATATTTCACATATTAGCTATATATGGCAGTAAATCAGAAGACATCACGGGGACAAGACAATGCTACAAAGGGACAAGAAATTATATTGTTTACAAAAACCCTGATTATATATTTGTACAACAATAGATGCCTTAATTTCCTGAGGCTTTTACCAACATATACAAGTTTTGTTTTTCTAATGAGCTTTTCCATGACCCTGGCCACCATTTTCTTCTCACAATGCACTTTGTTCCCACAATGCACTTGATTTTGATTTCTTCTTCCTTCCTCTCTGGCATCACCTCAATAGTCCACCATTAAAGAAAAAAAAGCATTTCAAAACTTCCCTGACAGTAACAAAACATTTCACTAAATGCATGAATCCATCAATCTACTACTGAGCTCAGGCTAAGGGGAGTACTGGTATAGTTTCTCATGCCTCCACAAGAATATGGTATGTAGCATCCAGAGGTCCAGATATGAGTAAGTTCTGAGGATCATTAAAGGTGAAAGGTGCTCCATCAGGGGAAGAAACCCTGAAACCCTGCTTTTATCAGTTTTGATAGGTCTATTCTTAAGGATAAGAATTTGCTGTGCTTCGAGCAAATTCTTTCCTTTAAGGATAGACCCCCATCTGGAGGCATTTTACAAGACATAGAAGTGAACCCTTACACCTTAATTTGAGATAATTTCTATTCAAAGTCAATGAAAACAATTTTTTGTTCTCCTTCATTAGAATTGCCTTGACAAGATAAAAGTGCCTGGACAAGGCAGATCTAATGAGGGCTCACAACCTATGTTTTAGATGAGAAAACTTAGAATTATCCTCAAATTTCTACCTTTTCTGGAGCTCTGGCCATCCCAATAATCTTTTAGGGACAGCTTTATGGTGAACAGGTACACTTTCCCCCATTTTTACAAAGGCAAATAACTTTTGTGACTTCCTGTTTGCTTCCCTAGATGATGTATTTCCAACAGGGGTCAACTCTTACAGATATGAGCGCTATTGAGAAGGGGGGGGGGGGGGGGGGGGGGCAAAAATGAAAATGGCAGAGTTGCTTCCCTTACAAGTGTACCTATTCATCTGAATGAAGTGGCAGAACAAATTTTCATCATGTTAGAATCAGCTCCTGAAGAAATTTTTTGAAACCTCTCCAAGAAAATTCTAGAACCAGAGATGGTTTTAGAATTTTTCCGAGGAGATGATTCCAGTGAGACACCGTAACATGTTTAACAGAGCAAAATGAAAATCTGTGAGAAATCTGATCAAATACTCTCTTTAACTGGAGCTCCTAGCCTTCCCGCTAACGCAAATGCTCCGACAAATGCAGAGCAAAATAAACCCGATCATAACAATCTTCCCCACAAACAAGACACACGAATGGCCTGGAAAAATCCTGTAAGTGAAGTTTGCTATGAATTCTATACATTGCGTATTCAGAAAAATAACATTCGCAGTGAAAACACTTAAACATCCTTCCTGAGCTTATAAGCGATGAAATTGTCTCCAGTGAATAATCTTTAACAGATGAAACGGACAGAGCCGGAGAGGCGGAGTCAACATTTGATGGACGCTGTGTAGGCGATGTTACAATGTACGGCGTAACTGCCATATTTTGCGGAGACTTGGGAATGGGCGTGGTCGAAGATGTGCTTGGTTCAGGCCCTGAAGGTGGTTCAGATGGCATTGTTGAGGTTTCTATTGATGTTTCTTCTTTCCTGGTCTTGCAGCATGTATGCACCTGCACTCCTACATCTCGCATTCCAAATTTACCTGATGCGGAGTACAGCCTGCGATGGTTCTCTGAGCCACTGAGAGATCTAGAGCGAGATCTTGAGCGCTCCGCCGACATGTTAGAGAAGCTTGACTGTTCGCTGTTTTGGTCGGGAGCTTTCTGCAAGCTGAGGTTTAGCGCATCTAGCTGCTGAGGTGGCGTATGACTAGAAGCCGAATAGCCCATAGTGTGAGGTAAGTGTTGTAGGTATGAGGTAGATGAAGAGAGAGAAGAATAGAGCCCCGGCGGAGCTATCTGTCCAAGGCTAGCGTACAGCGGGTGGTGGTACAAGCTCGCACGCGTACTATGAGAAGACGTCGGCGAAATGGTAGAATCGAGGTAGTTAGTATCAACGACGTTCCCATGACCCAGTTGTGTGGAGCTGCTTGAGGTGATAGTGGCAATGCCTTCTGTGCCATTTGAGGTAGTTGTAGTATCTAGTTTGCCGCCGCTGACCGATTTATTCCCCTGGGCAGACTTTGAACCTGTCCCATAGTTGGATTTTACAAACAAGTCCCAGACTGAATCAGCGATGATGCCATGTCGACGAGCATGTCGGCGGAGGGTCGATCCACGTGTAAACTTGGCTCCACAGACTTTACAACAGAATGGTTTGACTCCTGTGTGTAACTTGATGTGTGACTTCATGTTGTTCTTGTAACCAAATCGTTTGGCACAGATTGGACAAGAATATGGTTTCTGTGCCTCGTGTGATTTGAGATGATAGCGCATGTATCCCTTTGGAAAGTCACGTCCACATTCTGTGCACATCTCCATTTCTTGCTGCGACATCACATCAATGCCATCTGACTCTGTACCTCCTCCAGGGTCCCCATTGTAATCTTGCATACTAGTGTCTTGTCCGTCAATATCAACATCTTTTGCTGCTCCGTAGTTCAGCGGGACATCCGGCATATACAGCAGTGACTCCCGCTCCATTCGAGGTAGATTATGCGAATAAAGGTGCGTCTTCAACTCCATTTGTGTCAATGAGGCTTTTCCACAATGGCGGCAGAGCCATGGACCTTCTTGATGCCAGCGTCGCATGTGTAGTTTTAAGCTGTACTTTCTTGTAAAAGAAGATCCACATACTGCACAAATATGCGTAGTATCCACTCCATTATGGGTTTTTTCATGTGCAATGCGTAGTGCCGACTTTGCAAATCTCTGACCACAAAATTTGCAGCAGTACGGCCTAAATTTTGTATGAATTTGTTCGTGAAGATGCAGCTTCCCTGAACTTTCAAAACATTTCCCACAAATTCCACATTTGTGACTGCCGATAACTTTGTGTTCCTTGTCAGCCAGCTCATTAGTAATTTCTCCACTTTCTACATTACCAAAGTCATCTTTGTTCCTTTCAACAATATGACCATCCCCTATGACATCAGGAACTTCCATTCTGTTATCAATTGCATCGTTCGAATCATTCTCTGCCGTTAAATCAATCTTATAGCCTACATGTGGTGGCCGAGACAACATTTCTTGCCTCCTGAGAGATGAAATGGATGGCAGCTGCCCTCTGTTTATATCCAACTCCGAATCTGATTGCACTTTATAATGTTCACGTATATAGTCATTGTTTAACACTGAGGTAACCTGTTCACCATCTTTGAGTCTGACTGAGGTATGTGATGGTGATTTAGTCAAGTCCATGCCTGATGCGTAACCAGGCGACAAGTTCAAACTAGGCTCAAGTTTATGTCCCGAACCTGCAGACTCTGGCGAAAACCGTAAACGATTTTCAGTTGATTCCTGAGCAAGGGATTGTTTACGATCAGAATAAGAAGACATTACACTGCCTTCTGATTCATGAGGCTCCTGTTTAACAATAACACTAGTCTGATACCCGCTTAAAAGATCTCCGCTAACCCGTTTTTCACTTACAGGCGGCGACTTCAACACTGAGGTAGCTAATTCCTGAGGATCATTTGATCGTCCCATTCCTGATAATGATGGTGCCAGGGTTTGACCCTGGCCTGTGTAAGAGTGTGATGTTAACTCCGCCCCTCGCACGCGAGATTGCAGAGATGACCCTGAGTTATCGTCCCCCATGTAACTCGATACTGCAGCACGGAGAAGAGGACAACGCTTCTCATGGTAGCGCCGTGTTGTTGACCGCGTAAAAACCTTTCCACAGTAGCTGCAGGTTCGAGATTTCCGAGGATACCCGTTTGAAGTGAACTGATAGACGTCCCCTTGATAGCCATAGTTTGGCATGGGGACACCGCTGATGCCATAAGGAAATGAGTCTTTATGTCGATTGAAGACTGGTGCAGGACTTGCGTATGATTTCTTCCCATCCTGAATTTTTGAGGATGGAGAAGTTGTACTATGACCATTGCTAAATGAGGCATGTGAGGGTGATAGACTGGTTGAGAGGCTTCCTGAGTAAATCGAGTTCGATAAAGCTTGACTGGTTCCAGAGTACAGTGATGTTGTCAGTGCCTGCCCTGTAATGAATGGGGACCCAAGCCCATACGCAGACACCAGACTACTTGCATTTTGAAGAAAACTTTGAGCAGAATGAAATGTTTTTCCTGATAGATCCATGACTGAGGTATATTTCTATAAGTTAATATTATAAATCTGTACATGTGATTATTACACTCTTTCTTTAAACACCCGTTGTTCCGTACCTGCAACGACACGCAAAAAGGAAGAATATTAGAAACATGTATTTAAGACTATATATGAGACGTGACACGAGAAAACCAACAAAGTGGTTGTGCGCCCACTGCAGACTCATATCAGCCTGGGCAACTGCCCAGTCTGATCAGAGTCTTCCCTTAGCGCTTAAAGAAAAGATAAGGGTCTAAGCTACCTTCATGCGGACAGCGAACTCTGATCAGACTGGGCACATGCCCAGGCTGATCTGAGTCTGCGCTGGGTGCACAACCACTTTGTCATGGCTCATATAAAGGAGTATGGATACGTCAGCATATTGCCACCACATTTCACAATTGTATTTGCTTCCTGGATAGGCTACAGCCATTTCCAAGTGAGGCAACTCTTACAGGAAAGAATTTGCTCTGTAAGAGAGCAAATTCTCTCCTTCAAGAGTAACCCACTAATAAGAAGGGAGGTAAACAAATTGATATCATAGTGATATCCCTTGGAAAAGTATCCAGTTATCCTAACTGTCATGTTTTTCAGCAATTTTTCTCAAATTTTCAAAATGAGACAACTTTTGTGACTTTCTGTTTGCCTCCCTTGATTACGAAGCCTTTCGAAAAGGGGTCTACTTTTAAAGGGAAAACCCCATCTTGTAGCAGAATTTTATAAGACTAAATTTAGATATTTTGGGTCACTCCAGGGAGGTGAAACCCAGGTTTTATAGCCAAATAAACATGGCACCTGAGTCCCCCCCCGAAGTCCTTTTCAGTTGGAATCACAATTTTTTTTCTGAGACAGACATGCACTGGGATTTCCTTACATGACAACGATCAACCATGGGATTAATGTTTGCCAATAATTTACAGTCATTAACTTATTTCTGCCGTCTGAAAATTATGAAAAGGAGTTCAATTTCATATAATGAGATAGGATTTCCTGTCTTCCGAGTTTTTATTAGACATGTACAACATGAATTTATGGTTTTCTTATGAATTTTGCTTCTGCCAGTTGCTTATTAATTGTTACTGAAATCCAAACCTGAAAATGATGAAAATATTGTTTAAAATGTCACAATTGCCACACTAGGCTTTCATCAACGGTAGGTTTTAGGTAGATGGGTACTATATGGGGAAGAAATAATTCTGCACTGTCAATTTGGCCTCCTTTCTTGATGGGGTTGGTTGGTTGGTTAGTTGTTTTGGGCTTAACAGCCCTTTAAGACAGTATTTCAGTCTATATCAGGCCGTCTCCCAGAGACAGGAAGAAAGAAAAGAGAAATGAGACGACAGAAAAAAAAAATCCAAACCCCTCCCGCACCTACTGCAAGCATAGTAGGCCCTTGCCCTACTTTTATCCAAATAAGTAGGATGCCCTGGCACTGGAAGTTGTAATCAGCACCATCACCCGACCACCACACCCTCTCTGAAAGACAAAAATTTATTCCCTCAGGAACGAATTATTTTCCTTTAAGAGCAGACTCCATTAATTGGTATTTTTTTACCTAGAAGGCAAGCACATATTGCCCTTAGAAAGAGATGGGAGAAAAACATTGAGGTATATCCACAGACCTTCAGTTCACTGTTTCTGAGATGCTTACAATCATATTTACCGACCGTACCCCTTTTTTGATTAGCGAACTTGTCCAGCCTTATCATTTGAATAAGTCCATTTCTAGTTTTAGGGGTTTCCGGTGAATGTTTTCATTTTTATTGTATTTTGCCTAAACACTCCTGTAAGCAAACTGTGTAGACCCTGATCAGTCATCATATCCTGCGGCATCTGAACTGGGTCTGCACTGTTTGCATTATGTCCACCAAATGGGTTTCCAATCTAATAAGGGTTAAGAGCTCCATTAGCTTATTGGGGCAAGCACTGGCATCTGGGTTAATATCTTGTTGGAGGAGGGATTCTTTCCACTGCAAAAGGATTGTCAGTGGAAATAGTCTTTCATTGGCTCCAATGACTGAAATACTGTTGATGGGGCCATAAACCAGCCAAGTCATCCATCCATACCTTCACACTTGGATATTTTGTCAGTTAATTTTATTGTAAACAATCTTTGTTCAGTATGGTCAGTCTGAACTGGGTCTGCACTGTTTGTTCAGATACATCTGTCTCAACATTTAGCCCTTAACCCATTGCATTCTGGGTATTTTTGTCGTCTGCTGAAATTGTCATCTGCATCAAAAATCAAGAATATTTTGACAATATTGGTCTAACTAACTCTCGTAGAAATTGATGTCTAGGCTGCAAACAGTTTGGATCTCAGATCAGGCCCCATGTTTGTGGGGCCTGATCCGGATCCAAACTGTTTGCCCAGATACCCCTAAAGAGGTATCCCGGATGGAATGGGTTAAAGCACCAAAAAAGGCAGATGACAAAACTGGGTCATCAAAATTTCAAAAAATGTTTCCTCCAAACTGACAGTATCCCATTCAAAATTAAAAGACAAGAGGGCAAATAATTGAGTCACTTCATCTGGATCTACACAATTTCCAAATTCAACAACTTTTAATTTTTGGCACTTATGTATTGGCACAATGGCACTGACTTCCTGAAGCCATCTGTTACCAATCATTGCCTGTAATTGCAGAATATTCTGATGCTGTTTCTTTATGAGCCATTACTCGCATTTTGCATACATTTTCAATGAACATGTTTTCTTTTTCTTTTTGTGGTAAGTACCAAGGCCACTTTTCAGCAACAGCAAAATTCTACCCACGGAGGCTATATATATAGCATTTTTGTTGTAATTCTGAAGTAATTTGAGCCACAACATAAGAAAACCAACAAAGTGGCATGTTTGCCCAGTGAAGATTCAGATCAGCCTGGGCAACTGCCCAGTCTGATCAGAGTCTTTGCTGTCCACATGGAACTAGCTTAGACCCTTAGCTACTCTTTCATCGCACAGCAAAGACTCTGATCAGACTGGGCAGATGCCCAGGCTGATCTGAGTCTGAGCTGGCCACACAACCACTTTGTTGGTTTTCTCATGCCGTGGCTCATTTACTGCTGCACAACTGCCCACATATGTACATAAAGGTTCTCCAAAGCCTAGGAGCAGTATAGGAGCAGTGGGTGTTAGAGGTCCACTGTATCTTGGGCACAACATATGAAAAACAGACTCTATCTCTTGCCTTCTCTGATTCACAGGGTATAATCGATTCCGCTAATTTTCGCTTCCTGCAGAGACTGTACATCAAATTTGGCTTCTGCCGAGACTGTCCGTGAACTCTTGCTTCCTGCAGAGACTACTGTCCTCGAACATTGGCTTCCTGCCGAGACTGTCCGCGTGACTCTGCTTCCTGCCGAGAGCCTCGGCAGGAAGCAGAGTCACGCGGACAGTCTCGGCAGGAAGCCATTTATCATGTACAGAAGTCTCGGCAGGAAGCAAGAGTTCGTGGACAGTCTCGGTGGAAGCCAAATATGATGTACAGTCTCTGCAGGAAGCGAAAATTAGCGGAATCGATTATACCCTGTGTGATTGGAAAAAGGTACTCATTTACTGCTAGGTTAAGAGAAAATTTTCAGTCACTATAGCTGACCCATTGGGGATTCAAACCCATAACCTTTTGCACTATGGGCTAGTGCAGCTAACTGCTTGATCAAGAGCCTTTCTACAGACAGACACACAGACAAACATTTAAACAGACACTAACAGGTTAGTGTGGGAACTAGCCAGAATTTGATCAGTTCCCAGAAAACATAAACAGACATCACGCAGAGCCCTAGATAAGAGAGAGTATTTGGTGATAATTAGGGATAATTTTTGTTAATTCTGGATACAAACGTATGTTGTGACCTCTCATCTAAACCGTCTCGACGAGACAGTTAAGCTGAGGGGTCACAACATATGGTTTCAATGAGAAATGAAGAAAATTATCCCTCAATTATCATCAAATACCCCTCTTATCTGGAGCTCTGACTGAAGTGGCACAAGAATGTACAGTCTGTGAAACAATATAAACAAATAGGTCATGTGCTGATATTTATAGGTAGTCCAGACATGCAGGGGAGGTCAGTGAACCTGGCTGCCCATCATTATAGCAGCAAACTGGACATTCAGATCAGAGCTTCAAATAGAGTGGAATTTGGAGGATAACTAGAAGTAATCAATGTACACTTAACTCTGGATATCTCAAAAGTCGAAAAATATTCCAAACTCCTGATATCTCAAAGTAAATTTTCTGGTCGCAGAAAATTTACTTTGAGGTATCAGTAGTTGAAATAACAGGAGTTGAAATGTAAATCAAAGTAGGGATTGAGTCCAACCTGTTTTCTTTGAGATATCAGTGTTTGAGATATTGAGATTTTCATATTTCACAATGAAAACAAAATTTATGTTAATGTGATGTTGCAAGAACTAATAGCCAAAATGTTGCCTCCCTGAATAACCTTTGTAGCATTAACTTGTAAGTTTTGTAAGAGTTTTGCACCTTGACCTATGCTGGTGCAATATGAAACTGCACTGGGTTTGTATACTGGACAAATTAAGCCAGAACCTGAACTGTCAGTAAACAGGCTGTCAAAAATTAAAGAATGTTGGTTGGTTGGTTGATTTGATGCTTAACGTCCACAGTAAACAACTAAGGTCATGTCGGGACGGTCAGTTAACCTAACCACACTATTCCTGGGCAGGCTTAGACCTCCTAAGCGGTTAACCAGTACTAAGTGCACATACTTTCGCCAGTAACTGACAACTGCCCTTCTTGAATCAGCGGAAGGAGAAACGAAAGTATGTGGCCAGACCGGGATTCGAACCCAGGACCTCTGACTTACGAGTCAGGTGCCCTACCGATTGCGCTACCCGGCCCGGCTAATTAAAGAATGAAAGAACCGTTCTGGAATTTGTAAAGTGGTAGGGTAAGTCGGGTAAATTTGGACAGCAGGTAAATTCGTACAGTGATATTTCCTTCATATGTCAGTTGTTTGGAATAAAAAACAAAAATAACTGAGCAAACAGTGAAAATCCCGATGAGACGGCTCATTATGGGCCATCTCATCTGGATTTTCACTGTTTGCAATGGTATGTCCGAATTTACCCGCTGTCCCAATTTACCCGACTCGACCCTATAGCAAATTTAAATAAATTTGTTATATTGAAGGACAAAATCAGTCTCAACTCAAAATTTGTTTATTTTCCTTTTTCCACCGTTTATGGTAAAAACTTATTATGAGGTGCACATAGCCTACAACCAGACTGACCTAATGGACTGAACTGACAAAACCTGGACAAGGTCACAAAAATGTCACAGTGACCACAACTGCTACTTACTAACCACAAGTATGTTATATTTCTTATTTTGTCTAGGATAAAAGTATTTTGGAGAGCAAATTTGCTTCACCACAAGAATTCTGCAGAATGCGGTGTCTCGCGAGTGTAAACAGAAAACTCTACAAAAGTATACATCTCCACCGCTGCCAACATTGAGTGGGGGAGGGGGGGGGGGGGGAGATTTCACAGAGAGGGGACATTTACTTGAAGAAATACAGTACAGTAGTATATAAGGTTTGAAGCAGCTACAATTTACGCATCTCCGTTAAACTGTACCACTAATAATAGTTTCATCAGCTTCATTAAGTTGAACTTGTATTAAAAGCAATCAATATTAATTAGCAATATAATGATGCTCGGTTGCACCCTGTTCCAATCAGCAATTTTCTCTTCACTGCTTTTACTAGCATGTGAATTGATTAGTTAAGCTTTTTGATCTCAACTTGACCCGTGTCATGAAAATAAACGGCTATTGCCATGGCTGCGCGAACACAGAACTCAGATCAGACTGCACATCTGTGCAGTCTGATCAGATTCTTCAGTGTTCGCATCAACAGTTAATGGAATGCCAGAGAGCCAAATATACAGAAGAATGATTGTCAGATCCGTCCACACCTTGACATGCTTCTCTGTGTTGGCTAATCATGCCATAGGGCCTTTTTGGACTTTTGCCGTTTTTGGGGGTTTTTTCAAGTAGTGACAAATATTGTACTGTATATGGCACTTAATACTCTTTATTTCTTCCAACAGACACTCAGTGACTGAATTCCTCTCTAATAAATGCACCCACTCACCTATTGTGTGAAAAAGTGGGCAGACTTCTACAAAGTTTGTTATTAATTGCCCACATCTTGTCTCAAGTGTCATGTAATGTTCCTGGTGCATTAAGTAAAAACATGATTTCGATTCGTGGAATGCGGGTGTCTCACTCGTCTGCACAATGTCACAAAACAGAGACAAACTAGAAAACTAGACGCAAAGTTTATGCCAGCACCACCACGAATGATGACAACACCAGAATAACCATGTCTCGCTTCTGTTAGTTGCAGGTGAGACAAAAAAAAGGTGAACAGGCCCAGAGGTTATAAAACTTGAGTACATTCTCAAACCCAAAATAAAGCACACTGATTGGCTGCTTCCGTGACCATGCTCGGAAGCAGCCAATCAGTGTGCTTTATTTTGAGTTTGAGATTATTCTCTCGTTTTATAACCTCGAACCCAGGTTAATATTAAGTTCCCATAGCCTTCTCACTGAAACAGAATATAATATTTTCCCTGTGTACTTTTTGTAATATATGCAAAGGTAGAGGATGAATTTCATTTTGTATTGGTATGTCCTCATTATATTAAAAAGTATTAGAAAATATTTTAACTTATTTTAACTTATGAACATGCACCATAAATTGGCAGAAAAATCAGTATATTATCATTACTCGTATTGCAAATTTATCATGGTTTACAGTATTAGAGTCTTCTTCTGGAATAAAACATAATCAATTGATATTTCTGTCTTCTGTTTACTCGGACTTGCAAATTAACACACTCTTGTCTTGTGCAGAGTGCATTAATTGACATATTTTCTCAAGGCCAGCCTTGAAAATTCAATAGAATTGGAAGATTGCTTGATTTTTGCCTAACAGTTACCGTAAAAATTCTGAAAATCAAAACGCTTAAAAAAAATACCGCAACTGGCTTAAATGTGGAACAGCTTTATTCTTCAATGTAGTAATGTGTCCATAAGCAGCAGATGGAAGGGCAAACAGTGTAAACCATGAACAGACTGCTCCTTTTTAGGAGCAGTCTGATCTTGGTCTGCAATGTTTGTTTGGCCCTATCTGTTTCAAGAATTTTAACAGAATAGTATGAACCCAATCCTGAATTAAGTGACTGGATATATCTCCAAGGGAGGTCACACTATCTGGATGTATTGGTCTCTCTTCCCACACTGGCCACTCCTTTAAGGTCAAGAATACGTAAATGGCTCATACATAGAATTTTTTTAAATTTTGCACAGGGGTGCATTTTCATGTGTTACATCGAACTGTGCCATAAAAAAGATAGGTCACCGACTTCGTTTAGTCGCTAGATCAGATTGAAAAACATGAAATTTTGAGGCCGTTTCCATTGACGGCAATGGGAATGCGATGAAAAAAACTCAGATTTTGAAATTTAAACGTACACAGCTTGTTTACCAGTACATAGATTTTTTTCAAAAACTGATATTTTATGTCACAGAATCTGTCGATTAAAATAAGGTAAGAAAAGTCCTTGACTACCGAGCTCGTTTTTCAAGTAGCGCTTGTTAAGCAAGCATAGGTATGTATAAATTTACGCCATTCCGCGACGTCATTTATAAGCGACGTTGCAGTCGTTTACTGGCGACGTAATAAGACATGCTAAGAGCGTTATGAGAATACGGAAAGATGAGGACTAATAGGGTTCTCATTATGAATGCCTTAAGTTTCGTTCACACGGGCAAAGTTTCTGTGACAAAGAAGGGTTGGAAAAGTAAAATTTGCTTGTGTGAATGAAAAAATATGCCACATTTTCATTGCCAAATACATATGGTAAAGTTTTTATGACAAACAAAATTTGTCAGTGTGAACAGAAAATTTGCCATAGCATATGTAACAAAGAAACTAGCTATGGAGATAAGCACAGAAAACTTTGCTCATAATCAAATCGGTGTGATTTTAAACAAAGTATATTTAACAAAGAAAAGGTGGCATGGTTGGCCGTTCACACGGGCAAAGTTTATTTGTCCAGGTAACCTTGACGAATAATGTTCGATCATGTGAACACGGCAGCAAATATTTCCTTGCCAAAGTTAATTTGACAAAGATTCCATGCCAAATTTTTCTTTAACAAATAATTTGCTCCGTGTTAACGCAAAATGTTTGGCAAACTTTCTTTGTTAGAGATTCTGTGACAAAGAAACTTTTGTGGCGTAAACGAGGCTTAAGTGAAAGAATTTTTTACAGACACTCTTAGCCAAAAATTAATAAAAACTGCAAGCATACTTCTACAGTAATATGGTTATTGCAGCCGACACGACTGAGCCGCATAAACAACTGCGTTACCCTAAATCACAAAAATGTGCAGTGCCATGATAAAATGGGTTCTTTGGGGCATATACGGACAGTGGAAGCTCAGATCAGTGTGCGCACCCGCCCAACCTGACCAGAGCCTTTGTTGTCCTCTGGTACAATGATTCCGTGAAGAACAGCGAAGAGATTTACTAGTCTGTGCATATGCGCAGGCTGATCTATGTGCATGTATCATAATTTCTGACGACTCGTGTTCTGTCGGTGTGGCTCATGGTAGTCAGATAAAATTGACCTTTGGACAGTATTTCTGTCATATCGAGATGATGGTAAGTTACAAGGTCAGCTTCCAAATCCACTGTCGGTGGGATAGGTAAAGATAAAGACTTCTTGTAGCCTAGTGGCCATAGGGGAGGTGTGAGTTAGAGGCCTGCTGTATCTTTGGCAACGGCATACAACAAGTGGAAGAAATATTGTATCATTCTTATTTTGTAATCAAAACAAAATTTTCGATGTCCAGAAAGGATATGTGATAATATGTGTATTAAAATCGCAAAAATCGGCATTATAATAAATATTAAATTCCCATCCCATAAAGCTCTAAAATCAGCTGGCATACATTTACTTGGTTTATTAATCATTTCGGATGCGCAATCCCACCGGCGCCGCGGACGTTCGGTTATGACGCAGACGGTTGCGGGTTCGAATCCTGAGTCGGCCAGCTAGCGACTGGAAAAGTCTCTTTGTCAAGCCAGCAGTAAATAGGTAGCTTTTTTAAATCAGGAAAGGATAACGCAGCGAAAGGGAAATGATGGGTTCCGCCTTTCATATGTGTGTCTGAAAAGTCCTTTGAGCCCTGAAAGCAGGGAGGGAACATGTAACCGGCCAGCCTTAAATTGTTACACACATGAAACTCTGGCTGTGTGTCAGTCACCCTCTCTCTCTCTCTCTCTCTCTCTCTCTCTCTCTCTTTGTCAGTCTCTCTCTCTCTCTCTCTCTCTCTCTCATTAATAAATTTATTAATACACTTATGTTGATAAAATATCTTCAAACATACAGGGAAAAAAAGAACATTGCAATATCAGCAAAGGGCTTGAATAAACAATGACAACAACTCCGTTTTCCCCATGTTTGACGTTATTATTGAATGTCCTATGGGGCCGCCATATTGAAAATTACACTGACTAGGATGTATTTCGTGACGTTACGTCCTTCGCGACGCACGTAATTAATTGCGCCAGTCATTTACGTATTCTTGACCTTAAGATGAACCGAAAATGGAGAAGGAATGGGCCAGCAACGAAAACACAAACTGAGAAAGAGGAAGTAACTCAAATTGTGTGACTGCAAGAGTTGTATGAAAAATAAAGTTTCCTGAAAATATCTTTCATGGCTCAGTTATGGGCTGGACAAGACTCATGAAAGAAGGACAGATCCAGCACCCATGAAAAATGATGAAGATCTTAAAGAAAGACTGTTTCATGAGCCTTATTAACTTGATCATGTTTGACATCCCGCCAAAATGTAGGTCAAGCAGACATTGGGTATCATCAAAAGCCATGGTGGAGATACAGACTGAAGTGCTGCAGCATTTAAGGTCAGTTAATACACCCCCATGTTTTTTCTGCAATTTTTTTCCATAGAAAAACAACTGTGACTTCTGATTTACCCCTGCATGAAGAAGACCTCCAAAAGGCTACCCTCAGAGGAATTCACGAAGCAAATTCTTTTCTTTAAGAAATGTCCCCACCCCCACCCCATGGAATGCATGGAGACAACTTTTCTTGGTAAGCATTCCCAGCCCTCTTTCTGATGAGTAGGTATTCAAGGACGACCTTCCCCTCCCCCCCCCCCCCCCCCCCCCCCCTCCCCCAACTTTCTGACGAATGGATATTCGGTGAGAGGTAACTTGCCATTTTCATTTTTGTTTCTTTCGATCTTAAAGAGAGTTGACCCTTTTGTCGAAAAGCTGCATCGCAGAGGTATCGCTCGGCTCTGTCAGAAAGTATCTTTCATTCTGATATGGCTTTGAATCTATTATGGCCTTTCATCTGGAAATTAATTGCAGCATTGCATGTCTATTGTTAGACAATCAATGATAAATATCTTGCTTTTTCAAAATAAAATAAAAGAATATGGATATTTATAGAATGTAGTGTTCTAGGAAACAGACAAGAGCAGGTGAATGGGGCTCTTGATTCTCAGACCATCTCATCTTTCTGACAATTTAAGTAGTTGTTCCCTTAATTTATAGATGCATTGTTTGTCTGTTTACCTGTATGTGCATGCTCTTATGCCACCTGCATGTGGCCTGAGTTTTACAAAAATAAAATAATGTTCTGTATAGGAGCCCCAGTAGCTTGGTGGTTAAGCGCTGGCCTGCTGATCTAGCAATTACTGGTTCCATTCCCGCTGGAGGTGGAAATCTTTTCAACCGTACAATAATCTGTCCGATGGGGTGATCCCATCAAAACAACCCAAAAATCTAGAGATGTCTTTTTAGATGGATCCAGCAGATCTTTTAATTGTTGGGAAAGGAAAACCCCATCTTACCGTAGAATTTCATGGTACAATTAGATATTTGAGGGAAACCCCATCTTAAAGCCAAATAAATATGGGATGCTATGTAAGGAAGATGAAAGCTTTAAGAAAGTGAATTAAATCAATATTAATTATGTCAGCATGTCAGAAATGACATTTTAGACCAGATTTATGTTTTATTTTCCTGGTGTTTCCTGCACTGATTGATCAGCTGTTGCCCTACTTCCCTTTTTAATGAAAATGGGACTGGTCAGGAAAGTACAAGTTTTTCCTTAGGGTACCTCCTGTTCCTTTTATAGTTGAAAATTCATTTCCATTTGTGGTGTTTTAGGTGCTAACAGACAATAAGGATGCAATTTTACGCCCTTTTCAACAGCATTTCAGTCATATCAAGATGATGGTAGGATGACAATGAAAGGCTGTGTGATATGGAGAGAGACAGGCAAAACAGAATAAATAGCTTTGTTTTCCATAGTAAATCTCAGCACATCCCCTCACAAGGGAACCCCCAAACTTTGCACCAAAAACAGAGTTCTTCACCCCTGTTTGGCCATTGGGGATGGATAGTCCCATTTATGTGGAGCTGGTGTGTCCATCCATCTGTTTACAGTACGTCACATCTTGGAGTTTGTGTGGCCTTTGAGTTATCACCACACAGCCACAACCCATTTCTACTTTAAGTTTCCATTAATCTAGGTCAAAATGACCTATTTTTTGCAAAATCAATACCGTTCTGCCCTGTACCTCAATATGCCATAGCCAATATTGTGCACATGGATGTCTGCTGCCCGACAAAGATCAGTATTCACTCCTTGCATTTTTTTGGCCAGTTTGAGCAAACAACACCTCCCCGTATATGCCTTTATGAGTGGCGTTATACGAGATATGATCTCTAAACAGGAATAGAAGCTCAGTGATCCAGATCTGACAACCAGAATGGGGGCTAAACTGGGATGGATGGATGGATGGATGGATGACTTGTGACTTTATATCCTTTACAACAGTATTTCAGTCATATCAGGGCAATGGGAGGGTAATAATAAAAGGTTGCGTACAATGGAACCCCATTTATGCTCGAAAAAATTTTCATTTCAAGTGGGGGTCTAACCATCAGCAGGCCAGGGCTTAACTGGGAATCAGTTACAACCATCTTTCTTGAAATGCACTAAGCTGGTCCCCGAAGCGCTCCAAGATGATCTAACTGCTTGGTAATGCATAGAAAAAATGGCCAACAGTGTAGACCCTGTAAGACTACTCCTCAGGCACTACTGTCCCAAGAATTAGGGTCACTATAGCAAGCTACTAAGCCAAGGTGACCTTGCAACCTTAATTGCTTGGATGACCTCAATTAGTAGTTCATGTGCAGCTCTGTCTATATGCAGGACTAATTAACCTAAATTACTGAGGTCTATTTTTGTTTACCTCTTAATCATAGTCTACCATAAACACTCTAATTAACACATCCCAACCATGAAATTTCAGTATTGACCACAGGAGTATTCTGATCAGAGTGTGCAGTTTTGTCATTCTGCTAGCACTAGTAATATAAACTGAAGGGTATCCATGTCTGAGTTAGCGGACTGGGTTCTAGCCCCGCTTGAGGCGAAAATCATTCGGGTTCCATTGCACACAACCTTTAATTATCACCGTCCCATCGTCCTGATATAACTGAAATACTGTTGAAAAGGACATAAAATCGCAAGCCATACATTCATCCATCCGTGGCTGAGTCCTCCATTAGAGCTTCTAACTTCAGATCATGCCGGGGTCACTGGTTTGAGCCCCGCTGGATGCAAGATTCTGTCCGAAACCTAGACAGTTATTCATTGCATACAGCCCTTCATAATCATTGTCCCATCCCCCTGATATGACTGAAACACTGCTGAAAAGGTCGTAAAATAGCAATTCATCTATCTGTTATTGTGTAAGAGACTGAACTTTTTCAGATCTATGGATAATTACAGTAGCTGTCTGCAGATGTTGCAGATTGAAATTATACTTAAGGACAAAGTTCTGCATGGATGTCAACATAACGTCCGTGCAGAACTTTTGTCCTTAAGTATATATTACTGCAAGAGTCATCTGATCTGGGTCTACAATTTACCCACACATTGTGCAGACCCAGGGCAATACAAAACTAGCAAAGTTTCATCCAGTTTTGTTTCATCTGTAGTGCAATTTTCAGCCTTCAAAACAAATATTCCCCATGTGAATGACCCAGAAAACTATTATAGGTTTATCCCACTGGGGGCCTCAATACCAGAAAACAGGTTGCAGTACAGTAGCAAGGAGGCCATTGCACAAATTACTTACTTTATCCCAGTTGAAAGAACATGTGAGCCAAATATATCTATATACTGTATATACCCAGTTAGACATGGCAAGGCTGGTTTGCTGTACAAATCTATGGCATACAACAGCTAGTGTTGGTTTATGGGTCCGTCGTGGGATGGGATGGGGGAGGGGGGAGGGTGGGGAATAATGAACTCTTCATGGGGGACTGTCATAATCATAACCAATGCTTCTTTATAATGGAAACAAATGTTACTAGTTATTGTTGGCCTAAATATTAATAATATTGAGAAAGCTGACTCACAAATAAGAGCTCCAGATAAGCTTTTTTTATGGACCAAAACTGAACCAACCAAGGTGTGCAGTAACAATAGGGTCCCAGAGAGGCTCTTCATATGAGCCACGACAGGCCAAAACCAACAAAGTGGCATGTGCACCCAACAAAGACTCAAATCAGCCTGGGCATCCGCCCAATCTGATTAGAGTTTTCGTGTGCGCTTGAAGGGGAGCCAAGGGTCTAAGCCAGCTCCATGTGGACAGCAAAGACTCTGATCACACTGGCGGATGCCCAGGCTGATCTGAGTCTTCGCTGGCTGCAACATGCCACTTTGTAGGGTATGTCGTGTCCCGGATCATATGTTTTATCAGAGAGGTGGTTCAAATGCTGCCATGGATGTCCTGGCCCAGATAACTTCAGCCTAGTCCAGACTGGCTGAAGACATCTCCACCAGGGAATCATTTTGGCTATCCCAAAAATTTAAATGGCTTAACAAACATTTAACATAGATAAGCAAGAAGTCAGAGTCAGACTTAATATTTCTGTGTTGCAGCATTTCTGAACAGTTCAGAAATATTCAGCCAATTTTCATTTTCTGAATCCTTCTGAACATCTGTCTGAACTGTTCAGCCAGTGTTCAGCCATGTTTCAGCAACAAAAGTTCAGACAAATTCAGAAACGGAACGTTGTGTTCAGCTGGATTCAGACACCAATTTAGTGTTCAGACAAAAGTCAGTATTGATTCAGAAAAATTCAGCCAAGTTCAGTAGGTATTCAGAAAACAAGGTTCATGAGGGAGGTTCAGGAAGTTATATAATGGATTACCACTCCAGGGTCACCTTCAATCCTCAGTGCCATCCGCCTTTTAGCTGTGAATTCACACTTCCAGAACCCCTGCCTTTTTGGTGGAAATTAAGTTAAACTGGATTTCACTCACATACTGCCTTAGAGAGCTCTCAAACAGCATAAATATCAAAACAGAACAAGAAGTTCAGACCCAGCAGTCTGGTCAGGGTCTGCACTATTTGCTATTAAGCCTGAAATTTTTCATATGTGCTGAATATTAAAATCAGCTTACACAAATGTAGAAAAACCCATGGTCTGAAGTAGTTAGAAGTGATTTACTGTGCAGAAGGTCACAGGTTCAAGTCCCTGTTGAGCCAGCCAGGGACTGAAAAAATATGCTAATATGTAAGTTTCCGAATCAGCTTGCTAGGGAAAGAAAGATAAAAGCAGTGAAAGGAGAAGGGTGGGCTTAGCCTTTACATTCTGTCTCCTGTGAGGAATTCAAGAAATCATTCTAGAACAGTTCTTGAACTAGTTCTAGAACTGTTCTTGAACATAAAATGGCCGTTCTAGAACTTGAAGTTCAAGAACTAGTTCTTGAACGGCCATTTAAATGGGTTCCAGAACCACAGTTCAAGAACTGTTTTATCAGTTCAAGAACAGTTCTAAAGGTTCAACAAAAGTTCTTGAACGTTCAAGAACTTTATGTTAGTTCTATAGTTTTAGAACCAGTGTTTAAGGACTATTCGGGTTCCAGAAACACAGTTCAAGAACTGTTTTATCAGTTCAAGAACAGTTCTAAAGGTTCAACAAAAGTTCTTGAACGTTCAAGAACTTAATGTTAGTTCTAGAACAAATTTTGCAGAGGGTGTCCACGATATGATGGGCCTCTTTACAACCACTGCCATTATGGCCATGTTGGCTTCAGAGGGTGGGGGTTGGGCACAGTAGGGTGGGGTGGTGGGGGAAGCTTTACATTTTTCACTCAAATGTAGAATACACAATTTTATACCCCAAAAGGCTGACTATTTTGTGCTCTGACAAATGCCATAAAGCAGCTGGGCCACATAGATCTTGAGCTATTAATCTAATACTTTCATCTTTGCAAGAAATACTTCTGGAGCATAAAAGAGATTATACCATATGATTTACATTACAAAAAACATCTTAATCTGAATGCTAGAAGTACATTTCCCATCTGGTTTTGCTGTTTTGCTGTAAAAAACAACAGGAAAAAATCGGGCTTTATCTGCCATATTTGTCTTAAAGGGGGCACATGCTCACTCTCATGTGCACTAATACCAGTAGCTCCTGCTAATACCATTGGACATTTGGTTGGCTCAACAGCTCTTTGAGACAGTGTTTCAGTCTATATTGAGCCATCTCCCACAGAGAGGGAGAAAGAAAAGAGAATGATAGGCCAAAGAATAAATGGCCGCTTGTACAACGGGATAAGTAGGAGTTGAGCGGTACTCAGGTGAGAATCTTCGTTGATCGGATTTACCAACTCAAGTTAGGATCACACCTCCGATCAGGGCTGACTCTCGATCACTTGGCTTTTGTATCGATAAAGAAACGGTGAGTGACGCTCAGAAAGTATGGATCACACAAACCTGCCTCGTAGCAGGTTTGCGTAACTTGTCCCTGATATTTCTTCTTATTTCGATATTTTAAATCTTAAATAAAGTTAGAGATGTAGATAAGTACATTATCAGGTTATATTGGACATTGAAAGAAATGGAATATATTAAGTTACAATTGATGTTTTAGAAAGGGTTAAAGATGAGAGGAAAAATATACGTAACAGGCTTGATCCCGTCAGATTTTATGATTTAATATTTGAACCAATACCATATGACGAGAGGCTGGACGGGCCGAACAATGTTGCTGGGTAACTTGCAGTGCCGAGGTGTCCTACTAATTTTGATAATAATAGGACAACAGCCTACTGTGCTGCAGTAAGTGCGGATGGGGTTGTTTGGAATTTTTCTCTCGCCTATCATATCTCTTCTCTTTCTCTCTCTCTCTGGGAGACGGCTCGATATAGACTGAAACCAACCAACCAACCATCTGACGAAAACTAGTGTTTTATGTATATTGTCTGCGCCACGGAAGGATTGTCTTATGTGTGAAACCGGATCAGCCATAAAAGGGTGGATTGTGGTCAGCAGGTTTTATGTACGCAGGATAGTGAGCCCTGAGTTTCAGCAGGGATATATTGAAATATGTGTAATTCTGTTTGTTTTTTTATGGATGCTACACATTCCAAATTTGACTTTTAAGTTATCCAGATATATTCCTTTGCTTACGATGATTACTACTACATGTACATGAGTCCCGGTAACTGAGTAAGTAAGCGCTGGCCTACTGATTTAGCGGTCCCGGGTTCGAGCCCATTGGAGGCGGAAATCCTTGCAAACGTAAACGGGTTTCATTGCACACAGCCTTGCATTATCATCCTCCCATCGTCCTGATATGGCTGAAATACAGTTGAAAGGACGTACAATCGCAAGTCATCCATCACCCTATACTACATGCACAATGAAAAAGGTATACTGTCATGAACTCACGTGTGCTCCAATATACCAACATACGGACAAAAAAGAAAAAAAAACTATTTCTACAAGTAAATTAAGTAGCAAAAGGACTTTGGATACGCTGTAACAGTCTGCTTTAATAAATGTTTGGTTAAATATTTAAAAAGTTAGAATTTATTCAACGTTTAAATAGATGCCATAAATTATCACTGCTTTGTTTTAAAATTAGTTTGTATGCATAGTACAACTTCGCTCCTGTTCCACGGTCTCAATTTCCTTTTTGAGCTTTCCTTTTCCTCTTCCTCCTTTTTTTCTTGCAAAACATTTTTGAATATCGTTTATTTATCTATTTATTATTATTGTTTTAAATGATAAAATTGACTATACTCTCACTGTTGTCTTGTCATGCTCAATGACTAGGTCGAGATACAGTCTCAGAATATAAACAAATGCTGGTGAAGAAACGGCCGCTTGACAAATGGAGATCTTTCACATACTTCCCCACGAATGAACAAACTTTAATGAATGTGGACGCACATGTTCCTGCCGTTGCAGATACCGGAAGCGCGCCCTGAAATTTCGAACGTACACGTCCCTGCCGAGATCAGCCTGCAAATTCACGCAGTGAGGTTCAGATTTCTCGCTTTCTACACGGCTATGGAATAATGTCAGCCAGCAATGATGGCTTATATGAAGAATATGACTGTAACGATGCGCAGGTTGGTCATGAATTCTCTTCTTATACATGTGCCAAGAGCTGGATCTTCTTATTACAGAGGGCCAGTTGCCTGTATGCATTAAAAACCTTTTGAAATCGGTTATTTTTATTGTTCAGGTACAACTTGATCCTTACTCAGATGAGTTCGACTTGATCTTCACGTGATAAAGCCGATCAAATGTGAGCTGATCCGCGCTTGAGCACGAGTTAACTCTTACTTATATGATCCGAAGATAATTGCATAAGTCCGAGTCAGACAAGCTGTTGTTATACAAGTGGCCAAAAAACATCTAAACAACCCCACCAGCACCTACTGTAAGCTCACAGTCCTTGTTGCCCAAGCACTGAAAGTTACACCCAGCACCATCTCCTGATTGATCTGACCACCCCCACCACTGGACAGCCATTTCTGAACTAAAAACTAGAACAGCAATATATAACATTTGTTTCGTGCTTCATGTGAATTTGTAAACTTTCAAGAGAGAGATGACTCTACCATTTTCCTTAATATTTGCCTGCCTAAATTCTCAATAGGAGTCATCTCTTAAAGGAAAGAATTTGCTCCTAGGGGAGCAAATTCTTTCCTTCAAGAGAAGACCCCATTTAAGAAGGGCTCATTCTTTCAGGGAAGCAAATCAGTAAGTCACCTTTGAAAAATGGCAGAAAAACAGTTCTTCTTCAGTTTATGCACCAGTCATCGCCCCCATGGGGCCGCGGATAGCGAGGCCTTAGCAGGGTTTAAGTCCTCATACTAAGAAGTGTCCCGGTAGTACTGTGGATACTCCGGGCTTTTGATTCCCGCCAATAGTGGAAAGTTTTTAGCGAAATTTACTGCGACATATTGTCAGAATATGGACTTTTATATTTATATGATCCCCTGGGGGCGGAGACCTTTACCAGGGATTTTACATTAAAAATGTCCCCCCAAAGTGCAGGACATATACCAGGGCTTTGCAGAGTGAAAAGTCAATATCCCCGCTATTCCCCAGCCCCATGGGGGGGGGGGGGGGGGGGCAAATGACTGGTGCATTATATTTTTGTCTTACAGTTCCTTGAGATAAATGCTTCATTAAATTATCACTTTTAAAAAAGTGAATGACATTTCAGTGAACAACATTTCAACCCCACCTCAGACCTACATGTTGATGCCATCTCAAAGACCTATTTTCAGATTTTAGCATGAAACCTGTGATCTTACATTTATTTGCACCCTGACCCATATTTATATCTTTTTCTTTTATTTTTTATTTCTTGAATAAAGTGCAAAGGCCCTTATAACTGAGATAGAGGATAGGAAATTTCATTAAAAAGGCTGCATATTATTATGAAAGATAGGAGAGGGAGGGCACACCGGGTAGGCGGCAATCGAAAACGCCCTTAAAAATCAATTAAATCGGATCAAAAACCGTTAGAAACAGCGTTTTTGATTGCAAAACAGCGTTTTCGATTGCCAATTTGCAATCGAAAAAGCTGTTTCTAGCGGGGGTTTTTTATCCGCGTTCATCTATTGCACAAGCGTTTTTGATTGCCACCTACCCGGTGTGGAGGGGAAAGGGGTCAAAAACAGGATAAGGAAAGAGTCTGTTTTCTCTAATTTTGTCCCTTTTTTTTAATTAGTATTATTTTTTTTTTTTTTTGTCTTTATAATTTTACAACATGGTGTGCAATAAATTCATATCTCATTCTAACTTTAATATTACCAATGCAGTAAGTTTCATTTTCCACCAATCCATATTTTCTCTCATTTATGTGTAGCCCCCTGTCAAGAAAAGAATAAAGTGAGCCCTAAAACACAAGGGTGCCTTACACATACAAGGACTCAAATCGGCCTGTGAACCGGGCCCTGAAGAACAGCTATAACATTTGTTTCTTGTCTGTGCAATCAGGGTGTGTGCAAAGAGCAATGGCTCTGATCAACCTGCACAAATGTGCAGGTTGATCTGAGCCATTGCTGTTTGCATAAATGTTAAATCAACAGTTAAGCACCTTTTTCGTGTGTCTTAACTTAAATTGCATTATCATCCTAGCAGTTTTAAAAGGCTCTTTCATGCTTGATCAATATAAATCATCAGAGACAGAGCCTGGAAAAATGCTACCTTTACCAGGCCTTTTGAAAAATCAAGGCCATGCATTCTAATTATTGCCTCTGCCAGTTTATATACACAAACAACATGAGAAGCATGCCCAAATCCAAAATCCAGATTAGCCTGCCCATCTGTCGAGATGTGTAGATGTACAATCACTCTACAAATTCAAGAGAAATTAATAAACTACAGCTGTAAATTTGAAGACCATGATCACACGGTGCAGCTGAGCTAAATGTGCATAGCAATGCTATATACACCATCATCAGGCTGCATACAGCCTATTTTCCCCTGCTCTGACCAAAATCTTTAGCCCATCCCAGTATGTAAGGGCCATTAGCCTCTATTTTAAGGTTGTAATTGAGTATGTATGGTAAGGAATACACATCTATTCAAAAATCTGCTCTTCAGTATGTAATGTGAGGAAAAACAGGTCATTATGTGTAGTGCAACTGTGGAGTATATACTCCCCTAAATGATGGACTAATTTAGCTACTGTTTCAGTTGAAAACAGTAGCATATTCTAAAGGCCTGACATACTGGGATGGCCCAGATTTACAATTTTTAAAGGCTGTGCCATTTGAGTCAACTATAAAGGGGTCATATGGCATACCATTTGTAAAGGGACCTTATGGCCAACAGCTAAGATTAGCCTTACTTTGTCCCAATAAATCAGGAATGTCATGATGTATATTTTTTGTGTGAAGTTTGATTAAAAAAAACCAAACTAAATGCAGCAATAAAAATACATGGTAGGTAAACCTGAATTAAGTGGCATGTGCGCCCAGTGAAGACTCAGATCAGCTTTGGGCATCCACCCAGTCTGAACAGAGTCAGCAGTGTGTGCTTAAAGGGTAGCTATGGGTCCAAGCCACCTCTATGCCGACAGCGAAGACTCTGATCCGACTGGGCGGATGCCTCTTTGCTGGGCGCATCATTTACCACTTTGTTGGTTTGTGTCATGTTGCCACTCATGTCAATGTGTAAACTTGGGTTCAAAAAAAAGGGTCTAATTGGAGCTAAATTCAGCCAGTAATCATTTTTAACAACAACAACAGCGATCATAACTGTGACATTATAGTGATCTTTATGTTGCTCCACCACATCAAAAATAGTAATGCAGTGCTGCAGGCTGATCTGAGCAGTTACTGTGCAAAAGAAGGCATAAGGTCCATTAAGACAGATGTCAACCCAAGTCACACCGACATAAGCAGTCTGATCAGGATCAGCCATTCATCAAACAGTTTTCTTGTAGATAGAGCAGTGTGTTAATATGAAGCAGGTTGTTTGCAATTCTTTTTCTGTGGTGCAGCCCTTGCTACTCATTATTTGGGTCAATACCACTTAAAAATCTGTGTCCCAAAAACTGACATCTGACATACTTTGTAATAATTCTAAATTTCCTTCTTTCAAAGTTTTCAATATATTTCATGCTGCAACTCATATGGTCATAAATCAACTGAAGAATCAACAGCTCACAATATAGAACTTTATCATTTTGAGCAATTATAAAGATCAGTAATTTGCATTAAAATGCCATTATTGTGAGTGAAAGTAATGATTTGCATGTAATTTGAGCCGTGACCCGACAAAACCAACAAAGCGGCATGTGCGTCCAGCAAAGACTCAGATCCGCCTGGGCATCTGCCCAGTCTGATCAGAGTCTTAGCTGTCCGCATGGAGGTAGCTTAGACCCTAAGCTATCCTTTCAGCACCTAGCAAAGAGTCTGGTCACAATGGGTGGATGCACAGGCTGATATGAGTCTGCGCTGGGTGCACAACCACTTTGTTGGTTTTCTGGTGTCAAGGCTCATGTGATGCAAATGAGCTGGTGTATCAGCTCCATGTATTGTTTTGAAAATAATATATTACACCATTAAAGAACTATTTTGATTGACTAAACAGTGTAGACCCAAAGGTAGCAGTCTGATCTGGGTCTGCTCTGTTGCCTTGTGTCAGCTGACAGCTTTATACAAAATCCTAAGATAGCAAAACCCTTACTGTATTCAACACAATTTACCATATAAAGTTGCAACAATACTGTTCTTTAACTCTCTCTCCTCACCCCCCCCCCCTCTCTCCTCACCTCCCCCCCCCCACCCCCCAACACACACACACACCCTGCACCACCCCAAAAACACACACAGTGGCCGAGTCATTAGGGCTCTCAACCTGTGGAACTTACAGGCTGTAGCTAGACTGTGTGGGCTAACAGCCTGGTTTGAGTCATGACTGCTCACAAATACATTAAGCCCTCTTTTTTCCCTTGACACAGCTCATACATAAATCACTCCATCGATTTACCATATTGGTTCTGGCACAAAAACTGAACCATAGGGGCCATGCATATGTTCATTTTATCAACATTTTTGCAGTACAGTTCACTGAACCATACCGTAACCAGTTGGCCAATGACCTTTTACGAGCAGATTGTATTGCAGTTGATACACCATCATTATGTTGATTCTTACCTTTACCCTCTACCTCATGCTGTTTTTCTCATTAAATTTGTATTTACCGTAAATTCAGCAGTAAATTCAGCAGTTCAGCGTATAGTCTGGACCTCAACCATTTCTGGACCGTTACCATTTATGTATGTGATAGCTTCATCTTTGGAGTTGTATAAACAACTCTATTTATCCTATTGGACATTTTATAGACCTCTCAGCAAACAGTGCAGACCCTGATCAGACTGCTCCTTTGCAGCAGTCTGATCTGGGTCTACAATGTTTGGTATGGGATTACTGTACACACAATATGGGTGAAAATGGTAATATGAAAGTTTTGATAAATGATGTGTATAGATTTCAATAGGGTGCTCAAATATGGATCATTTATTTTTAGTCATTGTGAGCCAATGGTTGGCTGTATTTTCAGCTGGACATTAAACTCGTACTCTTTGAAAAAGAGCACAGTGAAATATTGCATTGGAGATTGTAAGAACTTTTGTGGTTGAAAATTGTGGACACCAATGTTTTTGCTTTCAGTGTTGAAGGTTCCTTTCTTTCTTCTAACATATCCTGCAATTGACATGAACATACAGCATCACACACGATATCCTCACCCACACCACAGCAAACCCATTTCACCTGTACCCCACCCCCTTCAAACCCATTTCACCAGTACCCACCCCCTTCAAACCCATTTCACCTGTACCCCACCCCCTTCAAACCCATTTCACCTTTACCCCACCCCTTCAAACCCATTTCACCAGTACCCCACCCCTTCAAACCCATTTCACCAGTACCCCACCCCTTCAAACCCATTTCACCTGTACCCCACCCCTTCTACTTCAGACGTAATTCTGACTGCAACAGAAAACATATCTTACTTTGATAATCAGGGGCCGTGTTTATAAAATGACTTAAGTGGTTGCTATGCTGTTGCTAAGGCTGAATTTCTATAATGGAGATTCCCTACAACTATGAAATTTGCTCTGGAGGAACAGTCTGAAAAAGACTGTTCCTCCAGAGCAAATTTCATAGTTGCAGGGAATCTCCTTCATTCAAAATTTAGCCTTAGCAACAGCATAGCAACGACTTAAGTGGTTTTATAAATACCAGCCGAGTAACTCAGGAGCCGGCTAGCCACAAGCGAGACAAAAATATGAGCTGCAACAAGACAAAACCAACAATGTGGTTGTGCATCCAGTGCAGACTCAGATCAGCCTAGGCATCCACCCAGTTTGGCGAGACTCTTTCTTAAGTGCTCAAATAGGTAGCTAAGGGTCTCAGCTACCTCCATGCGGACAGAGAAGACTCTGATCAGACTCTGATCAGACTGGGCGGATGCACAGGCTGATCTGAGTCTGCGCTGGGCGCACAACCACATTGTTGGTTTTGTCGTGCCGCGGCTCATATTATTTCAGATACATGGAATTTTAGCGTTACTTTCAAAATCATGTTATTAACTATATGCAGGTGTGCAGAAGAAAACTTGAAATGCAATAGGCAGTATGTATATACAATCAACAGATGTTTAACCCAAGAAAGAAATTACAAAATAACACTGGTAAGCCAAACAGGTGTTTCAAGAAAATTGTAAAAAGCCAAATAATTCGAAAGCCAAATAATTTGGACAGAAATACAGAAGCCATGTTTCAGTAGCTCCTGAGTCAGACTAGTACGTTTCATCAGGGTCAGCCGAGTGAAAAGTTTTACAGAACATACCCTTTTAGACTTCCCTACAAAAATTATTAAGACTTTTAACAACTGGTTCTTTTGGAAGCTGAACAAACATTCTACCAATTTACTTCTAGCGCAATGGCGAAACTGCTTTGATTCAGTCCAAGGAATGTGGAGTTATTAGGCTAAATACGGTAATTAAGGAGAAACATATAATAAAGAGATTTGCAGTACTTGCACTCAATGCTACTGAAAGAAACTGTAGGCCGTGTCACTGGAAAAATCATGGGCAAAAAAAAGCCAGATTCAGATCAGCACGTACAGCCATGCAGTCTGATAAATCTTCAATTTCCATTGGATCTAAAGTATTCAAGGGCAAACAGGGAAGACTGAGATCAGACTGCACAGATGTGCAGTCTGATCTGAGACTTTCCTGTTTGCACATCATCACCTGTAAAGTACATTTTCTCAAAAAAAACAGGCTCATATAAAATAGTTCAATGAACCACTGTGGGATCGATATGATTATCAAAAGCCGAGAAAAAGAGGGCATTTGAAATATAGATGATTGCAAGGTACATGTAACTCTTCTTGCAGAAAATTCAGGTAACCTTAGCTATGAGAGGCATTTTGTAAGTCTTGGAGTGGAGTCATGGAATGTCACGATAGAGTGGAATGGTGGAGTCACTGAACAGTGCTCCATTTGGACAGACATTATGGATGGATGGATGACTTGCAATTTTACATCCTTCTTAAAAGTATTTCTGTCATATCAGGACAATAATAGGTGATAATTGAAAGGCTGTGTGCAACAGAACCCCATTTATGGTTGGAAAGATTTCTGCCTCTGCCTCTAGCAGGTCTCGAACCAGCAACCACTAGCTCAGCAGGCCAGTGCTTAACCTACTGAGCTTCCACGGCTCCTAGCAGAAGTTATGAAAAAATGGGAATTTAAAATGAAGAAGAATACAAGGTAATGTTTCTTGTAACTAGAAAAGAAATAATTATATACTGCATGAAACTAAGACCATATTTACAAAAACAAACAAGCAAACAAACAAAAATAGGAAATAAATGCCTAGCTCCGAAGGGACAGATTGATCAGGATCTGCAATGCCAACATTTCATACATCTCCAGACAGACCAAACATACTCTTCCAATTTCAAAGATGAAAATATACATTAAAGAAATTGACTGAAGGGTCCAAATATTCATGGTAAATTGTGCACCTACTAGAGCATGCGTGGTAGTAAGGCTAAATTAGGACAAGATTCAGCTGGTTCATATCATTCATTCATTCTATTTCTTGAGGCAGAAAAAAGTATAACAAACTAAACATCAATAAATGTATACCATAATGTATACCGTAATGATCCTAATATTGGGATGAAAGGATGACTTGCATTATTATGGCCTTTCAAAAGTTTTCAGTCATATCAAATTGATGGAAATGTCTAAATTAGAGCCATGTAGTGCAGTCGGTAGGGCACCTGACTTATAAGTAAAATGTCCTGGGTTCCATACCCAGTCTGGCCACATATTTCCGTTTCTCCCTCCGCTGATTCAAGAAGGGCAGTTGTCAGTTACTGGCGAAAATAAGTGCACTTAGTACTTAGGAGGTCTAAGCCTGCCCAGGAATAGTGTGGTTATATTAGGTTAACTGACCATCCCTACATGACCATAGCTGTTTACCATGGACCTAAAGCAACAAATCAATCAATCAATCAAGTCTAAATTGGAAAATAACTACTGCTTAATGTGTCAGAACTTTGCAGGTAATTATAGTAAAAGTTAGGTTTAGCTATGAAGCCAAATAATGCATGTTTTTTTTTGTTGTTGTTTTTCCAGAGTTGTCTTAACTGTATACTGTATATAAGAAGTAGCTTGTGTTCTCATCCACTTCTTGAGAAAGATGGATCATGAGCACCTTGACGGATCAGAAGGATGTTGACGGGGTGCTAGAGTGGAGATGCCATGTGGTAAGCTGCCAACACTCCTGGATGCTGTGGCCCTAAGAAGAGCCTTTCTTTGACCAAGACAGCAAGATGAATGTTGCAGGCCACTCACTCACTGTATTCAAAATTGTCATTTGGGGAGGTAAATCGTCGGTTTTATGGTCGGAAATTTTGTTTTACGGCGACGCGCCAGCGGAGCCGTAAAACGGAATTTGCGACCATAAAACCGACGATTCACCTCCCCAAATGACAATTTTCAATATAGTTATCCCCATTCTAATGCACTTTTTCACATTTTCACCTTTCAAAGTGCACTCCTTGTACCCACTGCAAGCGCTTTCAGCAGCGTAAAACCAAACCTCAGCCAATGAGAAGCGACGTTTTATAATGACGTCGGGTTTGCGACAGTATATCGCAGAACATACTGTCGCTAATTTTTGACGTTATCCAATCAGGCGTCGCGTTATATTTATAAGTGCATTAGAATGTGTGTTTTTTAATCAATGAGACAAGGACAGATACAGTAGCCTGGAGTGCAGCCATGGTTTTGCACTGCTGAGCTCCAAGGGTCAATATCATCATGAAAATTTGGAATGACAACAACATTCTCATTGTAATGACATAGTTTGCATTAACATATTATCGTCCAATAAAATATGTTTAAACCAACTATATAGTATTACAGCTATTTACTTCTGTGACCTAATTTAAACATAGTTTTGACAAATGATACGGCAATGCTGACAATTTAGGTAGCTTATAGTTTAATTGCTCCAATTTGTAAGTTAAATGAAATAAAACCTCTCACCTCAATTTCTATTCTAAGGTCATTCATTATGCTTAAAACATAAGAATTTGCATAAGAATAAAATGTCTTACGGAATATGCAAAATGTGCATGTGATATGCCGAGTTTGCATTTAAAATTTTGAAGGGTCATTAATTTATTGCCTGGGCAAAATTAGAATATGCAGACATGCGAACTCTGCAAGCCAAGTCTAGCCTGCACACGTGCAGGCTAGTCTTGGCTTGCAGAGTTCGCATAATCTCTTAAGACAGTTTTTTGTACGATATGGCTGATATAAAGGTTGAATCATTGCATTTGCATAAGATAAATCAGCCTCCCCAATTATCAATCTATTCTGTCATTCTCACGCATTAAATAAGCAGAAAATTATAACTGAATATCAGTCTTATTGTTTACCATGTATGTAAGTTTGCTTCAGCTTTTCATTTGGATGACTTGGCTGTTTTAGGTGGCTTTCAATGGTAATTTCTGTAATATCAGGATGATGGGAGGGCAATTTTGAAGGTTGTTGGTGTTGTATTTTGTTGCTTTACATCCACAGAAACCAGGTATGGTCATGTCGGGATGGTCAGTTAACCTAACCACACTTTTCCTGGGCAGGCTTAGGTCCCGTAAACAGTTAACCCGTACTAAGTGCACAAACTTTCCCCAGTAACTGACAAGCCCTTCTTGAATCAGGGGAAGGGGAAACGAAAGTTAGTGGCAGTTTTGAAGGACTCTGGGCAATGAAGAGCCATTTATGTTCTGACAGAGTCTCAGCTCCGCTAAACCAGAAAACTTGATGTTTACGCCGCCGTCAACAACACCAGAAAAGTAATACATTTACTTATGTCTCACTTCCGCCAATCTAGTCTCAGGCAAGACAAAAACCACACAACATAGTTAATGCTGCCATTGCCACAAATATCTGAAATGTAATACCTGTCTCGCATTTTGCTTTTTGCAGGCCAGGAAAAAATAAAAGTCCTACTCGCAATTCTGTAAGGATTCTAAATCTTGGGACAGAACTGCCTTAGCAAACAGTGTGGACCCTGATCAGACATCTCCTCAGGAGCAGTCTGATCAGGGTCTAAACTGTTTGCCATTCTGTAAAATAAAGGAGCAGTCTGACTTAAGTCGGCAATTTTCGCTAGTCTGCCAGAATATTCTTTCGCAAATATCACAAGTCTCAAACTCAAATGGTTCATATTTTTTGGACAATTATGGTAACTTGTTCAATAAAGTGAAAGGGGTACATGTTCAGGGGAAGCAACTCTTTTTCATTTTTGCCTCCCTTTGTAATTGGGGTCAACTCTTAAAGCAAAAAATTTGCTCCTCTATGAGCAAGTTCTTTCCATTAAGAGCAGACCCCATTTTGGAACGACTTCATTGTCCAGGGAAGCAAACAGGAAGTCAGGAAAGTTGTCCCCCTTTAACCCTTTTGCACTCAGAACGTCCAAAACTCTATTGAGTTTTGGCCGTTCTGAGTGCAATAGGGTTATAGAAAATGGCGGCAAAACATGAAGGTGCATCGAAATACCTTAAAGTGTCCAAATACGTCAGGTAACTACAGTAATATTAATACAGCATCAGGTGTTTTCTTCATAATTTTCTTCTGTTTTACAAATATCAAAATTATTAATATTAACATATTTCTGTAGAAACAACTTGCAAACTTTGGCTGACCATAAGTTCAGGACAGCTATATTTAAAACTGTCCTACTTCTGCTAAAATGTAATAAAAGCACCGCAGGCACTGCATGATACCCTGCCACTGCTGGGCATCGTAACTTATTTTTTGAGATATATAATAGCTAAATAGCCACAGAACTGGGATAGACAGAGATATGATGTCCTTACTGTAAATATACATTAATATAAACCACCCAACAATGTGGAGCATTCTGACCAGTGTAGATTTAGATCAGGCTGTAAAGCAGAACTTTGAGCTGAGATACTCTGTTTCTTATTCCATGGAGTTAAACATATCAGTCCATATAGTATAGGAATTACAGGTCAAAAACCATTTTCAGATCTATCAAGGGGGAATAACTCATTAACTGGAAAGGTAAGAGTGATGGTCCTTTGTCACAATATGTAACCTTTGATGTGAAACATATCTATGAAGTTTCATTCAGATATTCCATATAGTAAAGGACCAACAGATAAAAAAAAACGTTTTTCAGATCAATCAAGGGCGGATAACTCATGAACTGGAAAGGTCAGAGTGACAGTTCTTAGTCACAATATGAAGCCTTTGATATGAAACATATCTGTGAAGTTTTATTCAGATTTTCCATATAGAAAGGGAACTACAGGTCAAAAACCATTTTTCAGACCTATCAAGGGCGGATAACTCATGAACTGGAAAGGTAAGAGTGATGGTTCTTTGTCACAATATGTAACCGTTGATGTGAAACATATCTGTGAAGTTTCATTCAGATATTCCATATAGAAAACGAAGTACGGGTAAAAAAACATTTTTCAGTTCAATCAAGGGTCGATAACTCATGAACAGGAAAGGTAAGAGTGACGGTTCTTAGTCACAATATGTAACCTTTAATGTGGAACATATCTGTGAAGTTTCATTCAGATATTCCATATAGTAAAGGAACAACAGGTCAAAAACCTTTTTTCAGACTTATCAAGGGCGGATAACTCACAAAATGGGAAGGTCAGAGTGACGGTCCTTAGTCAGAATATGTAACCTTTGATGTGAAACATTTCTGTCAAGTTTCATTCAGATATCATAAACAGTAAAGGAATAACAGGCCAGAAACCATTTTTTCCAATACGAAAAAGGGCAGTAACTCTGTTAAAAATGGACGGATTTTGCCCATTAACAATCCCATACCACTCATCGCCGATAACAAAGTGTATGCAAAATTTGAAAAAATTCTGTGAATAGATACTCAAGTTATCGATCGGAAATGGTGAGCACGGACGGACGGACGGACAGAGGGACGGACACCGAAAGGTATAACATAATACCCCACCACTGAAGTGTGGCGGGGTATAAAAATTATATTAACCCTTTTTAGACTGGATACACACTTTGGGGAAATATGCAAACAGTGCCTGACAGTGCCTTGCCCATTACATGAAAACTTTGAAGTGAAACTTTAACATTTTGCAAACACCCATGTCACTGCCACCGCCACCGCCAACATTAATGCCGATGCAGGGGGTAGTGCATTAGTTCTTCCAGTTTCTTCTAAAAAACGAGATAAAAAGGGTTGTTTAAAACAGTACCTACCAGATTCCTGAGGTATATAATAAATGCTCTGTATTATGTGGCGATATAGCTGCATTCCCTTGCGCCCGGCTGGATCCCCACATAATCCTCGTGGAGATCCCAACAAGGCTATGCAGCCGGGCTACAGCCTGGTGTCTGATCTGAAATACATAAACAAGTATAATACACTCTGGATATCTCAAAGTTGAAGTAAATCTCAAACTACTGATATCTCAAAATAAATTGTCGGGTCCCAGAAAATTTACTTAGAGGTACCAGTAGTTTGAGATAACAGAAGGTGAAACTAAAGACATCTCGAAATTGAAGTTCATATCAAACTACTGATATCACAAAGTAAATTTTCTGATCCCAGAAAATTTACTTTGAGATACCAGTAGTCTGAGATAATAGAAGCTGAGATGTAAAGATATCTCTCAAAGCTGAAAATCATCTCAAACTTCTGATATCACAAACTAAATTTTCCAATCCTCACTGCTCATTTAACTGAAGATATCAATGTTTTGAGATAACAGGAGTTGAATGATTGATTGATTGATTGATTTGATGCTTAACGTCCACGGTAAACAGCTATGGACATGTCGGGACGGTCAGTTAACCTAACCACACTATTCCTGGGCAGGCTTAGACCTCCTAAGCGGTTAACCAGTACTAAGTGCACATACTTTCGCCAGTAACTGACAACTGTCCTTGAAACGAAAGTATGTGGCCAGACCAGGAAATGTTAAGATATCTCAAAGCTGAAGCTCATCTCAAACTTCTGGTATCTAAAAAGAAGTTTCCTGATTGCAGAGCATTTACTTTGAGATATCAATAGTTCAAGATATCTGGAGTTGAAATATAAAAAAAATAGGAAATGTGTCAAAACTATATTCTTTGATGTAGCCGTAAGATGTCTAATAGTTAGGCTAAGTGCATTTAGGTCCTAAAATTTATAGTTATTATCATGGTTATTTAGTCTAAAATGAGCTGAAAGGGCAGAGAAATTGTGAGAATTCTGGGAAAAACATGAATGGTAGTAGTATTATTCTTGGAAAAAGAATTCGGTCCCAGGTGTCGCTTGGTCAGGCAACTGATTAATTTCTGTACATATATATAGCAAATTAAAACATTTTGCAGGTGTATATTTTTCAAACAGCAGCTTATCACTGAACTGATAGAAATCAAACCAGCTTGCTGAATCCTCAGGAATTTATAAGGAGAAAGGAAAAGTTCAAATTAAGTGGATGGTCCAAGTCTCACCATTTGCAATTTAGTGTAAAGCCCTTTGATATCCATACTGTGTATGACAATATGATAATAAATTTCCCAGCAGGCACACAAGGTTGAATCAACCTTGAATCAACCTTGATTCAATATCACAATGTTGATTCAATGTTGATTCAAGGTTGATTCAACCTTGTGCACACAAGGTTGAATCAACCTTGAATCAATGTCACAATGTTGAATCAAGGCACGCAAGGTTGAGTCAACCTTGAATTAACCTTGATTCAATGTCATGATGCTGAATCAAGGTTGATTCAACCTTGTGTGCCCATGCCCACTAAGGTCTGTTCAGATGAACTGCAGAGAATGAACTGGCTGGTTATAGCCTTTACTAATGTGCTAAGCACTCTTTTAACTTGAAACTCAACATTCTTGAAAACTACTGAAAATTTGTTTATGTTTGATTAAACCTCAAGCCTTCACAAATATCTGACTAATTTTGCACTTCTTGCCTGCATCCAATCTTGTACAAACTTGATAACCATCACATGAAATTGTACCTTATGGTAAGTGCAAGCAGGGAAGACTCAGATCAGGCTGTGCACACGAACAGTCCAATCTGAGTCCTCCCTTTTCACATATACCATCTATGAATACTGGGGAATCCTAAAACTTAAAGGGAAGATTCTACTAAGCTTTTGCAGCTGAGCAGGCTGATTCAAGTGTTTACTGTATGCACATGGCTTAAGACTCTTTTCATTGTAATGCCAAGCATATCTAAAGTTCTCATAATCTCTGACTCTGCAAATGGACTAAGTTTGGTGCTATATTGCAATCAACAAAGTTTTTAATAATGCCGCAGTTGCCTTGCTGTTTTCTGTGATTGTATTGATCATAAAAACGCTCCCATCAAAGTGCATTTGGTACGGTAAATGACCGCTCTAAAAAATTGTTACAGAAAATGATTCAAGAAATGGAGTTTTCACTGAAAGCGACAATAAAACATCTAAATTCAGGGACAATGCAGTGTGCAGCTAAGTCTTGTTCTGCTGCCTGCCACTGAAATACATGAATGTGGGAAGGTGATAATATAGTTTTTCATCTTTAATCCATCTGTCTATTCATGTGTTTGTTAAAACCTTCATTTGATTTCCACCATTTTAAAGTTTCACATTAAATGGGACACTGTCAGGAGGACATGTGAGTGCCTCCGCACCATCTCTATCACACTGAGTCTATTATGGTGAGGAGCTAGAATATTCTGTTTAAACCAAATTATGTGCCTTAACATGCATCCACAAAGCGTATTTCTGGGACATATGAAAATGAGCCCACACATTTAATGGTTTAATAGCTGCACTGAAGGAATATGATGCTTGTCAATGTTTCACAGAGTCTCTGATTTGCCATTATTTGCCACTATGGGTAAAGGAAAAGATATTAAATGTACAATTTCGTAACTTACCTGTAGGTGGCAGCACCTGAGATCAGAGCCTGTGGGGTCTGCCCTCGCTGCAGCAAGGTGCCTCATGTTGTGTCTGCATCACATTAACGCCCACATTACCACAAATGTTTTTGTTTTACTGGATTATAATGATGAGGCCTGAAAAGAGAAGAGAAAATTCTTGTAATACAATCTGCAGCAGTGCTTTGTTTACCCTTCATATTCTATCAATCATCCTCCCTAGACAATCTGCAACAGTACTTTGTTTACCCTTCATATTCTATCAATCATCTTCACAAGACAATCTGCAACAGTGCTTTGTTTACCCTTCATATTCTATCAATCATCCTCCCTAGACAATCTGCAACAGTACTTTGTTTACCCTTCATATTCTATCAATCATCCTCACAAGACAATCTGCAACAGTACTTTGATTCTATCAGTCATCCTCGCTAGACAATCTGCAACAGTACTTTGTTTACCCTTCATATTCCATCAATCATCCTCGCTAGACAATCTGCAACAGTACTTTGTTTACCCTTCATATTCTATCAAGTATCCTCGCTAGACAATCTGCAACAGTACTTTGTTTACCCTTCATATTCCATCAATCATCCTCGCTAGACAATCTGCAACAGTACTTTGTTTACCCTTCATATTCTATCAATCATCCTCGCTAGACAATCTGCAACAGTACTTTGTTTACCCTTCATATTCTATCAATCATCCTCGCTAGACAATCTGCAACAGTACTTTGTTTACCCTTCATATTCTATCATATTCTATCAATCATCCTCGCTAGACAATCTGCAACAGTACTTTGTTTACCCTTCATATACTATCGATCATCCTCACAAGACAATCTGCAACAGTACTTTGTTTACCCTTCATATTCTATCAATCATCCTCGCTAGACAATCTGCAACAGTACTTTGTTTACCCTTCATATTCTATCAAGTATCCTCGCTAGACAATCTGCAACAGTACTTTGTTTACCCTTCATATTCTATCAAGTATCCTCACAAGACAATCTGCAACAGTACTTTGTTTACCCTTCATATTCTATCAATCATCCTCCCTAGACAATCTGCAACAGTACTTTGTTTACCCTTCATATTCTATCAATCATCCTCCCTAGACAATCTGCAACAGTACTTTGTTTACCCTTCATATTCTATCAATCATCCTCCCTAGACAATCTGCAACAGTACTTTGTTTACCCTTCATATTCTATCAAGTATCCTCCCTAGACAATCTGCAACAGTACTTTGTTTACCCTTCATATTCCATCAATCATCCTCGCTAGACAATCTGCAACAGTACTTTGTTTGCCCTTCATATTCTATCAATCCTCCTCGCTAGACAATCTGCAACAGTGCTTTGTTTACCCTTCATATTCTATCAAGTATCCTCCCTAGACAATCTGCAACAGTACTTTGTTTACCCTTCATATTCTATCAATCATCCTCACTAGACAATCTGCAACAGTGCTTTGTTTACCCTTCATATTCTATCAAGTATCCTCACTAGACAATCTGCAACAGTACTTTGTTTACCCTTCATATTCTATCAATCATCCTCACTAGACAATCTGCAACAGTGCTTTGTTTACCCTTCATATTCTATCAAGTATCCTCCTTAGACAATCTGCAACAGTGCTTTGTTTACCCTTCATGTTCTATCAAGTATCCTCCCTAGACAATCTGCAACAGTACTTTGTTTACCCTTCATATTCCATCAATCATCCTCGCTAGACAATCTGCAACAGTACTTTGTTTGCCCTTCATATTCTATCAATCATCCTCGCTAGACAATCTGCAACAGTGCTTTGTTTACCCTTCATATTCTATCAAGTATCCTCCCTAGACAATCTGCAACAGTACTTTGTTTACCCTTCATATTCTATCAATCATCCTCACTAGACAATCTGCAACAGTGCTTTGTTTACCCTTCATATTCTATCAAGTATCCTCACTAGACAATCTGCAACAGTACTTTGTTTACCCTTCATATTCTATCAATCATCCTCACTAGACAATCTGCAACAGTGCTTTGTTTACCCTTCATATCCTCACTAGACAATCTGCAACAGTGCTTTGTTTACCCTTCATATTCTATCAAGTATCCTCCTTAGACAATCTGCAACAGTACTTTGTTTACCCTTCATATTCTATCAATCATCCTCACTAGACAATCTGCAACAGTGCTTTGTTTACCCTTCATATTCTATCAAGTATCCTCCTTAGACAATCTGCAACAGTGCTTTGTTTACCCTTCATGTTCTATCAAGTATCCTCCCTAGACAATCTGCAACAGTACTTTGTTTGCCCTTCATATTCTATCAAGTATCCTCCCTAGACAATCTGCAACAGTACTTTGTTTACCCTTCATATTCTATCAATGATCCTCACAAGACAATCTGCAACAGTACTTTGTTTACCCTTCATATTCTATCAATCATCCTCGCTAGACAATCTGCAACAGTACTTTGTTTACCCTTCATATTCTATCAAGTATCCTCGCTAGACAATCTGCAACAGTACTTTGTTTACCCTTCATATTCTATCAAGTATCCTCACAAGACAATCTGCAACAGTACTTTGTTTACCCTTCATATTCTATCAATCATCCTCCCTAGACAATCTGCAACAGTACTTTGTTTACCCTTCATATTCTATCAATCATCCTCGCTAGACAATCTGCAACAGTACTTTGTTTACCCTTCATATTCTATCAAGTATCCTCCCTAGACAATCTGCAACAGTACTTTGTTTGCCCTACATATTCTATCAATAAACTTGTAAGACAATCTGCAACAGTACTTTGTTTACCCTTCATATTCTATCAATCATCCTCGCTAGACAATCTGCAACAGTACTTTGTTTACCCAAAATATTCTATCAATCATCTTCACAAGACAATCTGCAAAAGTACTTTGTTTGCCCTACATATTCTATCAATAAACTTGTAAGACAATCTGCAACAGTACTTTGTTTACCCTATATTTTCTAACAATCTACCTTGTCAAATAATCTGCAACAGTACTTTGTCTACTCTACATATTCTCACAATCTACCTTGTTAAACAATCTGCAACAGTACTTTGTCTCACAATCTACCTTGTTAAACAATCTACAATAGTACTTTGTTTACTCAATAATTTCTAATAATCTACCTTGTCAAACAATCTGCAACAGCACTTTGTCAATTCTACATATTCTAACAACCAATCTTGTTAAACAATCTGCAACAGTACTTTAATTTCCCTGCATAGTCAATCACCCTGAACCAAAGGTTGGAAGAAATCTTCTTAAACTCTCTGCTACAATGGTCCTGTATTTATCATATATATTATATTAATCTACAACAGTATAGGTATTTACAGTGCAGTATTGGGTATTGTACAATGCAGTATTTACAGTGCAGTACCATAGATATTATTTAGTGAAGTATCTGCCTTAATTATCTAGACAATGAAGGGTATAGAGCCATTCTATGAGAATTCCTCTTACCAAAATTTTGTTTTGTGGACCTTGATTGGAATTCAGCGCTCCAGATAAGATTGGGTTCGAGTATAATTCCAAGATTTTTTCTTATTACTCAATGAAAACATATGTTGAGACCCCTCAATGGAAACATGTCGAAAGGTAGTTCTACTGAGGATCAGCATGTATATAGAAATACGGAAATTATTTGTTACCCCTTCTTACCTGGATCTAGATGAATAATGGTTTAAATGCCCAAATATTTAGAGCAAATATGATGCATTATATGTTTTCTATATAAGTACAGTAATGCTGATACTGTTGTGTCCTCTGGTAATTACTTGTCCAAGATTATGTTTCAAAAACAGCTTTAACTAATATGTCTTGTAACACATGTGTTTGGCCAAACCAATACTGTGATGGTACTCTGTGCTTTTTTTTCTGTTTAAGCAGGTAGTTAAGTTGAATGCACTGCAATAGTTGATTAAAAGTGTCCATATGTTTTACGTAATGATGGTATTCGCAGAATTGTCATTTAAAAACATGCAGTTAAATACATTCACACATTAGAGGCTGTACCAATTTGGACAAGTAGCTACCGTTCCTGACTTCGAATCACAGAATGAGTCCCAAAGAAGGCAAGATTCTATCCGATCCTTTACAGCTCTGCATTATCTCATTTTTTGCAATTCTCCAATTTCGAACAGTTTAAACAAATTACCATTTGAACAAGCACATTTTACAATCAAGGCATGTGTCAAACATCACTAGAGAACAGCAAAAAGTGTAGACCCTGATCAGACTGCTCTTTAGGAGCAGTCTGATCTGGGTCTAAACTGTTTGCACACCAATTTTATGTCCAAGTATTAAAGGTCATTATGGGATGTACAAAAATAGCTGCAAAGCTCAAATAAATTACCAGTATTTTATCAAAGCTTAATGAAAGAGTTTTTCAAGCTGTTCCAATTTTTTAATGGATGAAGCTTCAACTGTACACTTAAGAACAATCTATCTTTTGAACATATTTTAGTAGGGAATGGCAAATCCTGGGAAAAACAGTAAAAACTATCTATTGCATTTTTTCTTCTTCTTTTTTTGAAACACTAAACTAGGTCATCAGATAAAATGTGCAGTGTTAAATGTAGAGTTAAATATAAGCAGCTATATAATACCACTTTTCGTTAAATTCCTCAAAATCCATAAAATATTAATTTCTTAACAGAAAAGACTCAGATCAGATTACACAAATGCACAGGCTGATCTGATCTTCACTGTTGACACAATCACTAAGGCAAAGTTTCCTGCTGCTCAGTTCATTTTATACCAAATCATAATTATCACACTGTACAACATCACAACTTTATATCTAATCATATCAGTGAGTACAAAGTTATAACTTACCAGTACAAAATTATAACTTTAAATACATATATCAAGTCCTATTATACAAATTAATAACTCTTATCAGAATTTTATCAAATTATAACAAATTTATAATTTTATATCAAATCATATCCAACAATACACAAATAAAACTATAACAAATCATAATGTAGTGTACTTGTGAATCAAATTATATCACACTTTACAAAAAAAATAAAAAAAGATCATAATTTTATACTTTCAGCATGATTATAAATGACAACACTGTTTACAGAAAAAGATTTTGATGATACTGGCATTCAAAATGTGATACAAAAAACACATCTACAAGAAGTTCCATAACAGACCTATATATTGGGACTGTAGTGCCAGGCAAACAGTGCAGACCCTGATCAGACTGCTCCTGACAAGGAGCAGTCTGATCAGGGTCTACACTGTTTCCCAAATTGTCAGTCTTTTTGACACTTTGCAAAATATTTCTGTAAAATCTTGCTGGAATTTAAGTCAGATAACTACAGTAATTTGTTAAGATGTCCAAATGCTCAGTGTAATTATAGAAAAAAGACTAGTGTAAGTTAGATCTACATGAGTTGCCAAGTCGAACATTCCCCCTCAATCAGCTCCCTGTGGGAGTCCTGCTGTACTCTAAAAACATTCCTCAAGCTCTATTCTCTCAACCGCATGTTTTTCCTCACTGCAATTGATTTTTTATGTTGAGTTTTCAGAAATCTGATCTCATGTACCGATATTCCATAACATGAGCCAACAGTTAAGATGAATGCTGCGGAGAAAGACCGTATCTTTGATAAGCCTGAAATGGATGGATGCCTTGCAATTTTAAGTCCTTTTCAACAGTATTTCAGTCATATCAGGATGATGGGTGGGTGATAATGAAACACTGTGTGCAATGGAACCCTGTTAACGGTTGAAAGGTTTCCACCTCCAGCCAGTCTCAAAGCCAGGACCTCTAGATCAGTAGCCCTGCACTTAACCTACTGAAGGCTTGTCTTGCTGTTTGGAACACCGAACCTAAATATACTGTTGAGTCTCATTAAAAAGCCTCAATACTGATAGAGCAAGTGAATAGGGGCACATATAAGGTCGAGTCGGGTAACATCGGACAGCGGGTAAATTCGGACATACCATTGCAAACAGTGAAAATCCAGATAAGATGGCTCATAATGAGCAGTCTCATCAGGATTTTCATTGTTTGCTCAGTTTATTTTGTTTTAATTCCAAAAAACTGACATACAAAGGAAACAATATCACTGTCCGAATTTACCCGACTTTAGCCTAGTAGTAGTGAAGTGGCGTTTGGTGGCTTCATTTTGTAACTATTTTGAATTACATGTACTTCATCATCAAATCATTCATCCTCAAAACTAACCCTTAAAGTGCCAAAAAAGCAAACAACAAAATTAACATCTGAAAAATTTCCAAAAATGTTTGTCCAAGCTATATCATACTAAGAATTCCTAGGTCCATTGGCAAACAGTGTAGATCTAGATGAGGCGGCTCATCACTATTTGCAAATTTAAATATTTTCATTTTTAGCGCTTTAAGCATAAAGAAAATTACAATAATAGATTGAGATGTCCCATTCTTTAGGGCCATAACAATGTACACAAATCGGCAAGATGAGTAAATTCTGTACAATTATTTGCGCCATGGCGTTTTATGGCCCATTTTTTATGATTACACAAATTTGTATGAAACCCTATCTTTTGATCTATTGCATATTATTTGATCCCTATATAAGCTAAAAAATAGTAGTTTTAAAAGTAAACAATATATAGAAATCATACTTCTTAATTTTTAAAAAAAAAAAAATCGGGCAATAATACATATTGGTTCATAGGTACTTGTTTCGACTGTTCTGCATTGTTATCTTTTTACAGTTTTTCTTTTCCATTTTATACTAAACACTCTATACTTTAGGGATTTGGTAGTGCGGTCAAACTACTACTGCTGGTTCAGTCGACCTACTACTGCTGGTTATCAAACTAATGGTACTACTTCAGAGTCCTGGTGGCAGCTGAATTCTTCACTTCATAAACTAGAGCCTCTCAGCAACATGCTACCACTGTATTGTCAAAAACTAAGTTTCAATGCTGTGAGCCCACTGGAGTTATGTTAATACTGTATTTCTTTCAAGTGTAAGATGGAGTTTTTTTTGTTTTTTGTTTTTTTAAGGAGATTTCCCCAAAAGTTAATCAGGTCATCTACATATAAGTCCAAGCTGTATGGCAAATATCTGGATCCTAGCTCATATGGCTCTCAAAACAGTCTGTTGCTACACTGTCTTAGAACAAGTTCATTTTTCATCATTTTGTCACACATTTGCACTTGGCCCTATGTCCAAAAAAGGTGCAAGTCAACCAGTAGTTTTACCAAATTTACCCAAAAGTATATCAGGTCATCACAGGGTATAAACCAGTCTGCCAATTTTCGCTTCCTGCAGAGACTGTCGGTCATATTTGACTTCCGCCAAGACTGTCCGCAATCTCTTACTTCCTGCAGGGACTACTGGCCTCGAAAAATGGCTTCCTGCTGAGACTATCCGCGTGACTCAGCTTCCTGCCGATAGCCTCAGCAGGAAGTAGAATCACATGTACAATCTCTGCAGGAGGCCATTTATCCTGTACAGAAGTCTCAGCAGGAAGCAAGAGATCGCGGACAGTCTCGGCAGAAGCCAAATATGACAGACAGTCTCTGCAGGAAGCGAAAATTGGCAGACTGGTTTATACCCTGTGGTCATGTACATGCTGATGCAAAGCTGGGGGCATAATGAAACAGACCTGCATGCTGATGGTAAACACATGAAAATTCATCTAAGACATACCAAGGACGAACCTGAACACTCATGTGGAAGCTGAGACATAATCAGATAAGCTGCGACACAAGAAAACCAACAAATCAGAACAGCTTGGCATCCATCAAGTTTGATCAGACTCTTTGCTAGGCACTTAAAGGGTAGCTAAGGATCTCGGCTACCTTCATGCGGACAGCGAAGACTCTGATCAGACTGGGCGGATGCCCAGGCTGATCAGAGTCTGCACTGGACGCACAACCACTTTGTTGGTTTTGTCATGTCCCGGCTCAGATTATGACGATAAAGGTAAAGCAAAAGCTCTTTTTTCTGCATAAAGGCACATTAAAATTGACGTAATTCTATTTTTTGCTAAATACAGCTGAAGGACAAAACAGCCAATTACGCCTGAACTAACTGTGCACCATCTGAATAGCCTGAAATCAAATCTTGCTGCTACCAACAGCGTAACTATTGTGCATTCAAATCGCACAATAAAACTTCGACATATAAGCAAACTATTTTTCCAAGTGTTGTAGTAATTGTGCAAAGATTATCCTAATTATTTTTGACACAGAAAACGTTTTAAAAAGCCTTGAGCTATTGTGTACACTTTTTTTGCAACCTAATACCGAACAGCACTAATAAGTGGATATTGTTTGCGTGCATTCACCCATCGGAAAACGTATAACCTTACTTTTTCATGCAATTGATTTATAATGCAACTAATTATGAGAAAATATACTTTAGGCCCAAATATGCGAGCAGAGAAAACTTTGATCAGACTGCACATTTTGTGCAGACTGATCAGCGTCTTCAATGCTTACATACACAATCTTCGGCGACAATGATCTAAAACACGAGCAGATTGCAGTTGGCTCCTGAATGATCTGTGAAATTATTGCTTGTCGGCTATACACGGCTCATTTTCTAGAGATACGAACAAACTGTACAGCGGTGTAGATAACACAAAAAGATGTATTTTTTAGTGGCTTCTTTTGTAACCATATGGACAGCAAGGCGTCTATGTTACGGCAATTCAAACTCATTATTACATACTATGAAGCCTTATTTTAAGTTTGAGCAATGAATCTTTAAAACGATCCAATCAGAATCCAGGCAGAGTGGCACTTATATGCCATGGCAACCCTTCTTCTTCTTCCCTAAATGATGGGACAGAGGTACCTAAAAAACAGTGTAGATGCAGATCAGACTGCTATAAAATAAATCTGATGAGCATCTGCAATGTTTGCCATTTTTGTGACTTCCAATTTGCTTCCCCTTCAAAAACCATAAAAAAGAATTTCTCCTAAAGGTGTAAATTCTTTTATTTCCTTATTAATTCCAAATTTATTTTAGGAGCCCCGATAAGCTCAGTGGGTTAAGTGCCGGCCTGCTGATCTAGCAGCCCAGTGCTTGATTCCCACTGGAGGCAGAAAGCTTTTCAATTGTAAACAGGGCTCCACTGCACACAACTTTTTATTATCACCTCCCATTGTCCTGATATGACTGAAATACTTTTGAAAAGGACGTAAAATCACAAGTCATCCATCGATCCAAATTTATTTTCTGTGCATAAAAAAAAATGCAGGAATGCATTTTCTGGCCCACTTTTGGTGTAAAGTAGAAAAATATTGTTTTTCAGCACAAAGGTAGAGTAGAGTCGGGTAATTTCGGACAGCAGGTAAATTCGGACATACCATAGCAAACAGTGAAAATCCAGATGAGACGGCTCATAATGAGCCGTCTCATCAGGATTTCCACTGTTTGCCCTCTTAATATTGTTTAAATTCCAAAACAACTGACATATTAAGGAAACAATGGCACCGTCCGAATTTACCCGCTGTCCGAAGTTACCCAACTCTCCTCTATCTGAATACCTGAAACATTGGGTCAAAAATACCTGAGCAGTCTGATCAGTGAAAGTCTGCACAGATCCCTTTCCTACCACTTATTTTACTTCATATCATAAGCTCAACACTTTCAAGAGAAGTAACTCTGCCACTTTCATTTTTGTCTCCCTTTTCAAGGTGGGACTACTCTGAAAGAAAAGAATTTGCTCCTTTTCCTTTATGAGTAAACCCCACTTTTTAAGGGCGTCAGTCTCCATGGCCCATGGAAGCAAACATGAAGTCATACAAGTTGCCTCCCTTTTAAAAAGATTTCAGTTCAGTTCAGTTCAATTCTCTTATCAACGTTACCCAAGTGGCTCAACGGTACGTAACCATAGTTGCACACACTTGGCGCCGTGTGTCCGTCCAATTTTAAAAAGATGACAATGAAACATTAAGGTATATGCATTCACCTTAATATATTAGGATAATTACTGACTGTTGTGCTCCAACATTTGGTGTAAAATATTAGGATAATTACTGACTATTGTGCTCCAACATTTGGTGTAAAATATTAGGATAATTACTGACTGTTGTGCTCCAACATATGGTGTAAAATATTAGGATAATTACTGACTGTTGTCCTCCAATATTTGGTGTAATAACGGTATTTCCATTTTTTTTTTCATCTATTCAAATCATCTCATACAAAAAGAAACAAACTTCAAACTCACCTACAGCTATATTAATCCAACATGAAACAGTAAAATAAATTAAAACCAATCCATTTGGATGCTAACATATAACTGTTCATTCTCTGGCACCACATGTTACTTACATACTCCGCTTGCAAAATTGTTAACCTGTAACAGTTGCACACACTTGAATATTTTCCCAGTGCTGATGGATAAAACACATAATAAGCTTCATCTCCAATCTCGAAAAATATGCCTTGTGACATATGCCAACAGGTTAAACTCTGATCAGCCTGCGCTTAAGTGCAGGCTGAGCAGAGTTTTTCTGTTGGCATACACAACATTTACAGCTTGTAAAATGCTGACAGAGACTAGCAGACTCTGTGAATATTTTCATTAGATGCACAGGTTCATCTGAAGAATTCACATTTTTGTGTTTGGCATAATACTCATTTTCAAGCATTACAGCCCAAAATATTAACCGAGAAAATATGAAACACACATGGCATGCACTTGCTTATACCTAGAACACAAACTTGAATAAGAAACTAACCTCAACATGAAATAAATGGAAGCATTCAAAAAGAAGCAAATATTCTATCAAAATGCCTTTTAAGATAGTCAAGATATTCGTGTACGGAAAGGAAGTAAATATGAACTACAACTTCCCAGTTTTTAGGTCTCCTAACATATAACTTCCTTACCAAAGACAAAAAGAAGATATTTAAGTTATTCAAGGCTGCTGATCACACCTTATTACACAATGAAGCAAAGGAATTGTTCAGTGCCTGTTAACAGAGCTTACTTTACAATGAAACAAAGTAATTATTCATGGCCTAACAGAGTTTACTTTACAATGAAGCAAAGGAATTATTATGGCCTGTTTACAGAGCTTACTTTACAAAGAAGCAAATGAATTATTATGGCCTGTTTACAGAGCTTACTTTACAATGAAGCAAAGGAATTATTATGGCCTGTTAACAGAGCTTACTTTACAATGAAGCAAAGGAATTATTATGGCCTGTTTACAGAGCTTACTTTACAATGAAGCAAAGGAAATATTCAGTGCCTGTTATCAGGGCTTACTTTACAATGAAATATAGGAATTAGGGCTTACTTTACAATGAAATATAGGAATTAGTCATGGCCTGTTAACAGATCTTACTTTACAATGAATTAAAGGGATTATTCATGGCCTGTTAACAAAGTTAACTTTACAATGAAGCAAAGGTATTATTCAGTGCCTGTTAACAGAGCTTACTTTACAATGACACAGAGGAATAATTCATGACTTCGTTAACAGAGCTTACTTTACAATGAGGAAAACATGCTATGCAAAGCCTTTAGTCACAACTTACTTCACAATGAAGCGGTGATCTTGCACCACAACTTGATTAACAATAAAGAAGAAATACATCCATGCCTTTTCACAAATTATTTTCTTTTCAAAAGTCATTTCCAAAAAAAAAGTTATTCTAGACTAGTTCTCCTGAATCATAACTTCCTTCATTGAAGGCCTATGAAAACAAAATACTCAAGGCCTACAAACTTACTTCAGAACCCAGAAAAAGGTTGAGGCCTGCTGAAAAACAACTTACCTACTTCATGATAAATCAGAAATGTTATTCAAAACCTACTGAAACACAGTTTAAATCACAACAATTCAAAGATGTTGGTCACTCCCAGGTTTTGGAATATCTTTTATATCCTACCTTTAAATTTCACAGTAAGATTGTATGTAATGCGCCATTTGTTGGCAAGTTTATAGTGCACTGATGTGTTAAGTTTTTGTACTTAACAACGTAGCTTTATAATGCATCACACATATTTCCTCTTACAATAAGCACTCTGTTTAACTCGGTCAGAATAATAGAGGTACTATGATAATACACAATTTGACATAAAAACTACACTTTGTGCATCTACATGAATAGTTTTGTTTGAACCACCTCATGGGAAAAACACATGAACCGTGACATGACAAAACCAACAAAGTGGCATGTGCCCAATGTGAAGATTCAGATCAGCCTGGGCATCCACCCAGTCTGATCAGAGTCTTAACTGTGTGCTTCATCCGATCAGAGTCTTTGCTGTGTGCTTAAAGGGTAGCTAAGATTCTAAGTTAGCTCCAAGCTCCACTTGAAGCCATTCAAGAGATAATACATGGAACAGATTATGATTTTTATAACAATGTACATTTGAAGCAGTTCAGGGGATAATAAATGTAATATAATATGATCTTATAAAAATGTATATTTGAGGCAGTTCAGAGGAAAATTGTAAATGATTATGATTATGAAATGTAAATGATTATATACTGAGAGAAATAAGTTTAGCAATTTTTCCAAAGGGTTGTGAAATTTTCTTTGGGGATAGTATTCCTAGGTTGTTGATCACATATAGTTAGCTTAGGTTAGGAGACTGCGATTACATCAAACTTGGACGAAAAAAGGTGACTTAACGCACGTTTGACGTCACTTTAAATGAATTCACAATTTACGCGGGCTTACAAACAATTAAACAAAAAAAATTGTTAAAATGCTTTTGAAAAGTTTTAACTGGGTCCTTGAACAAAAAACCGTAAATGGGTTTGCAAATAAACGCATAAGACGCCGGCAATGGGGCACGTTAGTTTGACGTTAACTTGCCGAAAAATTCAACCACCATTTTAAACATTATCAGTTGACGTTTTGACTTGAATCTTTTTGCACTTTATTACTGTCAACTGTGAGAACACTTTCAAGCAAACGATTACCCCTGGTAATCCATTTGTTTTAATGCAACGACCAGAACCTGTCAATGTTTTAATGGAGGCGTCAAGTTTACGTTATGACGGAAATTGACAAAATCTGTGGATATTCAATGGCCCTTATGCGCACTTAGAGAAGAGAAACTTTAAGTTCAATATTCCTGATGTCAAAAGGATCTTTGATGGTTTTAAAAACTGACGTCAAAATGACGTAAATGTCGAACCGGGTGTGGTTAAATCTGCGAGAATTGCGCCAGTTTACAGGAACAACTTGCTTGAAAGAGTTCTGGTCAACTAGAGGCCTTGCCATTGCAGTTTGGTTCAAGACTTTGGAACAATTCGTTAACGGTGACTTTTGCTCAGTCTCAGTTGCTTTGTGAATGCCAATTATGACGGCGTCATAAGCACATTTACGTTTATCATGGTAACAATCTTTTATCACACAACGCTGTGTCCGTGTTCACAAATGTCTACATTGCCGCAAATTAGCTCTGGTGTAAGATTTGAAGATGAAAAAGCACCTGAAAAAAGATGAGTTGCATAAAAGATTTATGGCATTTTTTAGTTAAACCCTTTGGTACAAATGCGACGCGATTTTGCTCTATAAATTAACTTTCGACCTTAATTGTAGAGTTTCTGGTACCCAAAATGATGCCTTAAACAGCGGAAACAATACAATTTCCCACTTTTTAAATAAGTCTGAATTATACGCTGATTTGTTAAAAATTGCTAAACTTATTTCCCTCAGTATATATATGACCTTATAAACAATGTTCACTTGGAAAAATTCAGGGATAATAAATGAAATTGAAAATGATCTTATAAACTGAATGCAAATTTGAAGCAGTTCCTGAGAAAACAAATGATAGAGATTAGGCTCTTATTAACAATGTACATTTGAAGCAGTTCAGGAGATAACAAATGGAGTTATGATTTATAAAACAATGTACATTTGAGGCAGTTCAGAGAAAAATGTAATAAACAATGCACACTGGGAACAGTTCAGAGATAAAAATGAAATTGATCTAATAAACACTGTACATTTGGAGCAGTTCACAGTTGAGAATGATCTTATTAACGACGACGTACATAGATAACAAATGAAATAGACTGTGATTTTATAAACAATGTACATCTGAGGCGGTGCAGAGATAACAAAGGAAATTGTTAATGATCTGATAAACAATTTACATTTGAATCAGTTCGAGAGATAAAAAATGGAATTGATAATGATCTTATAAACACTAAACATTTGAAGTAGTTCAGGAAAAAACAATAAACATTTGACAGATTATGATCCAATACATTACAATAAACATTTGACAGATTATGATCCAATACATTACTGACAGATTATAATCTGATAAACATTTGATAGATTATGATCCAATACATTACTGAGAGATTGTGATCGGATAAACAATAAACATTTGATAGATTATGATCTAATACACTGTTGAGAGATTATGATCTGATAAACAATAAACATTTGTTAGATTATGATCTAATACAATGTTGAGAGATTATGATCTGATAAACAATAAACATTTGTCAGATTATGATCCAATACATTACAGCGAGATTATGCTCTGATAAACAATAAACATTTGATAGATTATATGTACCTGAAGTATTGGATCATAATCTGTTAAATGTTTATTATTTATCAAATCATAATCTGTACATTTAACAGATTATGATCTAATAAACAATAAACATGATAGATCATGATCCCATAAACAATAAACAATGTACATTCTACTTAACAATGTACATCTGACAGGTTATGATCTAATAATCAATGTACATTGATACATTAGATCTAGTATGCACAAAACATTTGACAGATTATGAACAACCAAATGATGTACTAAAAACATACTCTTATGTATATGTGCTCTTATGTATGAGTGAAGTAGCTGAAAATAACAGCTTTTCGGCTACTTCACTCATTACGTAAGAGCATGTATACTGCTAAGTGCCGTAGGGCTACAGAAACCCCCTGTATTTTTTTTTATTTAATTCAAAGCTTATGACTACCTCATCACTTGAGTTGTTAAATTATGCTAATGCTTTACCTATTTTTGGTTGAAAAACAAATCAGTAAAAATGTATCACAAACTACTGAATAACAAACTATCCCACTTCCTATATCTGCACCTCACAACAGATAAAATCCATTTGCAAGAAAGCTTTTCCTCTCTGCCCACATACCTTATTAATGATTCAACCACTATGCATATCACATACAAAACATGCACAATTTAACCTTTTAAGCAAGAGGTTCATGCTATAATGAGTTCATTTTATATACAATCCTATGTAAAACATATCTAGTATTTGAATTACAAATCAAGTTTCTTTTGAGGAAGAGAATATTTTGTTTGCACACACTCACATGTCACTAGCTTTCAAGCTTTTAACAAGTTAATGACCTTATTTACAAGAATTTGTAGTTTTTTAAGCTTGATCTAGATAAAATATATGTTTAACATGCAATGGTGACTCAAATTAGAGGGGCACAGTTTTTACAACACCAGCTTCAAGAGACCTAGCCTGAGCAGTAGCCCAAGTAGCTCAGTTGGTTAAGCGCTGGCCTGCTGATCTAGTGGTCCAGATTTGAGCCCCGCTGTAGGTGGGAATCTTTTCAATCCTGAATGGGGTTCCATTGCACACAGCCTTTCATTATCGCTCACTCATTGTCCTGATATGACTGAAATACTGTTAAAAAGGATGTAAAATCCCAAGTCATCCATCCATCCATCCGAGCCTGAGCAGGTTGAGTGCAGACTTTGATCAGATTGCCTCCAGCTTCCAGTCTGATCTGAGTCTACAATGTTTGTACAAATACCATATTAATTCTTTTAAATGCCCCCTGATTCTTTTCCGAAAATGTTAAATTAACTACAGCTAGCCCTAAAATCTAAATTTTAAGGGGGACTATATAAGTAATTATTCAGATTTAGCATTGAAACGCCTTTCTCACCTGTACCCATATACTACGTAACATCCTACAGTGATTTTTGTGTAGCGTCCCCATACCATTGTCACGCGAAATAAGATAAGATTTTTGCCGCTGAATGACAAATCAAATGGGATGACAAAGGCTCTATATACTCCTAGGCCAGACATAGGTACACTGCTCATTTTGAGGGATGAAGATTTTCCTCAGCATGACTCATTGTAAATTTTTAGTCTGCTACAAACTATAGTCTTTTTCTGCATTCCAATAAGAGCAAGTTCAGTCTTACTGGCATGGTGTATTAGCAGTATAAAAAGAAATCCTGTCTTGAGACATTATGAAATGCACATTTTCAGAGCTAAGAAGAGCCTGCACACAGGCATTATATAGTTAGAGCTTGCATACTTCATGTTTTATAATCTATAATTCTTGCTAGACAGACTGCTCAGTCTCTGATCAGACAGTGCACATGAGCAGCTCTTATGTGGTTTAAGACAGGCTTTCCCCTCGTGAGCTCATATTAAATCAGAGCTCCAGATACAAACATTATTTTTTGATAATTATTCTGGAATATTTTCTTATTTCTCCATACAGACAACCAATGGTTCTTCATTAGAATTGCTTTTATCAATGCACTGTTAATGTGCGGTTACAACATGTTTTTGTTGAGTTTTAATATGATTATTCCAGAATCATCCCCAAATACTTCCGATATCTGGAGCACTGTAAAATCAGATAAACCAGCATTTTAACAAGTTCCATCAAAACAGATTAACAGATGGTTCTGCTGATATGACCAGACTGAATGATAGTTGCATTTTGCGATCTTTCTTTTAGCCACCTCAAATTGAAACTAGAGCAAGTGAGCAGGGGCTCACGTATACCCCCGGCCAGCCCAACCCCTAATAAAAAAGCATTTAATACAAAGCTTTAAAGCAAATGTTAACAAACAGACAGATAGGTGGACAATTTATAACAAATCCAGTGAAATGCCTGTAGACAAAAGCCAAAAGGTTCCATTTAAAATTTGCATAAGCAAAAAAATAAATAAATAAATAAATAAATAAAAGACACATAGAAATTTAACACAAAGATCTAACACAAATTTACAAAAAATTGTATGCCTGTGGCCTTGACCATAAGTCAGCAGCAGCAGCCGGATGATGTCAATTAATCAGTTTCAACCTAGAAGGACATCTAGTAGCATCATAAAAGGCTCCATTGTAACATAAATCTTTAACGCAAAGAGTATACAAATTTTAAAGTCTGTGGCCTTGACATTAGGTCAGCAGCAGCATCCAGATGACGTCAACTAATCCCTTTCAACCTAGAAGTAAACCTAGTAGCATTGTAAAAAGGTTAATTTCAAGTATATTAAAAAAATAAGCAAAAAATACAACTTAACACAAAACTTTTACACACGTGTATACAAATTTCTAAGTCTGTGACCTTGACCTTAGGTCAGCAGCAGCATCCAGATGTTGAAAACTAATACCTATCTATACTGTGCTAACATTAAGCACATATGAACAAGGTACAGTCAAGGCGTTCAGAAAAACAGAGCGAAAGCAGAAACTTAATGCAAAACTTAAACACAGCTTTTGTACAAATTTCAAAGTCTGCGACCATGACCTTAGGCCAGCAGCAGCATCTAGATGATACAAATTAATCAGTTTCCATCCTCTACTAAAATAATAAGCGTCTATGAACGTACGAATGGACGGACTAATGGACAGACGGAAAGTCAGACAAACGGATGGAAAGAGGAAAACTATATACGCCTTGACATACTTTGTATGCGGGGGGAGGGTATAATTATGCCCCCCCCCCCCCCCCCCCCACACACACACACACAGTTTATTAAGGAAATTATTAAGGAAAGATTATTTTAAGGAAAAATCCCATTTGTATTCAGCAATAGTGTCGACCCTTTTCCACACACCACGTTATACTGTGTATGATCTGAGTTTTCACTGTTTGCCTATATCCTATTTATGGGATGCTATATATACTCCTTGCCACAAGTTTAGCATATTTTCAAAGTTAAAAAAATACCAGGATTAGTACAAATCATAAAACTTTAGTTTTAGTATGCAGATAATTTCATTCTCTATTCAACACCAACGCTTAAGCATTGTAAAAACACCAAATTAAAATTGATTTGATTATGGGTAAGCACAGCACAAAGCGAGCACAGAAATAAAAGCCTAAAAAAATCCACATTTTCCAAAGAAAATATTATGATGTTAAAAGCAGTAATTTCGTATTCTCCAAAAACATTTAGCATTACAAAACGTTGAATTGGTGTAAAAAAAAGTCACTCACAGCATATTACAATGATTTTTTGGACATACACGTCTTTGCTCCGTTGGTGGAGTTGTTTCTCAGATTCAAAACAGAGTTGCTGATTTTACGATGGTTAATCATTGATTGGTGTTCAAGATAGAATGCATTAAGTTCCAAAGAAAGTTGGAATTCAGTTATTGTCTCCAACAATCTTGTTATAATTATTTAACATTATGCTAAACTTCTGGCGAGGAGTATATGTTAAACATTTGTTACGACCCATTACTCGCCACAAAATGTTGCTTATGACATGTGACAGATGAGCCTGCTCATCAGAACAAAAGTCTTCACTGCTCATAATTGTCTGCCCTGTCTGGAACCTGAAGAGTTTTAAGTGACCAAGGAAGACAGTAAACACACTAAATGCACAGCTCAAGGCTTTGTCCATGTACTTTGAGAATGGGGCTTTGTCCTGAAATTGGGGGGAAATAGTCATTTGGGAATGAAAATTCCAGGAGCAAGGTGCAATATTTGGGAATTCTGCAAGATTTTAAAGAAATTTCAGTTGGGAATGGGGCCTTTATTGTCCCTCTATGAATGTACATAAAAAATTCCCAATAGGCTGGTCTGCATTGTTTTGCAGTTCCCATATGCCTTTTGATCATTTTGTATTATCCCCTTCGGCGGAGGCATATGGTTTTCTCCATGTCCGTCTGTCTGTCTGTCCTTCCATCCATCCGTCCAGAGCCATAACTAAGTAACCACTAAATGGAATTTCATGAAACTTAAAATAGATATATATCAGTATAACGCCCTGGTGCATGTGAGGTTTCGTCAAACTGGCTTCAGTAGTGCATGAGTTATTGCCCTTTAATTGACCCAAAATTAATAAAACGAGCCATAAGGAAGTAACCAATTATCAAAACTGCATAAAACTTAAACTAAGTATGTACCACTATAATGGGGCTATTTGCATAAAGTTTCATCAGAAAGCCAGCAGTAGTACATGAGTTATTAATTTCATGAAACTTAAAATAAATATATACATGTATCACTATAAAGTCCTGATTCACATAACAACATAATTAATATTTTCTCTAGAACCACTAGGTATATTTGGCTGAAACTTTACATGGAACATTGGCAAATTGGCCATCCATAATGGCTGCTGTCAGAGAGTAGTTTTTCCCCCCTAGTAGTTTTTCCCCCCGGAAAAATGACTATGATTTTTCCATAGTAGAATTTCCCACCGGAAAAATGGCTATATAGTAGAATTTCCCCCCGGAAATATGACTATATAGCCAATTTTCCCCGGGGAAAATCTACTATATGTGTTTTTGCATAGCCGTTTTTCCCCTCTATAGTGGATTTTCCCCCTGTAATACTATTGCAGGAAAACAAGCTGCATACTGGAATTTGCTCCTTGTCCGATCATAATAGTGAGGTTCATAACTGAAACAGAAATACAAGTATCTGTCCGTAAAATATCGATGGATAACAGATATACTAGAACCGCATGCATGTGTCCATCAGTCTGTCTGTCTTATTTTTGTTTTGGGGAAACAGGCAGGCGTTTTGCTTTTCCGTGTTAACCAAAACCGGCTATGAGTGTAAGTGGTTGTGGGCATAAATTTGTATAATTTTGTGTTTGTACAAGCGTTCATTTGTGCGTGCGCGCTGCGGAGTCTCTGGACTAGAGTTCGCCTTTCATGCAGAAGTCGTGGGCTCGACTCCTATCGGGACACACGTTCGATTAATATATTCAATGTAATAAACTGCCTGCTAAATCAAACATGACTGGACATAACACCGTTCGTACATCTTCCTGTAAGCTTACATGCGTATGTGTACGTATATTAATATCTGCGATGGGAAGAAATTACATCGATTGATTGATAGATCCGATTTTTAAGGTGACCAGGCACCCGAGGCGCATGGAGGCCACCCCGTCTCTTTTCTTAAATTAGTAATTATTGATTATTAAAAAAATATGGTTGCTAAATTTGCATATTGATTTTTTTGAATTAATCACGTTTATTACCTCTGGTGAAAAACTGATACATTTCTAATGCAATTAATTCCGTGAAATGTCTCTTTTCCATTCCGTTCCATTTCGTTCTGTTCCGCAAAATAACAATAGCCATACAAAATTCATTAATAGCCAATTTCCCTGTGGGGGAAAAAGGACTATGGGGGAAAAGTGGCTATATGAGGTCCGGACAATCCACTATATAGTCGTCCTTCCTATAGCCATTTTTCCGAGGGGAAAAAGGGGGAAAAACCACTCTCTGACAGCTGCCATCCACTGTTACTAAAATAGCACAAGCATAAAAATTGCAGTACCTTAAGAATCATTGGGCGGATTATGACAAAATTTGTGTCAGAATAATGCCTGAAGCTATTTCGTTTTCTTTTAGTTTTCAGTTCTTCTGAACATGATCTCTGCTACTGTGGAAATGATGCGACAAGGATTCCGCGGAATTCTTGTTTTATGAAGAGGCAGTTTATAAGTTAATGTTATTTATTTCTATGTACCATACATATCTATTTTACCGCAAGCAGGTCATTTTAGCGAGATGTACATTTAATAGGCTTTTATGTTACAAAACTGATTCCATCATAAAAAAAAATGTATGATGTATCTCTGGAAATATCAGTCTTTTAACCGTATAATCATTGAAAAATAATGTTTGAAATTGTTATAAGAAATTAAGAATTTTAAACCACCACATGATATTTTCTTGTATGCACAGCCGCAGACCAAGAAAAATATAGACGCTTCCAAAGGATTCGCAATAACGGAAATCTAAAAATTGCAATTAAAACTCAGGAGGCATTTCTGGGAAGAAATACGGTATATGAAATCAAATATAATTCACCATTCTGGCAGTCTTGGTAAGAATTCCAGTCACAGAATTGTTTACATTTTACACAAAACATGAGTATTTATTGTTTATTGCTCTATCTTTTATATTGGCAAATGTGAAAAAAAATGTGAAAGGAACAAACAATTTCAGAAAGCTAAATTTTTTCTTCACTTAATATATAACGATTCTGAAAGGGAAAACTACTGGCATAAGCAGGTGGAATTTGTTTATTTTGATAAACTAGCCACATCATACATCAGAATCAATCTCTCTTTGTTTTAGATAAAGACTATAGTCTATATTTAGTTCATAGGAGGGAAAGCCTGCTGCAGAGAATTTATCAGTGTGGGTTTCATATTTCAAAACACTGAGAGTTTTCTGGTGGGGCACAAGAGTATATAGGACCTTTAACCCAGGTAGACCTTAAAAGAGGGGGATCAATTAAAATTCAACATACTTGAATGGTTGCACCTTTCCACTGACAATGGGAGTTACGAATTTAAATAATCATGAATTCACTGAGCTGTGTCAGGGTGATAAAGTACTATTCGGCACAAGTGAACAGGTAAGACTCAGATAAGACTGTGCGGAATATCCGCACAGTCTGATCTGTGACTTCCCTGTTCTAATGAACATTCCACAGACCCTTGGGAATCTGTTCAGCTAAAGCGAACACTCTTGAAAGTCTGTACAGACGCCGAGGCTGATTTGAATCTTCACTTTAAGTGCAAGCCAAAACATACCTTTTCACATAAATGCTGTTCATTTTAGTGTATGAAGGGTTAATTGGAGTGAAACCAGGGCAAAATTTACATGAACGATGGTAAAATCTGTCATTATTTTAATGCGTTATGTGACAGATGATCCAGCTATCAAATCATAGCTTTTACGCATCAACAAGAGCAACATACCTTAAACAACCATTAAAATATTAAGTCACCCATTTTGTGTGTGTGCAAGTACCTTTGAAAGTCAGTGACCATGTGATTCTGATTTTAAAATAACTGAAGTAGGGGGGAGTTACTCAATTTGAATATTCTGTTTGACTTTTGTTCTCTGTCTTTTCTTGCAAACATTATGATTATCTCACCTTTTATATTGTCATTACTTATGACCCGATTCTTTCCTCATTTCTCAGTGGGTTAATCTAAATTAGTGCTGAATTGCTGACCTAGAGGTCCCAAGTTTGATACCTGCTGGCAGTGTAATCAGTTCAACTGTTAACAGAGTTCTATTGCAAACAGCCCTTCATTCTCACTTTGAGTCTCATCAAGCTAATATGACTGAAATGCTGTTTAAAAGGACGTAAAATCATGTCGTCATCCATCATCTTTTCTTGTTTTAACTTGTTTCCTCAACTGAATCACCAGCACTCCATGTGCTGTCGACCGAGCCAGTCAGTTACTATACATGACCATGACAACTGACAGCAGTATCAGCCATCAATAGCAATGATTATTTGTACCATAATTGGTATACTGTGAACAAAATTCTTGGTCGACAGAATGTCTCCACCCAGCAGTGGATGTGAGACTCTAGAAATGAAATCGTAACAAAACGTAACCCCAAGCAGATATATATACTTCTCATTTTACCAGCGAGTATTGAACGATTTTCACACAACGGCTTCAAGCTGTTTACTGATAATTGCACTGATCAAACTGTACGTAAAGATCCAACGACAAAGATGTTTTTGAAAAATTAAAATCAATACAAAGATCAATGTCTCCAGAGCTTTCAGAAACCAGGTCTCGTTTCCATAACGACCAGTTAAGAAAGAACATTTCAGAAGGACAGTAATGCAAATAAAACTATATTATTTTCTGATTAAGCAATTTATGTCAATTTGTCACTGTCCTGTGTCTTTCTCACAATACTTGTATCTTAATTAAACAACCTATGAATTTTTTACTGATTTTTGTTTTATTTCACAGAATCGGACAACGATTGCGTATCTTTTTTTAGATGTACTGGCATACCACCATGTTTTCCGTCATTTTTCTTTTCAAAGGGAGACCACTTTTGCAAACTTGACGCACAAACTCGTCCAAAAGAGAGTCTACTCTTTCACCTCTGTTTTGGGCTCCATATCAGTGTATCTAGAATATTCCTGAAATGACTTAAAAGTTCGGACTTATGATTTGGGTACCTTACAGGATAGAATTTGCCCCCCTTGGAGCAAATTCTTTCCTGTAAGAGTTGTACCCTATTGAAAAAGGAGACAATAATATATAAAAGGATATGTCGCCGGCCGGGTTTGAGCCCTCATAATTCGGTAGAAAAACAGAAGTATAAAAGGATAATTTTGGTTTAACAGCCCTTTTCTAAGATTTAAGTCATTTCAGGCCATGGGGGTATGAGTATGAGAGAGTAACAAGAGCACCACAAGCGGGGCAATATATGCCCATTTCTGAGTGACTTCAGCCCAATTCAGAGGTACCTCATGTAGATCTATAGTTCTGACAATCATCCACATACAAGTACTAAAGTGGGCACATGAGCAGTCCGAAATGGCTGAGACAGTTCAAATGAGGGGTGAGACAGTTCTAATGAAGACTGAGGCATGTTTAGTGAGGGCTAATGCAGGTCTAATGAAGGCTGAGGCAGGTCTAATGAAGGCAGAGGCAGTTCTTATGAAGGCTGAGGCATGTCTAATGAAGGGCTAACCAAGTTCTTATAAAGGCTGAGACAGTTCTATTAAAGGCCGAAGCAGTTCTTATGAATGCTTAGACAGTTCTAATGTTGGCTGAGGCTGTTCTAATGAAGGGCTGAGGCAGGGCTTATGAGGGCTGAGTCAGTTTTGATGAAGGGCTGAGGCAGGGCTAATGAAGGGTTAAGGCAAGGCTAATGAAGGCTGACACAGTACCAATGAAGGCAAAGACAGTTTATATGAGAGGCTGGGGCAGTTTAATGAATGGCTGAGGCAGTTCAAATAAAGAGGCAGTCCTAATGAGGATCTGAGTCAATTCTAATGAGGAGCTAAGGCAGTTCTAATGAGGGCCTGAGTCAATTCTAATGTGGGACTGAGGCAGTTCTAATGAGGGTCTGAGGCAGTTCTAATGAGGGTCTGAGGCAGTTCTAATGAGGGCTGAGGCAGTTCTAATGTGTGGCCAAGGCAGTTCTAATGAGGGTCTAAGTCAATTCTAATAAGGAGCTGATGTAGTTCTAATGAGGATCTGAGTCAATTCTAATGTGGAACTGAGGCAGTTCTAATGTGGGACTGAGGCAGTTCTAATGAGGGTTTGAGGCAGTTCTAATGTGTGGCCAAGGCAGTTCTAATGTGTGGCCAAGGCAGTTCTAATGAGGGTCTAAGTCAATTCAAATAAGGAGCTGAGGCAGCTCTAATGAGGGTCTGAGTCGTTTTGAATGTGGGTCTATGGCAGTTCTAATGAGGATCTGAGTCAATTCTAATGTGGGACTGAGGCAGTTCTAATGTGGGACTGAGTCAGTTTTAATGAGAGACTGAGGCAGTTCTAATGAATGGTCTCAGGCAGTTCAAATGAGGGTCTGAGGAGTCAATTCTTATGTGGGGATGAGGCAGTTCTTATGAGGGTCTCATATGAGGGGCTGAGTCAATTACAATGAGGGTCTAAAGAAGATTTAATGAGGGTCTGAGTCAGTTCTTATGAGTGGCTGAAGTGATTCTAATGTAATGCTGAGGTAGTTCTAATGAAGGTCTGAGGCACTGAGGCAGTTCTAATGAAAGTCTGAGGCAGTTCTAATGAGGGTCTGAGTTTATTCTAATGGGTATCTGAGGCAGTTCTAATGAGGGGCTGAGTCAATTCTAATGAGGCACTGAGGCAGCTCTAATGAGGCTAAGTCAATTCTAATGTGGGACTGAGGCAGTTCTAACGAGGGTCTGAGGCAGTTCTAATGAGGGGCTGAGTTTATTCTAATGTGGTCCTGAGGCAGCTCTAATGAGGGTCTGAGTCAATTCGAATGAGGATCTGTTGCAGTTCTAATGAAGGGTTGAGGCACTGAGGTAGTTCTAATGAGGGGCTGAGTCAGTTCTAATGACAGGCTGAGGCAGTTCTAATGAAGGTCTGAGTCAATTCTAGTGTGGGGGCTGAGGCACTTCTAATGAAGGGCTGAGGCACTAATAATGAGGGTCTGAGTCAGTTCTAATTAGAGCCTGAGGCAGTTCTAATGGAGGATGAAGCAGCTCTTATGGAGGTCTGAGGCAGTCCTAACGAGGATCTGAGGCAGGTCTTATCAGAGGGTGAAACAGTTCTAATGAGGGGCTGCATTTATTCTAATGTGGGCCTGAGGCAGCTCTAATGAGGGTCTGAGGCAGTTCTAATGAGGGTCTGAGTCAGTTCTAATGACAGGCTGAGGCAGTTCTAATGAAGGTCTGTGTTAATTCAAATGTGAAACTGAGGCAGTTCTAATGAGGGGCTGAGTCAGTTCTAATGACAGGCTGGGGCAGTTCTAATGAAGGTCTGAGTCAATTCTAGTTTGGGGGCTGAGGCAGTTCTAATGAAGGGCTGAGGCACTTACAATGAGGGTTTGAGTCAGTTCTAATTAGAGCCTGAGGCAGTGCTAATGGAGGGTGAAGCAGCTCTTATGGAGGTCTGAGGCAGTCCTAATGAGGATCTGAGGCAGGTCTAATGAGAGGGTGAAACAGGTCTAATGAGAGGGTGAAACAGTTCTAATGAGAGGATGAAGCAGCCTTAATGAAGGGCTGAGGCAGGTCTCATGAGGTTCTGAGGCAGGTCTAATGAGGATCTGAGGCAGGTCTCATGAGGGCTGGGGTCTGAGGCAGGTCTCATGAGGGCTGAGGCAGGTCCTAATGAGTGGCTAAGGTGATTCCAATGTAATGCTGAGGCAGTTCTAATGGAGGGTGAAGCAGCTCTTATGGAGGTCTGAGGCAGTCCTAACGAGGATCTGAGGCAGGTCTAATGAGAGGGTGAAGCAGTTCTAATGCGAGGATGAAGCAGCCTTAATGAAGGGCTGACGTAGTTCTGATTAGGGCTGAGGCAGGTCTAATGAGGGTCTGAGGCAGGTCTAATGAGGGTCTGAGGCAGGTCTCATGAGGGTCTGAGGCAGGTCTCATGAGGGTCTGAGGCAAGTCTAATTAGGGTCTGGGGCAATTTTAATGAGGGCTGAGGCAGTTCTAATGAGGGTCTGAGGCAGGTCTAATGAGGGCTGAGGCAGTTCTAATGAGGGCTGTGGCAGTTCTAATGAGGGTCTGAGGCAGGTCTAATGAGGGCTTAGGCAGTTCTAATGAGGGTCTGAGGCAGTTCTTATGAGGGTCTGAGCACAGGCATTTGACGTTTTTGGGGCCTCAGAAATACACAGTAGCCTCGAATATTGCCAGAAATCGCTTCTTCTATATAATGAGATACAGAGTATCTCATTATAGAAGATGCGATTTCTGGCCATATTCGAGGTTACTGTGTATTCCTGTGACCCCAAAAACGTCAAATGCCTGTGGTCTGAGGCAGGTCTAATGAGGGCTGGGGCAGGTCTAATGAGGTCTGAGGCAGGTCTAATGAGAGGGTGAAACAGTTCTAATGAGGGGCTGAGATAGTTCTGATGAGGAACTGAGAATATAAATATAAATACATTAACTTGAAAGAGTTCAAGTTAACACTCACATAACTTGAAAGAGTTCATTCAACATCGAACGGAAACTGAATATCTAGTATAGTTGAATTTGCCAACAGCATAGATCCAGATACATGAGCCGCTTCATCTGGATCTACACTGTTTGCCCCTAGTCTTTGAACTGCCTTGCCGAGATAAGGGATCACAACATACATTTCTGTTGAAAATTGTCTCAGAATTAACCTGAACCCCCCACCTTATCTGAAACTAGGCTTGAATATCAAAAGCAATATCCCGCTGGAAGCCTCTGTTTCCAGGAGGAGAATCAATTGCATTATTCAACAGTGTACCGCATTGAATCACTAGTGCGCAATGGCACTGCAGGACGATGCAAGAAAAATCCATATATCGCTGATAGTGACAGCTGGTCATTTGAGTTGCCGTAGTCACAGATTGAAAGATGTAGTTCAGTGGTCGTAGATTCATTAACGGGCGTTTTGAGTTGCATTCTGCACAGCATTTATCACACATCTACCTTCTCTATGTAAAATGTTCTAACCCTTAACTCTTTAAGCCCCAGTGATGAAATTAGCAAAATTTGCAAACAGCGTAGATCCTGATGAGATGGCTCATAATGAGCCGCCTCATCTAGATCTACACTGTTTGCCCTCTAGTCTTTGAATTTTAAATATGAAATGTCTTGGACAAGGCATTTTTTTTAATTTTTGCAGAAATAAATAAAAATAGCCATCAGAGGAGATGGCAAATCCCCCGACCAAAGACCCCCATGGGCCTTGGTAAAAAGGGTGCACTTCAAAACACATATTAGTAATATATTGTCGTTCTTTTATGCTTCTGATTGACATTAACTGTTAACAGATGCATGATTATCTAACACTCAGACTAAAACAGTATGCTTGACTGCTAAAAAGAGGTAATATCTCAAACAGCCACCATATACACAAATGTATAGCATACAATACATTCAACTTTCAAAATGTGTGAATAACTTCTAAAGTACAAGCCCTACAAATCTAATTTTCAGCTCTCTAGTAAGTGAATTTGGACAAAGAATCCAAATCTGAAAAAAAATTTTTTTTATTTTTTTTTGGGGGGGGGGGGGGGGGGGGGGGTGCGGGAGGGGTCACGGGAATGTGGAGGGGTAAGAGAGAGTTAGGAACACTGATAAGATATCACAGCATGATCATCCATATTCTAAAAGGTACACGATTATTCAAATTCTGGAGCTGGCCAGGGATATACAGTTATGGAGCAGAGACTCAAACAGCAGCTCAAACTACCAAAGGGAAATAATTCACTGAGTCTAAAAGCAAGAGTTATCATTCATGTATGAGACAAATTGTCATGACCTGTTCTGCATATCTGTGAAGTATCATGAAAATATTTCAAAAGGTATTCAAGCTATGGAGCGGACACCTAAAATCATCAAAGGGGAAATAACTCAAAAAGTAAGAAAGCAAGAGTTGTCATTCTTATTCGCGACACATCATCATGACCTGTTCTACATTTCTGTGAAGTATCATGAAAATATTCCAAAAGGTATTCAAGTTATAGAGCGGACACGAAAGCAGACCTAAAACCATCAAGGGGAAATAACTCAAAAAGTAAGAAAGCAGGAGTTGTCATTCTTGTTCGCGACACATCGTCATGACCTGTTCTACATATCTGTGAAGTATCATGAAAATATTCCAAAAGGTATTCAAGTTATAGAGCGGACACGAAATCATACCTAAAATGATCAAGGGGAAATAACTCAAAAAGTAAGAAAGCAAGAGTTGTCATTCTTATTCGCAACACACCGTCATGACCTGTTCTACATATCTGTGAAGTATCATGAGATTATTCCAAAGGGTATTCTAGTTATAGAGCGGACAAGAATCTGCCAAAAAATCACACCTAAAACTATCAAGGGGAAATAACTCAAAATGTAAGAAAGCAAGAGTTGTCATTCTTGTTCGCAACACATCGTCATGACCTGTTCTACATTTCTGTGAAGTATCATGAAAATATTCCAAAGGGTATTCAAGTTACAGAGCGGACACGAATCTACCAAAAAATCACCAAAGGGGAGATAATTCAAAAAGTACAATAGCAAGAGTTACCATTCTTGTACGCGACACATCGTCATGACCTGTTCTACATAACTGTGAAGTATCATGAAAATATTTCAAAGGGTATTCAAGATATAGAGCGGACAAGAAAGTGTTTACGGACGGACGGACGGACGGACATACGGACGGACGCCAGGCTCATCGCTATATCCCCCGAACCTTTCGGTCGGGGGATAAAAAGGGTACCCATTTACTGCTGGATTGACAGAGTCTTCCAGTGGGGAGTTGACCCAAGCCAGGATTTGAGCTCACACCTTTCTGCTTCATAACTGAGCATCTCTAACCACTCAATCACAGCGCCGCTTTTGATAGCCGAATAAACAGGGCATGGGCATTAAATCTTGATTTCCGTTTGTAAACAAGCTTAACACGCCTCTGTTTACTTGGGACAACTCATTTTCTAAATGAATCAATGTAATTTGCAACAATTAGATTATGCTGATTTCCAGACTAGCCGATATTCTGAGATATGTCAAGCTTTTTAGAATAACTATTATTTAAACCCTTCAATTCGTCAAAATTAAGAGCAAAACGGATGATAACTGAATTAATTTTTGGCTGCAGACTTGCCGATAGGCACTGCGACATGAAATTATCCATGATAAGCCCTATCTAATATCGGCACTTTTCAGAGAACATGAACCATGCATAACTCTGGAATTAATTGGTGGTTCCAGATGCCCAAATTAGGATGGGTACAAGAACTTATTCAAGATAAGCGTTATTTTGAATTCAATAATCCGAAACCAGTCAAATATATCTATGATCAAGTCTCGAATTTAAAGGAGAGAAACATGTAAAAAGTCAGGATCATATAATTTGATGGAGCGATGTCTGGCACTACAATAGAAAGTTCGGAATTAACTTTAATACAAGATGACGTCAACAACAGACAGGACGACTTAAATTTTAAATTTCGTGCACTTTTTCATACCATATGCTAGGCCATAAAGTGCACTGTCTCATATTTTTTATCTATTTATCTATTTATTTTTTAACTTTCTAATTTTTTTTAACTTTCTCAGTTCCCAGTTTTATCAATATTTTTAAACTCAAGGACCATAGTTCAATTTCAGTTGTGTAATTTTTCATATGGGTTCAGCACAATTTTCATATAACTTTGCAGTATCTTTATAATTTTGAGGCACTACTGCACCTAAAACTACTTTATAAAATACCTTCAAGATGTCATATTCATATATGAATCCTGTTTTACTAACAGTTACCTGAAGGCAGGTGAAAACAGCAAAGACTCGGATCAATCTGTGTATCTCTATGGATGTACGAATATGTAATGCATGAGTGAAAATAGGTACAAATTAACAAACTAAAATTATCTATATTAACACTGAATTTAGTATTTTCTGTTTAACCCTTAGACTGCTGAAAAAATAATTCACCTGACCCTAAAATGGGGGTAGGGGTATCTCAGAGGCCATAACTTGCACACACTCTGGTCGATTTGCTTGAAAATTTCACTCAATATGGCCACTCTGGTCGATTTGCTTGAAAATTTCACTCAATATGGCCGATGTGTGAGCTGCCATTTTCCAGAAGTTACCAAGGTCACGTGACTTGCCATATTTGGGTGTCACATGATATCAGCGGGAACCGATGTAGACACTTAAAAAAAAAAAAAAAAATAGTACAAGATATTAGCGCCAATGATATGCTTTGTATGACAAAAGTAATTGCTTGTCTGAGGGCCGGAGTTATTGCTGAATATTTATCAAGAGAGAAAGTTTGGAAGGATGAAGTCTAGTTGTCAGAAAATCGGGATCAAGTAAGTAGGGGTAGCCACCTGAAAAGCTGATGTTGAAAATACCATAATTTTTTTACGTTTTCTCCGAGTTTTAAAGGTCAACAAATCAATTAGGTGGGTAAAACCTTGCTCTAGTAGAAAGCAGATTCCCTCCTGCATAGGACAACCGCAAATGATGGGGAGTACTTGATGTCTAGTGTGCCTGACATGCTCTCAAATGGACCTACCCCTCGAGCACGACTATAGTCGCGCTTAGCAGTCTAAGGGTTAAATGGTACCTTGTATGAAATATACGCATTTTGCAATGTAACAGTATCAACAACACCCAGGTAAACGTGGGAAGCTACCAATACTGAAAACCTACCAAAACTTTACAAAATTTCTATCAGCTGGAAAAGGTTAAGTGTTAATGACAAAGAATCATAAGTTTGAGATATTTTTTCTTTATGAAGCACAAACCCTTCAACATGTAAGAAACTTTATGAAAGATTTTATTTTCAAACATACATATAAATGCAATAAACTACTTTATGATTGTGATATGTAGGTCAACTAAAATTAGGACCGGGCCAATTTAAAAATAAGGAAATAAGAACTACATCTCAAAAGAATACTTGACAGTGTGTAAATAGGTCACATCTGAACACAAACAAAACAAGAGGGCCATGAGGCCCTGATCCGCTCACCTGAGCAATTGGCAAAGTGGCTTTTTCTTATGTCTGAAATTGTCAAAATATGAGTCTAGGGTCAAAAGTCAAAGACTGACCATGACCTCTTTTACTCATAAATCTTATTGTGCTAATAGGCATTAAGATAACCATATATACCATTTTTAGGCCAAAATCTTCAAAACTTTCCATGAAATCTTATGTTCTAGCATTTTCCCATATTTGACCATGCTGCAAAAAATGTCAAGGTGAACCCAAGGTCATCATTTGAACAGTCTTGGAAGTACTCTAGTACTCCATGCTACTTACCAAGTTTCAAGGCCATAGGCATATTGGTTCTGGAGAAGAAAAATATTAAAGGTTTATATCATAAATGGGTATGGCGGCCATGTTGTCATGTGACCTGGACCATTTCAAAACATTTTTGTTCCCTCAACCCCTGGAGGCTCTATATGAAATTTGACTACAATTGGCCCTTTGGCTTTTGAGATAACTTTTGAAAATGTCAAAATATGAGATCTGGGTCAAAGGTCAAAGAATGACCTTGACCACTTGTACTCATAATTCTTCATGACCTCATTAAGACGACTGTATATACCTATTTTTAGGCCAAAATCTTCAAAAATTCCCATGAAATCTTATGTAGTAGCTAAAAATTGCCATATTTGACCTTGCCGTAAAATGGTCAAGGTCAAGCAAAGGTCATAATTTGAACAATCATGATAATACTGGAGTACCCAATGCTATATACCAAGTTTCAAGGCCATCGGTCAACTAGTTCTGGAGAAAAAGATTTTTAAAGGTTTTTACCATATATGGGCGTGGCGGCCATGTTGGTCATGTGACCTGAACCGTTTGATAAAAACTTCATTCTCTCAACCCCTAGAGGCAAAATATGAAATTTGGTTACAATTGGCCCAGTGGTTTTGGAGAAGATTGTTTGAAAATGTCAAAGTATGAGAGTTCTGGGTCAAAGGTCAAAGAATGACCTTGACCTCTTATACTCATAAATCTTCATGTACTTGACTGCATTTAACAATTTTAGGCCTTACTCTTCAAAACTTTCCATGAAATCATATGTTCTAGCATTTTCCCATATTTGACCTTGCCGTAAAAAGGTCAAGGTCAACCCAAGGTCATAATCTGAACAATCTTGATAGCACTTGAGTACCCAATGCTACATACCAAGTTTCAAGGCCATCAGTCAATTGGTTCTGGAGAAGAAGATTTTTTCAGGTTTTTACCATATATGGGTGTGGCGGCCATGTTGGTCATGTGACCAGGACCGTTTGAACACTTTTTCGTTCCTAAGGTCCCAAAAGGCTCTATATGAAATTTGGTTACAATCGGCCTAGCGGTTTCAGAGGAGAAGTTTGAAATTGTCAAAATATGAGAGTTCTGGGTCAAAGGTCAAAGAATGACCTTGACCTCTTGTACTCATAAATCTTCATGTAGTCATTAAGATGACTGTATGTACCAATTTTTAGGCCAAAATCTTCAACAGTTTCCAAGATACCTTATGTTGCAGCATTTTGCCATATAAAAGCATAAGGAAGCAAATTTGACCTTACCGTAAAAAAGGTCAAGGTCACCCCAAGGTCATAATTTGAACAATCTTGGTAGTACTTGTGTACCAGATGCTACATACCAAGTTTCAAGGCTATCAGCCTATTGGTTCTGGAGAAGAAGATTTTTTCAGGTTTTTACCATATATGGGCGTGGCGGCCATGTTGGTCATGTGACCAGGACCGTTTGAACAACTTTTCGTTCCTAAGGTCCCAGGAGGCTCTATATGAAGTTTGGTTACAATCGGCCCAGCGGTTTCAGAGGAGAAGTCGTTTGAAAGTGTGGACGGACGACGGACGGACGACGGACGGACGACGGACGACGGAGCCTTACCATCCTATAAGCTCCCCCGGAGCCGCTGGCTCAGGTGAGCTAAAAAGCAGAGGGCAAAATTTACATCTGCAAAATTTCTAAAAATGTTTCACCCATGCTTTATCACACTGAGAATTGAATAAGTAGAAGGCAAACAGTGTAGACCCAGATGAGGTGGCTCATTATGAGCCACCTCATCTGGATCTACACTGTTTGCAAATTCAACTATTGTCATTTTTGGTGCTTTAAGGGTTAAAAAAAGAAAAAAAAATCTTCTCAACAAAAACATCAAATTCCCATAAACAGAGCTCGTGATTATACAAAAATACTTGGATTCGAAAATTTAACTATTTTTTCTTATTTCTTCATTATTTATTACTTTCTACAGACTAGATGTGGTGAAATCTCATTAAAGTCACCTCACAAGGCATATCTAATGAGTTTTCATTACATGCATTCTACATAGAAATACCAAAACTTATATAAATGCTGCCCCCCAAAATTTGTCAATCCTGGGCCCCAGTTAAAGCATCTTTGACAATGACAGTTAAGTTTACACCATTACTATAATGATAGGTGTGTGTTCAGGCAATGCAAGTGTCACACTCCGTGGTCACGCTTACGCATAATTTTACAATTTTATGAGAATTTGAGAATTTTTATTAAGTTCAACATTTCTCTCTTTAGAAGAGAAATCTATAGGCCACCAGGCAAGGAGAAATAAAGTGAAAATGGTGGAGAGAATGGCTATAAAATGTGTCCACAAAACAGCCAAACCAGTGGCTTAACCCATTCCATTCGGGATACCCCTTTAGGGGTATCTGGGTTGGTTGGTTGGTTGATTTGATGCTTAACGTCCACGGTAAACAGCTAAGGTCATGTCGGGACGGTCAGTTAACCTAACCACACTATTCCTGGGCAGGCTTAGACCTCCTAAGCGGTTAACCAGTACTAAGTGCATATACTTTCGCCAGTAACTGACAACTGCCCTTCTCGAATCACGGAAGGAGAAACGAAAGTATGTGGCCAGACGGGGTTTCGAACCCAGGACCTCTGACTTATGAGTCAGGTGCCCTACCGATTGCGCTACTCGGCCCGGCTGGGTTATCTGCAGTTTGGATCCAGATCAGGCCCCACAAATGTGGGGCCTGATCTGAGATCCAAACTGTTTGCTGCCTAGACATCATTTCTACAAGAGATTGTCAAAATTTTCTTGATTTTTGATGCAGACCGAAAAAAAATACCCAGAATGCAATGGGTTAAGGGGTCATCTGTCTTAAGCAGCCAGATTTTTGTGAAACTTTGTGACATTTACTGACAAATGTTTCTGGTAAATGACGTTTTTGCTTTTTTTTTTTTTTTTTTTTTTTTTTTGTTGTTTTTTTTTTCTTTTATGCCTGCAGAAACTCTGCAAATAATACCCACAGCATAGAAACAATAAGGTTAAAAAGACCATGGATTTAGTAACCTCTCTCTGTAATTATTTAATTAGTTCACAAGACTCATCCAATACTTTAATTAACTTTCTACATTTTAAGATATTAGTTTAATTTAAAAAAAGGAAACTGAGAAAAAAATTCTAGAAATTGCTGAAATATTTCTCTTTTATTGAACCTTAATGCCTTTTAGTGCCGAAAATTAAATTAGCATGAGCATAAAACTCAATTTTTTGCCTCAAAGCTCCCACATGTACGCGGACGGAGCAAAATAGCAGCCTCATAATTCGTGATAAATGCACTTTAGTCAAGGAAATTGAATTACCAATGGGATTAAATTTAAAATTTTGCATTTGCTCAGCAGCCGAGGAAAACTATTATGATGCATTGTGGGAAATGAATTTCATATTCATTAATTTTATGGTTCTTGCCCTTAAAATCTTTATCTAATGTGGATACAGCTCCAAATATGTTGATTTTTTTATAATAATTTCAAGATTATTTTAGGAAATTTCAGTAAATTTTCAATGAAAAAATACATTTTGATCCTTCATTAGAAATGCCTCATCGAGGCATTTCTAATGAGGGGTCACAATGAATTTTTCATCACAATGAATTTTTCAACAAATATAGAATTTGCATCAAAACTGTAACTTATATGATGCTCCCTCTTAACTTCAGCAAACATGTATAATAACCGCAATGAATTCATTTAAAAGGATTACGATGCATGAGAAGCTATCCTATATCCTGTAGATTTCCATTTGGCAATCATCTAAAAACACACATACCGAAGATTCAGAAGATTCAGCGATAATGCATCTGCTCTTCATAACATCAGAAAAAAGTAACTTTCACAGAGGGCTTCTAATTGTCCATTAGTAAAATATTCTTCAAGGCATATTTAATGGTAATTCATGGATTTTTTATTTATTTATTTATTTTTTTCATGATAAAAACAAGAGATGCAGCCCCTCAAAAAGCCAGTTCTAATGCTGTGTTCCCACTATCACGATTCGCAGCACGATTGAAATCGTGGTCCTAGTCGTAGACTAATCGTGGTGATCCTATCATATCTTATCAGATCTTAACAGTTCTTGAGGTCAGTCGTGGCAATCGTGATGATCGTAGAAAAATTTTTGACGGTTAAAAAATTTTCTACGATCAACACGATTAATTTTCAGTCGTGAAAATTGCATCAGATCGTATTTGATCGTAACAAAATGTGACAGATCCCATCTAATCGTGCTTCTAAATCGGGGTGATCGGGATCAGTCTTGGACAAGACAAACGTCACGCTCTGTTGAGATTTGCTGCGATCTCACACGATCTGTTGCGCCCTGTTATATCCCATTGCTCACGACCTGACACGAACGACTCGCGAGCAGACACGAGTGGATACAAGAAGATGCGAGTAAATGCGATTAAAGCCATGGCCGCACCCAAAACTGCCTGATCGCAGCTCTCCTGGCCCTTTGTGATTGGGGTTGAGGCTGGTCTGGCTGCTGCTCCTTTTCTTCCTCTCTTGCGGAAATGTAAGTTATACAGTAATAACGCAAGTGTCCTGTTGTCATGATCTTCAACTCCTGCCATCATCAATGGTTGTGGGCTGTAGTGTTCACTCAATAATGCAAGGTCAAGAAACAGTGAAGCCCTGGTCAGTCGGGCTGTATTTAACCCGTCGAGTTCCAATCGTAGCTCAAATCGTGGCTACTCTCGAACATGATCGTGAAAGACATCGCGACCACAATCGTATATTCTATTGTAACACAGCGCATTGGTTCGCGATGAACGTATCGGAACGTATCTGCAAGTACTAGATCGTCCCAAATAGGGGAACCTGTTCGTGATGATCGTGTCACATCGAGGTCCAATCATGGACTCCATCGGGACAATCCTATCGGAACGTATGTGATCATATCTAAACGGGAGACCAGGTCGTGACAGGTCGTGTCACCTGTAATTGACCAATCGTGACCATATCGCATCCAAACGCAACAAATCGTACCATAACGTATCGACTCGCAGCACCTCGTATCCAAACCTAAAATTTCATAGAAGTTCCACGATAAGCTATGAATGGCCAATCGTGGCGTTCGTAACGGATCTCACGACAGTGGGAACATAGCATAATGTGGCCACAATATATTAAAACCACCACAATAAAATGGTTCTGTATGGTTCATATTTAGATCTTTTATCATTACATATAATTCTAATGAGATCCAAAACCATTCCAGATTTTTTGTAGATCTCATGATCTTATTCTCAGTTCATCTAAAAAAATTTGAGCACTTCTTATTTCATTTAAACCTTAAATGACCAAAAAGTGGATGAAAAAACTTTGTTACGTCTGAAAAATTTAGAAAAAGTTTTGTCCAAGCTATATCATATTGAGATTTCAAAGACGTTAGGACATTTAACACAGCAGACTGAGATGAGGCGGCTCATAATGAGCTGCCTTATCTGAATCTATGCTACTGGCAAATTCAATTATTTTCATTTTGTGCACTTTAAGTTAGTGCTATTTTTTTTTTTTTATTTGAGCCGCGACACGAGAAAACCAACAAAGTGATTGTGCACCCAGCGCAAACTCAGATCAGCCTGGGCATCCACCCAGTCTGATCAGACTCTTTGCCTAGCATTTAAAGGGTAGCTAAGGGTCTGATCTACGGCCATGCGGACAGCAAAGACTCTGATCAGTCTGGGTGGATGCTCAATCCGCCCAGACTGATCTGAGTATGCACTGGGCGCAAAACCACTTTGTTGGTTTTGTCTTGTCGCAGCTCATATCACTGTCATCTGTAGGCTGGTAATTGTTCCATATATCATACTTTTAAAAACTTGTACAGGACATGAGTTTTTGTTTTATTCCATTTCATTTCCGACTGCAGAAAACAACAAGAGACTTAAAGACGGTATTGCTACTCGAACTGACGTCAGTAAGAAGATCGTTGCACTTTTATTTGACAAATTGTTTGATTCACACGATCAAGATTAAATTTCTTCACCAGCTTTTATTTTGCGCTATTTTCCCAAAAACGTCAATACATTGATTGCAGCAAGCTATTAATGGAGTTTCAGGCCAATGCATCAATCATATTGTGTTTTTCACCCAAGAATTATGAAATGAAATCTATGAAAAACATACACGAGATCTCATGCTGTGAGTTAGAACAGCTTGCACAAAATACACGAGAGATCTCATGCTGTGAGTTAGAACAGCTTGCACAGCTGTTCTAACTCACAGCATGAGATCTCTCGTGTATATATGTAACCTATGCGGACTGGCCATTATTAACATGAAAGCAGTTTGCTTTAATTGTCATTTAGATGCCCATGGCTATAGCTAAGTGGGCTAAACGCTGGCCTGCTATGCTGAAGGTCTGAGTTCAATTCCTGCTGGAGGTGGAAACAGGGCCCGGAGGTTATAAAACTTGAGTACATTCTCAAACTCAAAATAAAGCACACTGATTGGCTGCTTCCGAGCATGTGCTCAGAAGCAGCCAATCAGTGTGCTTTACTTTGAGTTTGAGATTATTCTCAAGTTTAATAACCTCGATTCAGGGTTCCATTGCACACAGCCTTTCATTATTGACCTCCCATCAGTTCAATGAGAATAAAATACTGTTGAAAAGGACATATTAGACCTCAAGTCATCCATCAAATAGAGTTTCGGCCACAAAGCTCTAATGAGAGGTAACAATGAATGTTTTTATGCAGAAATATGGAAAATTATCCCTAAATTATGCCTGTTACCCTTCTTATCTGGAGCACTGGAACTTAAGTATATTTTCTTTTTTTGGCGCGATTAAATTTTGTTGGCCAATATTCTGTCACAGGTCAGTTCAGGGGTCATCCAATGAAACATGAATATTCTCCATTCATATATTTTATACATTTAAACTAAATCTTGAATTTCAATGTCCTGGTACTACCATTACATTAAAAAGGTCAGAGGTCTTTGCCCCCTCAAAAAGATTTCTTTTATTTTGTATTCAGTAAAGAAACACTCTTTTTTTTTTATTTTTTAAGCACTCTGCCATTCACTGTAACAATTGTTGGATATGTGTCCGAATTTTACAAATACATCCGGATGAAAACCAAACCCTGATTAGCAGTCAATTCTGGGTCTACACTGTGCACTCCGACACTTCCATCCGTTCAAAATAAGGTCTCTCTACCCCCTCCCTATATCCATTAGGGCATTATGGTACCCAAAATTTCATGTTTATATACCAGTCTCTCCCCGCAACCCCCCCCCCCCCCCCCCCCCCACCCCACCTCCCCCCCAACACCCTTCAATTCCTGCACTTTGTAATAATATAGTTCTCCACACATCCCTTCCCCATCAGTTTCAACAAATAGGGAAAGAATTTTTCAGAACAGAAAAGAAATTTTTCAATATGCAATTTTCTGTTAGAATCATAAAGATCCAATAATCAATATCCATACCTCATTAAGAAATCCAAAACTTCTAATCCACATTGTATTTTTTATGCACCGGCACTATTCCGTGCGTTGTTCCAACACATAATCTGTGCCAAAAATCTTTTATTTTAAGAACCTAATCAATTTACTACAGCACAACCTTGACACACAATAAGGCTTTTTGCAGAGCAAAAAACTTACCGAAATAACCCTGAAAATTTAGACTGAAGTGCATCAGCAAGCATCGTGAACCCAGATCAGGAGCAGTCTGATCTGGGTCCACAATGTTTGCCATTACGCATCAATTCTAACTGCATCTTTGGACAGCAAAATCAACTATTCAAATTTTACGGGAATTACGGCAATTCCAGCAGGTGTTGTGAAATTTAGGTAAAATTTTTGGTAAATACGGTATTTCAGGATTTGAAAGCAATATGAGGCAATCAAACCATAATAAATCATACTTCTGACATTTTAGCCAATGGCTCTCTAAATGTGTACTTTCTGCCATGAGATTCCTTAGAACTGGACTGTGGGAGTACCCCGGAATCTGATCACATCCCTCTGACAGGAACATGCCAGATGTACAACACATTGGTAAATAGTACAGGTCCCGATATGACTTCCTGAATACATCACTGGTCTTAGTTTTCACTGGTCATGTGACCATATGGTTTGTTTTCGCTGGCTCCATGCCCATTAAAGATATCTGAAGATGATTTTTTCACTAATGCAATTTTTTCAAGCTTGTAAGACAAGTCAAAATTGCGGTAATGATCGCAACTATTGAGACAGCAGTGCCTGAGCAAACAGTGCAGTCCATGAGCAGGCTGCTCCTAAGGAGCAGCCTGATCAGGGTCTACCCTGTTTGCAAGTCGGCCAACAAGTTTTAACATTTTGCCAATTAGAAATTCCACTTGTACAAATTTTAGGCTACCTATGGGACTTGGTGAAGTGTCCGAAATTTTTGCAAAACTACAGTTTCCAATACTAATTAGGAAGACCATTGGAGCCATAGCTTTTTCCATGCAGCTATAATTCCAAATTATCGGTCATTTGTGCAAAAATAAAGAAAGAAAGGAGCAATGACATGTAGAGGACCCTTAAAATACAAAAAACAGCAAAGACTCTGACCAGCATGAAGTTTGTTCACAGTCTTTTGCTTTCCCACACACATCTATCAGAATTTTGCAAGAGGCAGGGCCAAGTCACTATTACTTGCCCATACAGTATGAGTAAAGAACTCAAAAGAAATATTTTGGCTTGAATGCTTAACAACTGCACACGCTGCAAATCTGGAGATTTTTCATGAATTTGATGTGATGTGAAAGTGTTAAAAGTAAGTCTCCAAATTTCGAAAGAGGGTGACTTTGATTGAGTTATAAACACAACATAAAGAGCAAGTTCCAAGATGTTAAAAGTGAGTACAAAGTTATAAAATGCAAGTTTTGAGATGTAAAAAACAGGTATTGAGTTAGTAACAGCAAATTCTAAGTTAACAAAAGTATCAAGTTTACAAAAGGTGAATATCTTACAGTGTAGTTACCAAACTAATGTTACGGGTACTCTCATTTGCTAACTTAATTCAATACTTTTTCTAACTCAATACTTGCTTTTTTTAACTCGATACTCATACTTACCAAAAGCAAAACTCATTTTAAAATCACAAATTTTTTAATGACCTGAAACAAACTCAACAACTGTATATGCAATTACAAGGTGGTGTGCAGTTCATCTGTTCTTAAAACATAATTATTGACACAACAACCTAAATTATAGATCGCCGACGGTATTTTGGACGCTCAACAAACAATAACATAAACACACAAAGGTGAAACAAGTATATGGACTCGTCCAAAGGTAAAAGTTAGTCAAGTTTGTCTACTTATATATCAAAAACATAATTGTCACTATACAAGCAGTGGCGGAAAGGATACAGCACAGCAGTTAATAGGTTTAAATAGTATCGTGATGGGTTCGAGTCCCATCATTTTTTTTTTTTGCATCTAATATGATAATGGTTATTCACAAATGTCTAGAATTTCTTCGTGCAAATTTTAGTGAGTATTAAATGAGTATTATATAAGAAAGTTTCCAAATGAACATTTCGAACTTTTACTTGCTGTTAGAAAGACGTCTTATATTAAAATGAGTGACACAAAATTATCAGTCGTACAAAATGTTTTGAAGGTTTCTATGATAAATGTTCTTCGCGTAATTGAGTGGCGTCGCGAAGACGGTACATTATGACATATACGAACAGTGAACACTGATCAGCCTGCGCACTGACTAGCCTATTCTGATTTTTTTTTCATAAAACATAAAATAACTAAAAGAAAAATTATAAAAGATAACTCATTAAAATAAATAAAAAGAAGTATATATAAAAAAACAAACATACACAGTTCAGTAGCAAAAAAAAAAAGATAGATAGATTGGGACTCGAACGTATGTCCATACGAGTCAAAAGTATCGAGAATCCAGTGCTGTATCCACTGCGCAAGTGGAACGATTACAGTATATAGTTTGCATGCTAAAGCTTAAATAATTATCAGTTTTGCATTATTATACCTTAAACACCTAAATCATAGTAAAAATGGACTAGGCCCATATTCGATAACGCCACATAATAAACTTCGATCTATACAAGGATGTCCTCCAAAAAAAGGTGTGAAAAGCACGTTTATCTATTTTATCATTTTTCTAAACATTTACTGTACAATGCCAATTGTTCATTAGTCAAAGGAGCGACAACAGAGTTTATGGACAATGAGCTTTCTGAAAAGGCTCTTTAATATTACATAGGGAATCGGCATAAAAAAATGAATGTCCTTCAATTTTTTTTTCCTTTCAATTCATGCAAACTATGCCAATATCGATAAACTGCACGTAAATAGCAACTCAATATAGGCTACATCAAGTGAAAACCTGTTTTTTATTGCTTGAAGAAAGTACCAAAGACTCATATTTGCCTGTGCAGTTGCGAGGCTTGGATTCCCGTACACTAACTATCTATGAAGTGACCACTGAAGGATCTGATCAGACTGCAAATGCTTAGGCTGATCTAAGTTGCTGCTATTTGCGCAGGCCAAAAAACATGATAAACCAATATAGTTCCTTGAATGGGCCAATACCATAGTCACTCAAAATAATCAGACTCGTCAACCATTTCCATGAAACTTTGTTCCAATGGAAACTGGCTCTTAGTTCCTCAAACGAAATGTTCATTTTGTATCGTCGGATACTTAGCCAAAAAAGTTGGCAAACAGCGTGGACCTAAATCAGACTGCTCCTTTGGAGCAGTCTGGTCTGGGTCTACACTCTTTGACGAACCATTCTGCCTAAATATGTATGGTACTTACGGTATGTTTAAAAGCACGTTTTGTACAGTTTACAATAATGGTATTAATATTTCAATGAAACTACAATTTTGCCAATTATCTTCGCTCTATTTACAAATGCAGACTATGATAAATTATGGATTTCAATTTCAAGCACGCAATTGTGAAAGCAACAAGACCATGCAAGTTCGAAGATTCATCAATAGTGATTAAACATGAGAGACTTGTATAGTGAAAAATGCAAGTTAAAAGAAATTGCTTTAAAAATGCAAGTTTAAAGAAATTTAATAAACATTGGTTTACTGCGTTCATGTGTCAGCAAGTGTCTCAGTTGGCAAATACCCTTCCAACACTGACACAACATCATATGACATTGCAACAAAACTGGTATGATATGATGTTCATCTGTCTGTAAGCATCCTGGAAGGCATAAGCACTGAAACAATGCCTTCCAATGTTAACAAAATGTCATGACATATTGCATCAATACTCACTAAGCTCACATCACCAAAACAGTTCATTTTAATTTTGACACAATGTCAAGACACTGCATCAAAACTCAGCAGAATCCCTGCAGGCACACAACACTGAAACAATGCCTTCTAATGTAAACAGAATGTCATGACACTGCATCAATACTCAGTAGAATCCCAGCTAGCAAACGACACTGAAACAATGCCTTCTAATATAAACAGAATGTCATGACACTGCATCAATACTCAGTAGAATCCCAGCTAGCAAACGACACTGAAACAATGCCTTCTAATGTTAACATAATGTCATGACATGGCATCAGTACTCTGTATATCCCAGCAGGCACACAACACCAAAACAATGGCTTTCAATGGCAACACAATGACTTGACATTGCATCAATACTCAGAGCAGAATCCCAGCAGGCACACAACACTGAAACAATGCCCTTCCAATACTGACAAAAAGTCATGACATGGCATCAATTTTCTGTAAGCATCCCAGCAGGCATACAACCCTGGCTCAATGCCTCAAAATGTTGATACAATGTCATGATGCTGCAACAATACCCAGAAGAATCCCAGCAGGCAAACAACCCTGAAACAATGCCCTTCTAATATTGACACACAGTTACGACATAACATCAATATTCAGTTGGATGACGTCATGACACTGCATCAATTCTCAGTAGAATCCCAGCAGGCACATAACACTGGAATGCAAAAAACCCTAAAACAATGCCTTTCAATGTTAACACAATGACATGACATTGCATCAATACTCAGTAGAATCCCAACAAGCACATAACACTGGAATACACACAACACTGAAACAATGCCCTTACAATATTAACATAATGTCAAGATATGGCATCAAAATTCAATAGAATCCCAGCAGGCACACAACACCCAAACAATGTACTTCTAATGTTGACAGAATGTCATAACAATGCATCAATTCTCTGTAAGCATCCCAGCAGACATACAACATTGTAACAATGTACTTCTAATGTTGACAGAATGTCATGACAATCCATCAATTCTCCATAAGCATCCCAGAAGACATACAACATTGAAACAATGTACTTCTAATGCTGACAGAATGTCATGACAATGCATCAATTCTCTGTAAGCATCCCAGCAGACATACAACATTAAAACAATGTACTTCTAATGCTGACAGAATGTCATGACAATGCATCAATTCTCCGTAAGCATCCCAGCAGGCATACAACATTGAAACAATGTACATCCACTGTTGACAGAAGGTCATGACAATGCATCAATTCTCTGTAAGCATCCCAGAAGACATGCAACATTAAAACAATGTACCTTTGATGTTGACAGAGTGTCATGACAATACATCAATTCTCTGTGAGCATCCCAGCAGACATACAACATTGAAACAATGTACTTCTAAAGTTGACAGAATGTCATGACAACTTCAATTCTCTGTAAGCATCCCAGCAGGCATACAACATTGAAACAATGTACATCTAATGTTGACAGAAGGTCATGACAATGCATAAATTCTCTGTAAGCATCCCAGCAGACATACAACATTGAAACAATGTACATCTAATGTTGACAGAATGTCATGACAATGCATCAAATCTCTGTAAGCATCCCAGCAGACATACAACATTGAAACAATGTACATCTACTGTTGACAGAAGGTCATGACAATGCATCAATTCTCTGTAAGCATCCCAGCAGACAAAGCACATTGAAACAATGTACTTCTAATGTTGACAGAATGTCATGACAATGCATCAATTCTCTGTAAGCATCCCAGCATGTATACAACATTGAAACAATGACCATTAAAAGCTGATACACTGTCATGACACAGCATCAATTGTCTGTAAGCATCCCAGGCATACAAGATTGAAACAATGCCTTTCATTGTCAAGACAAGGTAATGACATTATATCAGTACTCAGAAGAATCCAAGCAGGGATATAACACTAAAACAATGCTTTCTTTTGTTGACACAATGTCATGATACAGCATCATTACTCTGTAAGCATCCCAGCAGGCACACAACACTGAAACAATGCCCTTCTAATGTTGACACAATATCATGATGCTGTATCAACCTTCTTAAGCTTCCCAGTAGGCATTCAACACTGAAACAATGCCTACCATTGTCAGATGCAGTGTCTTGACATTGCATAAATATTTGTATTCTGCTGTTTTAAGATTATGGGGGCTTAAATGAATTCTGTTACTTGATGTCTTTGTACTGACATAGTGCAAAGTTTTGACCTAATTTTAACAACCTTTTAGTCCTGAAAAAGTAATTCCAGAAGCATAACCGAAAGCTACCTTTCGCTGGAGCCAACAAAATGCATAATCACTGAAATGTTATTGTCAATGCATCAACGATTCTGATATCATTTACAGTAAACTTGATACTAGAAATGTAACTCTAACCCGCAACCTTGAGCCCGCATGTAAAAAAGACCATCTTTTACCCACCTACTGGAGTAAGTCTTCCGTAAAGCCCAAGCGATCTTCATATCACAGTAAACAATTGTTATAAATACCGTAAAAATCCAAAATGCTGCGACAGATGTTCTTAAGCAAACAGTGCAGACCCAGATCAGACTGCTCCAAAAGGAGCAGTCTGATCTGGGTCTACACTGTTTGCCATTCTGCCAGAACTTTAAAGACATTGTGATGGCTAGTAAAATAGACATATTCAAATTTTCGGATCATTACAGTAACTCATTACGGTGTCTAAATTTTTGCCTTACAGTAGTTGTTATCACAGGATACAGTGAAAAACTTGCAACTCACACCGAGGAATGAAAGGAAATAGCCTTCCCACCATCCGGTACAAAAAAGGGTGACAATATATTCGTGTCCATGCAATTACTTACAACTGGTCAGCAGGAAACTGCACTTGAAAAAGCTGGGCCATGTATATGCTGACCGCAATTTTTGTATGAACAATGACAATTTTAGGCACGTACTTTGAAGTGTATTTGAAGTGCATATTTTTATACCACATCCTTTTGCAATATTTTCAAAACATATATATATGACGCAGACGTGCACTATAAATAACTTTCTGAGTGTTATTTTAACTTACAGAACAGACTGATCTGAGTTTAAATGATTTTTCAGGCAATATTTCTCAATATTTATTGTAACTACAGCATGAATGCACTTTTCATGCATATGCAAGTGAAGGAAGAACTCTATAAAAATAGAGCTTCCATTCTAATTCAGAAGCTTGTACTGATATCTTATATGTTCATCTATGTATTATGTATGTCAACTAAAAAGCTAAATAAAATATGTTTAAATCCTAAATGTGGTACATTTATAGGCTGACAAAAATTTCATCTTAAAGTCTCCATAGTCCTATCAGCGGCAAAAACGCCTAAGCCCAAATTATTGTAAAAAGCTGTTCAACCGTCACGTTTGGTAATAAAATGGTTTTTTTTGTGCTTTTATTGAGTCAGAATACTGGCAAAAGCAGATAAAACAAGTTTTAGAAAAATATCAAATCGCTACACAAAATACAATTTCCTGTTCTGGTTTCCCGTCTAGAAATGCGATATAAACATAGGCGGGATAGTGATTGGGACTCCACGCCTGTACATTGTATTTTTACCATTTTATGAAATCGAAAGTAGGTCATTTTAGTTGCCAACCAAAATGACCCAAATAAATTTTCAAACCCTTTTTATGTGAAACTCAAGGATGTTTTGTCTTTTAAAAGCTGGCTAATCACGGTCATTTACAATTACGAAACTATAGTGAGAAGCTTGCAGCGATACCTCACGATAAAAACTTTCATGCTGATAGAGCAATGGGGCCTTTAAGCATAATGCGAGCAGCCCCAAACGCAAACAAATGACCTGCACTGTGCAAAGAGGTACTTTATGGTGCAGACAGTTATGACACAGATCAGCATGTGTATTGCAGAATACTTCTCTCCATACTACATGTTCATGGCTAGGAACAAGGAAGACTCTGAAAATGTACAGTCTGATCTGAACCTTTCCTGTTTGAATTTACAGTATGAGAATTTATATCATGAGAAAAAGTATTGTATAGCATGTGCGAATTTTCGCACATGCTAACAACATTTTTCTCATGAAAATTACATGTAACATATTTTTTCTCTTGAAAAGTTCGTATAACATACATGTGCAAACTTCACACATGTTGTACGATAATTTTTCTCATGACACAGCTAATAACTACAACCATGCACAAGATTTTGGACTGTCTCCAAATCTTTTACACCATAATGCACACAAAAATATGCTAAAATCAACAACTTAAGTACTTCACCAAATGGCATTTACTACTTCAATAACTGGAGTAGTTTCTGTGCCAAATTTTAGTTCATATGATTGTGTCTTAAACAGCTAAGCTGCTCTTTATTTTTACTTTTTTTCTTGCAGGTTAATGACATTCATCTTTATATATATATATACGGTATTTTTTTTTTCTCTTTTCATTTTTTATGTTCAAGTAGGAAACAAATATGAATTATTCATCTTGTACACAATTTCATTTGACTGCATCTCAAATAGTTGATTTAAATGAATTTTATTGGATATCTATATACAAGGAAATAAACAGAAGCAAAATGCTTGAAACAGTAGTTGCTGTTGTTTTACGTCCACGGTAAACAGCTTTGATCATGTAGGGACAGTCAGTTAATCTAACTGCACTTTTCCTGGGCAAGCTTAGACATCCTTAGCAGTTGCACATATCTTTGCCAGTAACTGACGACTGCCCTTCTTAAATCAACAGAAGGGGAAACGAATATACGTGGCTGGACTCACTGGGTATCAAAGCTGGGACCTCTGGCTCTTGAGTCAGACACGCTGCAGACTGTGCTATGCGGACAGGCCTCTTGAAACAGTTGTGTTGGTCTTTAACATTTTATGTTTTCTAGTTGTATATCACAAGTATATATAATTTATTTTGCAGTTCATGCAGGAAAAATTATATAAATTATTCATACTGTGCACAATTTAAATAAGTTCAGAAGTTAAAAGCCTTTCTTGTAAATCTAATTACATGTACTAGAACACAAATATAACACAGAAATACAGACTATACTTAACTACAAAATTGTTTTCTCAATTTCTTTGCATCAGAAGATGTCAAGGATTTTAATCACAAATGCATGTAAACTTTCTTTTTTTTGTTCAGTATACATATGACACACTATAAGTGAACTGCATCTCAAATAGCTGATCTGCTCTTTAAACTGTAGGCCACTGACTCCATTTTGCAGTTAAAGAAAAACACATATAAATTATTCAGCTTTAGCACATTTTAAAAGCTAAGTTCAAAGTAAGATAGCTTTCTAGTTTTTCACATTTTTACTAAAAAGCTTTCTAGTTTCAATAATACCCTACTTTCTGTAACAGCATCAGGTGCTGGTAATTCCGTTAGGGAGTGCCATTACTATGGTCTATTTCAACCTGTATGCTATTGTAAGGCACATACAAGAGGCCCAAATGGGCCTGATATCGCTCACCTGGCTATTATGCAACGGGACCATTCTGATACAAAATTGGTCCAATTCCACTGAGATTTTCTTATTTTCACATTTTGCTACTTTTAGTAACAGAGGCCAGCTTGCCTGGTCTTTATATATTTTCTTTTGAAACACCTCAATGCAAGAATCATTTTGCCACAAATTTCATCCAAATCCATCCAGGGGCTACTGAGATATTGCTAGTTTCATGTTTTGTGCTATTTTTAGTAACGGCAGATGGCGGCCATCTTGGATTGCCAAAATGCAAAAAATCGAAAAGCCTTCATGCAAGAACCATTTTGAAACAAATTTGGTCCATTTCCATAGTAATTTTCAAATTTTCACATTTTGCTATTTTAAGTAACACAGGCCAACTTGACGTATCTATATTTGTTAATTTTTGAAACACCTCAAAGCAAGAATCATTTTGCCACAAATTTCATCTAAATCCATTCAGCGGTTACTGAGATATATTCATTTTCATGTTTTGTGCTACTTTTAGTAACGGCAGATGGTGGCCATCTTGGAATGCAAAAATGGAAAAAATCGAAAAAGCTTAATGAAAGGAACATTCTGACACAAAATTAGCCCAATTCCATTGACATTTTCTAATTTTCACATTTTTCTATTTTTAATAACAGAGGCCAATATGACTGGTCTACAGTTAGATATTTTTGAAACATCTCAATGCAAGAATCATTTTGACACAAATTTCATCAAAATCCATTCAGCGGTTACTGAGATATTGTCATTTTCTTGTTTTGTGCTATTTTTAGTAACAGCAGATGGTGGCCATCTTGGAATGCCAAATTGCAATTAATCGAAACGACTTCATGCAAGGAACATTCTGACACATAATTGGTCCAATTCCATTCAAGGGTTCTTGAGTAAGTGTCATTTTTATGTTTGTGCTATTTTTAGTAACACCAGATGGCAGCCATTTTGGAATGCCAAATTGCAATTAATCGAAATGGCTTCATGCAAGGAACATTCTGACACAAAATTGGTCCAATTCTATTCAAGGGTTCTTGAGTAATTGTCATTTTTATGTTTGTGCTATTTTTAGTAACACCAGATGGCGGCCATCTTGGAATGCCGAATTGCAATTAATCGAAACGGCTTCATGCAAGGAACATTCTGACACAAAATTGGTCCAATTCCATTCAAGGGTTCTTGAGTAATTGTCATTTTTATCTTTGTGCTATTTTTAGTAACGGCCCCCATGGTGGCCATCTTGGATAGTCAACTGGCACAAAATTGAAATAATTCCATTCAAGAACCATTTTTGACCAAATCTGGTCAGAATTGGTTGCATTTTCATGAGATATTGACATTTGAGCAAAATCGGTCTTGTAAACGCTAAGTAGGTCACTGTGACCTAATTCCGCTATAGATTTTTTTTATTTTTACAATTTTTAATACCAAGGCCCCATTTATGTTCCATGCAAACTTTCAACCACATATACCAAATGGTTCTGGAGAAGAAGTTGATTTTGTTGTTTTTGCTATTTTTAGTAACGGCGGCCATCTTGGATTCTTGACCTGACCCAATTTTACAATTTTGAAACCCTGCAGTCTGGTCATGCTCCATGTGAAATTTGAGATGCATGGGTTCAGTGGTTTTAGAGAAGAAGTTGTTTGAAGTTGTTTAAATAGGTCCTTTTTTGACATTGGCATTTGAGCAAAATTACACTCATAAACAGAAAGTAGGTCACTGTGACAAAACTCCGCTACAGATTTTTTTCATTTTTACAATTTTGAATACTAAGGTTTTACTGATGTTCCATGCCAAAATTCAGACAAATATACCCAGTGGTTCTGGAGAAGAAGTTTATTTTGTTGTTTTTGCTATTTTTAGTAACGGCGGCCATCTTGGATTTTCAACCTGACCCAATTTTACAATTCTGAGACCCTGGAGTCAGGTCATGCTCCATGTGAAATTTGAGAACCATGGGACCAGTAGTTTTACAGAAGAAGATGTTTGAATATTTGTTTTTAGGTGTTGACGGACACATTGTGTGACGACGCACGACGCACGACGCACGACGCACGACGGACGCATTGGTATGACAATAGCTCACTATGGCCCTTCGGGCCAGGTGAGCTAAAAATGCCAAAAGCCAAAAATGAAAAATAGTTAAATTTTCAATCAGCGTAGATCCAAATGAGGTGGCTCATAATGCAACGGCCAATGATGTCTTTTGTTTACATGTGACGTTGCATACCAACTATGTTGTGTGACCAACTGTTGTTCATGGATGTATGAACATTGTTTGTCCGAAATAGGCTTACCTAAGGAAATGCAAGGGAATGTTATTATAGACTAATTAATGCATGGAAGATTAGTGTTTATTAAATATGTACTATCCTCTGTAAAGAAGTCTATCATTTTTTATATTATTATTATGATTATGATAATTTTACTTTGAAAATGAATATTCTTGCTAAAAATATTCATTTTAAAAGTACTTTGAAAATGAATATTTTTAGCAAGAATATGTTGAAGAAGCTGTTGACATCTTCACTTTTCACACTGAAGCCCACTCGAGTCAAGGCAAAATTCCTCCAATGCATGACTATGATAGTCCTTCATGGCAAAAAAGAGCCCTTCTATTGGCTATCAACTCTTTAAGAACCAAAAAGCAGACGACAAAATTCACGTCTGCAAAAATTAAAAAGATGCCTTGTCCAAGACATTTCATATTGAAAATTCAAATACTAGAGGGCAAACAGTGTAGATCTAGAGCCGCCTCATCAGGACTTATGCTGTTTGCAAATTTTGTTAATTTCGTCACTGGGGCTTAATAGGGCTGTAAAAACATCCATCCATCTGCACAAAAAGCAATAAACTGTTGTTGTAAATATTTATAATAGGAGGATCACATACATTTCTTCCTAAATACTGACATCCAAAAATTTTTGGCATTTTTATCTTAATTTTATTTCTGTTTTTTATATCTTCATAAAACATATATTGTGGTGTCTTATTAGAAATTGCCTAAATTGAGGCAATTTCTAATAAGATACTACAATATGTTTGTTTTGTCGTTTTATGGAAAAATAAAGATACATTATACCAAAATTTTGCATATTTGCAGCTCTCAGGTGCAAACAGATTTTTCATCTCAAGGGCAGTCAAGAATTTGAAAAGAGATGCGCTTTTTAATGAGTGGGTTTTCAATGAACTGACATTAAATTGCACTTAAACTGCATGTAGCATGCATTTAATATTATCCACCCTATTAACCATGAATAAGCTTTCAATGATGATAAATCACCCTGTGGCCCTGAGAGAACCCTATTTCACCTAATAAAGGCACAGGGGTCAGAGCTGTAGATAAGAGGGAGTATTTGATGATAATTAAGGATAATTTTTCTTATTTCTCATCGAAACCATATGTTGTGACCCCTCATCTGAACCGTCTCATTGAGACGGTTCAGATGAGGGGTCACAACATATGTTTTTATGCAGAATTAACAAAAATTATCCCTTATTATCACCAAATACTCCCTCTTATCTAGAGCTCTGAGGGGTGCTGCAATTTAGATGCCCTAAAAATGACTTTTTTTAAGACCAAATCCGGGCTAACAGATAAAATTTGGACTGCATGATCTAGACAAATGTGACAGTAGTCTCACTATGCCAGATGGACATAAGGTTGGTCTCACTGGATCAGACGGTCTCACAGAGCCAGATGGACACAAGGATGGTCTCACTGAGCCAGATGGACATAAGAATGGTCTCAATGAGCCAGATGACATAAGGATGTCTCACTGAGTCAGATGGACACAAGGATGGTCTCACTGAGCACGATGGACACAAGGATGGTCTCACTGAGCCAGATGGACAAGTCAATAGTCTCACTGAGCCAGAAGGACATTATTAGGATGCTATCACTGAGCCAGATGGACATGATCATGTTCTCCATGATTCAGATGGACTGTTTGTATGATCCAGACAGACATGGCTCAATGATCCAATTGAACATTACAATTGTCTCACAGAACCAGATGGACAAGACTATAGTCTCACAGTCCCAAGTATACATAACATACATATCAATTGTCCATGTCCAGATGGCCATGAAAATGGTCTCACAAATCCAGATGGATGTAACAATGGTCTCACTGACCCAGAGCATGATAATGGTCTTTCTTATCCAGATGGACATGACAGTCTCAACATCCAAGACTCACATAACCTACTAAAAATGGTCTCACAGATCCAGATGGACAAGACAATGGTTTCACTGATCCAGATGGACGCTGAGAATTCAAAGAAAGGCAAACAATATAGTTACTGATAAGATGGCTCATAATGACCCATCTCATCTAGATCTACCCTGTTTGCAAATTCAACTCTTCATTTCTGCTGCTTAAGTGTCCAAGAAAGCTGATTAACGGTAACGAACTATCAGACAAACAACCATCCCTAAAGACTCTGAAAAACATCTATTTGCCAATGATTTGCCATTATTTCTGTAGATATAAGGCTTTGAAATGGAGTCTTACTCAGAACTTGAAATTAAATATACATCACCAAGATGCTAAATTAAAAAAATTGACTGGCTCTCTATTCTAACTGTCAGACTGTGGTTCTGTGTTTTCTTGTTCTATTTTCAGTTGGAGCTCTCAACTCTTTAAGCCCTAAGTGACAAAATTAGCAAAATTTGCAAACAGCGTAGATCCTGATGAGGCGGCTCATAATGAGCCGCCCCATCTAGATCTACACTGTTTGCCCCCTAGTCTTTGAATTTTCAATATGAAATGTCTTGGACAAGGCATTCTTTTAATTTTTGCAGACATAAATTTTGTTGTCTGCTTTTTTGGTGCTTAAAGAGTTAATACATTTTCATTAATTTCTCAATAAAAAAAAAGTAGGATCACAAAAGAACTGCCTCATCGAGGCATTTTAACCCTTTTCAGACTAGTGGAGTGGCCCATCCATATCAAATGGATGAGTCCATTTCTAGTTTAAGGGCTTTCTGGTGAATTTTTTCACTTTCATTATATTTCGCATAGAAATTACTTCAAGCAAACAGTGTTAGCTCTGTTCAGATGCCAAATTCTTCAGCGTCTGAAAACAGGGTCTGCACTGTTTGCATGGGTTTCTTGTCTGAAAAGGGTTAATGTTGTCCCACAATATATTCCACAGCATACTTTGTGGAAAAGCATTGCCCCCAAAGTTTTTCTGAAACTTCAGCTCTTTTTCAGTTTCCAAATTATCTGCAGGATTTTTGTTATTGATTATTTGTTCGCATGCCAAACAGCTTCTAGGAACCATGTGCTAGTAAATCTTATCATTCATTGACCGAGAATATTAAAAAACCTTGAAAATAAAAAAGATTTAACATTTTTTTGAAATAGAATGAATTAAACTGACAGTTAAATCATTTCATATCTTAAAATGTCATTCAAAAATACAAAATATACAAGAGAATTCTGTTGAAGTCTCATTTCCTAGGCAATTCAAATTATTAAAGTCATCTGCTATAACATTTTCCTGCAATCTGGTCAAATGATTTCCTGTTGTATGATTTGCCCATAAACTTAAACAAGTACCTTAGTTTACAGCCCTTAAGATTTTGATGTCAATCTTTTTCATGCATTCTGGAGAATTAGCAGAAATGAGACATCTGCAGTAAGTAGACTCTTTCACAGTCTTCAATGTTGTATGTATACAACATAGCAGTGAAACAGTCTATATCTGCAGCTCTTATTCAAACATCAAAACCTCTCCATAATTTAAAACCTGGAATGGAATGGGTTGGAATGGATGAAATTCCATGGGCTACAATTTGTCCCAAAGACTGAGCTGGCTCCCTTAGCTGAAGAAAGTTCTTTCAATCTGAAATAAGGGGAATGGAGTGGAAGATAACTCCTGCCAGTCTAGTCCATTCCATTCCACCTTACTCCATACCGTGATTTAAACTACGCTCTACTCCATTCCATGATTAAACAACACTACTCCATTCCATGATTAAACTACACTCTACTCCATTGCATGACTTAAACTACACTCTACTCCATTCCATGATTTAACCACACTCTACTCCATTCCATGATAAAACTACACTCTACTCCATTCCATGATTTAAACTATACTCTACTACATTCCATGATTTAACTACACTTTACACCATTCTATGATTAAACTACACTCTACTCCATTCCATGATTTAAACTATACTCTATGCCATTCCATGATTAAACTACACTCTACTCAATTCCATGACATAACTACACTCTACTCCATTCCATGATTAAACTACACTCTACTCCATTCCATGATTTAAACTATACTCCATGCCATTCCATGATTAAACTACACTCTACTCCATTCAATGACATAACTACACTCTACTCCATTCCATGATTAAACTACACTCTACTCCATTCTTAACTACACTCTACTCCATTGAATGATTTAACTACACTCTACTCCATTCCATAATTAAACTACACTCTACTCCATTCCATGATTTAAACTATACTCTACGTCATACACTATATTTAAACTAAACTGTACTCAATTTGATTTAAACTACATTCTACTCCATTCCATTATTTAAACTATGCCCTAAATCTCTGTATCCTATTTTCCATGACAACACAATTCAACTGACTTATGACATTCAGATAAGTCAAAACAGAATAGATTAATATTCAATGCAATTTGTCACTGCATGACTAACGGAACATTTACCAATTCACCCACGATAGTGCAAGTGAACCACTAAATATAGGATTGTCAACTGGGCACTTACAGGCTACCCTAATTTTTATGTTTCTTGTGCTCCTCCCACTCTTGATTTTTTTTTCAGATGGGTAGATAGGTGATTATTTTTTTCAGGTGGGTGGATATGTGATTATTTTTTTCAGGTGGGTAGATAGGCGATTTTTTTCAGATGAATAGACAGGTGATTATTTTTTTTAGGTGGGTAGATAGGTGATTATTTTTTTCAGGTGGGTAGATAGGTGATTTTTTTTTCAGATGGGTAGACAGGTGATTATTTTTTTCAGGTGGGTAGATAGATGATTATTTTTTTCAGTTGGGTAGACAGCTGATTATTTATTTCAGTTGGGTAGACAGGTGATTATTTTTTTCAAGTGTGTATACATGATTATGTTTTATTATTTTTAACTATTTTTCTTCAGGTGCTAGAAGGTACTTGTAGCGACTAAAATGCATTTTCAAACATTGCAGACCCAGATCAGACTGTTCCTGAGGAGCAGTCTGACCAGAGTCTGCACTGTTTGCCATCTTAAACTAGCAGTTTTAGCTCCTTTCAGAGAAAAAATGCAGTGACCAAACTTGAAATAATTTACTAAATATGGAAGTAAATTTGACTTTTTTGCCCCTGGAATGGAGAAAAAAAAAATGGGTCAGGTCAAAATTTTTAGGTAAGCAGAAGCACAGCAATCCAACATTTTTTATGGATGACCTAATATGGATATGGACAGCAGTGAAAGTCTGAATGTCTACCAATTGCAACAGCACGATGGGCCTTACATAATAAAGGTATAATGACAATTTTCAGACCAAGCATTAGCAAAACTCCTCATTCTGCTAAAATTTTAGTGGGCTAGGGATCCCTTACTAAAGTGCAGAATAATATATTTATTGATGATTATATGTTTCATCCAACTTAACGAGGTATTTTTTGTGTGCCATCGCCCACTTTCCTATTTCTCTCATTTTAATATAAATTTTTGATTTATCGCCATGCACTGTGGTGCATGGATAATTACTGCACTTTGTGGCACCTTAAGGATGGGTTGTTATTTCAAAATAATAAATATATCCATCATCTAAATGGGAAATGTATGAATAAATAATGTATCAGGGAATATCTAAAAGAATTTTATAGTTTTGCAGTTTTTATCTGAAATTGCTGCTGAGCATAGACACTTTAAAAAGGAGTTTGGAATTACCATGACCTGATTATGTAATCCCCCTGTCTTCATGTGTTAAAGGGGAGTGGGGCTGTTCTCTAATACAAGAATTCAGCTGAAGATGGTGACTTGCCTGTCTTATCACTACAGCTAAACAACCCTAAACCAGAAAATTTGATGAAAGTGTATGCCACAGAGGCCACTCCCGCCAGTACCGCCAATAACGGCAACATAGGGTATAAAAAAGTCTGCCAATTTTAGCTTCCTGCAGAGACTGTCTGTCATATTTGGCTTCTGCCGAGACTGTCGGCGATCTTTTGCTTCCTGCAGGGACTACCGTCCTAAAAAAATGGCTTCCTGCCGAGAACGTCCACATGACTCTGCATCCTGCGGAGAGCTTCGGCAGGAAGCAGAATCACGCGGACTGTCTCTGCAGGAAGCCATTTTAATGTACAGAAGTCTCAGTATGAAGCAAGAGATTGCTGACAGTCTCGGCAGAAGCCAAATATGACAAACAGTTTCTGCAGGAAGCAGAAATTGGCGGACTGGTTTATACCCTGTGCACTCCTACTAGTCGGGCCAGTAGCAGCAACAATGTCAGAAAGGCAATACAAGTTAATGTCTCCCTTCTGCCAGTTGCAGGCGAGACAAAAACTTTGATAAAAGCAAGATCTGCATGAACAACAAACAACAAGTGCAAATGGACTCAAAAGCTGTTGCATTTTCATATAATTGCCTGTTCAATCAAAAAGACATATAGATTTTATCAGTTTTTCAGTTGATCAATCATGGAAACAGTTGTTTTTCTAATGCATATGGAGGCTAATGATCCAAATCACACAGGGTAGGCGGCAATCGAAAATGCTCATGCAGTCGACAAACGTGGATCAGAAACCATTAGAAACAGCATTTTCGATTGCAAATTGGCGACAATTTGCAATCAAAGATGCTGTTTGCTAAGAGTGTTTTCGACTGCCTAGTGTGTAAATGCTCTATTTATTCGAATGCCTCAGATGAAATATGACCATGCAGTTGTAGTTCACTCAAACTCATAATCCCTGGACTGGACTATCAATCAACAACGTACATCCTCAACCATGTTCATCCACTGATTACCATATATGCGATAATTTTGCAGTGTTTCATTTTTCGTGGTATTTCGCGGTCACTAAAAAACCGCGAACATTAAACTCACAAAATAATTTCATGTTGCTTACAAAGTATCATCTGTAGACACAGTGTCCAGATATTTTGTTTCTGTTAGTTCTTGTACCTTTCATTTGTGCCAGTTCTGTCATTAACCTGCGGCCCTGTCCCAGATTAATGAAATAACTGGCACAAGTGAAAAAGAAGCAATTTTACTTTTCGTGCTTGTTGCTTACGGCGAAAATAAAAAATCACGAAAATTAATGTTTATGTTTTTGAACCAAAACAGCAAAAATTTGAACCCACAAAAATAACCGCATATATGTAATTGTACATGCATGTAACAGTCTTTCAAAAGAATTTCATGATGTTTAGCCCACTGATGCCAAGATGACTCCTTCCATCCTAGGATGAGTCCATTCATCGTTATAGCGGTGTCAAGATGAATATATTTTTTTAACGTTTTAAAGAAATTGCTGGAAATTTTATGGAAACAGGGTAGACCCTGATCAGACACTGCATTTTGCAGTGTCTGATATGGGTCTCCACTGTTTGCCCTTGTTCCTTTTTTATGGGCTCTTTACCCATGTTCCTTTTCATGGGCTTTTTGCCCATGTTCCTTTTTATGGGCTCTTTGCCCATGTTCCTTTTTATAGGCTCTAGGCATATTAATGGGTTAAATGATATAAAATATCCTGGAACTTCTAGGTTTGGTGCTCTACATCCCCCAAGATTCTGTACTTATCTGGAGCTCTGTAATTTGCAAGAACTAATTAGTTTGTGCTTCATCTGTTGCATTTTCTGCAGCTGTTGCTGGTGAGATTATTAAAGGTAGATAGATTATAAATAGTAATTTAAATGGGCATTGGCTGTATATATCAGATATCTGGAAATGTTTCCCCTTCTGCTGATTCAAGGTTACTGGCCAAAGTAAGTACACTTAATACTGGTTAACCGCTTAGGAGGTCTAAGCCTGCCCAGGAATAGTGTGGTTAGGTTAACTGACCATCCCGACATGACCATAGCTGTTTACCATGGACGTAAAATAATAACACAGCAACAACAACAAGCCTCCGTTAACATATTCTATTCCATAGGTTAACATACGGAAATATAATAAGTAAATTTCACCAAAATGCATTTTTTTCAAGTAAAAATGAAAAGAAAAAAATATGTTACAATGCTGGGATTCAAACTCATTATCCCATTATCAGAGGTCCTTTGCTCTAACCACTAAGCAACAGAGCCAAAGAGGAATACTTGATAATTTAAAGTATACTGAGCGTCAAAAGAAGTGCATACAAATTAAGTTAAAGTTCTATATTCTTCTGTCAGCTAGTTTACAGTTTTAAACCATGAATAGCAGAAATTACGACTGACGTCTGCCAACAATATAAACGTAGCGCCTTGCAAAATTAAGCCATGATTAAAGAGTTATCTTAATTTATGGAGAACATTCTTGTAAGAGTTGTCTTTCCTTTCGCAGTAAAATAAATTGTTTCCAAAACAGGGCTCCAATATGTGGTTATGAAAAAAACATCAAGATTATTACCACAGTGTTCATCATAGGAACATGACAGCAGTTTGAAGTTGAGCACTCATCAAATTATCTCCCTTGCGAGTAAACAAATAGCAAATTTGGAAGTTCAATAACATCAATCGTTCTGCAGAGCAACGAAAAATTTATTTGCAGACCTTTTCATTTTATTCCTGTTAATTCATTTTTAGTCTTCATATGAACCGTTTCTTTTCTTTTCAAGAAATACAGCATGTTAAAGGGTCTATGGGAAATCCAATGGTAAGCAAGTGTTACAGTTTCCACTGTTAACTATCACCCATTTAATTCTCTAAAATGCATAGCTGGATTGCTTTGATTTTTTCGCCTTGACTAACCCTTGCTGCAGACACTTCGTCTTGGGAAAATCATTGGCCTAACATTTTTCAGAATTGAAAATTCAGCTTTAGTAAGTATGAGAACTTTAAATTTAACCCCATCACAAAAGCAAGCGTTCTTGTGTCTAAAGTTTATGGAATATCAATGTGCTAAGGTGCTCCTTCTGTTGGAATAGCATAACAAAGTAGCTTAAAATAATTAAATGAAAGCATATACATGTACTTTTACCTACAAAAGTAATTGGGCGTACACATTGTAGGCATTTCTTTTGATGTTCAGTACATATAAATTCTAAGAAATCATGCAAAATTTGATTTCTCTTGTTTGCAATACCACATTAGGATTAGTAACTCCATTTTCTAAAAGCTAAATGAACACAATTTTTTTAATCTCAAGACCTTAAGATTTTTCTATCACTCATACTGCAGTACGTGCTCCAGATATGAGGAGGCATGATTTGGGAATAATTCTGAGTTGATTTTTCTTTTTTTTTGATGAAAACATATATCATGATTCATTTTACCATCACACTGAGACAGTTTTAATGAGGGTTTGCAAAATACATGTATGTCTTTGAGAAGTATGGACAAAAATCCTAAATTATTCCTGTTACCCCTTCTTTTCTGGAGCAATAGGACCCATCTAAAGCTGTAAGGTAACCAATGAAAAAGAGGGGCCTAATATGTGGAAGAACAGTGGTCACATTTATTATCTCTTGAAAATTCAGTTTCATCATTTTTAAAGCATTTTTAATGGAACCAACTCCCTGGATCCATAAACAACCTTCAGAGCGTGGACAGCTTCAAGCTGGCTGTCCAGCCCACATCAAGAGTGTAAACCAAGATAGATATGTACAGTGTAAATACATGTTGGACATTTTTACTTAACAGTCACACCCGAGTTTCTTTTATTTGATTTGGAACGTCTGACGTCGCACGTGCACAAATTCTAACCCTTGTCGAGATGTCTGCCTAGCGGATTTTGACAAGAATCCACATTGAAGTTGAAGTTGAAAGCTGAAATTTTGATTTTGTGATTTAATTTCAAGTCCAAAAAGTTGAAATTTTGGGATAAACACTCTTGAAATTGTGGATCTGAAACATCAACTTCAAAACTTTAAGCCTGGGGCCTTTTACCTAAGGATAATGGGCTTGAAGGATCATTTAACTATTCCACAGATAATTAACTTGAAATGCATGAAAAAAAACTGGGAAACTCCTAAATGGCACAAAATTGATTAAAATCAGTCATAAGGAACCAAGCAGTACATCTGCACTGTTGAAATAATGTGAGGGTTTAGGAAGCCCTTACTCTAATAAATGCTCTCTGCTTTTTTTTTTCCGAAAATAATGTTATTTTTTAACTTGCATGGATTCCTTTTTGCTTCTCTGCAAATAAGGTATCAAGAATGTGGTCTATTCTTAAAGGAAACAATTTGCTCTTGCAAGAGCAAATTCTTTCCTTTAAGAATAGACCACAATCTAGATACCAGGAGCAAATTCTTTCCTTTAAGAGGTGATCCTACTGAGACGGGAGGCCAAAAATAGTGTAGTTGCTTCCTCTGAAAGTATACTCATTCATCCTGATATTGCTGAGCGAAGATATTTGGGCAGTGGCTGAGTTACCGCACTCTAGGCTTTAAATATTATTTAAATTCACAGGGCACAGTGAAAGGAAAAAGAAGAAGAGGTAGACAGAAGAAGAGGTTGGAAGACAATATTAAAGAGTGGATAGGAATGGATTTTGCCAGCTCAACTAGGGCAGCTGAAAACAGGACAAGGTGGAAAGGGATCGTTTCAAAGTCATCTGTGGTGCCCAAACAACCTTGTAAGGTATGGAATAGAATCGAATAGAAACAGGCGTTAAATAATGCCTATCACACTCCCCATTCCCCCTGTTTGCAAAATGCAATGCTCCATGGCATTTATTAGGACTGATGTGGTTGTTATGTTTTGAAATTCTGACTGAGCCCCTCAGCACTTTTTTTTGTTTTGTTATCCCTCTGTACAATAATGGTAAAAACACATACGTAAGAAAATCTGTTCAACATTATGACATTATACAGAGTTACACTTCGCTTCCTTTGTTTCCTTCGGGTTAGTAACCAACTTGAACACCCCAAAATTGCATAACCGTGAGATGTTTTCTCCATAGACTCCCATACAAAAATGCTCGTGCCCAGGTAGTTCCTCAAAGAAACACCTGGGTCCGTGCAACTTCTAGTTTACATGATTGATTAGCGTCGTGTGAAAATATACATTTTGACTGTTGTAAACAGGTGACTCAGATCAGCTATGCATAATGCCAGTCTACTCAGAGTACCTTATTCGCAAAACAATCTCCGGACCCTGGGAAATGTATTTGGCAGCAGACACTTCGAACAGTCTGTTCGGCTACGCAGATTGGTTAGAGTATTTACAGTACCCACCTTTTCGAGAGGGACTCCTTTCCATGCGACGCTACAAGTAATCATAATGAGAAATATGAAAAGGAAATGATTTTTGCCTTATGAGAACAACCAAAAATCGGATCAGGCTCTGCGCAGGAAGAGCAAGGTCTTCAAATTGTTCATCCATACGAGGAAGTCACAACTCAACTTGTGTGGCTATGCAGGCTGATCTGTCCTTCATTCTTCTGAAATACTTTAAAGTTTGGTCACTAAAAGTCCTTTTTTCAAAGGGAGATAGCTCCGAAACAAAGGAAGGGAGACCCACCATTTTTCATATGCGACATATTGTCGGGAGCTCACACACATTGCCACGAAGTTTCATCAAAAGATCCCATTCAGTTATCTAGTTATGATGGCGTGCACAAGACAAATCTGGAAAAAAAACTAATCAAAGGGACATAACTAAAAAACTAAGAACGGGGAGGCAACCATTATTGTAAGCGACACATCGCCCTGACCTTGGGACATAACTTGGAAACTAAAAACAGTGGGGTGGGTTGGGAGGGGCGGGGGCAACCATTATTTTACACGCACGTCGCCCTGACCTCATACATATTCTAATAAAATTTCATGAAGATATCCCAAAGAGTTACTGTGCTATGACGTGCATAAAAATGTTTACGGGCGGACAGACGGACAGCTCCATGACATAATACGTCCGTTTTTTTTTTTTTTTTTTTTTTTTTTTTTCCAAAACGGGCGTAGAAAAATCAGAAAATAAATATCTAATCAATAATGGTAATTTAAAAATTGAAATTCTGCAGTATATCAAAAGATGTTTTTACCACTTTTACAGGCAGGTTAAATCCAGACACAATAAATATTTTTACATCTACTTCTGTGCAATGTTAACAGTTACATTCGACGGACTCATAAACCGCACGAGAGATCAGTTCGGAGGTGTCGAAGTGTAAGTCAGTTACCGGATTCGTGCTCGTGGTGCATGAATTGGAAAGACCTGAGCACGGGGAAATGAAAACACCTCGCGGCTAAAGCCGCTCGGTGTTCCCATTTCCCCGTGCTCAGGTCTTTCCAATTCATACACCCCTCGCACTCATCCGGTAACTATTACAAAATAGCAAAAACATACAAACTGCATTCTTTACTACTCACTTTCATTGCACCGTATAAACCAATACAATTTTGGCATCTTTCTTTGTTTTGTTACTAAATTTTCACAGAATCCATTTTACATCATTATAAGCAAAATTCCAGAATTCACTGGAACCTTGTCACATGACAAAGTGTCTTCCATGTTAAGTTGGGGTACTGAGAATAAATCTGGGATAATTTTCTTCTTTCTCAATGTAAATGCATGTTGTGACCCCTCATTATAACCATCTCCTGAGACGGTTCTAAGAAAGGGTCACACCGTAATACTATGTGTTTATGAAGAGATATGGAAAATCATCTCCAGATTGTTCCTGTTACCCCTTCTCATCTGGAGCAATGAAAGGGCCATCAAGAATGAATCTAAACAGTAATCAGAAAAGATTGCTCAGGCTGACCAGTCTCTGCTATATGCACATGCTATAAAGCACCTTTTTCTGTTATGGCTCAACTGGCAATAACAGTGCACTGATATACGTTTTACGTGCAAATGCACTGAGTCGATCAATACAAGTTCTAGAGACTCTTGGTACAGTATCTGCAAAACAAATATTATTGCATAACATGATCTGCCCACATACAGGACAGCTTGCCTGACAGCACCTTGCCCATCAAATGTAAACTTTTACCAAAACGACACTGATGCGGATGCCGACGCCAACGCCAGTGTTGGGGTGACAACAACAGGGGCCGTATTCATAAAGCCACTTAAGTGGTTGCTATGCGGTTGCTAAGGCTAAATATCTATAAAGGAGATTCCCTACAACTATGAAATTTGGTCTGGAGGAACAGTCTTTGTAAGACTGTTCCTCCAGAGCAAATTTCATAGTTGTAGGGAATCTCCTTCAATGAAATTTAGCCTTAGCAACAGCATAGCAACCACTTAAGTCGTTTTATGAATACGGCCCCTGTACTCAAAAGTGGTGCCACAAGCTATTAACAATAGCCATGTTTTAATGGCAAAAACCCATGTTTTAACCAGCCAACATGCTTTTACATACCTACATGCCATTTTGCTTAAAAGCATTCTGGGATTTCTTAATTCTGACATCAGCAGCAGTAGCATGCATGGCAGCAAAGGTAATTCTACGACATCAAAACTGACATTACAAATTACCCTGGAAGAGGCATTTACATAATGTACACCGATAATGTGACTTTCTGCAGGGTGATCGGAGTCTTTGCTGGGCACATATCCCACTCTTTTTTATCATGTGGCGGCTCATATTTGCCTTTTACAAGACCCATACACTGGCCTATTCATACTGGTGATTGCTTAATACAGGCGGCCTCAAAGATGGGCTGGTGCTGGTGCTGGTGTTAAAACACTATTACATGTTTGCAAGGGCTGCATGGAACATTTGGCATATACAATTTACTTCCCTTGCAAGAGAATCTTTTTTTCAATAGGGGCTACTATTAAAGGAAAGAATTTGCTCTTCAGAGCAAATTCTTTCCTTAAGGTGGTGATTTGTGGTATATACAAAAATCTCAATAAAACCATAAAAAATTATCGTATCTCCCTGAAAGTTACCAGACTTCTTATTTTTGTTGTTCTCTACAGTTTAGAATACAAAATAGAGGGACATGCTGTTTAGAAAAGTGTTTTTATATGAAAAGATCAAAGGGTAATTTTGTGCGAATAAATCTAAAAAAAAACCATCATTATTGAAAACGTAACTAGGTATGAACTTAAATTAATCCATTAAAAAGAGCGTCCTAGCAATTATTTGTTCCAACTCTTTCTCAAATTGTAAGGTAGGCCAGATAAAAACAGTAGCTTTTTCTCAAATGTCTGACCATGTATATAAGTGCATGTATAGTGATTGCATTCATTAAAACAGGTAGGTCAGTTATACCTATATCATACTCACAGTATAGATATTACATTACAATGACCAAACCAGGCGTGTTATTGTAATTATTCAACCTCGAAAATCATGAAAATAGACTCTACTGTGTATTTCAAGACAAATAATTTGGACACAGGCCACACCTATTTTTTATCTGCGCAGCCTGATAAGGCGCAGCAAAAACGGAAAAAATAATTGCTAGGACGCTCTTCATAATACATTAATTTAAGTTCAGACCTAGTTACATTTTCAATAATGATGGTCATTTTTTAGATTTATTCGCACAAAATTACCCTTTGATCTTTCCTTATATAAATCCCTTTTAACATCAATAAGTCCTGCATTTGGGGATTCTGAATTGTGAGAAACAACATAAAGAAGGCATATCCTAAGTTTTGGGAAGATCCGTTGTATTTTCAGCATTTTATGCAGATTTTTGTCTTTGCCCCAAATCAGTGATAATCACCACCTTAATAGTTAAGCTCCCATGAGAGGGCAGGCAAATATTTCACATTTGAGTGACCTCCCTTTGCCATGTACCCGTGAACATTTATAAAAACTAAAAAACTTTACCTTATTCTTTTATTTCTTTTTTCTTGTTTCAGAGCTGAAATTACAAAAGAAGAAGAATTGTAATAAAATTTTTATCCGAGACGGACTTCTTCAACTCTTTAAGCCCCAGTGACGAAATTAGCGAAATTTGCAAACAGTGTAAATCCTGATGAGGTGGCTCATTATGAGCCGCCTCATCTAGATCTACATTGTTTGCCCTCTAGTCTTTGAATTCTCAATACGAAATGTCTTGGACAAGGCATTTTTTTAATTTTTGCAGACGCAAATTTTGTCATCTGCTTTTTGGTGCTTACAGATTTAACCATTGTTTGGACCACCGTTATATCTCACACCAGATCCTGAATCGGTGTCTCCCCTGTCAGTGCAATGTCACAAACAGAGCTGAATACAAAAGCTCGACAAAAGTTTACGCCCCCACTGACACCTAAAAAGGATGCATATGTCTTGCTTCTGCTAAGTAGCAGGGAGGACAATAAGACAGCAAACAACTTTAAAACTCAAAGCTCCAAAACTGAAAATAGTTAAATTTGCAAACTGTGTAGATCCAGATGAGGTAGCTCATCTAGATCTACACAGTTTGCCCTCTAGTCTTTGAATTTTTAATATGATATTGCTTGGACGAAACATTTTTGGAAATTTTGCCTAAGTAAATTTTGTCATCTGCTTTATTTCGTGCTTTGAGGGTTAATCCATTAATTTGCTGGCACAAATTTTAAAATTTCTGTTCTTCAAAGATTGTTTGATTGATTGATTTGATGCTTAGCGTCCATGGTAAACAGCTAAGGTCATGTCGGGATGGTCAGTTAACCTAGCCACACTATTCCTGGGCAGGCTTAGCCCTCCTAAGTGGTTAACCAGTAGTAAGTGCACATACTTTTGCCACTTAGTACTGTTCTTCAAAGAACAGTTCCTGTTGTTTTTTAAGAGGGTCCACTGTACTTGGATAATTTCTTGGATAATTTTTCTTATTCTTGCAAAAAAAAAAAATCTTGTTAGATCTTTCCCTTATACAGAGCCGTGCAATTTGTATTGATTATTTCTACATGTGATTTTCTTTAAAATCAGAGACAAAGATAATTATAGCTAGGATAATTGGATATGTAATGGGTTATTCACTTATCTAGGATGACGGTGAAAGTTCCAATTTTAAAACACTGAGCAAGAAAGAATATTAGTCCTTTCAAAGCATCCAAAAAGCAGACAATTTCAGCATTTCCAAAAAACGTTTCATCCAATCTTTATTATATTGAGAATCCAAAGCCTAGTGGGCAAACAGTTAGATCCAGATGAGGCAGCTCATGATGAGCGCCTCATCTGGGTCTATACTGTTTACAATTTAACTAATTTCATTTTTTTTTTGACAAAATCCTTTTTATGACAAAATCCTTTTTTTTTTTTTGTAGTTGAGAAATAGATGTGAGATAGTCCGTATTGATGGAACAATGGATGACTTGAGGTTTTATGTCCTTTCCAACAGTATTTCAGTCATATCAGGATGTTGGGAGAGTGATAATAAAAAGGCTGTGCAAAATGGAAACCTGCATGTTTATGTTTGTAAAGATTTCTGCCTTCAACCGGAATCGAACCGGAAAAGCTAATCAGCAAGCCAGCTCTAAACTCACGGAGCTGCCCTGACTAATAATATCCTCAAGCTGAATGGCTTCACCTTCATCATTTTCTCCTATTTTTCAAAGGGAGACAACATTAGTTGTTTCTTATTGGTTTCCCAATTGGTATAAAAAAAAGACCCCTTTAGAAGCAACTCTTTAAAAATTTATCCTTAATGAAAAGAGAAGGGAGGTAAAATGAAAATAGCAGAGTTACCTCCCCTGGAAGTGTGTCCATTCACCTTAAACATTGTTTCTACCAAACTTGAGCTGCCTCATCTGGGTCTACACTGTTAGCCCCCTTATTTTTGAATTCTCCATATTATACTGCTTGAAATAAAAAAAAATAATAATTTTGCAGACATAAATTTTGTTGTCTGCTTTTTCAGAGCTTTATTTATTAAAATTATTTTTTTTTTCAATCAGGCAGAAACTTTTAACTAATAATATAGCATTGCGCATGTAAGGATTCCGTGGTATTTTCAAATCTTTATTTTCTGAATTCAGCCACTTTTTTTTTTCTTTAAAAAATACTGCCTTCAAATTAGTACTTATTCAATTTCTTGCTTTGTAGAGAGCTGCCAATTTTTGCAAAAGCTTTTTCAACAGTTTTAAATTGAAACCAATGTAGAATAGAATAGAACAGAATATTTTTATTTCCATAATGTATCAGCCAATGCACCAGCCAGCAATAACTCAAAGCGACAAAAATGCAGATGACATAATTTGCATCTGCAAAATTTCAAAAGATGTTTTGTCCAAGATATATTATTTTGAGAATTCAAAGACCAGAGGGCTAATAGTGTAGATCCAGATTAGATGAATCATTATGAGCCATCTCATTTGGATCTACACTGTATTGTCATTTTTGGTGCCAGTTAAGTCTTTTTTTCTACATTCGAAATGCATTTTATAATTTTATTTTATTCATTTCATTTTCTTATTTTTTACTCTTTTTTTATTTCTGGCCCCTCCAGGAGCAAATTCTTTCCTTTAAAAGTGGGTTCCATTTTGAGAGGCTTTAAATTGTCATCCAGGAAGCAAGCAGGAAGTCACAAAAGTTGTCTCCCTTAGAAAAAAAGGCAGAAAAAAACTGAATCATCTCTCAAAGACAACTCTAATGCAATCCCACAACACATGATTTTTGTTCAAAAGATTTCGGAAAATATGGAGCCAATACCATAATATTATGTTAATCATAAGAGCAGCTGACCCCCAAACGAGGCTAACATTATCAAAAGTGCAACAAGATGTCCCTAGTAGGGATATCCCTTATTCTCAATTTTTCATCCCCATGACCGCTATTAATTCACAGGCCATCAATCATGTCCTGCACCCATGGTTATTGGTCCTTTAAACTGAATGGGATTTTGTCCAGTATTGTCCTGTCGGCAAAGGTGCAATTAATACACACCCATGCAATTCTGACATTTTATAAACGGCTACGCAATTAAATTGTTCTTCTTATTAAAGAAATAAAAGATATTCTTTTTAAAGAAGAAGAAAAAGCACTTTCACTATTATGCACATCTTTTAACTGTCCAACAATCATGTATTTCTACAAAAAGAATATTTATGCAAACGATGGTGATTTTCAAAACAATAACTTCATTTTCATACGCCTTATTATGCACATAAATTAAGCCACAAAAGGCGGAGTTTGAGTGACTGACTGTTGTTACTGCAAAAAGTTTCTTCTGGTGGAGAGATAACTTTATTTGACATTACAACACAATTTTGTTGCTAGGCGATGGAAGATTATTACAGAATTCACAATCATGAATTATTGTCTCTGTTCTATAAGGCTGAAATGACATATAAAATGAAGCTAAGAATTTTCAAACATTCAAATTTAATGCCACAGTATGGAACTTCCTTTTTTCAATTTTAACATTATCCGATAGGAAATATTATTTTATCTGTTTAATTTGATAAAGGTACAATATTATATTTTTACATGATCCATTTCACAGAACATTATTCTTTCCAAAAAATGCAAAAAAAATTAAAAGATTTTTTATATCGCGTACATCAACAGGAATATACATGTACTTTGGTAAATGATCATAAAAACAAATTTGAGCCGCGACACGACAAAACCAACAATGTGGTTGTGCGCCCAGCGCAGACTCAGATCAGCCTGGGTATACGCCCAGTTTTATCAGACTCTTCGTTAAATGCTCAAAGGGTAGCAAAGGGTCTAAGCTACCTCCATGCGGACAGCGAAGACTCTGATCAGACTGGGCGGATGCCCAGGCTGATCTGAGTCTGCGTTAGGCGCACAACCACATTGTTGGTTTTGTCGTGTCGCGGCTCATTTATCTAGAAGGCGACAGGGTAGGCCTGAAAAAAATAAAAAAGTTTTATTTGATGACATTTATCTGTAAGTCCCAGATGACACATTGGAAACACTTTCATGTGGAAATTGCTGACAACACTTTAGAAAAATGTTTGTGTAAAACAGGATTTTCTAAATATGAAGGATTTCTCTGACAACACTTTGGAAAAACTTTGACATGAATCCATTCATTTCAACGTTTTTCCAAAGTGTTGTCAGAGAAATCTGTTCATGTATTTCCAAAGTTTTTTGACGGACACATCTGTTCATGTGAAAGTATTTCCAGTGTGTTGTCAGAGAAATATGTCCATGTTAAAGTATTTCCAGTGTGTTGTCAGAGAAATCTGTTTATGTATTTCTGAAGTGCTGTCAGAGAAATCTGTTTATGTATTTCTGAAGTGCTGTCAGAGAAATCTGTTTATGTATTTCTGAAGTGCTGTCAGAGAAATCTGTTTATGTATTTCTGAAGTGCTGTCAGAGAAATCTGTTTATGTATTTCTGAAGTGCTGTCAGAGAAATCTGTTTTTTTTTTTTTTTTAAACTTTATTTATTTCACATCGATTGCATTGAAAGCTCACGCGAACTTATTTAAATACTCTCGATGGCATGGATGTTGGCGCGTTTGTGGTCCTATACTGGTGGAGGAAACCGGAGTACTCGGAGAAAACCACCGACCTCGGACAGGCGACCACTACCCTCCCACATGCCGAGGCCAGGATCTGTACATGTGAAGGTATTTCCAGTGTTGTCAGAGAAAACTGTTCATTTGAAAGTATTAGAATCTCTAACAACACAACAACACTTTGGAAATACCTTAACATAAACAGACTCTGACAACACTTTGGTTATACTTTCGCATGAACAGATGTGTCCTTCAAAACACTTTGGGAATAAGTGCTGAAAACTGTTATCATCATACAACAAGTATCCACTTTATACAAAGTGTAACATTGTCATATTTCTATTCTTTTTCTTTCTTTTTTTCACATGGTTTGACTGCATTGTACGAGATGTCACTTTGATAAGTTGCCTGAATATATAAAATGACCTAAATTTTCCTCACAATGACAACACAGGGTATAATCGATTCCGCCAATTTTCGCTTCCTGCAGAGACTGTACATCATATTTGGCTTCCGCCGAGACTGTCCGCGAATTCTTGCTTCCTGCAGAGACTACTGTCCTCGTAAAATGGCTTCCTGCCGAGACTGTCCGCATGATTCACGCGGACAGTCTCTGCAGGAAGCCATTTATCATGTACAGAAGTCTCGGCAGGAAGCAAGAGTTCGCGGACAGTCTCGGCGGAAGTCAAATATGATGTACAGTCTCTGCAGGAAGCGAAAATTAGCGGAATTGATTATACCCTGTGGACAAGGCTAACTTCATTTCATCTGGACAAAACTCTTGTGTTTGTATTTGTTCAACTTTAAAAACTAAAATAATAATAAAAGCAGGTAGACAACTGCTTAATATCCCACCACTGCAAACCTTTTATACACTTTCCCCCAAAAATATAGCTATGGGATAGGGGCAGATTACTGCGTTAAAAAATTTTAAGATTACTGGGAGCTTAAATCGCTTTGAACATTTGTTGTATATTTCATAAAAATCCCTTTCAGTTCTGATTTTATGTAGAGTTTTTCATGATTTAATACATTATATAGCCCTTTGTCAGTAGCAGATATTTGCTCAAGGCAAAATTTTGATCATGACAGGCAGCTTCAGGAAGCTCATAATACATGTACTTTGATCATTTGCTGCAGGTTTCAGGAAAATCCCTTTTAATTCTGATTTAATTAGACTTTTTTCATGACTTTATACATGCACATATCCCCTAGGCAGGGGCAGATCATCCTGGTGAACAAAATCCTGCTAGTAACGGGAAGCTAATACTATTTCAATAATTTCTATGGAATTTCATCTAGACATTTCAAAGTCTAAAGGAATTACAAACCAAAAACCACTTTTGAGACATTGACAAGGGCAATAACTCTGTCAGAAGATATCTGAATTTGCCCATTATTAATTCCAAGCGTGATGTTCCCAAGGCAAATGCACTTGCAATATTTTAAAGAAAATCAATAAAAAATGTTCCAATTATCAAATGAAAAGTAAGTGCTCACAGACGAATGACACATGGGGAAACATAATATCCCACCATTCGTTAGTGGTATAAAAAAAAAAGGAAAAAAAAAAAAAAAGCTCGCCAGAATAAAATTTGCAAATCGGTTAAGACAATAGAAAAGTGATTGTGTGTTAATACCTAGTTTTTGGACTGAAATTTATCCTTTTGAGACTAAATACTTGTTTTTGCAAATACCCCAATGCGCTTAAATATTGACACACCTAAAATGATTAATTTTCCAAATGGATGGAAAATTAATCATTTTAGGCGTCCCAAATTTTGGACACATTACAGAACTTGCATTTCTATACTGAAATTAAAAATAATGTTTGTCATTAAGTGATACCGAATCTTTATGCAGATGGGAATATGTTTAGTTTTGATTATTTATTCATGAAATAAAAAGAAACTTGAAGATCAAGAGTTAGCTGTATACGTTTTTTTTCTCTCTCTCTCCCTCTCTTTTTTTTTTTCTTCGTTTTAAAGGCCCCCATTACTTTTTTTTTAATTTTGTTCTTTTAAAGGCCCCCATTTTCTTTACAATCAAGAAAAATGCTTGGAACTTTACTGGCCACAAACTGTAAACTCTCCATACCTCAATGTCAAAGATCATCTCAAACTGCTGGTATCTCAAAGTAAATTTTCTGGTATTTGCCAGAAAATTTACTTGAGAAAACAGTAGTCTGAGATATCCAGAGTTTAGAAACATAAGGAAAAATAGGCAATGTGTATGAAGTATATTCTTTAGAGGGCACTGTGAGATATCAGTGTTTGAGATAATGAGGGTCAGCTATAGCTTAAAACAATGACTTATTCATATACAGGATAGCTATTTTGCATTTGCTCAAGAAAAATAACCCTTTAGCCAACAAGAATTCCACAGAACGCGGTGTCTTGCCTGTCTGCATAGTAAAAACAGAGCTGCGCCAGAAAACAGGACAAAAGTTTTATGTGGCTGATGATACTAATGCTGGATAAGTACATGTAATAACTAAATCTCATTTATGCTAGTTGAAGGCGAGACAAAAGAAGTAGCAATTTAAGGGAATAGTGCTTTACTGTAACTAAACTAGAGAGGAATATAAGGCAAATGAGCATTAAATGCTCATTTGCCTTAAATTCTTGTTTAGTTTACTTTCAGCAGGAACCATCACATCTCCATTGCATATTATGTTGTAAGGCCCTGCAATGTAATCATCCAGATCCAGATGACAGCATTAGCTGCATTACATCAAAACTTGATTATGAAGAGTCTAAAACTAGAAAGGCATTGCATTATAAGCGAACAGTGCTAAACTGAGTCTAAACTACAATGGAATATAAGGCAAATGAGCATGCTGTGTAGTTAAGTCTAAACTACAATGGAATATAAGGCAAATGAGCATGCTGTGTAGTTAAGTCTAAACTACAATGGAATATAAGGCAAATGAGCATGCTGTGTAGTTAAGTCTAAACTACAATGGAATATAAGGCAAATGAGCATGCTGTGTAGTTAAGTCTAAACTACAATGGAATATAAGGCAAATGAGCATGCTGTGTAGTTAAGTCTAAACTACAATGGAATATAAGGCAAATGAGCATCCTGTGTAGTTAAGTCTAAACTACAATGGAATATAAGGCAAATGAGCATGCTGTGTAGTTAAGTCTAAACTACAATGGAATATAAGGCAAATGAGCATGCTGTGTAGTAAAGTCTAAACTACAATGGAATATAAGGCAACTGAGCATGCTGTGTAGTTAAGTCTAAACTACAATGGAATATAATAAAGGCAAATGAGCATGCTGTGTAGTTAAGTCTAAACTACAATGGAATATAAGGCAAATGAGCATGCTGTGTAGTTAAGTCTAAACTACAATGGAATATAAGGCAAATGAGCATGCTGTGTAGTTAAGTCTAAACTACAATGGAATATAAGGCAAATGAGCATGCTGTGTAGTTAAGTCTAAACTACAATGGAATATAAGGCAAATGAGCATGCTGTGTAGTTAAGTCTAAACTACAATGGAATATAAGGCAAATGAGCATGCTGTGTAGTTAAGTCTAAACTACAATGGAATATAAGGCAAATGAGCATGCTGTGTAGTAAAGTCTAAACTACAATGGAATATAAGGCAACTGAGCATGCTGTGTAGTTAAGTCTAAACTACAATGGAATATAATAAAGGCAAATGAGCATGCTGTGTAGTTAAGTCTAAACTACAATGGAATATAAGGCAAATGAGCATGCTGTGTAGTTAAGTCTAAACTACAATGGAATATAAGGCAAATGAGCATGCTGTGTAGTTAAGTCTTAACTACAATGGAATATAAGGCAAATGAGCATGCTGTGTAGTTAAGTCTCAGTTAGGAACCATCACATGATAGCATTATGCTGTGTAGTTTTGGCTCAGTAATCATCGCTAGCTGTGTAGTTTAGTCGTAGTTAGGAACCATCAGGACAGCATTACATACAAAACTAACATCAGAGCTCTAGATAAGCGGGCGTATTTGATGATAATTAGGGATAATTTTTCTTATTTCTCATTCAAACCATATGTTGTGACCCCTCATCTGAACCGTCTCGTTGAGACGGTTCAGATGAGGGGTCACAACATATGTTTTTATGCCGATTTCACGAAAATTATCCCTAATTATCACCAAATACTCCCTCTTATCTAGAGCCCTGAACATTATGAAGAGTCACATAATACTGAAGATTTACAGTACTTACCTGATGCATATAAAGCGTCCCTTTGAACAACAATATCCTTACGTTTTCAATGAAATTAGAATGATGAAACACAGATGCTAAGATATTTTTTTGAAATTCCAGAAATTGTGATTTTTTTTTATAAATATGTACTTTTTTCAATCTTTATCAGAGTTCCATATCAAACAAATTCAAGAAATCTTTCTTATGACCTAAAATTTCAAACATGATAAAATAATGATATTAAAGGGCTCCTATAAAAGTGAGTTTTGATGATAGAGGATTTCTCTTATTTTCTCTATATAAACATACATTGTGACCCCTTATTTGAACCGTCTCTACGAGACGGTTCTAATAAGGGCTCACAATATATTTTTCATGCAAAATTAACAGAAATAAAATCAAAATTACATATATCATCAAAGCTAACACTTTTCTGGAGCCCTGAAATGTTATTACAGAAATGTTGATGATAAAACAGAATTCCTAATGTTGATAAGTTTGCATCTGCAGGAACGGCAGTTTTCCACTTTTCGCTAATGACGTACACATGTATGAAGGTCTTATATAAGACAACTGGTAGTATTTTCTAGTCCATTCCAGGTTTGTTTGTTTGTTTGATAAATTAGCAGGTTTCAATAATGTATCATGAATTTTCAGGAACCTTCTTTACAGCATACAGAAGATTTTATTATCACCAATATATGAACATCATATAAGTCATTACAAATAGCAACAAATCAGTTTTCTAAAATCTTTTTCCAGTTTTATCTTATATAAACATCACCAACGTTCTTAAAGTGCTTCTTGATTTTAGTGACATCATCAGCATTTTAAATACCTCACACAAAGAATATTTAAATATTTTACGTAAAATGCTGCCACCTCGCACATTAGGAGCACTCTCCACTGTCAGCTGAACTTGCTGCTCACTAAAAAAAATTGACTAAAACCTATTGTTCGTCTAACAAATTGCAAATCTGTTGAATGTTAAATCGCTTCGGTGCACTCTCGTATAGGTAAACACTCCAATTACTGCGAGAATTTTAACCCATTCATAAACCGTCTTCAATCGGAAAATCGTTGTGCACTCACGAATATTATTACGTGTAAAGGTCGACTGAAGCTTGGATTCATAAAGAGATAGAGATATGGAGCATGTATGGCTAACCACAAAAGGTCAACCTCATGAGCCAATCAGATTCGAACAAGGTGGTTTTGGGTAGGAAACATTTTAGGAGTCAGTGTTGAATAATGATGATTAACTTAACATACAAAAGGTCTTCGAAATTTGTACATTTTTGCCTTAAACCTTAAAAACTCAACATTTTATTTCATTTTTATTTGAGCAAGCCTGTATTTGAAAATTGTATTGGATGCCAGATTTTATTCTATAACTAAAGAATATGAAAAAAAGAAGACAATTTAATAACTCAGCATCTTGATTAAAATTTCTGGTTTTGTTAGGAGGGTTAAACTGTCACTTTAAAATACAATATATGAACATAAATTTCTATACAGGAATTAAAACTGCACTTTTTTAATTCACAACTGATCTCATACGTAACTCCTTCCCTAGAGCTGGGGCTTTTAAAAATACAGCATTTAGATGAGAAGAGCTTTTTCTTTTGAACTATCTTGAATGCATAAAACAGAATATCCTTAGCAGGACCTACTATGTTAAACCTGAAAGTGCTCAAAATGAAAAAAAGTTGAATTTGCAAACAGTGTAGATCCAGGTGAGATGGCTCATTATGAGCCATCTCACCTGGATCTACACTCTTTTAAATTCTCAACATGATATAGCTTGACAAAACTTCTGAAATTTTGCAGGCGTAAATTTTGTTGTCTGGTGTTTTGGTCTTTAAGGGTTAATCACTATATTTTCATTCTCTCCAAAAAATCATTGTCGAAGAATTCAATAGAATTTTTGTGACAGTGGCATCAAAAATCAAACAGCCAATAGCTTATTCTAATTTTGATAAACTGAAACAGTTTTGAAAAGAGAAAAAGAGAAAAATCCTGAAAATCATAAATCATAAAGAGGGCCTCATGGAAGATTAGCTATTGCTAAATGTGTTACCCTCTGAAAATAAAGATTATTATTATTATTTTTTTTTTTTTTCCTTTTTCTTGTTATTCCCCTTCAATTTTATTTTCATTCTGTGGTTCTCGTAATCATATAATTTTTTTCACTTTTCATGTGTTGATTTCCTTTTTTATCACATTCAGTCAGTGACCGAACTTATTTAGAACTTATATTCAAAAATATAACCTAGGGGAAAATTGATTATGTGAAAACTAGAAAATGTGTTTATGAAACACTATGCCCCCAACCATATGCTTGTCTCTAGAGAAGGTTCATCCAATAATGCTTGTACCTTTGTACCATAGGCTTACAATGCACTAAGTCGAAAAAGGGGCTTAACTCAGTCAAAAATTTACGAATTGTTTTCGAAAGTTAATCAGGTCATCTACACCTTGGGCTATATCAACCTGCAAAAATCATGATCCTAGCATCAGGGGTTCTCCAGATATTTTGTTCACAAGCTTCCATAGGCAAATAATGCACTAAGTTGAAAAAGGGGCATAACTCAATCCAAAATTTACAAATTATTTTCAAGTTAATCAGGTCATCTACACCATAGGCAGTATCTTCCTGCATAAAATCATGCTCCTAGCATCAGGTGTTCTTGAGATATTTTGTTCACAAGGTTCCATAGGCTTACAATGCACTAAGTCGAAAAAAGGGCATAACTCAATCAAAACTTCATGATTTCTTTTCAAAAGTTAATCAGGTCATCTACACCACAGGCAGTATCTTCCTGCAAAAAATCATGCTCCTAACATCAGGGGTTCTTGAGATATTTTGTTCACAAGGTTCCATAGGCTTACAATGCACCAAGTCGAAAAAGGTACAATGCACTAAGTCGAAAAAGGGGCATAACTCGGTCAAAAATTCAAGAATTTGTTTCAAAAGTTAATCAGGTCATCTACACCTTGGGCATTCTCATCCTGTAAAACCCCATGACCCTAGCATCAGGGGTTCTCCAGATATTTTGTTCACAAGTTTCCACAGGCTAAGTCGAAAAAGGGGCATAACTCTAGAAATACATGACCGGCGGAAAAATAAAACAATACGGGTCTGCTTATTTTCCATACTGATCATGTGTATAAAGTTTCAAGTTCCTAGCTCTTATTGTTCTTGACTATATGTAAGGGTACCTTTGTACCATAGGCTTCAATGCACTAAGTCGAAAAAGGGGAATAACTTGATCAAAAATTCACGATTTTTTTTCAAAAGTTAATCAGGTCATCTACACCACAGGCAGTATCTTCCTGCAAAAAATCATGCTCCTAGCTTCAGGGGTTCTTGAGATATTTTGTTCACAAGGTTCCATAGGCTTACAAAGCACTAAGTCGAAAAAGGGGCAAAACTCGGTCAAAAATTCACGAATTTGTTTCAAAAGTTAATCAGGTCATCTACACCTTGGGCATTCTCATCTTGCAAAGCCTCATGATCGTAGCATCAGGGGCTCTTGAGATATTTTGTTCACAAGGTTCCACAGGCTAAGTCGAAAAAGGGGCATAACTCTGGAAATACATTGCCGGCGGAAAAATAAAAAAATACGGGTCTGCTTATTTTCCATACTGATCATGTGTATAAAGTTTCAAGTTCCTAGCTCTTATTGTTCTTGACTATATGTAAGGGTACCTTTGTACCATAGGCCTCAATGCACTAAGTCGAAAAAGGGGAATAACTTGATCAAAAATTCACGAATTTTTTTCAAAAGTTAATCAGGTCATCTACACCACAGGCAGTATCTTCCTGCAAAAAATCATGCTCCTAGCTTCAGGGGTTCTTGAGATATTTTGTTCACAAGGTTCCATAGACTTACAATGCACCAAGTCGAAAAAGGGGCATAACTCGGTCAAAAATTCACGAATTTGTTTCAAAAGTTAATCAGGTCATCTACACCTTGGGCATTCTCATCCTGCAAAACCTCATGATCCTAGCATCAGGGGTTCTTGAGATATTTTGTTCACAAGGTTCCACAGGCTAAGTCGAAAAAGGGGCATAACTCTTGAAATATGTGACCCGCGGAAAAAAGAAAAAACACGTGTTCGCTTATTTTTCATACTGATCATGTGTATAAATTTTCAAGCTCCTAGCTCTTATGGTTCTTGATATGACAGACGGACAGACGGACAGACGGACGGACGGACAGACGGACAGGCCCAAACCAATATGCCCCCACAATTTCTCCGAAATTGGGGGCATAATAACCAAAAATATGGTACACAACAATATTAATAACACATATTTGTGAATGTGCAGTAATATTTGAGGACGAAAATAGTTTGCGTGACTTTTTCAAAATTTATGTTAGTGCTACTTATATGACTGCGTGAAAAATTGCCATAGGCATGTTCGACTTTTTCCAACAAATGCATGACTATTTTTCTTACTTTGCACAGCCTTTTAAGTTTATCAACCCTCGCATATTTTGATCTTTCAAGTTTGTTTTGATGTTCAGAATTTTACCCTTTAAATATGATAAACTAAATATTTTTTTCTGTTGTGACTGTCTCCTGTTCATGACGTAGATCTAAAAGAAGGTGCACAGGCTAATCTTGTTTTTTAAAGCAAAGTAAGTTGAAATTCTTGAAACCGCCTTGAGATTGTCATTAACCCATTCCATTCGGGATACCCCTTTAGGGGTATCTGGGCAAACAGTTTGGATCCAGATCAGGCCCCACAAACGTGGGGCCTGATCTGAGATCCAAACTGTTTGCTGCCTAGACATCATTTCTACAAGAGTTAGTTAGACCAATATTGTCAGAATTTTCTTGATTTTTGATGCAGAGGACAATTTCAGCAGATGACAAAAAATACCCAGAATGCAATGGGTTATAGTCATTGTATGTTTATCATAGACTTTTTATGTAACATTTTTATTCAAATCAATGATTCTAATGAGGGGTCAGAACATTTGTTTTTTTATGGAAAAATAAGGAAATTTATCCCTGTTACCCTTTCTTATCTGGAGCACTGTAATAATTTGGCCTTTGTTCACAAGCCTACGGTTTCTCTGCTGTTTTTCTCTTACAACTTGTCTTCTGTGTTTGTCTGTCTTAGGTATCCTTTCATCTTATTATAAATCATCTAGGCTAAATATTAACTGATCAGACTAAAGCCTTATCTACGGACCTTGGTAAAGTTGCAGAAATGTAAGAACTTTTCCAGAAGAAGTCACGCACACAATGCAACGAATAGTGGTGCAAATGTAGGACCATTTTAGGGGTAGTCACACTAACATGCTGCTTCCCATTTGTAATGACACAAGAAAGCCCCACTATACGCTTCTCTCCAAAGTTTCATAAATATTCTAATGAGTTACGCAGCTATAGCCTTAACAAGGAATTCTGGATAAATATGGGATCAGAGTTATTTCTGTCATTCTTGACATCAACTCATTATGACGAATGTGCATGTAAAGTTCGATAAACATATTCCAATGGGTTAAGGAACTATAGCTCTGACTCAAAGATTTTTTTTTACGAAAGGCAGATAGCCCTTAGATGAGCCGCGACACAAAAATACCAACAAAGTGGCATGTGCGCCCATCAAAGACTCAGATCAGCCTGGGCATCCGCCCAGTGACCCAGTCTGATCAGAGTCTTTTCTGTCGGCTTGGAGGTAGCTTAGACCCTCAACTACCCTTTAAATGCATGGCAAAACGCTGACCAGACTGGGCAGATGCCTAGGCTGATCTAAGTCTGCAATGGGTGCACATGCCACTTTGTTGGTTTTCTCATGTCGGCGGCTTCAATTAAAGAGTCCATGAGCTGTCTCCCATTATCTAATTAAAATAAGTTTCATGAAAATGTTCAAATGGGTTATGAAACAAAAGCCAAGGTAAGGGCAAATGACTCATTATTCAAGAGTCCAAGAATTGTCTTTCTTATTCATGACATTTTGTCTCATTAAGATAAATGCATGTGTGAAGTTTCATGAAAATATTCCAAATGAACAAGGAGCTATAGCCACGACAATAAGTTCTGCCATGAGCAATAACTCACAATTTAAGAGACCAACAAACAGACAAGCTCATTTAGATGAACACATCTGTGAAGTTTCAACAAAATATGAGCCGCAACATGACAAAACCAACAAAGTGGCATGTGCCCCTGGCGAAAACTCAGATCAGCCACGGCATCCTCCCAGTCTGATCAGAGTCTTCCCTGTGCACTTAAAGGGTAGGAAGGCTCCAAGCTACTTCCTTAAGGACAGCAAAGGTTCTGATCAGACTGGGCGGATGCCCAGGCTGAGCTGAGTCTTCCCTGGGTGCATATACCACTTTGTTGGTTTTGTGGTGTCGAAGCTCATATCTTAAAGGAATGGTGAGTTAAGAGCCTGTACATGAAATTTATCATTGTAAAGTCTGACCACAATTAGTAAAGAGCAGATAACTTGTGAAATAATTAAGCTACACTCTTCATTGCTCTATGTGACAAAGCAGAAATAGTTGGGCTAAACAGATATGAATGTTTCTGCTACATCTTATAGAATGCCGCTGCTTGGATGACAACATTAACTCTTCCTAAAAAGCAAAATTTACTGTCACAAAGAGAAGCTGCTGTGGTTTAGTGGTAGGGCACCAGACTACCAATGGTGGGGTCACAGGGTTGACTCCTCACTCTATCGATCTTTCAGAAGAGATCTTTCAGAAGACACGGTAAACTGAGGTACCTGTCTCCATATGACCTTTGTGTTATTAGAGCAAAATTTGAGATTTCAGGGTCACTGCCATAACAAAGGATCAGTAACTGTATTAAAAAGCTGAATTATGAATTAAGTATCATTGCTCCAGAGATTGCTGATTGTGGGATAATTTTTCTTAATTCTCCTCAAAAACATAATGTTGTGACCCCTCATCTGAACCAAACGGTCCAGGTGATTCAGATGGTTGGTCACAACATACCATAAGCTTTCATGCGTTTTTTGACAGAAGTTATCCCCAATTGTCACCAAATACTCGTGTTTGTCTGTGTTTGTCTGTAGTCACAACATATATTCTTATGATGTAATTTTTGACAGAAATTATCCCTTATTATCACCAAATACCCTTGCTCTAGATCAAATGGAGCTCTGTATATACGCACGTTCACACTTTTTTTTCATTAAAAAAAAGACAAAATCTAATTTAATTTTTTTCCTTTCTCAGACAATCCCATAATCATCATGTGCATTTGTCTCCAATTCAGAGCAGCAACCGTACAATTTCAAGCTTGACACTCGTTGCACTAAAACAGGAGATAATTATGGGGTAATTCTTATTTCTCTATGAAGCCGAATGATACACATTCAGGGGAAGCAACTGTGCCATTTTCATTTTTGCCTTCCTCCTCATTTCAGGTCAACTCTTACAGGAAAGAGTTTGCTCCTCTAGGAGCAAATGCTTTCCTGTAAGACTTGACCCCCTTTGAAAGGGTTCTGTCATCCAGGGAATTAAACAGAAAGCCATGAAAGTTATTCCCCTTTGAAAAAAATGGTAGAAAAACAAGATTATGCATTCACCTTAAAACATATATTGTGGCCCAGACTTAGATCTGCCAAAGCAATTCTAATGAGGGGCCTCAACATATTTCTATGGTCATTTAACATGACTTCATTCCAAAATACTGTATTATCAAATATTCCTCTTATTGGAGCTTGGTCACTTTTCTTTAACACAGGGTATAATCGATTCCGCCAATTTTCGCTTCCTGCAGAGACTGTCCGTCATATTTGGCTTCCACCGAGACTGTCCGCGAACTCTTGCTTCCTGCAGAGACTACTGTCCTCGAAAAATGGCTTCCTGCCGATACTGTCCGCGTGATTCTGCTTCCTGCCGAGAGCCTCGGCAGCAGAATCACGCGGACAGTCTCTGCAGGAAGCCATTTATCATGTACAGAAGTCTCGGCAGGAAGCAAGAGTTCGAGGACAGTCTCGGCAGAAGCCAAATATGATGTACAGTCTCTGCAGGAAGCTAAAATTGGCGGAATAGATTATACCCTGTGAACAATAGGACAGCAACTTTTCTCAGTTAATAGATGCATGGATGACTTGGGATTTTACGTCCTTTACAACAGTATTTCAGTTATATCAGAACAATAGGAGGATAATAATGAAAGGCTGTGTGCAATGGAACCTGTTTACGGTAGGAAAGATTCTCGCCTCAAGTGGGGCTCGAACACGGTCCGCTAGATCAGCAGGCCAGCGCTTAACCCACTAAGCTACCAGTTAATACATGACATAACATCATGCAGTGAGAAAATAAATTATAGGACTGAAAGAATTAGTGAGCTTTTCAAAACTCACTTATGTTAAGCTCCGGCTGTATGAAAAAGAATCTATCCAGTGCCTTCGTCATCTAACAATTTGGGCCTTAATTTGGCATACCTCCTGCTAGTATGAATAAAAGTATTATCATATACAATGGCAACCTGACCAGTCCTTGGTCTCCAATATGACCTGACAAGTCCAACGGTCTACAAGCGAATATATACCACTATTTGTATGCAATGGATTGCAAACAGTGTTGTCAAGGCATAGTCAATATTGAGGTCAAACCAAATATGTGAGAGATATGCATTTGCAAATTGATTTTTGCCACATTTAGTCCACTGGCTTATGGCTATATATAGGCCAGTTTAAGGTATGCAGGTCAGTGATCTATACTGTGGGGCACCTACAGTTGTGGAGGTGTACAACTGAGTGGTCAAAATTGGGCATATTTTGAAGAGAGCCAAGGGACTCATACCATTATATATGGTGTAATTTTACATTATAAAGGGGTGGGGTAATAGGGAAAATTTAAAGATAATTTCCTTATTCTTTCATAAAAAACGTATGTTGTGACCCCTCATTAGAACCGTGTTGCCAAGAGGATTTTTAAGCAGAAGTCACAACACAATTTTTCATTGAGAAATAAATAAAACTAATTATCTTGGAATTATCCGTTACCCCTTCTTCAGTGGGTGGAGCACTGAAATGTTACAGATTCTGTCCAATGGTTTAATGTCCCTTTAATCTGCTCTTAATTTAGCAGCACTGATTCAAGACAGAAACAAAATATGGCTTCATAAGGCTATATTTGGCCGTCACAGTAAAATCTCAGGTTTCTAGATTTTCAGAAAAGCCAAAGGCGTATATAGAAGCAAATTCTTTCCTTCAAGAGTAGATCCTGTTTCAAAGAGCTACCTCCTGCACAGAAGTAAGCAGGAATTCATGCTGGTAATATATTTTCGGAAAAGAAGTAGGGGGGATTTATAAGAGAAGGGGCGGCTAATAGGATTAATACGGTAGTTGAATTTGCAAACAGCAAGATCATTATGAGCAACCTCATCTGGATCTATGGTATGCTTTTTCCCTCTAATCTTTGAATTCTCAATATAATATAGCTTAAATTGGGCAAAACATTTTTTTTTTATAAATTTCATGTGCCTGTTATGGACATTAAGTTTGTCATCTGCTTTTATGGCACTGAGGGATTTAGTACAAAGTAACACAAAATTATATGATCTGCGACACGCGAAAACCAACAAAGTGGCATGTGCGCCCAGCGAAGACTCAGATCAGCCTGGGCATCCGCCCAGTCTGATAAGGAGACTTTCCTGTCCGCATGAAGCTAGTTAAGACCCTAAACTACCCTTGAAGCATACAGTGAAAACTCTGGACAGACTGGGCGAATGCCCAGGCTGATCTGCATCTGCGCTGGGCGCAAAACCACTTTGTTGGTTTTGTCACGCCGCGGCTCACATCTTAACTGTCATGAGAAAGCCACGTGGTGGAGTGGTTAGAGATGCTTGGCTCTGGTGCAAAGGGTTGTGGGTTCGAATCCTCATTCGGCCAGCCAGAGACTACCCAGGAGGCATGTGACGTTGAAATGACGTCGTACTGACATTGATGCGACGTGATGATGTCACATCAACGTCAGTATGACGTCATTTCCACGTTATGTGCCCGCTGGGTAAAGGACTCCCTCAGTCAAACAGCAGTAATTGGGTACCTAGAATGGAGAGGGATGGGCTCCACCTTTCATATGTGATGCCTATAAAACACTGTTCCAATGACCACTAGGCTAATGGAAACCATTTTCAGTTCGCCTGTACAAATGTACAGAGGCAGCTATTGCACTACCCCCGGCCTCAATGGCAGCGTCAGCATTAGCAAAATGTTAAAGTTTTACGTTAAAGTTTTTTAGGTGATAGGCAAGGCACTGCAGGCAAGCTATCCTGTACGGGGACAGGTCTTGTTAATCTTGTTATTTGAAACTCTACATTAGCACTGAAGCTGCATGATGTCCTCTACATCGTGTAATATGCACCTGCCTGTCTTAGTTTTATTTGTCTTGAATCTGTAGCAGTGACCTAAACTGTCAGTGCAGCAAGCCTTATTTCTGGAATCATTGCCCACACATGTATGACACTGTTATACGAGCTACGTCACATGTAAACGGAACTTAACACTTTAAACACCACTGACGAAAATAGCATAATTTGCAAACAGCGTAGATCCTGATGAGGCGGCTCATAATGAGCCGCCTCATCTAGATCTACACTGTTTGCCCTCTAGTCCTTGAATTCTCAATATGAAGTGTCTTGGAGAAGGCTTTTTCTTTTATTTTGCAGACGCAAATTTTGTCGTCTGCTTTTTGGTGCGTAAAGATCAGTTATAGTCCGTTTGCTCCCAAGTGCAAACGGGGTTTTGCTTATTTTCTCGAAAACGATGAAAGTTCCATTAAATATTCTAATGCCCTAATGATTCCTATAACTATACATAACAGAATACGAAAAATCAAAATTTTTGGATGCTTTTGAACAATATTTTCCATTAACAGTAATGCAGAAACAGAGCAGTTTCACTGAAGGGCGTCGTATGCTTGCAAGAATAGCCAAAATGTTGTTGATATACAATAGCGTAAACTCGTTGTTTACTACAGGTGTGGGCTATATGAATGAAATAGTAAAATGTATTCACGTGTCTGCACGCGTTAAGCATGGTGTCAATGGTCAGGTGATACTATGTTGTAAATAAACATATAACTATTATATAGTTTTGCGAGTAAAAACTTTTTGTTTCAAAATTTGATAATATATGGGGTAACAAAATGTAGAAAAAATAAATTCAGAATAAAATTTCAATTAATTATGCAAATTTTGTTCCAAGCATAGCATACATTGGTCACATGCTGTAATATGTAAGACTAAAAAGGGAACAGCCAAGTTTTACTCCCTTGTAATTAAGAGGTGAAAATGACATATTTTAGGTCCAGCTTTTGTAAAGAAACTTTTTTATGCAAAGCCTCACATTTCTACAAAATTATGATTCTATTATGTATAGGATAAAAATTAAGAATGAGCAATTCGAAAATCTTGTACCTCTCACCAACTTTGAGACAATATTGGGGATGCCGTTTGCATCTGGGAGCAAACGTACTATAATATATTTTGGAAAAATCACAAATGATCCTTTTGAAATTACTCAGTCTTTGAAGTTGACAGACTAAAATCACAAATAAAAATAAAATCACAACCACTTTATTTTGATTTTTGAAAACTTCAAGGAAAAAAAAAATTAATTATCAGGTTATATGGACCCACATTGTTAGGAAATGTGGATTGAGCTCAAATACACACTGCACAGTCTTTTGATCTGTTTCAAGTCCTGTCACTTTTTAAATAGACCTTTTGCGCCAGGCCGCATCGCGCAGTCAGTGTGGCACCTGACTTATAAGTCTGAGGTCCTGGGTTCGATACCCAGTCTGGCCACATACTTCCATTTCTCCTTCTGCTGATTCAAGAAGGGCAGTTGTCAGTTACTGGCAAAAGTATGTGCACTTAGTACTGGTTAACAGCTTAGGAGGTCTAAGCCTGCTCAGGAATAGTGTGGTTAGGTTAACTGACCGTCCCGACATGACCATAGTTGTTTACCGTGGACGTTAAGCAATAAATCAATCAATCAAACTGTCCATCTGTCCCTTTGTCTGTCCATTTGCAGCCATATCTTGATTTTCACAGACCCTGGAACCTTAAAATTTTATAACTATACGTCCCACAAAAATTCTAATTGGCTCCCACAAAACTAGGTCACTGTGACCTCCTTTGGCAAAAAAAAAAAAATGTTCAACATATTTAATTTGGTCCGGAGCCTATGAAAAGCAAGATATGAGACTGACTTCGAAAACTAAGCATGTGATAGTTTTTCATGAAAGTAGGGAACAGCGACCTAGTTTTGTAATGGGTGACCTTTGTAACCCCATCAGTGCATGCACCTTACCATTACAGGTCACAACCCACAAAACTAGGTCACTGTGACCTACTTTCACAAAAAAGTACCACATATTTATTTTTCAAGGTCAGCCCCTATCTCACTTTTCATAAGCCCCCAGGCCTTTGAAAACTCCATCAGTGCAAGCACCTTACCACTCTAGGTCAACCACCATAAAACTGGGTCACTGTGATGCACTTTCAGGAAAGTAAATCATATTCAGTTTTCAAGGTAACCTCAATATCTTGCTTTTTCTGTTGCAATCTTATGCTTAGAATTTTCACTATGGTCAAAGCACCAACAGGCTTAACATGCTGGCCTTAGCCATATACGGCTAGATTTCGGGCAAAAATTTTCTCCATACAACAGAATCACCATAATTTCCCATACCTAGTGCTCTAAAAGAAATGAGCCGCAACATGAGAAAACCAACAAAGTGGTTGTGCGCTCAGGGCAGACTCAAATCAGCCTTGTCATCCGCCCAATCCGACCAGACTATTCGCTAAGCGCTTAAAGGGTAGTTACGAGTCTAAGCTACCTCCATGCGGACAGCAAAGACTCTGATCAGACTGGGCACACAACCACTTTGTTGGTTTTCTCCTGTCATGGCTCAAATGTACCTTATTACATGAGGGCGCAGAAAGGGCTTCACAACTTCAAATGAACCAATCAATTTACTTCTTGTAATGATCCAAAAGATTCGCAGCAATTCTTGAGTAACAATGTAGACTCTGAAGAGGCTGCCTGCATATTGTTTAGCGTTTTATCAATTTGTTTAATTTTACAATTAATTTACAGAATTATGGTAATCGTTCAAGCTGTCCCAATAATATTCATTTCCGAATTACGGTAATTGTGTGAGCTGTCCCAATAATTGGGACAGCTTACACAATTACCGTAAATTATTGGGACAGCTTACACAATTACCGTAATTCAGAAATGAATATTTATAGAAATTGCGGTACTTTGTTTTCTGATCGAAAATTCACTATGATCAATAACTGCTTATTTACATATTCATGCAGGTGATAAAAAACAACCAACCAATTTGTTAATGTTCCGTAAAATGCACTATTGGGTGACGTAATTATCCTAAATATTGGGTCACATTCAGCAATTAATGTAATTATCAATAAATTTAAACGAACACCTGATAAAGTTCCAAAACTTGCTGTTAGAATGGTGAACAGTGTAGATCCAGATCATTTTGCATTAGGATCAGTCTGACCAGGAGGAAAACTATTTACTAGCTAAATTATTTGGTGCCATTACGGTATGGATCGTTCATTTTTTTTTTAGTTCATTTCCCCTTCGGCTGAATGAAGCACATCAATAATTGCTTGCCTGTGAATATTAATTTGGTCATTAAAACATATCATTGCCTTCTTTTTAAGAAGAAAAAAAAATGAATTGCAAAATACCACGAAAATTCTAAAGATTGTGGCACCTAAAACAATTGATGTGAATGTTCGAACAATGAAATGGTCTGTTTTTACAATGTGTTAATGTATGAAAAGATGTAGATGAATGGCAAACAGTTCAGACCCTGATCAGACTGCTCCTTTTAGGAGCAGTCTGATCTGGCTCTGCACTTTTTGCTCACACCTATCTGTCCCAATACTTAGAATTTTTTAAGGTATTCTGACAGAAATTCCTAAACAACAAACCGTAAAGAGCCAGATCAGATTGTAACTTATGAAAGAGCAGTATGATCAAGGTCTAGACAATCTGCTAACAACTCTATTACAACCACCTAAAAGAAGAAATGGGCTCATCTAATTATGAAGATGGGACTGTCAATCATAGAGATGGTTGCGATGAAAAAACAGCTACAGTAAACACCATGGTACAGCAGAAATTCTTTGCAAGGGGAGTAACTCTTTAATTTCAAGGCAAAAGCAGTCGAGTCATGATCATTTTAATACAGAGTAAAAAGATGATGGGTGATACATCACGTGCATGACGTACCTTCCCAAAATGCTTTATCTTTCTGTTAACCCTTTAAGCACCAAAAAGCAGACAACAAAATTTTCGTCTGCAAAAATCCAAAATATGCCTTGTCCAAGACATTTCATATTGAGAGTTCAAAGACTACGAGCCGCCTCATCAGGATCTACGCTGTTTGCATATTATGCTATTTTTGTCATTGGTGCTTAAACTGCTAAATATTATCAAACTTGCTTCAGTAGCAGTGCTTTAGGTAAGATGGGGTAACAGAGATACTTCTGGGACAATTTTGCTTATTTCTCAATGAAAACTTATGTTGTGACCCTTTACTGTTCTTATGGATTTGATTGATTTATCGTTTAATGTCCACAGTAAATAGATATGGTCATGTCGGGACGGTCAGTTTACCTAACCATACTATTCCTGGGCAGGCTAAGACCTCCTAAGCGGTTAACCAGTACTAAGTGCACATACTTTCGCCAGTAACTGATGGAGAAATAGGGAAAGCCATCCCTTAATTTTCATAAATAATAGTTTATAAGTTAGAGCTGAGACACAATTTGAGACACGATTTTACCTCAGACCTGATTCTGATTGTGACCTTGACCTTGAGCATGGGAAGGTAATTTTTATGTACGACACACTTTCTCATTATGTGTTATCTTTCTGTGAAGTTTCAACAAATTTGCTTCAGTAGTTTATAAGTAATTGCCGAGGCTAAATTTGTAATGGACAAACAAATGGATAGATGGACTGACATTGTATTTTTAAACCGTATGCCTTCTGAAGTTCCTTCAAAAACATAAAAAATACTCAGGGCGAGTAAAAATTAGTACAAGTACAGTGTGTGAGTGCTGCTGGCTTGAAATACAATTAAAATATACTCATGAGAATGCTGTAAAAATACTAAAACATCCATCAATCTATCCATAGTTATTCAATTATTGATTTCATGCTAGGAGCACAAGTTCCTACCAGTATAATTTTTTTCAATCCAACATGCACCAAAGAAAACGCAGAGCTCCAGATAGAGATGAGTTTGGACGATATTTCTCCAATGCCGTATTAATCCTATTAAACGCCCAGGGGGTTGTTGCATTTTACGAAAGGGAGCAGGGCAGGGTTATTTAGAGCTTAAAGTGTAATAAATCAGCCATTGCCAAAATACATCTAATAAACAGTATTCAGGTGAGTAGGTATACTTTCAGAAGAAACAACACTACTATTTTGCCTTTCTTCTCAGTAGGGGTCAACTCTTAAAGGAAAGAATTTGCTCCTCTAGGAGCAAATTCTTTCTTTAAAGAGTAGACCCATTTCATAGAGCTACCTCATCTTGAGAAGCAAACAGGAATTCATGCGAGTAAAGATAACATTAATTTCTGAAAAGAGACAGGGGGCATTATTAGAGCAGGGGCGTTTATTCTGATTAGTATGGTAATTTTTCTTATTTCTCAATGAAAAGCGGGAGCGCCAGTAGCTCAGTGGGTTAAGCACTGGCCTGCTAAGCTAGTGGTCCAGGTTTGATTCCAGCTAACAGGGAAATTTTTTCACCCTAGGATGAGGTTCCATAGCACACAGCCTTTCATTATCACCTTCCCATCATCCTGATATGACTGAAATACTGTTGAAAAGGATGTAAAATTGAAAGTCATCTATCCGTTCATCCATCCATCCATTTTAATGAAAACGTATGTTGTGACATCTTTTAGGCAGTTCCATCATGGGCAATAACCTTAAGGTGAATGGGTACACTTTCAGGGGCAGCAACTCTGCCATTTTCATTTATAAATGTCTCCCTCTCAAAGAGAGTCAACTCTCAAAAGAATGAATTTGCTCCCATAGGAGCAAATTCTTTCTTTTACGAGAAGACCCCCTTTTTATAGGACTTCTTTATCAAGGAGCAAAAACAGGAAGTCATAAAAGTTATTCCCCTTTGTAACAAGAATTCCACTGAAGGGGGTTTCTCACCTATTTGCATATGCATTGACACAAAACACAGCTACATGAGAAAACTAGAAGCAAAATTTACACCGACGACGCCAACACCAGAAAAGTAATACTTTAGTCTCAAATTCTGTTATTCGCAAACTAGACAAAAATGGCGTAAAAACATGGAGGTGTGTCCATTCACCTTAATGGAGAAAAAAAAAACAACAGAAATTAACCTTGGAATTCTCTTCAAAAGTTCCAACTTACCAAGAGCTCTGAGAAAAGCAAATTAGTGATGTGAATTCTTTAAATGAAACTAGTAATTGCAGCTAAAAGTTGGCCATGCTTGATTAAAAAGACCTTTTTTATTCTGATTAATCAATACAGATGTCTCAAAAGAAAAAGCGAAGCCTGATAAATTTGCAATTTATATCACATGCAGTCGTAGCAGGCAAAACCTTACAAGCTGGAACATGCGATGAGCTAAGGCTGAGGTAAGCCTTATGAAACCATCAGTCATGAGTGTAACAGTACATCATGAGTGTATCAGTGCTATAGGAGAGGAACAGCTTCGTATGAGTGCAGCATTCATGAATGCATGCCATGAGTGTATCAGTTTATCATGAGTGTATAAGTGCTATAGTACAATAAGACCTTCATATGAGTGCAGCATTCATGAATGCATGCCATGAGTGTATCAGTTTATCATGAGAGTATCAGTGCTATAGAACAATAACACCTTTATCTGAGTGCAGCATTCATGAATGCATCCCATGAGTGTATCAGTTTATCATGAGTGTATCAGTGCTATAGAATAATAACACCTTCATATGAGTGGAGCATTCATGTATGCATGCCATGAGTGTATCAGTTTATCATGAGTGTATCAGTGCTATAGAACAATAAGACCTTCATATGAGTGCAGCATTCATGAATGCATGCCATGAGTGTATCAGTTTATCATGAGTGTATCAGTGCTATAGAACAATAAGACCTTCATATGAGTGCAGCATTCATGAATGCATGCCATGAGTGTATCAGTTTATCATGAGTGTATCAGTGCTATAGAACAATAAGACCTTCATATGAGTGCAGCATTCATGAATGCATGCCATGAGTATATCAGATTATCATGAGAGTATCAGTGCTTTAGAACAATAATACCTTCATATGAGTGCAGCATTCATGAATGCATGCCATGAGTGTATCAGTTTATCATGAGTGTATCAGATTATCATGAGAGTATCAGTGCTATAGAACAGTAACACCTTCATATGAGTGCAGCATTCATAAATTGCATGCCATGAGTGTATCAGTTTATCATGAGTGGATCAGTGCTAAAGCATAGTATAGGAACACCTTCATATAACTGCAGCATTCATGAATGCATCAGTCATGAGTACATGTGTTTACCATGAGTGTGTCAGAGCTACAGTATAAGAATATCTTCATATGAGTGTAGTATTTATGAATGTAACAGTTTATAGCACGTGTATCAGTGCTATAAGAGAACCTTCATATGAGTAAACCATTCATGAATGCATCAGTTTATCATGAGTGTGTCAGTACTTTAGGACAGAAGCATCTTTCTATGTGTGTAGCATTCAAGAATGCATCAGTTATGAGTGCATCAGTTTATCATTAGTGTGTCAGTACTTTAGGACAGAAGCATCTTCCTCTGTGTGTAGCATTCAAGAATGCATCAGTCATGACTGCATCAGTTAATCATGAGTGTGTCAGTACTTTAGGACAGAAGCATCTTTCTATGTGTGTAGCATTCAAGAATGCATCAGTCATGAGTGCATCAGTTTATCATGAGTGTGTCAGTACTTTAGGACAGAAGCATCTTCCTATGAGTGTAACATTCATGAATGCTGTGTGTAGCATTCAAGAATGCATCAGTCATGAGTTCATCAGTTTATCATGAGTGTGTCAGTACTTTAGGACAGAAGCATCTTTCTTTGTGTGTAGCATTCAAGAATGCATCAGTCATGAGTTCATCAGTTTATCATGAGTGTGTCAGTACTTTAGGACAGAAGCATCTTCCTATGGTGTAGCATTCATGAATGCATCAGTCATGAGTTCATCAGTTTATCATGAGTGTGTCAGTACTTTAGGACAGAAGCATCTTTCTATGTGTGTAGCATTCATGAATGCATCAGTCATGAGTTCATCAGTTTATCATGAGTGTGTCAGTACTTTAGGACAGAAGCATCTTCCTATGAGTGTAACATTCAAGAATGTGTCAGTCATGAGTTCATCAGTTTATCATGAGAGTGTCAGTACTTAATAATAATAATAATAATGAGTACTTTAGGACAGAAGCATCTTTCTATGTGTGTAGCATTCAAGAATGCATCAGTCATGAGTGCATCAGTTTATCATGAGTGTGTCAGTACTTTAGGACAGAAGCATCTTCCTATGGTGTAGCATTCAAGAATGCATCAGTCATGAGTTCATCAGTTTATCATGAGTGTGTCAGTACTTTAGGACAGAAGCATCTTTCTATGTGTGTAGCATTCAAGAATGCATCAGTCATGAGTGCATCAGTTTATCATGAGTGTGTCAGTACTTTAGGACAGAAACATCTTCCTATGGTGTAGCATTCAAGAATGCATCAGTCATGAGTTCATCAGTTTATCATGAGTGTGTCAGTACTTTAGGACAGAAGCATCTTCCTATGAGTGTAACATTCAAGAATGTGTCAGTCATGAGTTCATCAGTTTATCATGAGAGTGTCAGTACTTAATAATAATAATAATAATGAGTACTTTAGGACAGAAGCATCTTTCTATGTGTGTAGCATTCAAGAATGCATCAGTCATGAGTTCATCAGTTTATCATGAGTGTGTCAGTACTTTAGGACAGAAGCATCTTCCTATGAGTGTAACATTCAAGAATGCATCAGTCATGAGTTCATCAGTTTATCATGAGTGTGTCAGTACTTTAGGACAGAAGCATCTTTCTATGTGTGTAGCATTCAAATGAGTGCAGTGCATCAGCTTATTGTGTATATAATATGTTGTTTTGTTAACTGTTGTAATTGTAGGGATATTTGTGTCAGTGTTTGTTTTTTGTTTGTTTGTTCCTTTCTATCACTGTATGATGTCATGTTTGAATATGTCCATTTTCACATGCTATATGTTTGTATACATTTATGTGCATACTCTTATGCAACCTGCGTGTGGCGAGAGTTTTTATATGCAATAAAGTTTAATTCTGTTCTGATACATTTAAGCAGCTGCAGATTTGTCAAAAATGATGTTGGAAGAGCAAAACTGCAGACATCAAGGCGTGCACTGTTTTCTCATCTTTTTTGTCCCGATATTTTAAGGCTTCAGCATAACGGAGTGGTTAGGGCTTCCGACTTTGATCACGGTATAGTGGGTTCAATCCAGCTGGCTGCTATAATCTGTCCGAACCTATGCAGCACTTCAACGCACAGAGCCTTACATAATCATCTTACCATTGTCCTGATATGACTGAAATACTGTTAAAAAGGACATAAAACCACTAGATCATCCATCATTTATCTGAATATTTAGGTTCATTATGGTAGTGCATTAACATAAAATTACACAACAAAATTAAAGTCAAGAATACACATAATTATGATCACAAAAACATTAAATTTTATTATGACAAAACAATTGCTGTACATACATGTACTCATGTATTGGGGCAATCTCAATCATCACCCTTTCTTTCTTTGAATAAGGACAAGTCCATTTGCCATACCAGGAGATATAACATAAAAATGTTACCTGAATGGCAACCAGTGCAGACCCTGATCAGACTGCTCCATTAGGAGCAGTCTGATCTGGGTCTGCACTGTTTGCTCAAGCCAAACTATCCCAATACTAATTTGAATGTTAGTTTCATCACTCAGCAAACTACTTTAAATTCAAGCCACAGCATAACAATGGGAAAGACAAAACGCAATTTAAGTATATATCATCTCTTTACATATGTGTATGGCCATGCAGGCTGAGGAATTGCTCGGATAAACGGATAAACGGATGAATGACTTGCAATTTTACCTTCTTTTGATTGGCTGGTTGGTTGTTTTGGGTTTAAAGGCCCTTTGAGACAGTATTTCAGTCTATATTGGGTCGTCTCCCTAAGAGAGGGAGAAAGAAGAGAGAAATGACAGACGAGAGAAAAACTGTCCAAACAACTGCCATCTGCACCTACTGCAAGCACAGTAGGCCCTTGCCCTACTATAGTACAAATCAGTAGGACGCCCCGGCACTGGAAGTTATATCCAGCACCATCCCACCACCAAACCACCCCCACCTGCTTTTGAATAGTATTTCAGTCATATCAGGATGATGGGAGTGTGATAAAGAAAGGCTTTGTGCAATGGAACCCAGTTTATGTATGGCTCAAAAGATTTCCACCTCTAGCCAGAAATCAACCATGACCACTAGCTTAACAGGCCAGCGCTTAACCCACTGAGCTACCGCCAAACTTTCTAACATTTTGGAACAAGAAAAAGGAAAGAAGATGGATGACTTGTGATTTTTACGTCCTTTTCAACAGTATTTCAGTCATATCAGGACGATGGCCGGTGATAATGAGAGGCTGTGTGCAATGAAACCTGTTTACGGTTGGAAAGATTCTTGCCTCAAGCGGGGCTCGAACCCGGTCCGCTAGATCAGTAGGACAGCGCTTAACCTACTGAGCTATCGGGGCTTCTAAAAAGGAAAGAGAAAACACTGTAATCAGGAGACAAAACAGGTGTAATCTGAGTGAAACTGTCAGGAATCGAAAAGAACACATATTATCTTCAATGAGTCTTGTGGCCACTAGATACAAAGTAATAATTTCCTCAAGATAAGTTCTTGCTTCCTACAGATAAAACAAAGAAAATACATGCCCCTTTTGGGGGTCAGTATATTTCTATAATGATAACAAGATATTGTCTTGATACCAAAACATCTTCAGTCTTTTAGCCATTAGACACAATGTAATATTTTTCCTCAAGATAATTTCTTGTTCCCTCAAGATACAATAAAGAAAATACATGCCCCTTCTGGGTTTCAGTTCCATACATTACTATAAAATAACAAGATATTATCTTGATGTCAAAACATATTATCCTCAGTGTGTCTTTTGGCCACAAGATACAATGTAATATTTCCTCAAGATAATATCTTGTTCCCTCAAGATACAATAAAGAATATACATGCCCCCTCTGAGTTTCAGTTCCATACACTACTACAATAATATTAAGAAACTATCTATATGCCAAAACGATACAATAAAGAAAATACATGCCCCTTTTGGGTTTCAGTTCCATACACTACTACAATAATATCAAGAAATCTTCAGCATCTCTGGTGGCAACTAAATACAATGTAATATTTTCCTCAAGATAATTTCTTGTTCCCTCAAGATTTTGAAATGGGTTCAACTCTTTAAACCTCAAGAGCTGGAGCAAATTCTTTTCTTTAAAAGTTGACCTTCACTGAAGAGGGAGGCATAAATGAAAATATCAGAGTTGCTTCCCCTGAAAGAGTACAGTTTCATCTAAGCTAATCTTACTTCATCCTTAGAAACATATTATGGCTCCTCATTCAACAACATAAAGGGATGCCTGTATCAAGAATTTAAAAAGCCTGGTGGTCTCTGAAAAGGGTTTTAGTGCACATGCACCATCATACAATGATACAGTTGATACTAATGGTACCTGTCCTTTTTTTCGGGGTTTAGCTGTTAAAAAAAATCTAAAATCCCCGAACCCCTCTCCCCCACACCTTGGTAAACAATGTCAATAAAATAACAATATTTAAACTTACAATTAAATTCAGCACATGAACTTAGTATTTCCTAATATATCTAAATATCCTTTGCAGAACAAACACAACTTATTCCTAAAGTGTGCACAACAGATTAAATTAAACTTGCCCTACAATACTAATATAGGTCAGAATATACCTACTGCTCAATCCAGAGGTCAGATATGTACAGTATCGCCCACACATTACAGTAATCTATACACTTCAATAATACTGCACCATCAAAGATAAAACTGTTTACATTTGCAAAACCGATGAAAACTTCATTCTGTCAAGTAAAATACAAGTAGATACCGGGTGAAATATGATAATATATTTCCTTCCCAGTGAAATATATCCTCCCCATCCCAGTAAACATATATTTTACTTACACATAGCTAAAAAAATTCTATAAATAAACAGCAGAAAGTTGTGCAGTATGCCTCGTATTGAAACGAAATGTCCCATTTAAATATCCGTTTAAAACCTTACCTTTTTCTGTGTAAATAAAGTCCAACTTTTGCCACAAATCAGATCAAACCCTTCCAAAATCTTTTTCTCACAACACCACAGTTAAAATGTAGTTTTTAAAGTACACTCTCCACTGTACAAGTTTATAATGCAGCTGATGGTGTATGTATATTACCCCATTCTACTGTACTGCTGAACAGCCTTGAGTAACACTATGCAATAAGGCACTTGGGGGATCGACCCATTTTATCTTCAAGGGAGAATCCACTGCAATTTAATATAAAACACTTTCAACTTCAAGCCTGGTATTGATTCTTGCAATGTTAGAACATTATGGCATTATGCAGGGAATATTGGCCTGCTCTGATGCGGTAAAATTACTCAGCATTACAGAGTATTGGCAAATGGTGCAGTATAGAGGCCTAAATATATCAAGGTTGTTTGGCAGTTTTTTAATGGTAGATAAGCTAGTATGTAAAATGTATTTTTAAAATACCTACATTGTGCCTCTCGCTGCTCTATTTGGGAAACATATTGAATGAGAAAACAGGCCAATCAAATTTATTGCAATGTGTAAATATGCATAAATTCTTTTTAACCGAATAACTAGGTTAGCTACGCATAACTTGTTATAAACACAAGTAGTAGGTAAACATGGGAAGAGATTTGCTAGTTATCATATTCAAAAAGATCATATTTCTTTAAATACTGGCTTCCTTTCCTTGAAAAAAATAAAAGAATAAATTTTAAAAGAAAAGGGGGTGCAATACCAAATTTGCTGGTCTGTAAGCCATCGCTAAATGCAGAGCTCCAGATAAGAAGGGGTATTGAGGATAATTCAAAGATAATTTTTCTTATTTCTCAATGAAAACGTATGTTGTGACCCCTCATTAGAACCGTCTCGACGAGACGGTTCTAACGATTGGTCACAAAATACGTTTTTATGGAGAAATATGGATAATTATCCCTGAATTATCTCTGTCACCCCTTCTTATCTAGAGCACTGCTAAATGTATGAATGAACCTATTACAGGGAGCCTTTTTTACTGCTTATTGCCTATTTCTTGTGATCAAGAAGAAGAATTCCGTGGAATGTTATGTCTCGCCTCTTGTGCATACCCAGAAGGCACATGATGTTGAAATGATGTCATACCGAAGTTCATGTCACATCAACCTCAGTAGGACGTCACTTGGACGCCATGTGCCCACTAGGTTCCTACTGGGCACACAAAGTTATATCAATGTTGATTCAATGCCATGACGTTGAACAGATTTAACGCTGAGTCAAATGGTGTGTGCCCGCTTGGTTGTCAAACATAAACTACTTACAATGCTAAACCAGGAAACTCAACAAAAGTTTACCCTGTCGACAATGCCGAGGCTAGAACAGAAGTACCTACTGTATTTTTTCTAATCAACATCCCAGATATGAATATATATGAGCCGCCACATGAGAAAACCAACAAAGTGGTTGTGTACCCAGCGTAGACTCAGATCAGCCTGGGAATCCACCCAGTCTGATCAGTCTTTGCTTTGCGCTTAAAAGGGAGCCAAGAGTCTAAGATAGCTCCATGCGGACTTTTCTCATGTGTCTTGTCTTGTACTCTAGAGGAATAAAATATTTCCAAATTCTGCTTGGATGAGATGAGTTTTTTTTCCAGGAGCTCTGTTTTGACAAGCTGCTGGGGACAATAAAGACAATATACCATCTTCACAGGGTATAAACCATTCCGCCAATTTTCGCATCCTGCAGAGACTGTCCATCATATTTGGCTTCCGCTGAGACTGTCTGCGATCTCTTGCTTCCTGCAGGGACTACCATTCTCAAAAAATGGCTTCCTGCCCAGACTGTCCGCGTGACTCTGCTTCCTGCCGAGAGCCTGTGATCTTGCTCAGCATCACAATGCAAAGAAATACTGTAAGGACATTTCACACTGTGAGAGTTGGGTGTGGTAACAAGATGTCCAACCTGACCTTTCATATAATTTGCTGACAAGCAGAATGCAGAAGGAGAGATTTTTCTCCAAGACCTCTGTTTTTGCCCTCTCGGATTTGCTCGAACAAGTGACAAGCTGATGGGGACAAAATAAAGACAATACGTTGTGTTTCTCAGGTCAACAATGCAAAGAAATACTGCAAGGACATTTCACACCGTGGGTGCTGGGTGCGATAAAAAAATGTCCGACTTGACCTTTCATATACAAATTGCTGAGATTCACAGTTCCTCACCTTTCGTAACTAACCTTAAAATTCAAACAGATGTTCCACAGCAAACAGTGTAGACCCTGATCAGACTGCTCCTAAGGAGCAGTCTGATCTAGGTCTGCACAGTTTGAAATGCCACCAGCCTTTTACATAGCCCTGGATAACAGAATCAGCTGGTTCATTTTAGGAAAATTACAGTATCTTGTTGAATGTCCGAATAAAAAGGGATAAATTTATTACCTTCTCTTGCTTTTTCTTGCATTTCACGAGTCCTCTTTGTGCACAGTCAGCATTACACATGTTTACAGTTTTTGTCCTTGGTATTCATCACCTGTAAAATATAAGAAATTAGGTTCAAGTGGGTGTGCGTGCAGGTGTCTTGGGTCTAAAAACCTCAATCACCTTTTTTCTTTCTTTAAATAATGGTTGTTTATTGTGTTGTATTTTGTTGTTGTTTTTTTTGTTTTGTTTTGTTTTGTTTTGTTTGCTTTTTTGGGCTCTCTTTTTTTCAGGGTTACAGCTCTTGATATGTCCAGCTATACAAAGATTTGAGGCTGCCATTGTACTTTCAGTTTTTAACTGATTTTCAAAAGTAAAGAAATTCTAAGAGATTATTTAACCTTTCTTCTAGAGTTATAGCCCTTGATTGTCAAGTTTGGTCCAAGTTTGTGGCCTTGCAGTAGTAACAGACTCAGACCAAAATTAATCATAATATGAGCACCAACGAAGTGGTATGTGCGCCCAGCGAAAACTCAGATCAGCCAAGGCATCTACCCAGTCTGATCAGAGGTTTTGCTGTCCCCATGAAGATAGATTAGACACTTAGCTACCCTTTCAGTGCACAGTGGAGATCCTGATCAGACTGGGTGGATTCCCATGCTGATCTGAGTCTTTGCTGGGCACATATGCCACATTGTTGGTTTTCTCGTGTCGTGGCTCATATGGCAATACTGCAACACCCCCAAAATAAAAATATATATGAAAAACTGATTGCATTCTGGGTATTTTTTGTCTGCTGAAATTGTCGTCTGCATCAAAAATCAAGAATATCTTGACAATATTGGTCTAACTAACTCTTGTAGAAATGATGTCTAGGCAGCAAACAGTTTGGATCTCAGATCAGGCCCCACGTTTGTGGGGCCTGATCTGGATCCAAACTGTTAGCCCAGATACCCCTAAAGGGGTATCCTAAAGGGGTATCCCGAATGGAATGGGTTGATTAAATAAATAAAATATGGCAGGAAAAGGCAATTCATCAGAATGCAATTGTTTATGGAATTTATAAGAACTGCTGTTGCAGAGCCACAAGCAACTCCTGCACAAGATGTCTGCCATTGCCATATTAATCCTAATAAATGCCCCTGCTCTAATAAACACCCCCTGCCTCTTTCATTTGCATGAATTCCTGTTTGCTTCTCTGCATGAGGTAGTTTTTTTAAATGGGGTCTCCTGTTAAACAAAAGAATTTGCTCCTAGGAGCAAATTCTTTTCTTTAAGAGTTGACCCCAACTGAGAAGGGATGCAAATATAGTAGAATAGCTTCCTCTAAAAGCATACCCAATCACCTAAGTACTGTTTATTAAAGATATTTTTGCAGTGACTTTAGGCTCTAAATATGCCCCCCTTTTGTAATATGCAACGCCCCTGGGGCCTTTAATAGGATAATACTGTACTGTATTTAAATTCAGCTACTACTGCTGACAACATAACAACTCATGCAGTCAAAGTATCATAGATGACTGCATTCCATGATGAAATTAAGGAACATGGGTGCACTTACATTTTTGTTGCCATTTTTACAAAGGCAAAACACTTATAAGACTTCGATCCAGCTTGCTTTCCTGGACAATAGCATAATACGCCCGTTTTAATGTCATGATAGAGTTACAGAATGAACAAGACTGTTTACAAAAGGATACACAGGCAGACAAACAGGGGAAACCACTCTATGATTAATGACGGCAACATTAATTAAATATTTAACACATCAAATACTATTAGTATATCAAAAATCAGCTTCCAAGGGGAAGTGGCTCCTAAGCTGAGTAATGCCAAAGTCAAACAAGGGAGGTAATTCATAAACTAAATATACTAGCTATACCATTCTTGGTTCTAATACATTCCCTTGACAATATACACATCACCATCAAGTTGTGTCAGAATATTCTAAACGGTTAATTTAAGGAAATTTATGCAAGGGCGGATAATTCAGTAAGTAAGCCAGAGTTGGGGTTCTTGCTCAGGATACATTAACCCATTATTATACACATTCCCACAAAGTTTCATTCTAATATTTCAAAAGATTAAGGAGATATGGAGTGAATGGAAAATCGTAAAAAATACTATTCAAAGGGAGGTTACTCCAAAATAAAGAAAGGGGGAGCAACCATGCTTATACGTGACACATCATCTTGTGATCATGCACATTGCTCTGAAGTTTCATCATGATATTCCGAACAGTTACCGAGTTAAGGGATGCACAAGATAAGTATACATAAAAAGTCTAAAAGAACTAATGAAAGGGATGTAACTCTGAAATGAAGAAAGGGAGAGCAACCATTGTTGTGCGCAACACATCGTTGGGACTTCATACACATTGCTATAAAGTTTTATGAAGATATCCCAAACAGTTCTCTAGTTATGGTGCGCACAAGACCTGCAGGGTAAATAACAATCAAAGGGGCATAACTTAAAAAGTCAGGAAGGGGGAGCAACAATTTTACATGCGACATGTTCCCCCTATCTAATACATATGTCTATAAAATTTGATGAAGATATCCCAAATGGTTACTGAGTTATGGCATGCACAAGAATGTTTACCAACAGACTATTCAAAGGGAGGTTACTCCAAAATAAAGAAAGGGAGAGCAACCATTCTTATATGTGACACATCATCTTGTGATCATGCACATTGCTTTAAAGTTTCATCATGATATTCCAAACAGTTACCGAGTTAAGGGATGCACAAGATAAGTACACACAAAAATAGTCTAAAAGACCTAGTAAAAGGGACGTAACTCTGAAACAAAGAAAGGAAGAGCAACCATTGTTGTGCACGACACATCGTTGGGACTTCATACACGTTGCTATGAAGTTTTATGCCGATGTCCAAAACAGTTGTCTAGTTATGGCACGCACAAGACCTGCAGGGTAAAAAAAACTATCAAAGGGGCATAACTTGAAAAGGAAGGGGGAGCAACCATTTTTACACGCGACATGTTCCCCCTACCTACTACATATGCCTATAAAATTTCATGAAGATATCCCAAATGGCTACTGAGTTATGGCACATACAAGAATGTTTACGGCCAGACGGATGGACGGACAGCACCAAGACATAATATGTCTGTTTTTTCAAAATGGGTATATAAAAAGGGATCTACTCTTAAAAAAAGAATTTGCTCCTACAGTTCTTTCCTTGAAGAGCTGACCCCATTTGAGAAGGGAGACTAAAAAGAAAATGGTAAAGTTATTTCCCTTATCTTCTATTATTTTTGAGGCCAGATTATTTTTTTAAACCTCCCTATGAGCAAATTTATTTTTTTTCTTGCATATCCAAAGACAGAGAATTTTTTGGAAAAATATACCAGGTCCCCCCAGAATATCAAATGGTCAGTCCCTAAGACAGATCTAGAATTTTGAATTGTTTTGGAGGGGAAATTACAAAACAAGAAAATCGGTGGAACCGATGGATGCTCCCCGAAGGCTTGGAATAGGACAATGGGTATCCTGGTGAAGGAGTGATTTTCTGTGTAAACTAAATGCAATTCAAAATGGAACAAGAGGGCCATGAGGCCCTGAATCGCTCACCTGAACAATTGGCAAGGTGGCTTATACTTATCATGTCTGAAATTGTCAAAATATGAGTTTTGGGTCAAAAGTCAAAGAATGACCATGACCACTTGTACTCATAAATCTTCATGTACTCATTAGAAAACCATATATACCATTTTTAGGCCAAAATCTCCAAAACTTTCCATGAAATCTTATGTTCTAGCATTTTCCCATATTTGACCATGCCGCAAAAAAAATCAAGGTAAACCCAAGGTCACCATTTGAACAGTCTTGGTGGTACTCTAGTACTCCATGCTATTTACCAAGTTTCAGGGCCATAGGTGTATTGGTTCTGGGGAAGAAAAATATTAAAGATTTATCCCGTAAGCGATAATGGCGGCCAAGTTAGTCATGTGACCTGGACTGTTTGAACAAATTTTCATTCAATCAACCCCTGGAGGCTCTATATGAAATGTGTTCACAATTGGCCCTTTGGCTTTTGAGGAAATGGTTGAAAATGTCAAAATATGAGCAATCTGGATCAAAGGTAAAAAAATGACCTTGACCTCTAAGTCTTGTACTCATAATTCTTCATGAACTCATTAAGACAACTGTATATACCAATTTTTTAGGTCAAAATCTTCAAAACTTTCCATGAAATCTTATGTTCTACCATTTTCCCATATTTGACCTTGCTGCAAAAGGTCAAGGTCAACACAAGGTCATAATTTGAACAATCTTGATAGTACTCAAGTACCCAATGCTACTTACAAAGTCTCAAGGCCAATGGTCAATTGGTTCTGGAGAAGAAGATTTTTAAAGGTATTTACCATATATGGGCATGGCGGCCATTTTGGGCAATGTGTCCAGGACCGTTAGAAAATATTTTCATTCCATCAACCCCTCGAGGCTCTATATGAAATTTGGTTTCAGTTGGCACAGTGGTTTTAGAGCAGATTGTTTGAAATTGTCAAAATTTGAGATTTCTGGGTCAAAGGTCAAAGAATGACCTTGACCTCTTGTACTCAAAAATCTTCATGTACTCATTAAGATGATTCTATGTACCAATTTTTAGGCCAAAATCTTCAAAACTTTCCATGAAATCTCATGTTCTAGCATTTTCCCATATTTGACCTTGCCGTAAAAAAGGTCAAGGTCAACCCAGGGTCATAATTTGAACAAACTTGATAGTACTTGAGTACCCAATGCTACATACCGAGTTTCAAGGCCATCGGTTGATTGGTTCTGGAGAAGAAGATTTTTAAAAGTTTTTACCATATATGGGCATGGTGGCCATGTTGGTCATGTGACCTGGACCGTATGCATAAATTTTCATTCCCTCAACCCCTGGAGGATCTATATGAAATTTGGTTACGATTGGCCTTGTGGTTTTTGAGGAGATTGTTTGATATTGTCAAAATATGAGAGTTCTGGGTCAAAGGTCAAAGAATGACCTTGACCTCTTGTACTCATAAATCTTCATGTAGTCATTAAGATGACTGTATGTACCAATTTCTAGGCCAAAATCTTCAACAGTTTCCAAGATATCTTATGTTGCAGCATTTTGCCATATAAAAACATGAGTAAGCAAATTTGACCTTACTATAAAAAAGGTCAAGGTCAACCCAAGGTCATAATTTGAACAATCTTGGTAGTACTCGTGTACCCGATGCTACATACCAAGTTTCAAGACCATCGACTTATTGGTACTGGAGAAGAAGATTTTTTCAGGTTTTTATCATATATGGGCATGGCGGCCATGTTGGTCATGTGACCAGGACCGTTTGAACAATTTTTCGTTCCTAAGGTCCCAGGAGGCTCTATATGAAATTTGGTTACAATCGGCCTAGCGGTTTCAGAGGAGAAGTCATTTGAAATTGTGGACGGACGGACGACGGACGACGGACTGACGACGGACGCCGGAGCCTTACCATCCTATAAGCTCCACCGGAGCCTCTGGCTCAGGTGAGCTAAAAAGTAATTCTCTTCAATACTTTTAGAGCAATGCTCTAAACATGCATACAATGGAGAAAAAATAAGAAGGAAGTAACTCCAAAATAAATTGGGATACAGTTATGGTTCTTCTGCTCTGCACTTCTTGTCATTGCCCTCTATTATCAATATAAGAAGTTTTATTCATGTTCCCCTAAATATGTACAGAGATATACTCCAGACAAGCTAAATAACTGAAACAATTAGGAAGGGCACTAATTCTGTATTAACTAAAGGTAAAGTTTTAGTTCTTAAGCTCTGCACTTCCTTGCATTACCCACTATCAACGTGTAAAATTTCATTTGGTTTCCTTCAATACTTCCTAAGATATGCTTCATACAAGCAAAATAAAGCACAAATTAAGAAGGGAGCCAACTCTGTAATTATTTATGACAGGGTTATGGTTCTTATGTTCTCCACTTTCACTCATAGCCCTCTATTAGTGTGTGAAGTTTCATTAAGTTCCCTTTTATACTTTCAGAAATATGTTCTGGACATGCAAAATACTGAAAAATAGGAAGGGAGCTTACTTTGTAAATACTTAAGACAGGGTTATGGGTCTTTTGATCTGCACTTTCTCTTATAGCCCTCTTTCAATGTATGAAGTTTCATTTAGTTCACTTTAATACTTTTGGAGATATGCATCGGACAAGCTTAATATTGAAAAAAAATGGAAAGGGAGCTAACTTCGTAAATACTTGTGACAGGGTTACGGTTCTTATGCACTGTACTTCCTCTAATTGTCCTCTATCAATGTGTGAAGTTTCATTTAGTTCCCCCTTATACTTTCAGAGATATAGTCCGGAAAAGCAAAATATTGAAAAAACTGGAAAGGGAGCTCACTTCGTAAATACTTGTGACAGGGTTACGGTTCTTGTGCACTGCACTTTCTCTCATTGTCCTCTATCAATGTGTGAAGTTTCATTTAGTTCCCCCTTATAATTTCAGAGATATGCTCCAGACAAGCAAAATACGCAAAAAACTGGGAAGGGAGCTAACTTCGTAAATACTTGTGACAGGGTTTTAGTTCTTGTGCACTGCACTTCCTCTCATTGTTCTCTATCAATATGTGTAGTTTCATTTAGTTCCCCCTTATACTTTTAGAGATATGCTCCGGACAAGCAAAACTGAAAAAAAAACTGGAAGGGGAGCTTACTTCCTAAATACTTGTGACAGGGTTACGGTTCTTGTGCACTACACTTCCCCTCGTTGTCCTCTATCTATGTGTGAAGTTTCATTTAGTTCCCCCTTATACTTTCAGAGATATGCTCCTGACAAAAGTGTGACGGACGGACGGATGGAGGGACGGACAGACGGACGGAAGGATGGACAGACGGACGGACAAAGCGGCAACTATATGCTCACCCTTCGGGGAGCATAAAAATGGTTAAAATACTTGGGGTTTAATATTCTAGAGAGGGAAACCCCCATCCTATTACCAAAAAAATACTGACGCATTAACAATTCCTCCTTCATTGGAGGAATTGTTCCATGTGACTGGGCTACCTTCTCCTGGCATAAACAGCAGAAGCAGATAACATGAGCAAAATCAACAGATAAGGGGATAAATTCAAGCAGTTCATGTGTGGGACAATCTAGTAGCTACCAGTGAATATTCTGATCCTAATTAGTCTTTACAATTGCACAGGCTGATCTGAGTCTTTGCTGTTTCCACATACCACAAGGCATTATTTCTCGTGCTGCTTAAGTTTTGCCTTTGGTCTAAGGGAAGGGAGATCACCCAAATATAAACAAGTTAAGTTTTTCAAAAATCTTGAAAGGTTAATCTGTTTATGAATTGACAAGTACCGTATTCGCCCCATTTACCGCACGGTGCGCTTAACTTTTTCAAAATTGCAACAAATAGGTGTGGTTAAAAACGTTTCTAATAACCGCACACTCAGAACGAAAAAACAACAAACCAACAATCGAAATAGTGGGCAATACTGATCGGAGTGTTCGAAGTGTCATGAAAATATTTAGTGTTCGAACTATTTGAATTGCCAATTTCCGGGAGAAAAACGATCTCATGTCAAGTCGCAAATTTTATCTCATACCTCTCAGTATTAAATATGTCCTCATTATGCATGTATTTCATTCTCTTCATCCTTCTTCAATATTCCAAATAAATATTCCAAAAGAAAGGAAAGTATTTCAACACATTTACGATGACCTGATATGTGATTGTTTAAACATGTCAGGTAAGTTTGTCAGTGATCTGGCTATTCATTCACCACAAGCGGTCTGCTTCAAATTCACGGGCTTCTATTAATAACACACACATTCTAATTCTGGAAGATGCGGTCCTTTTGATCTTCCCTATTTCTGTCTGTCCTATATTACGTCCAAGGGTGCAGAAATATTGGCAATGTGTCATGAGAAAGGTACCGAATTACATGTGCAAACAGCAAAGCCTTAGACCAGTCTGCGCATCTTAAAACAATTACTTTGCAAACTATCGGCGAATCCTGGAGATTTGTTAGACTGGTCAATGTTCGTAAATGCACTGTATGATGCGGGTGTTTGCTGATCAAATGTGTCCTGAGGCCCTTTTGATGCCCACGGGCCAGGTATGCCAATTATAAAGCTATCCTATGGCTACCGCGAACTTTGTTTAAATGCACAGACCATGCATATGCGCAGGCTGGTCGCTTCATTCAGTTTGCGCATGTATTCAGACTGATTTTGTCAGGAAACAAGAGTGTCGTTATGATAATTTATTTCTTTTGCAACCCGAGTTTCTCATCTTTCCTTCATGTATCATTCCCAACGCACTTTGGCGCACGTGCACATTTTCGCTATGTATGACAAGAATTGCTCTTGAGAAATGGCACCTTTTCGCATGTACGAAAGGCAAAGACTCAGTTCAGCCTGCGCACCCCCGCAACCTCATAACTTCGTAAGCTAGATCCATCTCGGATCAACATGTACATTCCCATTGTCTGGGTTCGAATCCCGGTCTGGCCACATACTTTCGTTTCTCCTTCCGCTGATTCAAGAAGGGCAGTTGTCAGTTACTGGCGAAAATATGTGCACTTAGTACTGGTTAACCGCTTAGGAGGTCTAAGCCTGCCCAGGAATAGTGTGGTTAGGTTAACTGACCGTCCCGACATGACCTTAGTTGTTTACCGTGGACGTTAAGCATCAAATCAACCAACCAACCAACATTCCCATTGTAGATGCAGACAGAGAATATGCTAATCAGACGACACAAATGTGTAAGCTGATCCCGGTCCGCTGTTCGCACTCGTACACAGCATAACACTTCAGCCAACTTCGTAAATATCGGTGAGGATGCCCGATTGACATTTAGACCGATAGAGTTGCTTTCTTCGCACATCGCGTCAGGAAAACAAAACTGAAAACACTGTCTCTGTTGAAACAGTAATGGTAAGTTGAACTTGATGCATTTTGTGAGTTTCAAAAGGAAAAAGCAGTGTGCGCTTGTGCATTTTTTCCGGAAATGGCCTTGGTGTGCGGTTATAGGGGCATGTGCGGTAAATGGGGCGATTACGGTATCTTTATTTTATTGGCTTTGTGGAGTGAAATTCCCTTTTTATTTGAAAATAATTTGGTCACTGTAGTGAACCATGTTCTTCTTACCGTAACTATTTAAGGAATGAATTTCATTTTTCTGCTGTTTATCGAAGTATAAACTAAATTGGGTCGCTTGCAAAGTATGTGAACCACGGAGGGGTTCAAGTAAACTTTGCGTGCGACCAAACTTAGTTTATACTTGGAAAAACACCAGAAAAATTAAGTTCATTGCGTATATTTACATTCTTTTCTATCAATTATTTGACCAGGGGCAACAGTTGAAGCAGAAAAAAGTTATTATGCAGTTTTTCTACTAATAGTGAAACAGGGTCAACGACGTCAAAACGCCTCCTACGTCCAATCAGATGTAGAGAATCATGGTTTATTTTTACGTCACTTAACGGCATGTGGCGTTGCGTGAACTGATGTATTTATTGAAGTATAAACTACATTACGTTCTGATGGTTTACCATAAGGCTTTTCAATAAGTGCACTGAGAATGTTAATATTAGTAGTAGGTTATAAGACGGGCAATCCTCACAAAATTACCATGGATATGTAAATCTGGGTTCGAGGTTATAAAACTTGAGAATAATCTCAAACTCAAAATAAAGCACACTGATTGGCTTGGGGCCAGTCTTTTGCAATTGAGCTATGAAATGAGGTTTCCAAAACAATCTCAAAGATCTATATCTGTCTTACAAGACTTTAGAAGGCAAAACACTTGTCTTATAACTGAAGAAATACCGTACATGAGCTATTCTCTTACTGTCTGGAAACATCACTTTACAGGTGAGCTATACTGTCCATTGACTTTATTTTGGCTGGTGACTGTTATTGCAAGTCAGTTATGCTCACTGGCTATGGACCAGCATTAAATAATTCTTGTAATATGACAAGCCTATTCAACCTGCTCGATATTAGTACTACGTACCATCAAAATATTTAAATGGTGTAGACAGATGGATGAAAGGATGGATGGATCCCACAAACCTTTTTGGTTTGGGTATGAAATGGTTAGGACTTTCCTATGATGTTGATATAATAGAGTCATCAGCTGTTACTTATAGCAACCATACAACACCATATTGGCAAGTTGTTGCACAAGAAATATTCAAATATTCATGTGTCATATGTTCATAAATTACCTCTTAAATTTATTACAAGTGTGGGAGTCATTGAAGTGGGCTATCATAATGATCCTACATGTAACATTGTTTCTTCTGCCACCCACACATGCAGACCTTACAGTGATATTTTTTTTTTTTTCATTAATATGGGTTTTATGGCTTCATCAAGAATGCTTCAATTTCGTCAAGCAAGTCATTAAGCAAAGGTGGGTGAAAACAGTAGCTCCCAGGGGGAAACCGACCTCACCTTTCATGAGCAGACTAGGCTTTCTCACTTGTGCTTTGTATGAGGCTCAAACCAAAGGGTGAGAGACCTAGTGTTTAAGAGTCAGCAATCTTATTTAGCATTGGTTTTTCAGTCATCACAATTGGGAACTCTGTGTAAATTATTGTTTTCATATATAGACCTTATATTGGGAATTCTGTGTAATACATTGTTTTCTCAGTCATCACACCTGCAGACCTTATATTGGGACCTCTGTGTAATACATGGTTTTCTTAGTCAACACACAATTACAGACCTTATATTGGGAACTGTGTGCAATACATGCACATTGTTTTCTCAGTCATCACACATACAGACCTTATATTGGGAACTCTGTGTAATACATTGTTTTCTCAGTCATCACACCTGCAAACCTTATATTGGGAACTCTGTGAATACCATTGTTTTCCAGGTCATCACATAATTACAGACCTTATATTGGGAACTCTGTGCAATACATTGTTTTCTCAGTCATCAAACAATAAGACCTTATACTGGAAACTCTAAGTAATACATCATTTTCTCAGTCATCACAAATAGACCTTACCTTAGGGAATCTGTGTAATATATTGTTTTCTGTCCTCACACATACATACCGTATATACAGAACTCTGTGCTATACATTGCTGTTTTAGTCATCGCACATCCAGACCTTATATTGGGAACTCTGTGTAATAAATTGTTTTCTTAGTCATCACACAAATACAGACCTTAAGTTGGCAACTCTCGGTAATACATTGCTTTCTCAGTCATTACACACACAGACCTTATATGGGGAACTCTGTGAAACACAGTGTTTTCATAATCATCACACATCCAGACCTTATATTGGGAGCTCTGTGTAATACATTGTTTTCTTACTCATTACACATACAGAACTTATATTGTGAACTCTGTGTAATACATTGTTTTCTCAGTCATCACACCTGCAGACCTTACATTGGGAACTCTGTGTAATACATTGTTTTCTGGCATCACACATACAGACCTTATATTGGGAACTCTGTGTAATACAATGTTTCTTAGTCATCACACATACAGACCTTATCTTGGGAAATCTGTGTAATACATTGTTTTCTATGACCACACATACAGACCTTATATTGGGAACTCTGTGTAATACATTGTTTTTTTAGCCATCACACAATTACAGACCTTATATTGGGAACTCTGTGTAATACATTGTTTTCTTAGCTTTCACACAATTACAGATCTTATATTGGGAACTCTGTGTAAGACATTGTTTTCTCAGTCATCACACATACAGACCTTATACTGAGAAATCTAGGTAATAAATAGTTTTCTTAGCCATCACACAATTACAGACTTTATATTGGAACTCTGTGTACTACATTGTTTTCTTAGCCATCACACATACAGACCTTATCTTGGGAACTCTGTGTAATACATTGTTTTCTGTCACCACAAATACAGACCTTATATTGGGAACTCTTGTGTAATACATTGTTTTCTAAGCCATCACACAATTACAGATCTTATATTGGGAATTGTGTGTAAGACATTGTTTTACCAGTCATCACACATACAGACCTTATACTGGGAAATCTGGGTAATACATTTTCTTAGCTTTCACACAATTACAGATCTTATATTGGGAACTCTGTGTAAGACATTGTTTTACCAGTCATCACACCTTACATTGGGAACTCTGTTTAATACACTGTTTTCTTAGTCACTCAAGCACACAGACCTTTTATTGAGAACTCTGTGTAATACACTGTTTGCTTAGTCATCACAAATACAGACAGTTTATTGGGAACTCTGTAATACACTGTTTGCTTAGTCATCACACATACAGACCTTATGGTAGAAACTCTTAGTCATGCATTTTTCCTTCAACACCCGCACATACATTCCATGTTGTTGGAACTCAGTGTGGTGATGGTTTCCTTTGTAATTCACAAATACATGAGCCGCCGCACGACAAAACCAACAATGTGATTGTGCCCCCAGCACAGACTCAGATCAGCCTGGGCAACTGCCCAGTCTGATCAGAGTCTTCGCTGCCCGCATGGAGGTAGCTTTGACCCTTAGCTACCCTTTGAGCACTTAACGAAGAGTCTGGTCAAACTGGACGGCTACCCAGGCTGATCTGAGTCTGCGCTGGGCGCATAACCACTTTGTTGGTTTTCTCAAGTTGCGGCTCATATTCTAAAGTGGGATCTTAATGCAACGTTGTTTTTTTCCTGTCATCCACAAGTACAGGTCATACAAAATAGCAATTCATAGTTTTCTTTGTCATCCACAAATACAGATCTTATATTGGGAACTCAGTGCAATACACTATTGTCACCTCCATAACAACATATAATTTTACTGGAAAATATTTCAGTGCCATAAAATCACTTCCAATAACAGAAAAAACTTTCATAACAAGACTATATAATTCAATGAAAAAAAATACCCCCGGTAACAAAAAAAAAGGCTTCTGACATTTGAATTTCACAGAATTTATGATAGCATTAAATGTGCACCAATAACATAAACATCCCAGCAGGCACATAGCATCGAAATGATGTCATGTTTTGATGTTGACGTGACGTCGCATCAACATCAATATGACATCATTCTGACATTGTACAATGAGGTAATGTGCCTGCTATGGTTTCATACCCAGGAAATGTGGCCTCGCTGAACAATCATGACTGGACAAAACATAAAACTAGAATGGTTGTCCAGGGACAACTTGTCGAGCCCCTTTGTTTGCTTTAGTGACCTATAAGTATGTCAAAATTAACTGCTTCAATCTGGAAAGAAGCTAAACATCATCATGCATCATGCTTAGACAGCATATTTCTTTTCTTAATTTTTCATTATGGAACACAAGCAGAAGTAATGCCAAGACAAGTTCAGTTTATGACAACTTTAACATTTAACCTCCAAATGTGACCTTGACCTTGGACCAACATGAATAAATACTCATATGACACTTCTACTTATCAAAAACATCAATTGTGCCAAATTATTTTGTAATCCATTCATAAATATAGAAGTAATGGCCCAGACAAGCTCTATAAATGATAATTTTATCATTTGACCTTCGAGTGTGATCTTGACCTTTAACAAACCTGAACAAATGTTTCAAATGGCACTTCTACTCATAAAGGAGAACAATAATTATTGTGCCAAATTATTTTGAAAACCATCCATAAATGTAGAAGTAATGGCTCACACAAGCTCAATTTATGACCATTATATTTTTTGACCTTCAAGTGTGACCTTGACCTCCAACCTACCTGAATAAATGTTTTAAATGACACTTCTACTCATCAAGGAGAATAATTGTGCCAAATTAATTTGAAATCCATACATAAATGTAGAAGTAATTGCTCGGACAAGCTCAATTTTTGACCATTTTATCATTTGATCTTCATGCGCGACCTTGACCTTAAACCTACCTGAACAAATGTTTCAAATGGCACTTCTACTCATCAAGGAGAACAATTGAACCAAATTATTTTTCAAAATCCATCCATAAATGTAGAAGTAATGGCTCGGACAAGCTCAATTTTGACCATTTTACCATTTGATCTTCAAATGTGACCTTGACCTTGGACCTACCAGTACAAATGAAATCCATCCATAAATGTAGAAGTAATGGCTCGGACAAGCTCAAGTTATGGCCATTTTTTCCATTTGACCTTCAAGTGTGACCTTGACCTTGGACCTACTTGCAAGGAGAACAATTGTGCCAAATTATTTTGAAATCCATCCATAAATGTTGAAGTTATGGCTTGGACAAATCGGGACAGATGCACGCACGAATGCACGCATGCATGTACATTCGCACATACATGAAACTGAAGTTGTAACAACTATGTCTCGCTCACCGCAAGCTGGCTCGACAAAAATCCTTATCATCATAATCAAGCTGCTGGACCATATCTGCTGTTTGTAAGCCTATACAATTAATTTACCTGAAAACAAATATTGACTAAAATGAGCTCTTTTAATAGAATTGAATGACATGTAAGCATGTGAGAGATGCCAATATTCTTTGTGTTTATTAAAATTTACCATAAATATTTATTTACCTTTTCTGTGGTTGTTAACTTTGCATAAAACTAGCCTCAATTATGCATTGTTATGATAACAATCCTGCATATCTATTTTGTGCCTGCTCAGACATGAAGAGAATAAATAAACATGGGGAACATTTAGTCCTGGGTTCGAGGTTATAAAACTTGAGAATAATCTCAAACTCAAAATAAAGCACACTGACTGGCTGCTTCCGAGTATGTGCTCGGAAGCAGCCAATCAGTGTGCTTTATTTTGAGTTTGAGAATGTACTCAAGTTTTATAACCTCTGGGCTAGATTGTGATATGAACTTTTTGGACGTTTGTTTTCAATATGAACATACCGATCTTTTGTAGACATAAGGACTTAGGTAACAGTGCCAAAATGGTGGTTAGCAAAGCAATCAGGCCTAGTAGTCTAAGAGAGAAAGGACCTTAAAATATTCAACCCAAGTCACCTTTTCAATTAATCTTGATCTCTAAAATTCATAGGGACTGAAGTTGACTGCATTTCCATATCACAGAGTACAACAGCAACTTCAACCAGAGGACCATTAGTCCTGTAGCTCACCTGAGCCCATTCATCCTCAGCACTCAGGGGTAATAGTAACTCTAAGGCAAATTGTACAATATGACAGAATTTTGAAGTCTGCTTCTTGAGAACATTTCTGTAAAATTTTTGTAAAAATATCTACTGTAACATAGAAATAAATGCTAATTTACATTTTTCCCATTATAAGTCCATGGAAACTTTGTCATCGCAACTAACCACATGAGCAAGAATAATTAAAAAATAGTAATTCAATAGAGGCTATTACTATGATCCTTTCAGTAAAGTTTCAGATTTATCTGCCAATTAGTTTCTGCATGAGTAGATGATTTTTTAGTATGTTTTCTGTTTGTAACCATTTGGTTACCATGGCAACCAGCCAAATTGTGCCATTTGCAAGAATTTCATGCAGTTTTAGAGAACTACTCCAGGAACAATTCTGCAAAAGTTTTGTCCAAATATCTGCAGCAATATAGCTATAAATGAAATTTTTCAACTTTCCTATTATAGGTCAATGGCAACTTAAAGTTCCCACAGAAACAAAACTACTGGAGCAACTGCCATGAGAAACAGTATTGTTATAGAGGCTAGTACTAAGATCACTTCGGTACAGTTTGAGCTGTATAGGTCGCACAGTTTTTGAGGAGATGATTTTTTAATATTTTTTCAATTTTTTGGTTGCCATGGCAACCAGTCAAATTCTGCAATTTGTATAAATTTAATAAGACTGGTTGACGACTACTCAAGGAACATTTCTATGAAAGTTTTGTCAAAATATCTGCACCAACATAGCAATAAATGCAAATTTTCCATTTTGCCATTATAAGTCAATGGCAACTTTAAGTTCACATAGCAACCAAACTGCTAGAGCAATTGCCAAGAAAAACAGTAGTTTTATAGAAGTTAGTACTACAATCCTTTCTGTGAAGTTTGGGCTTTATTGGTTGCATAGTTTCTGAGGAGATGATTTTTGAATATTTTTTCTATTTTTAATCATTCAGTTGCCATGGCAACCAGCCAAATTGTGCAATTTACATAAATTTCATGTGGTTGATAGAGGACTACTCAAGAAACATTTCTGTAAAAGTTTTGTCAAAATATCTGCAGTGACATAGCAATAAATGCAAATTTTCAATTTTCTCATTACAAGTCAATGGAAACTTTAAGTTGCCATAGCAACAAAAGTTCTGAAGTGATTTGGATAAAACACAGTATTATTGGTTCCCCCTGCCTATAGATGCTATATATGAAATTTGGTTACAATGGGCCTTGTAGTTTCAGAGGAGATGTCATTTGAAAATGTTGACAGACAGACGGACGGACAACGGATGACTTATGCCTGCCTATACTATAAGCTCACCTGTGAGCCTTCGGCTCAGGTGAGCTAATTATGACGGGCTTGCATGCCTGATGCTACATACCAAGTTTCAAGGTCATAGGCCTTTTGGTTCTGGAGAAGAAGATTTTTGAAGGGTTTTTACCATATATGGGCGTGGCGGTCATCTTGGTCATGTGACCCAGATATCCGGAACAAACTTTCGTTCCCCCGACCTAGGTAGGCTCCATATGAAATATGGCTTCAATCGGGCCAGTGGTTTCAGAGCAGAAGATGTTTGAAAATGTTGATGACTGATGACCGACAATTGAATAGAATAGAACGGATGCCTGGCTATACTATAAGCTCACCTATGAGCCTAAAGGCTAAGGTGAACTAAAAATGCACTTTTTCATCTTTTCTGATAAAAAATCCAAAGGGAAAAAATTGACCTTGTCATGTAAGGCAAGGTCAACCCAGGATCATCATTTATATAATCTTTGTAGTGCTAGAGTCCCAGATGCTACACACTGAGTTTCCAAGCTAATTGGCCCATTGGTTTCCGAGAGAAGATTTTTCAAGGTTTTTACCATGGTGTCCCTCTTGGTCATGTTACCCTGACCATCTGACTATAAGATCTTTCTTTCTCTCATCCCACACTTGAGTTGAATTATTTAAAGTCCTTTCTCTCAGACACTAATTAGCTAATGACTATTATATTTTAATGACCTTGACCTTTTGAATCCATGGGGTTGAAGCTGACTGTATCTCCATTTCATAGAGTCTAATAGCAACAGAAAAATGCACTTTTTCAGCTTTTCCTATTCAAAATCCAAAGAGCCAAAATTTGACCTTGCTCTAAAATAGATCAAGACCAACTCAGGATCATCATTTATATAAACTTTGTAGTACTAGAGTCCCAAATGCTACATACTAAGTTTCAAGGCAATAGGCCCAGTGGTTCTAGAGATATATGCATGGTGGCCATCTTGGCCATGCAAACTGGACCAACTTTGTTGCCCCCTTTGTCTATAGGCTGCATATGAAATTAAAATGAAATTTGCCCTGTAGTTTCAGAGGTGGAGGCATTTGAAAATGTTGACAGACTACAAACAAGTGACCTTTGGCAAAGGTCACTAGATTAACCGTGACCTCTAAACTTCATCGGGGTTGAAGTTGACTGCATTTTCATATCATAGAGCACGATAGCAAAAGTAAAATGCACTTTTTAACCTTTTGCCATTCAAAAGCCTAGGAGACCAAATTTGACTTTGCCATAAAATAGGTCAAAGTCAATCCAGGGTCATCATTTATATGAACTTTGTATTACTAGAGTCCAAAATGCAACATACCAAGTTTCAAGGCAATTGGCTCAGTGGTTCTGGAGAAGAAAATGTTTAGTGTTTTTTCCCATATATGGGCATGGGAGCCATTAAACTTTGCCTGAACACTGCATATGAAACTGATATAAAATTGGCCTTGTAGTTTTAGAGGTCATTTGAAAAACTTTACAGACAATGGAAAAGTGACCTTTGGCCAAGGTCAGTAAATGACTTTGACCTCTAGAATTCAGAGGGGTTTTATTTTGCTGCATTTTTGTATCATAGAGCACAATAGCATCAGAAAAATGCACTTTTTCAGCTTTTTCTTTTCAAAAGCCTATGGGACCACATTTGACATTGCCATAAAATAAGTCAATGTCAACCCAGGGTCATCATTTATATGAACTTTGTAGTACTAGAGCCCCAGATGCCACTTTTTAAGTTTCAAGGCAATCAGCCTACTGGTTATGAAGAAGAAGATGGTTTAGTGTTTTTACCATATATGGGTATGGCAGCCATCTTAGTCATGTGACCTGAATCAAGGATATATACTTTCTTTTCCCCCTTTGCCTGAAGGTTGCATATGAAATTCAAATGAAACTGGAAACATGGTAGCTAATAGGGCCCCACCTTTATGGGACTATTGAGGGCATTTCAGTCATATGTCCCCAATAAGAAATAACAATAACAGCTTTCTATTATTATGTTAAAATGTTGTTTGGGATTAAGCCTCTGTTAGACTCTAGAGTCGTTCAGATATGGGCAAAATACATAATCATGCCTGATTAAAACAAAAGCAACAACTCTGTGAAGCAGGAAGCTGGAGTAACCATTCTTGCATTCTTCACATCTTCAGATGATACTTTATATTTGTAGCAAGTTTTGTGACAATATCTCCAAAGGCTTTCAAGTTATAGAGCCTACAAGATCTCCATAGCTAAAATTACAAAAGGACATAATTCTGTTAAAAATTAAGGTGTACCGTAATAAATAGAGGATCTTACATGAGTGCTCATGTTTTATTGAATTTATTAAACGAGTTGGGAAAAAAGATAAGATGCGAGGCTTTGCCGAGCATCTTATCAGTTTTCCCCAACGAGTTTAATAAATTCAATAATACAGGAGCACGAATGCAAGATTCTATTTATCATATGACACTAAAATCGCATTTTATTAGCAAAATTTGCACTAAAACGTCACGATTTTGCCATTAGAAAACGCGACGTTTTAATGGACGTCAACGTATAACGTAAAGACGCAATTTGCATATTTAATCCACTAGTGGATTATCGTTTTTAATGCATGGTTTTATTACACTCTCAGATGCGACGTCATATGATAATTCTATGTATTGGGACGCCAAAAATTAATTACTTTTGTTTTCTGCACATCATCTGCTGATGCTTTATATTTGTACAAAGTTTCATAAAAATATCTTTGATTAGCAGGGCAGATATGTAACAAAATTTAGCCGAATTGTGCACTTTTTGATAAAAGCATGAAACTTGGTACATAGTTAGAATGGACCAATAAATGAATTTTCAGGGTGGATGCCAAGCTGAATTTTGCCTATTTCGGCGGCCATCTTGATTTTCAAAATGGCGTCTGCCTTTTACATAAGTTTTAAAGTGACCAGAGCCCACTACAATTTATATAGATTTTGAACTGACAAAAATCCCCTCTCGAATGGCAGAATTTTAGAGAGTAGTATATTCAGCAGTTCCTATTAAAGTTGTGTTGATTTATACCTGTAAACCCTCTGTCTATTGGCCTAAACCTATACCTGTAAATTACTTGTTAACTATGAATATTTCTACAGAACCATATAATTTGAATGCAGAAAAAATTGTTTTGTTTCTGTCAGCCTTTCAACATGCTTCCTGTCTTCAAATATTAAAATAATTACAGTCTGTTTGATCTTTATCATTATTCACTATTGGAGGTAACGAAGATAACATTGATATATAATACTCCATTATAATACCACTTTTGAACATTCTTCACTGTATTTCAAAATATATTATAAATATGATATTCTTGCAGTTCTTAAGAAAGTTTGCTTCTTTAGCCTCTGACATTTTCACCAGTTAGGTTTAGGGTGTCATAACGTGTGTTTTATACGTTACGAAAAATAGGATACTGCAAACTAATAATGTTTCTGGACATAACAAAAGAAGTTCTGAAAACACAAAGTGGTATTTATTTTATTGCCCATATCAACATTTTTATAACGTACTTACCTAACTACTAAGCTGTCTTGCTATCATTTTAAGGACACTAGCATACATAATAGTTAAGTATGAATAACAATCAAAAAAAAAAAAAAAAAAAAAAAAAAGAAACAGAGGTAAAACTGTAGTGAAACTAAAACCCTTGCTGTTGTAGACCAGAGCTTTTTATGTAAAAATAAAGTCAAGAGATAAAGAGTCAGACTTATAAATATAGTGCCTAAAAAGTGTTGATTTATAAGTATAGAAGAGTATAATATGACTAGTAGTCTACAAAACATACACAGAACATTGTGTTACATAGTTTATTGAAAAGATATTGCATATTAAGTGCATACAGTAGAAGACTTTTGATACGAGAAAAATAAACAGACATTTTAAGATTTTAGGAACAAAATATTACATTTAGACTTGGGTTGCAGGGCAAATTTACTTCAGTTAAGTTTCAATTGGTAGTCTACGTTACACAGGAAATATCATTGCTCAACTAAAACCATTATATAAAATCGAAATATTACTGCATAGTGTGAAAATACTATATAGAAGTTTTACAACTCAGCTTTACATTGTCTATATTGTTATGCTCCTACCTCTGATGCCTTAAGTAGGACTTTGGGAATGAAATTTCAGAAACATGAAATGAAAGCTTGTGATACGAGGAGTCGAGTAATAAGGTATTCAGATATTTGAAGTTGGTTTCGATAGATTATTCCTTCATTCCATGCCGTAGTTTTGTTTAATTATTTTTTCTATCCTTGCCAATGTTTATAGATTCAACAGTCTCTTAAGAGTTGCCTTAACATGGGACCTTAGTTGTTTTTATTGCCAAATATTTTATTTTTACAAGTACTAATATACACTGTTCCAACCGCACAAAATGCAATGGCAAATAAAAAAGATAGCATTTTTTAATATGTTAATCGAGGTCAGTGCTGCTACTTAGTACTAAGGGATTTAGAGGCGAAGCTCAGTCGCTGATCTCCCAACTTCATAAAAAGTCAAACCTTATATGTAGGAAAACATTTTGCATAGGGCACAAACAAATGAAATAGACTTTACCTATACATATCAAGGACTAACCAAAATAAAATGTTACTCTAATTAATGTTTTGCTTTAAAGAGCCTATTTTGTTGCAACCATTTCAGAAGGGAAGTTTGTGGGGGGCTTGGGAAGGATAAATAATTTGTCAATGAAGTCCTGCTGCTAATGAACTGTATCTTTTTGACAACATTTTGACAATATTCAAATACAGATTTGCAAAAATTCTTGATTAGGAAAAATAAGGTCCTGTTTTACTGACAAATATACTCGTCAAAACAAATTCCGCCGCAATTTTTAATCGTGATATTGACGATTTAATACAACATTTTCAAATTATTTTGCTTTTAATAAGTTGCCATAACATTTGTCAACGGAAAACTTTTAAACATCTCAGTTTCCTGCTTGCGTGTACAGAGTTACCTCGCATAAATAGTAAACCATAGAAATGCGACTAAGCGCTTACTGCGCACGCGCAGTACCGTTATGTTTGTTTCATTAAATTCTCGAGAAACCCTACATTCTAGAAACATGTAAATCAAATTTGAACAAACGTTCAAATGGCGAACATTGCATCTTTAAGTGTATCAGACTGTAAATTACCTCCCTTTGAATCAAAACTATAGTAAAATTTGATTTTCAGATTATGGGCTTATCAGCCACAAATTTTAGTTCTGCTTTTCTGGACATGTGAATACGTTTCAATGCAACGTTTTTAAATGAGAATGCATCAGTTTATTGCAAAATTGTATCAGGCATGCAGTTTTGAAATGTTTATGACGATGCCAGTGCGACTTTAGAAAGTTTGGCTTTTCTTCTAAACGTTGAAATTTAGAAGTGAGAAGTTATCGTAAAGCCTTTAAGAATTCCGTTTTTCTTTTGGATATCAAGCAACTGGGATCCAATAAATGTGTCTAAGAAGTGCAGATCAGAAAATGAGAGTAAAACTAAAAGAAAAGGCGATTTGGTTTCATGAGAAATCTCGGGAAATTTGAAATAACCCCCACTAAAACTGAACGTTGCGCAAACTGTCGGTTAACATTAAAATTTTGAAACCTGTCTGTTTAGCAATATAAAAGTTTCATATCAGTACTACAATGACTCTTTAAACTCATTTGTTATGCTACCTTTTCAGAAAAAGATGCTAAGCTAATGCGGCGGAACTTATTTTGACTAGTATATAACTCGTGAACAGACAGATGATGGGAAGCTCTTATTTTCGCATCTCAGTTTAAAAAAAATGTGCTTTTTATCGTTTTCCTTGCAGTAATATGCGGCAGTATAATTGACGAGAGCTTACACTCAGCAGAAACACAGTACACGTTACTAAACATAAACCCTGTTCAAAATTTTACTTGTCGAATGTGGCAATAAAAGCTCATTCTAGTGAAGTTGTTTTAAAACTATGTTTAAATGGAGTCAGAGCGAGAATACTTCATTCATAAAAAAACTCCGTGTCTCCGGTTGAACTAGAGGAAATATAACAAGAGGGCCATGAGGCCCTGTATCGCTCACCTGAACAATTGGCAAAGTGGCTTTTTCTTCTGTTTTGAAATTGTCTAATTATGAGTCTTGGGTCAAAAGTCAAAGAATGACCATGACCTATTGTACTCATAAATCTTCATGTACTCATTAAGGCAACAATATATACCATTTTTTAGGCAAAACTTTCCATGAAATCTTATGTTCTAGCATTTTCCCATATTTGACCTTGCTGTAAAAAAGGTCAAGGTCAACCAAGGTCATAATTTGAACAATCTTGATAGTACTGGAGTACCCAACGCTACATACATGTACCAAGTTTCAAGGCCATTGATCAATTGGTTCTGGAGAAAAAAAATTTGAAAGGTTTTTTACCATATATGGTCATGGTGGCCATGTTGGTCATGTAACCAGACCATTTGAAGAAATTTTCATTTCCTCGACCCCTGAAGGCTCTATTTAATATTTGGTTACAATTGGCGCATTGGCTTTTAAGGAGAAGTTTGAAATTGTCAAACTATTCTGAGAATTCAGGGTCAAAGGTCAAAGAACGACCTTGACCTCTTGTACTCATGAATCTTGATGTACACATTAAGATGACTGTATTTACCAATTTTTAGGCCTAAATCTTCAAAACTTTCCATGAAATCTTATGTTCTAGCATTTTCCCATATTTGACCTTGCTGTTAAATGGCCAAGGTCACCCCAAGGTCATCATTTTGAACACTCTTGATAGTACTGGAGTACCCAATGCTACATACCAAGTTTCAAGGCCATTGGTCAATTGGTTCTGGAGAAGAAGATTTTTAAAGGTTTTTACCATATATGGGCATGGCGGCCATGTTGGTCATGTGACCTGAACCGTTTGAATAAATTTTCATTCCCTCAACCCCTGAAGGCTCTATATGAAATTTGGTTACAATTGGCCCAGTGGTTTTTGAGAATATTGTTTGAAATTGTCAAAATATGAGAGTTCAGGGTCAAAGGTCAAAGAATGACCTTGACCTCTTGTTCTCACAAATCTTCATTGTACTCATTAAAGATGACTGCATATACCAATTTTTAGACCTTAATCTTCAAAACTTTCCATGAAATCTTATGTTCTAGCATTTTCCCATATTTGACCTTGCCGTAAAAAGGTCAAGGTCAACCCAAGGTCATAATTTGAACAATCTTGATAGTACTCGAGTACCCAATGCTACATACCAAGTTTCAAGGCCATCGGTCAATTGGTTCTGGAGAAGAAGATTTTTCAAGGTTTTTACCATATATGGGCATTGGCGGCCATGCTGGTCATGTGACCTGGACCGTATGAATAAATTTTCGTTCCCTCAACCCCTCAAGGCTCTATATGAAATTTGGTTACAATTGGCCCAGTGGCTGTTGAGAAGATTGTTTGAAATTGTCAAAATATGAGAGTTCTGGATCAAAGGTCAAAGAATGACCTTGACCTTTTGTACTCATAAATCTTCATGTACTCATTAAGATGACTGTAGATATCGATTTTTAGCCCAAAATCTTTAACAGTTTTCAAGATATCTTATGTTCTAGCATTTTCCCATATAAAAGCACAAGGAAGCAAATTTGACCTTGCCGTAAAAAAGGTCAAGGTCAACCCAAGGTAATAATTTGAACAATCTTGGTAGTACTCGTGTACCCGATGCTACATACCAAGTTTCAAGGCCATCGGCCTATTGGTTCTGGAGAAGAAGATTTTTTTAGGTTTTTACCATATATGGGCGTGGCGGCCATGTTGGTCATGTGACCAGGACGGTTTGAACAACTTTTCGTTCCCCCTTCCTCTGGAGGCCATATATGAAATTTGGTTACAATTGGCCCAGCGGTTTCAGAGGAGAAGTCGTTTGAAATTGTGGACGGACGGACGACGGACGACGACGGACGACGACGACGGACGACGGAGCCTTACCATCCTATAAGCTCCCCCGGAGCCGCTGGCTCAGGTGAGCTAAAAATCTACGTATACTACATGTATCTAAATAATTATATGAATATAGGTTCAGACTAAATCATTGAGGCCTAGCTGCAGCCTGGGACTGACGCTTTACAGCAGTTTGCAAATCTTATTTACTGACAACACTAATAATTATAAACAAACTACAATTATGTTACTAAACGTTACCGCTAAACTTACATTCAGATACACGTTTAAATCATATAATTGTAGTTTAGAAACAAGTAACGATGGGTTTTCAATAAACTGGCATAAGCATATGATGAAATACAGATCAAACTGAGGAACCATTATTTACCATTTAAATGTGTATCTATTTCTCGAAGTCATTAGACAAAATTGTATGAACGCTTTCAAAAAGTTTCGTTCTAGATTCAAATAATTTGTCGGTGCTGCATATACTAATTCAAAATGTGCAGATCAGTTCTCTCTAGTATATGCTTAATTTGAAAATGAATCATAGTGTATGTTCAGAGAGGACCACATTTATAAACCATCAATTTCGATTTATTTAGATTTATGTTGTCTATTAGTTACTGTTATATATGTTACTTATCAAATATGATTATTATATCTTTTAGAATATTATATTAAGCATTTAGATTAACTAAGATACAAATTTTATGGACATAATACTGTTTACGCACCTTTCATGAATTATGAGTTAGATAAAATGATGTATTATGTAGACCTATGAAACGAGTAAAGGTTAACAAGTAACAGAATTGATATCATCACCCAGTTAACAGGTTTTATTCACTAGAAAAAGAATTCAATCTGCAAAAAAATTATGTTTTGAAAGGTTTCTATCCATCAGGTAGTGAGACATAGTAATTCAGCGTATTCCATATCAATACTTACAAACAAGTAAATATCGATTGGTGTTATGTCTACGCCCAGTAGCATAGATCAGAAATACCGAATGACAAAAAAGATTGAGAAAATCATGGTGAAAGCACAGCTAAACATATTCAGAGACTCAGAACAGACCATTTTAATGATCTCTGATTCTGTTTGACATAAAATGTAGTTTCGGTGGCCGCCATTTTGAAATTCAAGATGGCTGCCATAAATGGAATTTTCCAGCTTGGCATCCACCCTGAAAATGCTTAGAATAGCTTTCTCTAGCAATGTGCCAAATTTCATGCTTTTATCAAAAAGTGCACAATTATTTCACATATCTGCCCAGCTAGATAGTTTTATAGTCATAAATTGGCTATGATTTCTATTCTGAAAATTACAGAGGGGCATAATTCTGTAAAAATGTAGATGGAGTAACATGCAGTTCTTAATCTCTGCACATCATCTGATGATGCTTTATATTTGTACCTAGTTTTCTGAAAATATCTTTGACTGTTTTAAAGTGAAGAGCAGACACGATTCCAATACACAAATTACAAAGGGGCATAATTCTGTGAAAAAATATCTGCTGAGTTGTGGTTTCTGTTCTCTGCACCTTGTCTGACGATGTTTTATATTTGCACCAAGTTTTGTGAAAATACATTCAACAGTTTTAAAGTTATAGACCGAACACTATTCCTACGTTGAAAATTACAAAGGGGCATAATTCTGTAAAAAATGAAGATGGAGTTACAGTTTTTATTCTCGAAACATCTTCTGATTATGCTTTATATTTGCACAAAATTTCATGAAAAGATCTTTGACGGTTTTAAAGTTATAGAGCAGACACGATTTCTAAACTGAAAATTACAAAGGGGCATAATTCTGTAAATATACGAATGTAGATATGGTTCTTATTCTCTGTATATTGCCTGATGATGCTTTATATTTGTACAAAGTTTCATGAAAATACCTTTGAGGGTTTTAAAGTTATAGAGCTGCCAAGATTTCGATACTTTAAATTACAAAGGGGCATTATTCCGTAAAAATGTGGGTGGAGTTACAGTTCTTGATTTCTGCATATTGTCTGATGATGCTTTATATTTGTATCAACTATGGTTTGAGGGCTGGATTTGGATTTTGATTGTTTCAGTTCCTGGTCTTTGCATACTTTTTACTTTCATGAAAATATCTCAAACTGTTTAAGAGTTATGGAGCAGACATGATTTCCACATTAAAAATTACAAAGGGGCATTTTTCCCTAACAAGAGGGCCATGGTGGCCCTGAATCGCTCACCTGAGCATTAATCAGTTCACTGGCTCTGGTGAAGATTTATAAGAGTTTTTACCATACTAACATTTGACCTAGTTTTTGACCCGACATGACCCAGTTTCAAACTTGGCCTGGATATTGTAAGAATAAACATTCTGACACAGTTTCATTGAGATTGGATCAAAACTGTGCCCTCTGGAGCGTATACAAATTCGTTCTTATATTTGACCTAGTGACCAAGTTTTTGACCCGACACGACCCAGTTTCAAACTTTACCTAGATTTCATTAAGATAAACATTCTGACAGAGTTTCATGAAGATTGGATCCAAACTGTGCCCTCTAGGGTGTACACAAAGTTTTTCTAAGATTTGACCTTGAGCCGACGTGACTCAGTTTCATAGGGGGCTTAGATATATGGACAATAAACATTTTGACATAGTTTCATGAAGATTGGATCAAAACTATGCCTTCTAGTGCTTACACAACTTTTTTCTAAGATTTGACCTAGTGACCTAGTTTTTTACCCGACATGACCTACTTTCAAACTTGGCAGAGTTTATGAAGATAAACATTCTGACAAAGTTTCATAAAGATTAGATCAAAACTGTGTCCTCTAGAGCGTACACAAGGTTTTTCTAAGATTTGACCTAGTGACCTAGTTTTCGACCCGACATGACCCAGTTTCAAACTTTTCCTACATATTATGAGGATAAACATTCTGACAAAGTTTCATGAACTTTGAATCAAAACTGTGCCTTCTAGAGCGCACACAAGTTTTTTCTACGATTTCACCTAGTGACCTAGTTTATGACTCGACATGACCCAGTTTCGAATTTGGCCTAGAGTTTATGGAGATAAACATTCTGACAATGTTTCTTAAAGATTGGATCAAAACTGTGTCCTCTAGAGCGTACACAAGGTTTTTCTATGATTTGACCTAGTGACCTAGTTTTTGACCCAACGTGACCCAGTTTCGAACTTGTTCTAGATATTATAAGGATAAACATTCTGACAAAGTTTCATGAACTTTGGATGAAAACTGTGCCTTCTAGAGCGTACACAAGGTTTTTCTAAGATTTGACCTAGTGACCTTGTTTTTGACCTGACATGACCTACTTTCAAACTTGGCCGAGAGTTTATGGAAGTAAAAATTCTGACAAAGTTTCATAAAGATTAGATCAAAACTGTGTCCTCTAGAGCGTACACAAGGTTTTTCTATGATTTGACCTAGTGACCTAGTTTTTGACCCGACATGACCCAGTTTCAAATTTCTCCTACATATTATGAGGATAAACATTCTGACAAAGTTTCATGAACTTTGGATCAAAACTGTGCCTTCTAGAGCGTACAGAAGGCTTTTCTAAGATTTGACCTAGTGACCTAGTTTTTGACCCAACAAGACCCAGTTTCGAACTTAGCCTAGAGTTTATAGAGATAAACATTCTGACAATGTTTCATAAAGATTGGAACAAAACTGTGTCCTCTAGAGCATACACAAGGTTTTTTCTATGATTTGACCTAGTGACCTAGTTTTTGACCCAACGTGACCCAGTTTCAAACGTATCCTAGATATTATAAGGATAAACATTCTGATTAAGTTTCATGAACTTTGGATCAAAACTGTGCCTTCTAGAGCGTACACATGGTTTTTCTAAGATTTGACCTAGTGACCTAGTTTTTGACCCGACATGACCCATTTTTTAACTTGGCCTAGAGTTTATAAAGACTAAAATTCTGACACAGTTTCATAAAGATTGGATCGAAACTGTGTCCTCTAGAGCGTACACAAGGTTTTTCTATGATTTGACCTAGTGACCTAGTTTTCGACCCGACATGACCCAGTTTCAAACTTGTCCTAGATACTATCAGGATAAACATTCTGACAAAGTTTCATGAACTTTGGATGAAAACTGTGCCCTCTAGAGCATACACAAGGTTTTTCTAAGATTTGACCTAGTGACCTAGTTTTTGACCCAACATGATCCAGTTTCAAACTTGGCCTAGATTTTATGGAGATAAACATTCTGACAAAGTTTCATAAAGATTGGATCAAAACTGTGTCCTCTAGAGCATACACAAGGTTTTTCTATGATTTGACCTCATGACCTAGTTTTAGACCCGACATGACCTACTTTCGAACTTGGCATAGATACTATGAGGATAAACATTCTGACAAAGTTTCATGAACTTTGGATGAAAACTGTGCATTCTAGAGCGTACACAAGGTTTTTCTAAGATTTGACCTAGTGACCTAGTTTATGACCCGACATAACCCAGTTTCGAACTTGGCCTAGATTTTATGGAGATAAACATTCTGACACAGTTTCATAAAGATTGGATCAAAACTGAGTCCTCTAGAGCGTACACAAGGTTTTTCTATGATTTGACCTAGTGACCTAGTTTTCAACCCAACATGACCCAGTTTCGAACTTGTCCTAGATACTATCAGGATAAACATTCTGACACAGTTTCATAAAGATTGGATCGAAACTGTGCCCTCTACAGCGTACACAAGGTTTTTCTAAGATTTGACCTAGTGACCTAGTTTTTAACCCGACATGACCCAGTTTCGAACTTGGCCTAGATTTTATAAAGACTAACATTCTGACAAAGTTTCATAAAGATTGGATCGAAACTGTGCCCGCTAGAGTGTACACAAGCAAAAGTTGACGGACGGACGGACGGACGGACGGACGTCCGGACACACGTACGACGGACGACGGACATCACGGTATCCCAAAAGCTCACCCTGAGCACTTCGTGCTCAGGTGAGCTAAAAACGTAGGTGGCCTTAAGGTTCTTGTTCTCTGCACATTGTCTGATAATGCTTTATATTTGTACAAGTTTCATGAAAATATCACGAACGGTTTCAGAGTTATGAAGCAGGCACAAAATCCTGATGGAAAGATAGATGGATGGACAGATATACAGACAGACGGATGGACAAGGTGAATACTATAGGACCTCCACAGACCCTAATTAGCACAGTAGTTTCAGAAGAGTTGTTGTTGGACAGATGCCAGACGCTGGGCACTGGAGACTACCATCCTCTGAGCTCCCCCGGAGCCCCTGGCTCAGGGAAGCTAAAAATTGGAAATGTAACAGTGAAATCCATTGACTGGAAAACTCTGTCAATCTAGCAGTAAAGGGGAACCTTTTTCGAATTAGGGAAGGATAAGGCAGCGAAAGGAGAGAGATGGGCTCTGCCTTTCATCAGCTGTGCCCAAGATACAGTGGGTCTCTAACCCCATTGCCCCTACAGCTATTAGGCTATGGGAAACCTTTACTTTTACAGTGATAAATAAATGCTCCCTGATAGTTCATATTTTGAGTGTTTCCCTTTAATTTGGAATAAAATTGCTCATGCAAACAGTTAATTTAGAACGAATTTGGGTTTAGTCCAGAGCAAAAGTCTAATCTAAACATGCTTATAGACTGATTAAAACTGCCCATCTGATCAGCTTAATGTTCACAATTCTTTTTGTTTTGTTTTTTGTTTTGCACTTAACTTGTGTCATGCGTTTAACAGCTTCATGTGGCTGTTAAAATGTTTTAAGTTACAGGTAGTCACGGGAATTCCGTTTGCACATTTTGAAAAAATGTTCAATTTCTTTTCACAGATTTATATGATATCCTTTGAGCATTAAACCAATCTACAGAAGTAACAATACGACTGGCCATACAGGTGAGAAAATGATCTGACCTTGCCCTCTAACACCACTGTTTTTCCATAAACTTCACCATTCAAGGCCAACAGTCCCTGTCATTTGGCACCTTAGCTACACTGGCTGCACTAGACAAACTGGCCAGAGCACTTCTTTTTCGCCAATCATTTATTGAGAATACAAGAAGCAGAACTTACTTATGAAAAATTATTGAAAACAGACTGTTTGCACCTAGTTACATTTCGGTATAAATTAATGTGAATTCCTAAAATGTTGTAGCCATCACAAACTTTTTGACCAAATATGGTACAACAAGTACAAGATTTACAATAAGATTCCTAACGCTCAACCATAATGTATGAATTGGTATAACTGTGAAAATACAACATGTTCTGATGACATAGGTTGTTAGGGGTGTATGGTATGGATGGATGGATGGCTGATTGTGAAGGTATGTCCTTCTTAACAGTATTTCAGTCATATCAGGTTGATGGGAGTGTAATAACGAAAATTTGTGCAATGAAACCCAGCAGGAATCAAACCGGGACCATTTGATCAGCAGGCCAGTACTTAACCCAATGAGCCACTGGGCTTCCTCTACGGATATGGTCCATTTGGTACTATAAAATCATTGAGATGCTGTAACACCAAGTCTAAACATACTCCAATGGCCTGCTGCACATCTGAGAAGTTCTCAAACCTAGATAAGCAAACTAGGTATAAAGCCCGATTCCTGAAATGCTTGTAAATGATGTATGCCATAAATCAAGACTCAAAACCAGCATTAATAGCTGCACAGCTTGAACCAAGTCTTAACAAATCAGACCCTCAAGAAACAAGAGCTGTCGCCTGACAGCATAGCTCGCCTGAATAGTGCTTGCCCATCACACAGTCGCTTTGGAGGTGTGGACTTCTATGCATAAAACTTCAGGCAAGCATGTCCATAATGACAACACATTTATAAACAAAAGCTATCTAAGAAATAAGTCTTAGAATAAAATTAAAATAAAAAAAATCCACATGAAATTTCAAAGTCCATGAGCTTGAGGTCAAAGAACTAAGCGGTAGGGGTGGGGATGGGGGTCTAGGAGCTAGCATGTAACAAAACATTGAACCATTATCTAACATCAGTCCAAGTATTAGTATCAACTGAGTCCATCGTCATCGTGGCACTGTGAAATTATGTCTTCATAAATATAAAACTTTAACCAAAATCTTTAAGACAAAACTCTAAGTCGATGACTTTGACTTCAAGGTCATCCAGTGGGGTAAGTATATAGTGTTTTGTAAAAACTCAAAAAGTGTCTAACATCAGTTCAAGTGTAAACTAAATCTCTGCCAAGCATTATGAATCAGTATGCAATTAGAAAACTTTAATAAAGAACAAATTTCCAAAGTCTGTGACCTTGACATCAAGGTCACTGAGCGGGGTTGGGGTAGTACTTGGCAAAACTTTGGACTAATATCTAACTAAAGTGCAAATATAAAAAGAATTCATCACTGGATTCAGGAGATATGTGTCTTTAAAAGACTTTAACCAAAACATCCAATCAATAAAAAGACAATTTTCTAAGTCCATGACCTTGACATCAGGGTCACTGAGGGGGGTGGGGGTAGTACCTTCGAAAATTTTGGACCAATATCTAACTACAGTGCAAGTATCAAAGGAATCCATCCATGGGTTAAGGAGATATTGGGCTTTATAAAACTTTAACCAAAACATCCAGTCCAAAAATACTCCCAATTTTCTAAGTCCATGACCTTGACATCAAGGTCATGGAGTGGGGTGGGGGTGGTACCCTGTTAAACTTTGGACCAATATCTACCTACAGTGCAAGTATCAAAAGAATCCATCCATGGGTTAAGGAGATATAGGTCTTTAAAAAACTTTAACCAAAACATCCAATCCGGACGCCGACGCTGACGCTGACGCGGACGCGGACGTGGACGCGGACGCAGACGCGGACGCCGACGCCGGGGTGACAACAATAGCTCTTCCTGAACTTTCGTTCAGGCGAGCTAAAAAATTGAGCCGTTACACAAGAAAACCAACAAAGTGGTTGTGCACCCAGCGCAGACTCAAATCAGCCTGGGCAATCTGCCCGGTCAGATCAGACTCTTCGCTAAGTGGTTAAAAGGTAGCTATGGGTCTAAGGTACCTCCATGCGGACAGCGAAGACTCTGATCAGATTGGGCGGATGCCCAGGCTGATCTGAGTCTGTGCTGGGTGCACAACCACTTTGTTGGTTTTCTCGTGTCGCGGCTCAATTGTTTTATGCTATATACAAAAAAATAATGACTCAGATCAGCTTTTGCATCCGAACAGTCTGATCTGCATCTGTCTTTCGTTGCCTTGTTCTACCCAAAATATAAATTGCTATCTTCAGCGGGTCTCAAACCCGGAACCTTTAGAACAGAAGTGCCTGATAAATTAATTCTGTAAATTCCTGTTCAGCAAAACAGCCGAACCCATTTGTACTAACCCATGATCGTGACATACGGTATGTCATTTCAAGAAAGCAATAATACAATTATGATCATTGCTAACATTTACCCACCACAGCTTTACCCCGAACCACAAATGTTCGCTATGAGAACAGTCACCAAGTTAGAATGACAGAACACCAGCGTGACACCCGCAATAAACGGGACACTCTGGTTGCAACACATTTTAACTTACCCAACCATTCTACAGAACACATGGGGTTTCAAATTATTGAAATCCTGTCCACAGATCCGGAACACCAAAAAAGCTGTTACGAGAAAAAACAGAGAACTCTATTGGATCTACCAGCTACACACACTCCGTCTGGTCGGGATCAATGCTCATGAATAAGACTGGAGCTTGTCAGCCACTCACTTTCACATTTAATTCTGTAAATTAGTAGCTGAAATAAGTTATTTGACAGAAATTCGCCAGATATAGGGCATGTGAAAATAAATATTGAAAATATTTCAGCTGGGAAAACCAGGTTTACAATCTTTTTATACTAAAATGATTAAAAAGAAGCTTTTATATGAAACTAATACTAAATAAAAAATGATAAAAAAATGCTTCGAAAGGGAAAAAAAGAGAGGAAAACTCAATAACAAATATAATTATCTTTTTCAATTCTTGCTGCGCAGATGAGGCACTGTCTCATAAAGGGAAAAGAAAAATAAAACTCATTTGTCCTTTTTAAGAGTGCATTTTTTATATTTGACAACATTATATACATATTTTTTTCTAAATATGAAATGTAACTTTAAATACCGTATTCTACCTAATTAGCGCACATGCCTCTATAAGCGCACGCCGTGGCAATTTGTGAGGCATAGGACTGTTAATGCACATATTGTTACTGGTTTATCCCTTTGCTTTCTCGTTTACAAGAGCTGAAAATGCAATAGAATATTTAAGTTTTTACTTCTAAATCTTCTCTATCCTTCTACATGTATATCCATACGAATTTAAAGGTTAAGCAACAGAGAAAAGCTGCTTATAAGCAGCTTTTCTCTGATGCTTTACCTTTAAATTCGTTCCCTTTAATACAAGTATTTGTCGCCATTTTGAAAAAGTTAAGCGCACAGGGCGCTAATAAGGTCGATTACGGTATAGACAGAGATTACTAACTTCATGAAGCCCAGCCTCTGGCTGCAATGTTGAATGGAAATGCCAAATGTTAAACGGAAAATAGATCACTTGCATATATGTATATAGAGGATCTTATATGAGTGGTCATTTCATATGAAATGACCACGAGTGTAAGATTCTCTTTATCACATGACCCTTTAAAATGGGATTTTAACGCCTTCAAACTGGACATTATTTCAACAAGAAAAGAATTGTTGACATGGACATTGTCAATGACGTTATGTGTATGTGCTAAAGTGTTATTACGTGTGGTCATACGATTTTTATGACACGATGTTATAGTGTTGTGTCGATGATCCACTATTATCTATAGTCAATAATCGTTCGTTTTTACTGTCATGACTGATGATCGACTACAATTTTTCTATAGTCGACTAACATTAGATACTATTTTAAGTAACGTTCTTGTTCACAAGTTTGGTTTTGTAGACTGATGAATATACAACCCTAATTTACTAAATTGTTTTTGTATGCCCAGAACACTTTTACAGATTTGCTAACAAGACTTTTGAGTTAAAGTATACCCCAAAACGGACCATTTTAAGATGTTGGAAGGTGAAAGAATACAGTTGTTGTTAATTTATAGTCGACTATTAGTCGACGGTTGGTCACTTCAACAGAAGCGATGATCGACTACAAAATTTTGGCCGATTCCCAAAACTACAATGTTATCCACTGAATAACAGTGACCTCATATAATAAATGTATTTATAAACTGTTTAAAGAATTTGGGGTTTTGGGGAACTTTACATACAACCTGTGGGACACAAACCTTCTAAAAACAATACAAATTTCTGAAATAATTTATTATCAAAACATGATATGCAAGTGATCTCATGTTCATTAAACATGTGGTGCCGTATTTATAAAATGACTTAAGTGGTTGCTATGCTGTTGCTAGGGTGAAATTTCTATGAAGGAGATTCCCTACAACTATAAAAGTTGCTCTGGAGGAACAGTCTGAAAAAGACTGTTCCTCTAGAGCAACTTTCATAGTTGTAGGGAATCTCCTTTATAGAAATTCAGCCTTAGCAACAGCATAGCAACCACTTAAGTCATTTTATAAATACAGCCCCTGGGCATTTCCACTTAAGCTGAGTTTCAAGAAGCTGCTAATCAGATTCAATATTGAAAATCACATTCCATATTTAGAAACTCATTTGTTATCTGATATTTTATTTTTACAGATAAAGGGCCACAACTCTAACAGAAAGGGTTCATCATGACCCCGATATAATGTGATCCACATCAGGTGGTGGTAACATTAACCTGAATGATATATAAACAAGAGGGCCATGAGGCCCTAAATTGCTCACCTGAGTAAAACGATCAATGGTCAAACTAGGATCATCACATGACTGTATTTACCAATTTTTAGGCCAAAATCTTCAACAGTTTCCAAGAAATCATATACATGTAATTTAGCATTTCCCCTAAAAGCACCAATGACCAAATTTGAACTTACCGTAAAATAGGTCAAGGTCAACCCAAGGTCATCATTTGAACAATCTTAATAGTCCTCGAATACCAAATGCTACATACCAAGTTTCAAGGCCATTGGTCAACTGGTTCTGGAGAAGAATACCGGTATTTTTTAAGCTTTTTACCATATATGGGCGTGGCAGCCATATTGGTTACGTGACCAAGACCATTTTAACAAATTTTCATTTCTTCAACCCCTGAAACTTCTTTATGGTCAAGGTCACTAAAACATTATCAGTTCTTTTGCATTTCCCAATTATATATCTGTGCAAGTTTGGTTCAAATCCACCCATCCATTCAGGAGATATGGTGCAGACAAGGCATTTTTCAACACTATTTGATCTACTGTGACCTTGAAAATGGGGTCAAGGTCACAAAAATCTATTCAGTTCTTTGCCATCTCCCTGTTATATATCTGTGCCAGTTTGGTAAAAATCCATCCATCTATTCAGGAGATATGGTGCAGACAAGACATTTTTCAACACTCTTTGACCTCCTGTGACCTTGAAAATGGGGTCAAGATCCCCAAAATCTAATCAGTTCTTTGCCATCTCCCAGTGATATATCTGTGCTAGTTTGGAAAAAATTCATTAATTCTTTCAGGAGATATGGTGCAGACAAAATATTTTTCATCAATCTTTGACCTCCTGTGACCTTGAAAATAAGGTCAAGGTCACCAAAATCTAATCAGTTTTTCCCCCACCCAGTGATGCATCTGTGGTTTGGTTCAAAATCCATGTATCCCTTCAGGAGATAGAGTGCAGACAAGAAGCTACGCTGACGCCGACGGGATCCACATCAAACACAATATGTCCCCCCCCCTCCCCCCCCCCGCATGGTGGGGGGACATAATGCAAAAATTTTAACACAATTGTTAAAGTCTACGCAAAACTTTAACACAACTGTTGAAGTCTGTGCCCCCCCCCCCCCCCCCCCCCCCCCCCCCCCGCATGGTGGGGGGACATAATGCAAAAATTTTAACACAATTGTTAAAGTCTACGCAAAACTTTAACACAACTGTTGAAGTCTGTGACCTTGACCTTAGGTCAAAAACATCCTGATGATGATGACTATTCTGCATAAAACGTAGAAGCAAACCCAGTCACATACGATTGGTTCCATCAAAGGATATTGGTATAATAAGCAAACAATATAAACTTAAAACAAATGTATTAGTCAGTGACCTTGACCTTATGTAAGCAGCAGCATCCAGATGATGTCAACTACTCTTAATGAACACGAAAATAAACCTAGTTATATATCAAAATGTTCCATCCAAGGATACTGGTTATAATAACGAAGAATATAAACTTAACACAAAACTTTAACACAAATGTTTAAGTCTATGACCTTGACCTCAGGTCAGCAGCAGCATCCAAATGATGTCAACTAATCTGCATGATCCTGCAAGCATACTTACCTGGTGACATACCAAAAGGTTCCATCAAAGGATATTAGAATTATAAGCAAACAAAAAACTTAAGTCAAATGTTAAAGGACGGACAAATGGATGGACAGATGGACTAACAGACGAAAGAACGGAATTACAATAAAAGCATCGTAAACGACTGCGTAATACCCCGCCACTGCAAACCAATACCCCGTCTTCTATCTTTTATACATTTTTTTTATCATGACATGAACCTCATATTACCTAGATAATGTGTTGCAAATTTCAGGAAAATCCTGTTAATCTTTGATTTTATACAGAATTTTTTCATAATTTTATACATGTATATAGCTCTGGGGCAGGGGCAGGTAACCTATGTGGACTTAATACTACTTGTAACAGAAAGCTATGTTATTTTAATCATTTCTATGAAATTTCATCAAGATATACCGAAAATCTGATTTTATATTGATTTTTTCATGATTTCATACATGTATACAGCATGTGTCAGGGGCAGATAACCACTGGGGGACAAAATTTTGATCAAGACATAAAGCTTATATCAATATGATAAATTGTTACAAGTTTCAGAAAAATCCCTTTCGACTCTACTTTTATACATTTTTTTTCATTATTTCATACATGTATATAGCCCTAGGGCAGGGGCAGATAATCCAGGTGGACAAAATTCTGCTTATAACTGAAAGCTTATGTTACTTCGATCATTTCTGTGAAATTTCATCAAGATATTTCAAAGTGTAAAAGAACTACAGACCAAAAACTGTTTTTAAGACCATGAAAAGGGCAATAACTCCATAAGAAGACGTCGAAATTTGCCCATTAACAATCCCAACCGAGATCTTCCCAAGACCAATGCACATGCCATGTATGAATAAAATCCGTTAATAAATACTCAAGTTATCGAACGGAAACAAAGTGCTCACGGACGGACGGACGGACGACCGGACGGACGGACGTACGTACGACGGACGGACAGACACACGGACAGCCAGCAGGAAAACATAATACCCCGCCACTAACGTGTGGCGGGGTATAAAAACTATATACCCTTCGACATATGTTCGGTGTATAGTCAGCAAAACATTTAAAATTTGGTTGCAACATGTTCCCTGTAATCAAATTAAGAAAATGAATACCCACACTTCACATTTTTATCAAGGAATAAGTTTTATGCATTTCTTTGAAATCGACACACCTGATGTTGGCCAGACTAGAATGTCATTTCTGCAATGTCAATTAAAGACAAATTATCAAAGAAATATGTATGCAACTTCAGACACAGAGCAAAAAAATTATGTTCTAGCTATATACGAAAAAGGGTTATCAAATAGATATTAGGTAAACGTTTACCAGTGATTTTTTTAGTTTTTTTGTGTGTGTGTCAAGCAAACAGTTTTTAAAGATTGTCTCCCTCATTTATTTCATGTTTTCAGAAACAAATATTTTAACAAACTTTCGTAAGATAATATGTAATAGTCTCATAATTAACCATAAAAGTTTTGAGAAAATGCAATTTTTTTCGATAAACGCAGAATGGAAAATAATCTTCAAATTAAAATGCATATTACCTATTTCCTCACTCGATTTTGACCACATGTGTCATATGATCATGTACAGGTATTTTTCTTATTCGTGCACATGGTTGTGATGTATGAATAAATTATTTTTGTCCAATAATGCGATTTGGAGCGTGGTCCGCGATCATTTAAAACATGATCTTATTGTTTTTTCAAAGTCACTTTTAGCAAATATTATTATCTAAACTCTGTTTCAAATGTATAGTTAGATCATGTCGGAGGTTTTGCATGAAATGTTTCATCAAATCATTTTTTGTTATTATTATCAAGGGATAAAATCTTTAATGAAAAAACATGTGCATTTTTTTGCTGTTATTGTGCTTAAGGCAACAAATGGCACTTTTTCAGAAATGCTATATTCCTATATTTAGCAGTGAACAATCAGAAAATCAGACTTAGGAGTCATATTTTAATTTCTCTGCCAATGCAACACCTGCTTACTCAACGTCAGTTTCAAAATCGTCCACATCTTGATACTATTTTAGCCTAAGGTCATTTTCCGTTTGAACTTTTACTCAATGAAAACAATTCTGTAACAATCAACAATCCCTTCTGATCAAAATAGTAGTTTTTTAATGACCTGTGACCTTAAAGCAAGGTACCTTATCACATGCAAACGGAGAAAACTACGATCAGACTGCATGTCATGCAGTCTGCTCAGAGTTCTCTCAGTTTGCGTATGGAATCTGTATATTCTGAGAAATTTATACGTCATGTATGAAAACTCTGATCAATATGCAAAGAGGCAAAGGCCAATGCGAGTCTTTGCTGTGTGCACATATAATAAGACAGCTTTTTGAATGTTGTGTCTATTAAGATGTTTATCATCCTCAGCTTCTAAAAGTTCATGTGGCCAAACTGCTCTCGTTTAAAATGGAAAAATTTAATCGAGGGTCATTTTCCTCATTTCAACCCATTTTTAATCATGTTCAACTAATCATGACAGAAAATATGACTCTTTTTCTACTAGCAAATGTCCTCTGGACACATGCAATGAGACGGAAATACAATAACTTGGAATTAATCGACATGTAAAGTTTATGACGTCTTTCAAAACTAGCAAAAATTTACGAGCTCGTCAAAACTTAAACATCGTTTCATGTAAAATCATGTAATTTCCCATTGTACGTTGAAAAAAATTGAAACATGTTAATAAAAGGTCTGACAAAAGCATGTGATGGCTTTGAACCTTTTGATTTACACCAAAAAGTGAAAAAGGGTTCTTCTCAACAATTAAAGTCTCCGCTTGACAATTAGGGTCACAACCTGGCTACGCAAACTTTATAATCGAGTATCTTCTGAAAAGAAGAAAGGGATATTCAAAACGTGGACCATGTCCCATAATTCATTTCAAGTTTATCGTTATTTTCATCAGACTGCCTCAAGTTATTTTGTATTGTACAATATTCACTATTTCAAAACCTTGCATTCAGATTTCACAATTATGCTCAACCAGTTGAATTAAACTTTCAATGTCCTTCAACGTACAAAGGGGGTCCTGCTCTTTACCACTGAATTTTAATTTTTACGAAGACATAATATCAAATTTATTAAAAGGTAATGTTTCATTTAGTAAAGGACACTTTCGACATATGAGCCATTATGACACGAAAAGGTGCCTTACTGCAAAAGCAAACCGCAAGGACTCTGATCAGACTGCACAGATGTGCAGTCTGACCAAAGTCTGTGCAATTAGCATCTGCAATTTTTACACTCTCAATAACAGTAAAGGCACTGATCAGGCTAGTACACATGCTTATTTAAGTCTTCAAAATCTGTGGGCTACTACAGTGCTCCAGATAAGAAGGGGAAACAGGGATAATTTAGGAATAACCAGAGGCCCTATATCGCTCACCTGAGCACTGAGGCACTGAGGTTACAGCAACAAAACACCATGCACAACAGCAATAAAAAACACCATTTATGTAGAGGATAATATCACAAACATTTATGCAAAAATAAGCTTTATCCCCCATTAATGGCTTCTCAGAAGATCTTTGGCAAAAAAAAAAAAAAAAGTGAAAATTTGGCCTTTCAGCTGCAATGGCAAACAATCAAAATCGGGTAATTGGGAAAAATTCATATGGCTGGTAGAGGACTACTCCAGAAACATTTCTGTGAATTTTTGTCAAAATATCTGCAGTAACACAGAAATAAATAGCAAATGTCCACTTTCCTCATTATAAGTCTATGGAAACTTTAAGTTGCCATAGCAACAAATTCACATGGGCAATGATAATATAAAACATACTTTAGGTAGAGGTTAAAATTATTAATATGTATGCTAAGTATCAGCTTCATCCCCCTCATGGCTTCACTTTTCCCATTATGAGTCAATGGAAACTATAAGTCGCCATAGCAACCAAAGTTCTTATGGGATTGGAAGAAAAAGAATAAAATTTATGTAGAAACTACTGTCATCAACATGTTTGCACAATATCAGCTTCATCCCCTATATGGCTTCTGAGCAGAAGATTTTTTTTTTTTTTTTTTTTTCGAAATTTACACTATATTTTGCCATGGCAACCAATCAAATTCAGCGATTTGGAGAAAATTCATATGAATCGTAGAGGACTACTCAAGAAACATTTCTGTAGAAAAAAATTAAATAACTGCAGTTAGTTAGACAGCAAAAATTGCCAATTTCCATTTTCCTCATTATAAGTCAATGGAAACTCTTTGTTGCCATAGCAACCAAACTGCTAGAGCAATTGCCATGAAAAACAATAATTCTATAGAGGCTAGTACTAAGGTTCTTTCTGTAAAGTTTGAGCTTTATTGGGCCACACAGTTTCTGCGAAGATGATTTTTTAATTTTTTTCTATTTTTAACCATTCGGTTGCAATGGCAACCAGCCAAATTGCGCAATTTGCATAAATTTAACATGGCTGGTTAAAGACTACTCAAGGTACACTTCTATGAAAGTTTTGTCAAAATATCCGCAGTGGCATACCAATAAATGCAAATTTTCCATTTCGCCATTATAAGTCAATGGCAACTTTCAGTTCCCATGGCAACCAAACTGCTTGAGCAATTGCCAAGAAAAACAGTACTTTTATAGAAGCTAGTACTAAGATACTTTCTGTGAAGTTTGAGCTTTATTGGTTGCATAGTTTCTGAGGAGATGATTTTTGAATATTTTTTCTAGTTTTTAACCATTCTGTTGCCATGGCAACCAGCCAAATTGTGCAATTTACATAAAGTTCATGTGGTTGATAGAGGAATACTCAAGGAACATTTCTGTAAAAATTTTGTCAAAATAACTGCAGTGACATAGCAATAAATGCAAATTTTCCATTTTGCCATTATAAGTCACTGGCAACTTTCAGTTCCCATAGCAACCAATCTGCTAGAGCAATTGCCAAGAAAAACAGTACTTTTATAGAAGCTAGTACTAAGATCCTTTCTGTGAAGTTTGAGCTTTATTGGTTCCATAGTTTCTGAGGAGATGATTTTTGAATATTTTTTCTATTTTTTAAACATTCGGTTGCCATGGCAACCAGCCAAATTGTGCAATTTACATAAAGTTCATGTGGTTGATAGAGGAATATTCAAGGAACATTTCTGTAAAAGTTTTGTCAAAATATCTGCAGTGACATAGCAATAAATGCAAATTTTCAATTTTTCCCATACAAGTCAATGGAAACTTTAAGTTGCCATAGCAACCAAAGTTCTGAAGCGATTTGGATAAAAAACAGTATTATTGGTTCCCCCTGCCTATAGATGCTATATATGAAATTTGGTAACAATGGGCCTTGTAGTTTCAGAGGAGATGTCGTTTGAAAATATTGACGGACGGACGGACGACGGACGACGGATGCCTGCCTATACTATAAGCTCACCTGTGAGCCTTCGGCTCAGGTGAGCTAATAATATTCCATATTTCTCCATGAAAACATATGTTGTGACCCCTCAATGTGTCAGTGAGACGGTTCTAATGAGATGTCACAACATGTTTTCATGCAAAAACAAGAAAAATTTTCTAAAAATTATCTTCAAAACCAGCCTAATTATGTGGAGCAGTGTTTAGGTAATTTTCTCCTGTCTCGGCTCATATTAGAGAAAAACACTTTCTTTTCTATGAAAGAATTATTAAAACTTCATATTCAAATTTCTTTTGAAACAACTATCCAATATTCGTACATGAACTTGTCAAATCTGAATATTTCAAATCTTTTCTGAATAAATCAACAATAACGTAACTTTATTTCACAAAGTTACAGTCTATTTTTGTCAGTAACTTTGTCTTTTCTCACGCCTGAGTCTGAATTTTAACAATATATATTTAGAAATAATAATAATAATGGACTTTATTTTCAGAGGGTAGAACACATTTAACATACATTTGAAACTCATTATTTCAATAAATTAGTGCTGAAACTATCATTTTATGTTGAAATGAAAGTAAATTTAAAACAAAAGTTTGGTCACTTTTTCAATATATTTATACAAGTACTAGTATTCTTTCCATTTCAGCTCCTGTTGTTTCAAACTACTGATATCTAAAAGTCAAATTTCTATGTGCTTACACTTTGAAATATACTAACTTAAGTGCATGTAATGATAACTCAATGTGAAAAATATCTCACAGAATTTTGACTTTGAGATTAATTATTAATTAACTTACCGGTAATCATTAATAAAATTATTTTTTTATCTCATTTTTCTATTATCTTATTAGCTCACCTGAGCCGAAGGCTCACAAGGTGAGCTTATAGTATAGGCTTGGTCCGTCGTCCGTCTTACATCATCCGTTCACACTTTTAAGCATTAATATCTGCTAAAGTAGCTGGCCAATCTTGATCAAATTTTATGTGTAGCATGGTTGGGGTGGGGGATTGATTGCATATAGTTTTGGTACAGATTGGTTTAAAACTGTGGTTACCATGGCAACAAAAGGTCCCATAGACTTATATTGGAGAAAATGTTGTCCGGGCCCTAGCTTCTTCATTTTTGATCGCAACTTCGTGTAACTTGCAGATATCTAGGACAGCCAAAACATCTCAGACCAGTTTGAATTTAAGCCAGGTTGGACGATTCTTTACAGAGTTACTTGCCCTTGAGCGATAAAATATTTTCCCAAAGACTTATAATGGGGAAAATGTTGTCCGGGCCCTAGCTTCATCATTTTTGATCGCAACTTCTTGCAACTTGCAGGTATCCAGGACAGCCAAAACATCTCAGACCAGTTCGAATTTGAGCCAGGTTGAATCATTGTTTTCAGAGTTACTTGCCCTTGAGCGATAAAATATATAACAGGGAAAATGTTGTCCGGGCCCTAGCTTCTTCATTTTTTATCACAAAGTCTTGTTACTTGCAGGTATCCAGGACAGTCAAAACATCTCGCACCAGTTCGAATTTGGGCCAGGGTTGGATCATTCTTTTCAGAGTTACTTGCCCTTGAGCGATTAAATATTTTCCCACAGACTTATAATGGCGAAAACGTTGTCCGGGCCCTAGCTTCATAATTTTTGATGGCAAGTTCTTGTAACTTGCAGGTATCCAGGACAGTCAAAACATCTTGGACCAGTTCGAATTTGGGCCAGGTTGGATCATTCTTTTCAGAGTTACTTGCACTTAAGCGATAAAATATTTTCCCATAGACTTATAATGGGGAAAATGTTGTCCGGGCCCTAACTCCTTCATTTTTGATCTAGACTTCTTGTAACTTGGAGGTATTTAGGACAGCCAAAACATCTTGGACCAGTTCGAATTTGGGGCAGGTTGGATCATTCTTTTCAGAGTTACCTGCCCTTGAGCGATAAAATATTTTCCCTTAGACTTTGTCTGCATGTGTATTAGCGCCTTGATTTGTGGACCAAATTCGATTTAATTTCACACAACTGATAGGTATGACAATATCTTGGACAATTCGGGTTTCAGCATTATGGGGTCAAGGTCAAGGTCACAGGGGCTATTTTTAGAAAAACTTTGTCATCGCTTTAGCACCTTCATTTATAGACTGATTTTGATTAAAACTTCACAAAAGTGTTTAATATGACAATATCTTGAAAAAGTTTGCATTTCAGCATCCTAAGGTCAAGATCAAGGTCACAGTGGCTATTTTTAGAAAAACTTTGTCATCGCTCTAGCACCTTCATTTGTGGACTGAATTCAATTTAATTTCACTCAAGTGATTAGTATGACAATATGTTCAACAAGTTCGCGTTTCAGCGTTCTGGGGTCAAGGTCACAGTGGCTATTTTTAGAAAACTTTGTCATCCCTTTAGTGCCTTCATTTATGATCGGATTTTGATTAAAACTTCACACAAATGTTAGGTATGACAATATCTTGAACAAGCTCGCGTTTCAGCATCCTAAGGTCAATGTCAAGGTCACAGTGGCTATTTCTAGATAAACTTTGTCATTGCTCTAGGGCCTTCATTTATGGACCAATTTCAATTTAACTTCACACAAGTGGTAAGTATGGCAATATCTAGGGCAAGTTTGTGTTTCAGCATTCTGGGTCAAGGTCAGGGTCACAGTGGCTATTTTTAGAAAAACTTTGTCATTGCTCTAGCACCTTCATTTACGGACCGATTTTGATTAAAACTTCACACAAATGTTTAATATGACAGTATCTTGAACAAGTTTGCGTTTCAGTGTTCTAAGCTCAAGGTCACAGTTGCTATTTTTAGAAAAACTTTGTCATCGCTCTGGCAACTTCATTTATGGACCAATTACACAAATGTATAGTATGACAGTATCTTGAACAAGATCGTCAAAGTCAAGGTCACAGTTGCTACTTTGAGAAAACCTTTGTCATCGCTCTAGTGCCTTCATTTATGGTCGGATTTTGATTAAAATTTAACACAAATGTTAGGTATGACAATATCTTGAACAAGCTCGCGTTTCAGCATCCTAAGGTCAAGTTCACAGTGGCTATTTTTAGAAAAACTTTGTCATCACTCTAGGGCCTTCATTTATGGACCAATTTTCAATTAACTTGGCACAAATGTTTAATATGACATTATCTTTGACAAGTTCTCATTTCAGCATTCTAGGGCTAAAGTCAAGGTCACAGGGGCTATTTTTACTGTCAGTGCAATAATCTCACCTTCCTAGTAAACTTATTCTGTGACAAACAGGTAGGCTGACTTTTTCAATTACACCACATGTGCTGTCCGCAAAGTTTCTTTTGTCTCTGATTAGCAACGTCTAAAACTAGTTGCCAATTATGATGAAACAGTATTCTCGTATAATATGTACTTGATATTGGTTTGTATAAGAATACCCAGAATTTAGAGTATAAAGATTTAGATGTTTCCGAGGATGCCGTCAGGTACATTAAAATAGACTACTACTGACGACTCTTAAGTTATTTCACTATGTTGGCGGTCTACCATGTGTTCAAGTTTGGTTAAACCATATATAAATTTTGTAAACCTTTACCACATATACACAAAGCGTTACCATTTATCCGTGTACACGTAGAAGCCCTAGGTGTAAGTAGCGGCGCTATTCAGATGAAAGCGGTGCAGTTCAAAAATTAGGTCACTATTTCAAATCTTAGAAAAATCTTGTGTACACTGTAGAGGGCACTGTTTTTATCCAATTCATGAAACTTAGTCAGACTGTTTATTTTTATGAAATCTAGGGCAGGTTTGTAAGTGGGTCATGTCAGGTCAAAAAGTAGGTCACTAAATCAGATATGAGAAAAATCTTGAGTACACTCTAGAGGGCACAGTTTTGATCCAATCTTTGTTCAGAATGTTTATTTCTATGTAATTTAGAACAAGGTGCTCTAGTGACCTCCTTTATTAAACAGTTTTGTTATCATAACTTCACAGCTGTATTGGATTTGTTTGATGTCAAAATCTGCACTCTTTTAAAACCACTGGTTTAAGGTTTGTAACAAATGAGTGAAGTAACAAAATGTGTCTTTTGACAGTAAGATCTCGGGTGAGCTACAGGACCATTGGTCCTCTTGTTTTCATATTTATTATTATTTATAGTTTGTAACAGATTATTATTTATATTTTATATTATTTTCTTTTATAATTCATATTTTTTTATTTACAGTATATCTTATTTATTATAAATTTATATTTTTGCTCACACTGGAATGTATAAACATTGTGACACTATGCCAAAACCAAAGGACCATTGGTCCTGTAGCTCACCTGAGTCCATTCATCCTTAGCACTCAAGAGTAAGAAACACTAAAGTAAATTGTACAATTTGGCCTAATTTCAACTTTGACTGAGTTGTTATGCTTGTCCTAGATAATATTAGCAAGTTTGATGAAGTTACAATAAAAAAAAAACATGTTTGTAAAACTTTTTGCCTAAATATTGCAGTAACACAGAAATAAATGCCAATTTGCACTTTTCCCAATACAAGTCTATGAAAACTTTAAAATGCCATAGTAATGAAACCATGTGGGCAACAATAATAAAAAAACAATATTTACTTAGTGGCTAATGTCATGAACATGTATGCAAAGAATCAGCTTCATCCCCCTATATGGTTTTTGAGGAAAAGATTTTTAAATATTTTTTTTCAAAATTATTTCCTTAATATTGCCATGGCAACAAATCGAATTCGGCAATTTGGACAAAATTAATAGGAATCATAGAGGACTACTCAAGCAACATTTCTGTAGATAAAAAAATCCAAAAATAACTGCAGGGAGATAGTAAAAACTGCAGCTTTCCATTTTTCCCATTACAAGTTGTCATACCAACCCAACCGCTGAAGCAATTGCCATAAAAAATTGTAATTCTATAGAGGCTTGTACAATAAGTTGTCATACCAACCCAACCGCTGAAGCAATTGCCATAAAAAACTGTAATTCTATAGAGGCTTGTACAAAGATCCGTTCTGTAAAGTTCGAGCTTTATCGGCCACATAGTTTATGCAAAAATGATATTTTAATATTTTTTCTATTTTTAACCATTCGGTTGCATGGCAATCAGCCAAATTGTGCAATTTACATAAATTTCATGTGGTTGAAAGAGGACTACTCAAGAAACGTTTCTGTAAAAGTTTTGTCAAAATATCTGCAGTCACATAGCAATAAATGCAAATTTTCAATTTTCCCATTATAAGTCAATGGCAACTTTAAGTTGCCATAGCAACCAAACTCCCATAGCAATTGCCAAGAAAAACAGTATTTTTTATAGACGGTAGTACCTAGATCCTTTCTGTGAAGTTTGAGCTTTATTGGTTGTACAGTTTCTGAGGAGATGATTTTTGAATATCTTTTCTATTTTTAACTATTCGGTTGCCATGGCAACCAGCCAAATTGTGCAATTTACATAAATTTCATATGGTTGATAGAGGACTACTCAAGGAACATTTCTGTAAAAGTTTTGTCAAAATATCTGCAGTGACATAGCAATAAATGCAAATTTTCAATTTTTCCCTTACAAGTCAATGGAAACTTTAAGTTGCCATAGCAACCAAAGTTCTAAAGCAATTTGGATAAAAATAACAGTATTATTGGTTCCCCCTACCTATAGATGCTTTATATGAAATTTGGTAACAATGGGCCTTGTAGTTTCAGAGATGTCGTTTGAAAATATTGACGGACGATGGACGATGGACGACGGACGGACGACGGATGCCAGCCTATACTATAAGCTCATCTGTGAGCCTTCGGCTCAGGTGAGCTAAAAAGCATAACTCTTTGGTGATTTTACATAATAAGAGAAAATCTCCCTTATTGTTTTCATCAAACTTAACCCTTAAACAGCCTAAAATGAAATTAGTTAAATTTACAAACAGCATAGATCCAGATGAGGTGGCTCACATCTGCTCTGTTTGCTCTCTGGTCTTTGAATTCTCAATATGGCATGGCCTGGATGAAACATTTTTGAAATTTTGCAGAAGTAAATTTGCATTCAATCTGCATTTGCATTTCTGGCACATAAAGGGTTAAAATATTTATCACAGCTCATTTTGAGCCACCTCATCTAGATCTATGCTGTTCACAAATTCAGCTACCATAATCGACCTTATTAGCGCACATGTATGCCCAAATAAGTGCACATCATGGGAATTTCTGAGGCATATGATTATTAGTGCACATGTTTTACTAATTTATCCCTTTGATGGCTTGTTTACAAGTGCTGACAACATTATAAAATCTTTCAGCTTTTCTATGATGCTTTAAACATTTTTTAAAAAAATCTTTCTATACAATGTAAAGTCCTTTTGCTCCCAAGTGCAAATGGGGTTTTGCTTATTTTCTCGAAAACGATGAAAGTTCCATCAACTGTTCCAATGTCCTAATGATTCCTATAACTATACATAACAGAATATGGAAAGTCCAAATTTTTGGATGCTTTTGTAAAATATTTTCCATTTATCTTAATGCAAAAACTGAGCAGTTTCACTAAAGGGCGTCGTATGCTTGTTAGAACAGCCAAAATATTGTTGATAGGCAATAGCGTAAACTCGTTGTTTACTACAGGTGTGGGCGTATATGTATGAAATAGTAAAATGTGTTCACCTGTCCGCACGCGTAACGCATGGTATCACTGGTCAGGTGATACTATTTTGTAAATAAATATTAAACTATTATATTATTTTGCTAGTAAAAATTGTATGTTTTAAAATTTGATAATATATGGGTCAAACAAATAGTAGAAAAAATGGATTTAGAATAAAATTTCAATTAATTATGCAAATTTTGTTCTAGGGATAGCATATCACATGCTCAATTTTCAATTCTTTATTTACACTCAGGCTTACATAAGTAAACAACATGAGGAGCAGAAAACGAAACATACATAATACAACAACATGGTGGTATATCAAACACATAAATTTCAAGGCGCCACAAGAGATCAAAATTATCTATATGCGATTGGCATTCAGTATTCAGTATTGAGTATTTTGATTAAGCTTATTTAACTATTGATTATGAGAGAGAGGAGCACATACACTTACACAGACACACACACATACATGCACACAAGCAGATGGGAGAACACTTACTGCTACAATGATGTGTCAAAACACCTTATGAACCTACATATTACATATTATATCTGTAAGATATAAGTGCAAGCTATAATGACACAGCATGATATACAGGTACTATAAATAGTAATGACAGAATTAGTAATAAGTTCACTTAGGAGGACTCAAGTAAAATTTCATTACCCCATGAAAACATACTTGGAACAGTATTGGCTGCCTATATATTTACGCATGGCTTACCTGCACGAGACTGCATTCAAGGTTCAGTTGTTATGTAAGAAACTGGTTTAACATTGCCTAGTCCGTGCGAGTCGTGTCTTGACACGTTGCGGTTTTATTGAGGCAAAACCATGAATGAGGCCTCGTGACAGTGAAAGTGATGATAATACTAAAAAATATCGTTTGGATTTACTATTAAGACAAAAACTATCAGAATAGCTGAAATGTAAGTTAATAAGTCACATTATACCCGTAGCTATCCTAAGTACTCGGACAGTGTGGCCTTTAACCAGTAGAGTAAAGATTTTGTCGGCATCCATTGCAGGTCCCGACCCGACTGGTCCGCATAGACCGGCGGATCAGGGCCCGCAGTGTTTGCCCGATTATTGTTGTCCGAGTAACTAGGACAGCTACACCGTAATAGCTGGCACAGTACATTCGTTGCTGTTCCCGATCGGACAGTTCGAGTAGTGCTGTCCGATCAGAATCTGCAATGCAAACCTAGATATTAGCCTTCATTTATTATACGACACATTAAAATACATTAAAATATGCTACAACGTGACGCAGTCAACGCGCAGACATTGCAGATCCTGATCAGACCCCTTCATAGAGTAGTCTGGCCAAGATCTGCAATGGTGGCTCAATAATCAGCGTCCAAATATTCAAGGAAAAATATATGCATGTATCAAGCACAGTGCGACCGTTGGCAAGCACTGCATAACAGGATCAGACTGTCCGGTGGAACAGGCTGATCGTGGTGTGTTGGCATACAATATAAATCATATAAACCGTCCAAGGAACCAAGACAATCGCATAGCCATATAATAATAATTAACAAAATAAAGTGTGTTTGATGACAGATCTTGCAGACCCTGGTCAAACTGCTCAGCAGGATCTGCACGATTAGTTCTGTTGTTAGAATCCCCATACTTAGGACAAATACGGTAGAGAAAATTTAGTTCAGCCTCAAGGCGGTTGACAAACACTGCAAATCCTGATTGCACTGCTCCGCGAGAGCAGTACGACCAGGATGTGCACTGCTTGTCCATCCATTAGCATCAGCTGACCAAGTCCCAGACAGCAACAAGGATCAAGACTCAGTTCGTTAGCAAACACTGCAGATCCTGATTGCACTGCTCCACAAGAGTAGTACGACCAGGATGTGCACTGCTTGTCCATCCATTAGCATCAGCTGAGCAAGTCCCAGACAGCAACAAGGATCACGACTCAGTTCGTTAGCAAACACTGCAGATCCTGATTGCACTGCTCCACAAGAGCAGTACGACCAGGATGTGCACTGCTTGTCCATCCATTAGCATCAGCTGACCAAGTCCCAGACAGCAACAAGGATCAAGACTCAGTTCGTTAGCAAACACTGCAGATCCTGATTGCACTGTTCCGCAAGAGCAGTGCGACCAGGATGTGCACTGCTTGTCCATCCATTAGCATCAGCTGAGCAAGTCCCAGACAGCAACAAGGATCACGACTCAGTTCGTTAGCAAACACTGCAGATCCTGATTGCACTGCTCCGCAAGAGCAGTACGACCAGGATGTGCACTGCTTGTCCATCCATTAGCATCAGCTGACCAAGTCCCAGACAGCAACAAGGATCAAGACTCAGTTCGTTAGCAAACACTGCAGATCCTGACCAGACTGCTCATCTTGGGCAGTCTAGACAGGGTCCATAGTGTTGATAAGGGATAAGCGTCTGAGTTCACAAAGGACCGCTGCATGGCGCGGTCGACGTCCGTGCATTGCAGATCCCGCCAAGACTGCTCATACTTGGTCAGTCCGAACAGTCCAAGTTATTGATTAACGAGGGTTTATAACGTACAATACAGCATCATGATACACTTGAACAACAACAACAAAAAAAAAAGCAGTAAGGCAGTCATTTTGGCGAACCCGGCAGACCCCGATTTGACCGCTCGTCATGAGCAGTCTTATCGGGATCAGTAGTATAATTTAATAACCGATTTTTTTTTTTTTATTGATTTTATTTTTTTTATTTTAGTATATATAGGAGATTTGCCGAAATAAATAACATGCTTTCGTATCATTATTTATTGATTTATTATTATTGTTATTATTATTTGGTCGCAGTATTTCGAACGTACATTTATTACTTATTTGTGTCTTTCGATACATATTGGTAATAATTCAAAGACGTCTTCAAGATATATTAACATACTGGAGAATATATACTTAATTCATATATTGGTAGGTACATGTAGCTACTTGATTTCTTTCAACAAAATGGCAATAAATGAACAGAGATTCTTTAATTGATTTGCTTGCTTTAAATTCATCAACTCATTATATTTTAGTACATTTGGGTGCTTATAATAGTATGGTTTAATATATTGTCTCCTGAGATGAAGAAAGTGCTTGCAATTCATTACATAATGGAATTCGTCTCCAATATCTTCGGAGCATAACAGACATTTTCGCTCACTAAGTGGGATACCAAGCCATCTACCTTTTTCTACAGGAAACCTATGATTTCTTGTGCGAAACGCAAGAAACTGTCTAGACATGTTTTTCGTAAGTATATTAAAATAATCGCTTTTTTTGAATTCTGTTTTAAACAAACGATAATTGTTACAGCCGGATGAAGTGTTTGTTAATGAAAGCCATTTCTGGATATACTGATCTTGCATTTTGTTTTTTAATGCTGTGGTTAGCCATTTTATGTTATTGAAATTCTGACTATCCCATACGCCAGAAAATCCCAGCGAACAAAGTTGTAACTTAACATTGCTAAGCCAATCCGATTTGACTTCATTTTTAATGTACTTGTGATACAATAGGGTATATGTAAGAGATGACAATTTTTGTTGTCCCAGATTGTCATTAAGTAAATTATCAACAAGTTTACACCAAAATGTTATAAATCGATAATTTATGTCGATCGTAATTGGTATAATGCCTAACTCTCCATAAATCATATATCCCGGGGTCGACTTCTTTAAGTTAAAAACGTATTTCAGGAATTTAAGATGGACCCGTTCTATGATGTCGCAGTTGCCGTAACCCCATACTTCTGCTCCATATAGAAGTATGGGTTTAACTAGTCTGTCAAACAGTTCTAACTGGATATCATGTGGCAAATTTAACGATCTTGCTTTCTTTAAAAGAGAAAATAAAGCTTTATTACCTTGTTCAGCGATAGACTTCTTAGCCGTAACAAATGAACCACTTTGAGCTAGATTGATACCTAAATATTTATATTCTTTTATTATTTCTATGGTGTCGTTTCCAAAGTAAAACCTACAGGATCGCCGTCTGCCAGTTGAAAATATAACAATTTTTGTTTTAGATATGTTTACTGTTAGTTTCCATGTTTCACAGTACAGTTTGAAATTATCTAAAGCGCATTGCAAGTCCGACGCTGTACTGCTGAATAAAACTGTATCGTCCGCATAGAAAAGCAACAAAATTTTGAGATACATATATATGTCGTCACTTGCTACCTCACAATCTATTCCAGTTACATTATGTGACATAAGGAAATGATTTAAGTCATTTAGATAGAGAGAGAAAAGAATCGGGGACAAATTTTCCCCCTGTCTGACTCCCGCTACACAGGGGAAAAAGGCTGAAGACTCATTATTTGTTGCGACCTTAGATTTTATATTTTCATACATATTTTTTATTAGGTTAAAACATTTTCCATTTATGTTGTATTCTTTTAATTTGCACCATAGGCCTTGCCTCCAAACGGTATCAAAGGCCTGTTTGAAATCAATAAAACAACAGAATAGTTTATTTCGACTAGATTTTGCGATATCGATTAAACTTTTTATGATGAATAAATTATCTACTGTCGAATGATTCTTCCTAAATCCGGCTTGGTTTTCCTCAATAATGTTATATTTTTCTGTGAAGAGCTTCAATCTGTTATCAATTATGAGTGTAAATAACTTCCCCAAGCAGCTTAATATAGTAATGGGTCTATAATTTTCTGGCAATTTCGGGTTCCCCTTATTTTTATAAATCGGCTTTATAACACCCAATGTCCAGCTTTCTGGTATTTTACCACTATTAAACACTAAGTTAAACAATTTTGTGTAAATAGGCAACATTATGTTAATCGTTGTCTTTATATGTTCATTTTTTATGTTGTCTATGCCCGGTGCTTTATTGTTATTCAGTTGTTTGACAGCTTTAAGTATTTCGCTTTCACTTATTACTTGATTTAGTTCTTCGTTCAGATCGGCATTGTTGTTATTATCTATATCTGTTTGTGTTTGACTGTTCGTTTGTGAGTTGACGTCTTTGAAATAATTAAATAAATCATTTAGAGATGCTTTTATATCCTTGTTTTCACTTTTAAGGTTCAAGAGTTTCCAATATTCCTTGCTGTTGGATGACTTAAGTCTTCTAAGCTTTTCAATGCGATTCTGATTGAAAATTCTAACGTGTCTTGCAATAGTTTGCTTATATTGTTTACTTATTCTTTTTAGATACATTTTGCTTTCCTGTGACTTATATCTGTTATAAAGTTTTCTAGCATAATGATATTGGTTTCTTGATTGATGGCATTCAGAATTAAACCATAGTTTCTTCTCGCGTGCTGCAGAGTTAAAATCGTGTTTTGGCACTGTAGAACCAAACGTTTTTAAAGCATTTTTCTCAAAAAGAATGCCTATTTCGGCAACAACACCATCCAATTCGTTCTGCGTTATATCTTTGTATTGCCAGAGTTCATTTAATTTCGAAAGAATTTCGGTCACAGAACTCAAATCTAGATTTTCTTCAAAGTGAATGCTATTATTATCATTCCATAATCTTGTTTTGCTATTATCAAATTGATATTCCTGACCAAAGCTGAAATTTGTATCGGTGGACTGTGATCGTATAGATAACGCAACAGGGCAGTGAACATCTGAATACAGGCTGCTAAATTCTAAAATTTCAAGCTTATTTATTTTGGGAAACAAATTCGAGGTGCTTAAAAAGTAATCTACTGTACTTTTATTTTTACATGTAAATTTTGCGCTATCTATACAATCATTTATTCTTCCATTCAATATGAATAGATCAACAGTTTTGCAAAACTCTAGCATCTGATTGCCATAGTGATTAATTTGTTTATCCATATTCGACCTCTGCAAAGCAATGTTACATTTTGAAAAGTAGTCAAAAACTTCTAAATTCTCGTCCCGTAGGGACTCTAAGCCATGCATTTCGCTAATAAACAAATCAATCTCTTGGAAGTCATTTTTCTCACCAGTGCGAGAGTTAAAGTCACCAAATAAAATAAATTCGGAATTATTACAATATCTTAGTATTTCTCGTTGCAATTCAGCATAAGGATCTTCATGGGCATATTTCGAGCCGTACGGAGGTATATACACCACACCACAGTTTATAGGGCTGCCCGTCGGTGAAATGTCTGAAGAAATTGTAAACCACTGTACGATTTTGGACTCGTTTTTCGTTTCAGTTTTTATGTACTTTCGAATTTCGCTTTTAATAAGTAACGCGATACCTCCCGATTTGGTTCTTGATAACTTTTGTCTGTTATTATATATGATATTATATCCCGAAATGTTAATATCATCACAGTCATCCGTCTTACTTTCTTGTATGCCGATAATATCATAACGATTGATCAATTCGGTGAATTCCGGAATTTGTGATTTCGATGCTAAACCACAAACATTCAGTGAAAGTATTTTTAATTCTGGTTTCCCGGCGCAGCTAGAATTAGAAATGTTTGCACTACTACAATTAAAATCACGTGAATCGTCTGGACTGCACTCACTAATATCCGTGTCTCCCACGCAATCCTATTTTTCGCCACGGCTGTCACGTGAATCACACCTGTCCTTGCTCATTGAAGAATGTGTATTGGGTGTACTACCGTTTACGTTTTGTGTGGGTCCTTTATACAGGCTATAGCTGTCTACGTATTCTGGTAGCTGAAACTCTGCAGACACATTTTGAGGAGGAGGTTTGCTGACATTTTGGCTTTCGCCTGTATGACTCGGTACTTGTTCAGTTTGCCATGTGCCGTTTGCTACGTTTGCTGATTGTACATGTTCAGCAGTATATGGTATTTGTTGTTTTTCTGTTACTGATACTGGTCTTGGTTCGGGGTTCGATTCTGTGCTCTCGTTGTTTACAACTTTTTGTTGTTCAGTACTCACTGAAGTTTCTTGCAGGGGTCTGTTGTCATTTTGTGTGGTAAGTGAGTCTATTTCTGATACTGACGGAGCAGGGGGTGATTGAACCGAGCTTGTAAGGGGTGCTGTTGGCCGCTCTTCATGGCTTAAACCCCCTGGCCCTGTTTCTGTTAGCTCTATCTCCATGCCGTCATTTCTGTCAATTTGGATACACGTTTCACTCACATTTTCCCTTTCACTTTGCTCTTTCTGTCTTTTAAAGTCTATATCTTTATCAAGTGGGGAACTAGCTTTTGTTTTTCTTGCAGAGTTAAACCTCAAAGAGCTGTCCTCATTATTCAGCTGTCTTAACGCACTGAATGAGTTTGAAACTGGTATTTCTGCTGAGTATAGGTCATAATTTTGGTTATTTCTGTAGTCATTGCTCGGTGTATATGTGTTTGAAGATACCACCGCACTGTATGAGTCTCGACTGTAGCCTCTCCCAAAGTTGTTACGCGGCATATTAAACCTGTGTTGTCCCCTATTCTGAGGAGGAAATCTAGCCCGAACATTAAACTGTCTCTCAGATGTTGACTTTTCTTGTTGCTGTGCAGACGCTTGTGGTCTGTAATTTTGAAATTGTCTTTCATTGGTTGCATATTGGTGTTGCCGTTGCTGTTGAGTGGCAGGGTGTGGCTTTCCACCCTGTCTTGGGCGTATTTGTTGTTGTTTTTGCATACCCTTGCTTCTTTCAAGACTTTCAGCAGTAACGTCTGCTCCATTTATATAGAGTTTATCCTTCACTAAACGCACGACATTATCCCGGTTTAGCTTTGCCTGTTTTGCCTCTGGATATAGCAATTTTCTTTTCTCCTCAATTTCTGGGGGGAATTGCTCTCTGACCCCAAATGGTTTACCAAATAGAGTCCTTGGTGCGGCTTGACGGACAAATTCTTTGTCGGTAAACCTTTCAAATTTGGCTATGATATGTCGTGGATACATCTGGTTTCTATCAAATTTGCCTAGTCGATGGACCCTGTCGAACACTATGTCTTTGTCTATGTTCATTTCTGTTCTTAAAAACTCCTTTAGTGTTGCTTGTACATTTTCATATTCTCCCCGCATAAGCCTAGGCTCACTTATTCCGGTGAAAATTAAATTTTCGCGCATGCTTCTCCACTGTAGGTCAATCATCCTTTCCTCGTTGTTCAGTTGTTTAGATTTAATTTCATTTTGACCTTGTTCCAGACTGCAAATTTTGTCAAAAAGGAAGTCCATTTTAGCTTCGTTTTCTTCTGTTGTCCTTATCACATTATCGTAAGTGTCGCTATAATGTTTTATGCTCGAGTCGTAGTCATTCATTTTCCCTTTCAAGTCTAAAATATCCTTGTTCGCCTTATTTACCTGACCCTGTGCTGCAGAGACATTCTGTTTTAGTTCATGTATCTGGGTAATTTGCCTTTCTATATTTTGCATTCTAATATTTTGATCACCGAGCTGATGTTCAACGCTTTGCCATCTTTTATTTTGATTCTCTAAGTGTCCTTCTATATTCAACAGTCTCTGCTCAAGCCCTTTTAACATTCCTGAGAACCACGGGGGTGCATTATTCTGATTTTGATTTTGAGCTGGTTCTGCAAAATAACGGTTGCTATTAATTTCATGTAACTGTGTCATTTGTTGTGGCTGTAGATAGGTATCTGGTTGAGAATTTGGTTGGGTCAACTTGGCACCACTGTATGGACCACTATCATTGGAAGGCCCTTGCATATTCTGCCCATATTCCGGAGGCCTTACTGCCTGTCCCTGCATATTTGGCTGCAGAGAGCCATTTATGTAACTGTCTGGGTGGACATTTGTATTCATACTGTTGTTGTTATTGAGTATTTGATGAGCTTGTCCCACTGCATTTATCATATCTTGTGTACAAGACGCGGTAACATTACTTGCCATACTTGACATGCTTCTATCTTGTTCGACTTTGCTCTTTGTCTGTTTTTGCTTATTACCCCTTTTAACCATTTAGAAACAATGCAGCATCAAGTCAGTTTTATTATCCTTTCAAAATTAATATATATTTTTTTTCTACTCGTAGTCAGTACAAATAATGACAAATATAACGGTCTATGTTCTGGTATTTATATCCCAAACAATGCAAATACCATTTCTGTTGTAAATCACTGTAAATCACGAACAGTTCCGAACAGTTCCGAATAAATCCGAAGATACGTCGCCGTTTTCCAATCTCAGTCAATACCGTTCCGTTAGTGTTCACTAGTAGTCCTGAGCAGTCAAGCGTGACGAAATTTTGGTCAGTAATCCTAGGTGGTGTATCGTTATATACTCCACCCACCCACAACTGCCCAGAACAAAGAGCCCCAGCTTCTAACGTTAATCGAAGTTTAACGAAAATGTTAGTCACACAGTCAAATCAATTAGATCACAAAACTCCATATCAAGAATTCGTCCTCTAAAACTGAAATACCAACGTTTATTGGAAACTATTTAGATCGTATTTTTTTTTACAGAGCGAAAAATTCTTAAAACACCACCATGTTGTCACGTGACATTCTCTCCTAACACGTAAAACTAAACTGGAATTCCAACAGCTAACTTTTACTCCCTTGTAATTAAGAGGTGAAAATGGCATATTATAGGTCCTGTTTTTGTATAGAAACTTTTTTATGCAAAACCTCACATTTCTGCAAAATTATGATTTTGTTATGTATAGGATGAAAATTAAGAATGAGCGATTCGAAATTCTTTTACCTCTCACCAATTTTGAGAAAATACTGGGGATGCCGTTTGCATTTGGGAGCAAACGGACTATAATAATTCTTTGAAATATGCCCTTATTAGTAGGGGTGTAACAATACATCGATATATCGATGCATCATGATAGTGCTATTGTGATAGTGTTTTCAACTATCGATAACTATCACCGATAGTGCTTTCAACTATCGATAGTTTTGATAGTTTTTGTTCATGTAGATTTTCACCTTGTGGGCTGGATTTTGACACTTGTTTTTTCCAAACAAATGTCATTTAGGAACCTGAAAGGTGTCTGCTTTGCATCAAAAAAAACTTTTGTTAAGATCATGGTAAAGCTTACACTCATAGCGGACAGCACTGGTATGTAATTTAGAGATGATGACTTACTTAAATCATCTGAATTCTTAAGAAATTGCAATATTCAGAGACAGTGATAGTATCGTGATGCATCGTGATGTAAGACCCTCGATAGTAATAGTATGGTGATAGGGGTTTCCTCGATAGTGATAGTATCATGATAGTCAAAATTTGGGACGATAGTCAGCCCTACTTATTAGGAAGAAAGTCTGATGCAAGTATTCAATGTGATTTTGAAAATGTCAAGCACACAGAGCGCTAAAAGGGTCATAGTATGGTGATAGGGGTTTCCTCGATAGTGATAGTATCATGATAGTCAAAATTTGGGACGATAGTCAGCCCTACTTATTAGGAAGAAAGTCTGATGCAAGTATTCAATGTGATTTTGAAAATGTCAAGCACACAGAGCGCTAAAAGGGTAAAATACGGTATTTTAATTTCTGGCACTCTTGTGTTAGTACACCAATAAGCATCTTGTACCATTTTTATTTTTCAAGAAACTTCACATTTCACAAAAATAAATATTTCGTGGTTATTTCGATTTACACCAAAGGGTGTCCAAAGTGTAGGTTTGAAGGAAAACTGAGTATCAAGGTTGAAAATCAAATTGCGGCCAAAGTTTCAAGGTTACTAACCAAGGTATTATATGTCCAGTTAAGGATGCTGACCAGCGACAAAGGCTAATTATATGTTGCAACCATCAGCAGTCAAGACTGCCTCTCAGTAATTATGGTCATGGTCAATGGCCACTCATTTAATGATATACTAGAGGTGAAAGTGAATTCTGATTGCATATTCTGTTGCCTTGATTAGTGATCCGTTATCTAAATGTTTTGGGGAATCCTTGCTTAAATGGGGAATTTTTCTGCACTGAAATACCAAATTTGGGCAATTCTGGGTAATTTTAGAGACAAAAAAATAAACTTTTATCTTTAAGTAGAGGGACATGAGGCCCTGGATTGCTCACCTAATGATCACAGATCAAGGCTTTTTACCATATTATATGGGCATGAAGCCATCATGGTTATATAACAGCAAGTTTCCTCTAACCTATGGAGACTCAACATGAAATTTGGTTTAATTTCAGCCCAGGGGCCGTATTCATAAAACGACTTAAGTCGTTGCTATGCTGTTGCTAAGGCTGATTTTCTATAAAGGAGATTCCCTACAACTATGAAATTTGGTCTGGAGGAACAGTCTTACAAAGACTGTTCCTCCAGACCAAATTTCATAGTTGTAGGGAATCTCCAACATAGAAATTTACCCTTAGCAACAGCATAGCAACGACTTAAGTTGCTTTATGAATATGGCCCCAGTGGCTTTGGAAGACTAGAGGAAATGTAGGTTTTTTTGGTTGTTTTTTTGTACAGATTTATGGCTCTTACAAAAATATTTCAATTAAGTGGAGGTGATGGTTAACCAAATGTGGGCAAAAACCAGAGCTTCCTGGGGAAAACCATCTGAACTTCCACAAGCAATACTTGATTTTCTCACTTGAAGGTCAACTTAGGCTAGAACCCACAGAGTCAGCTGTAAGCTGAGACCTAATGTTCAAGAGACAGCACTCTTAACTACTAGACCATGGAAGCCTGTAAATATGAGTAACCTTAAATGAAGGTCGAAGAATGGCCATGACCTCTGGTAATGGTTGACTGATGTAAATGAGTAAGGTAGTAAATAAGTAAATGAAGGTAATTAATGAGTAAGTAAATGAAGGTTGAAGAATGGCCATGACCGCTGGTACTAAACAATCTTCAAGCTGACTATGCTTTGACGCAAGCCAGCTAATATCTTGTTCTTTTCATGTTGTATTATTTTTATTTGTTGCTGCTGGTTTTTTTTTTTTTCAAATTTGGAACGGAGACAAAATCTGGTTCCAAGGAATCTGAGGAATCGGATATAAATGAACTCAAAAAGTTTGATTTTGAAATAGCAATAAAACAGAAATGTAGAAAGGGTCAAAATTATATGAGGTAAACAGGCATTTACCGATTCTGATACAGGAACTACCTTATTTGAAGTTTGTATTTGTACAATAACAAGTCAAACGTCAAAATGCAGGCTTTGTTGTTGTTGTTTTTCTCAGATTTTTTTTTTTTTTGGTTTGGTTTGGATAATTTCTGAAAATTATATTAATTTTGAAAATTTCAACTATTCATGTGAACATTAAGTCTAAAAGTTTGAGATAAATCCATAAATAAAATCATTATTAATCCTTAAGTATATCTTATCTGACTTTTAAGTCACAAACTGGCTCCCAAAATATCGATTCATTTTATATTTTCTTGAGAAAATAACATTAAGTGACCCTCATCATATTTCATTCTTTCCGCTCTGCTCCGAATAGTGTCATTAAAGTCAGGACCATCTTTAATTTCTGAAGACATTCGCCTTCTATGCTTCCTTAATCATTTTCATATGCTTGTTAATATTCATACATTTTCTCATTAAAACTCCGCGTCCATTCAGCCTTGTTTACTTTGCATTCATCACCACGTAATATGATCATGGCCTAAAATTGGTGTCCAAAATTATATGAAAAGACATATAACATTACAATGGCATGCTATTGTTATTTCACTGGACAGCCCCTTGTTGTAAGTGTGAGAATCCCTCGGAAAGGATGTATGCTCGCTGAAATGAGACTAAACATCCGTCATCATGATTACCCCGGATCACGTAAAATTGAATAACCGCCATTTTTACGGGGCTATAAAGTTAGCATGTGACTGAATTACAATTTGGTCATCGGAGGTGCAGAAAAACTTTCCCACGAGGCTTAGCTAATCATTACGGAACCAGGTGTAACTGTGAAGTTTCGCTGAAACTGCCCCTACTATTGTTAGGTTTGGTAACCCCTAATTGTTAGCCCAGCAGTGTCCCCAAGAAAAGGGATCATTTAAGGATTGCAGCACAATTATATGAGGTAGTTTATGAGATATGTCACCTTACAAGGCCAAAGTCCACCATTGGAAGGTATTTGCTATCTTATTATTGGTGAAATGATAGAAAGGTTTTGAAATTTTCCTCAACATTTACCAGAAATTTTCAAGAAATCTGTAAATAAGGAGGAAAATTTCAAACTTTTAAATTCTTGGCATATCATTTATATCGTCATGACATTTTTTTGCTTCACCATTTAAAATTCTGAAATAAGTCTGTGTCCTGTACATGTCAGGGTTAAACACATGCACTGGATTTGTAAGTCAAGCAAAACTGAATGTGAAACAGTTTTTGATAAAAATTCAAATGTGTCTGAAAGCAGTTTTATCATACCATAAACTAATGCTAATTATTAAGTTTTATATTTATAAACTAAAAATAATCTTTCTTTGTTCATTACCCACCCAGCATTTGACACCTTACCTAAGATCACTAAATATTCAGGTATTCTATATTTTGCTATTGTTTAATGTTGAAATTATTGGCAATGTTTTGAATTTAGTTTAAACATATTTTATTTCATATCATGCAAAGATACATGTTTATATATAGCAGGAAAACATTTAAAGGATCAGAATGGAAGCTACAGCTTATCAAGTTCTTATCCTGAGAAGTCCAAGCTATATTATATTAAATTCAAAGACTAGGCAGCAAACAGTGTAGATCCAGATGAGGCAGCTAATTATTAGCTGCCTCATCTGGAACTATGCTGTTTCCAAATTCAACTCAATTTTGGTGCTTTAAATTTACTTACATTCTGAGTTCTGCTGGCCATCAGGACCATATGATCTCTTCAGAAGACAAACTTTCTAAAAGCCATCAGCTTTCTACAGATCAGTCATCCTGAAAAACAAATCCTGACAATATCTGAAAAAAAGAAGCAGCTTTGTAATCCTGAAAATAACCGAAAATGAAGCAGCGTTCAGTCATCCTGATACATATACCACTAAACTAACCAAGAACTCCATACATATACCACTAAACTAACCAAGAACTCCATACATGTACCACTAAACTAACCAAGAACTCCATACATATAGCACTAAACTAACCAAGAACTCCATACATATAGCACTAAACTAACCAAGAACTCCATACATATACCACTAAACTAACCAAGAACTCCATACATATAGCACTAAACTAACCAAGAACTCCATACATGTACCACTGAACTAACCAAGAATTCCATACATATACCACTAAACTAACCAAGAACTCCATAGACATTCCACTAAACTAACCAAGAACTCCATAAATATAGCACTAAACTAACCAAGAACTCCATACATATAGCACTAAACTAACCAAGAACTCCATACATATAGAACTAAACTAACCAAGAACTACATACATATAGCACTAAACTAACCAAGAACTCCATACATATAGCACTAAACTAACCAAGAACTCCATACATGTACCACTGAGTTTGTTTCTTGCATACAAGAACCAAATAAAGGGTTTTACTGTGTACTTGCGATGTATCAAAGTGGAAGGTTATATTTAAACTACTGATATCTCAGTAAATTTTCTGGTCCCAGAGAATTTTCTGTGAGCTACAAGTAGTTTTCATCTCAAGCTACTGATATCTCAAAGTAAATATTCTGGTCCCATAAAATTTACTGTGATGTACCAGTAGTTTGAGATGACAGGCGTTGAAATGTAAATAAAAATAGGAAAAGTGTCAAAGCTATACTCTTTGATATCAGTGTGAACTGTGTTATTGTAGGCTTGAAAGAAATTTTGTGATGGCATCACAAAATTTTATCCAATCTCTCTAAAGACAATAAAATTAATTCTCTGCTTTTTTTGGCACTTTAAGAGGGAAAAAAATCCACTGCAGGATATTGCAAATTCAAACTATTTGGTTATCAAAAATGGTACCAAAGTAAGTGCAAAAACAGACTGTATTACAGACAAGCATTCATTAACATTTGCTTCGTGCAGATACTTTCTCCTTTTATGAATTTTCATTTTCAATTTAAGTGTCTGCACATCTTTTCTGCAGTTTAATGAACAAAATATATCACATCATGTTTTACTGTTTGGAAAGCTGAGAATATTGAGGCATAAAAATTTACCAGTCTAGTGAAACACCAAAATGTTCCATCAAACGATATTGGAAATATAAGCATAGAAAAAATATACTGAATGCAAAACGCTTGTCAATGGACAAACGGGCAGACAGACCTATGAAAAACTATATATATCTCACAATATTTACACTTGCCACTGACTTTCCTGAGGTAAATCTTACAGAGCAAGTAGCTTCATACACTGATGAAGGACAGTTGATCATGTGATGTTGTCGTCAAGCAGCGTCTAAGGTAAAGGAAAGTCTTGATTGGTCGACATAACAATCGACAGACGCCATGTCATGACGCTGGCAGTTTAACGTGATGGCGGAACAGATCATTACCAACTTTTCTTCGACCATGTTTTGTTTATACTACACTAAATTACCATGAAAACGGAACAGACACTGTCTAAAATAAAATGTAAATATAAAAATTAAAGTTTGAGTTTTCAGCGTCCATCGTGTGAAGAAGCCAGTGGTTGTTGCTAAAATAATATAAAAAGCCCTTCATGGAATTTTACCTCCGCCCACTGGCTTCATCACATGATGAATGCTGAAAAATCAAACATTAATTATATAATATGATGCATCACACACTTTCTATATCTATTCTTCTGCTTGCTGAATTTTTTTTCTAATAGTTACGGTGAATCAGTACACTTTCAGGGGAAGCAACTCCGCCATTTTTCATTTCTGCCTCTCTTTTAAATGTAGATCAGCTCTTATAGGAAAGAATTTGCTCCCTTAGGAGCAAATTCTTACCTTTAAGAGTAGATCCCATTTTGGAATGGCTAGATTGTAAAGGGAAGCTCGCAGGAAGTCACAATTTTTAAGTTGTTTTACTTTGCAAAAATAGTTTGCTTTTTGTTAAAGAAACAAAAAAACAGGTTTCAAATTTTAGAGTTTTTCTTATCTTTCAAATTTTCATTTTCAATTTAAGCTTTCAGCATCTCTGATATACATGTATATTCTGTACTGTCAAAGCCTTTTTTTTGTCCAATTCTCTTAACCATGTTCCCAGGAGGCTCAACAAAACAAATCCATGGCTACACGCTCTTGGCACCGAGTCTGGTTGTCCTTCCCTTCTCAAATTCAAAGAGGAGAGTTAATCGCTTGTTGTCACAGTCATCAGATATAAACAGTCTTATTGGTTATTCTGATGCAAACAGTGACCATATTACAGACAAATACTGAAAGTTCTACACTATTCGCACTTTATATTGCACATCTGCTGGCTTAACTTTATCCGATAATTAAGTGTCCTTGGGGAACTGCATGCTGCTTACAGATTACACCTTTTTCTTTTAAAAAGTGTTACCTAGATCGAATCCCTTCACAACAAGGGCATTTGGTACAACAACAAAGCTTTATAACATACAATCAACTGGCATCAAAGTACATTTTTGTCTGATCTGGGTATTCACAGACAAAAATTGGAGCTTGCCATATTTTTATTCTCATATACAGATCATGGGGATAATACCAATATGCTTACCTATCTGTTGAATGATATGGCACTGTGCAGTGTCACTGTGTGGCTGCCTACTGAGAATTCGGTCGACAGCATACAATAACAGTAAAGGATACTACACTGAAGGACTTTGAAAACGCAAAAATTGAAGTTTATAAAATAATTTAATTTATTGTTCATCATTTCAATTGAAATTATGCAAAACAAGAACATCAACATGTTAGCAAACCTTGTTCTGAACTTCATCCCAAAATATTGAATAATATAAGAGTAACAGTCTATCAAATAGCAATACCCTTAAATTCAAAAGTAGCAATTAATAGCGAGTGTAACTGCCATTTGCCGCTATGCATGCAGTACATCTCCGCCTCATCGAAAGTACAAGGTTTGCTATCACTTGCTGAGGAATGTTATTCCATTCATTGATTAAGGCGTTGGTTAGTTCATTTACGTTCCTAGGCGGCTGACGTCGAGCGCTAATGCGTCTGCCCAGCTCATCCCAGACATGCTCAATCGGAGACATGTCTGGAGACAAAGACGGCCAGTCTAGCACTGGAATCCTATTTGTTGCCAGAAAATTGACAGTGAGGCGGGCACTATGAGCTGGGGCATTGTCATGTTGGTATATAAAGTTACCTCTCCTATAATTCTGCCGTAAAAAAGGTAATGCCAAAGGACGAAGAACGTTGTCTATGTAACGCCTAGCATTTACATTTCCATTTAAGATAACAAGATCAGTTTTGTTGAATTGGGTTATACCAGCCCAGACATGAACACTGCCACCACCACCACGATTACGTTTCTGAACACATTTCTCCAAAAACCGCTGATGGCGTTCACGGTACACTCTTGTACGGCCGTCACAATTTTGCACATTAAACTTGGATTCATCAGTAAATAAAACTGATCCCCACTGCCTGCGGTTCCATCGTAAGTGAGCCCGAGCCCAGTTTAACCTCGCCGCCTTATGTCTGTCGGTCAGAATGCAACCCTTTTTAGCTCACCTGAGCACGAGGTGCTCAGGGTGAGCTTTTGGGATACCGTGATGTCCGTCGTCCGTCGTACGTCCGGACGTCCGTCCGTCAACTTTTGCTTGTGTACACTCTAGCGGGCACAGTTTTGATCCAATCTATCTGAAACTTTGTACGAATGTTGATCTCTATAAAATCTAGGCCAAGTTCGAAACTGGGTCATGTCGGGTCAAAAACTAGGTCACTAGGTCAAATTTTAGAAAAACCTTGTGTACGCTCTAGAAAGCACAGTTTTGATCCAAATGTCATGAAACTTTGTCAGAATATTTATCCTCATAATATCTAGGATAAGTTCGAAACTGCGTCACGTCAGGTCAAAAACTAGGTCACTAGGTCAAATCATAGAAAAACCTTGTGTACGCTCTGGAGGACACAGTTTTGATCCAATCTTTTTGAAACTTTGTCAGAATGTTTATCCTCACAATATCCAGGCCAAGTTTGAAACTGGGTCACGTCTGGTCAAAAACTAGGTCACTAGGTCAAATCTTAGAAAAACCTTGTGTACACTCTAGAAGGCACAGTTTTGATCCAAAGTTTATAAAACTTTTTCAGAATGTTTATCGCCATAATTTCTAGGCCAAGTTCGAAACTTGGTTATGTTGGGTCAAAAACTAGGTCACTAGGTCAAATCTTAGAAAAACCTTGTGTACACTCTAGAAGGCATAGTTTTGATCCAAAATTCAAGAAACTTTGTCAGAATGTTTATCCTCATAATATCTAGAGCAAATTTGAAACTGGGTCATGTCGGGTCAAAAACTAGGTCACTAGGTCAAATCATAGAATAACCTTGTGTACGCTCTAGAGGGCACAGTTTTGATTCAATCTTTTTTGAACTTTGTCAGAATGCTTATCTCCATAAACTCTAGGCCGAGTTTGAAACTGGGTCATGTCGGGTCAAAAACTAGGCCACTAGGTCAAATTTTAGAAAAAACCTTGTGTAAGCTCTAGAAGGCACAGTTTTGATCCAAAGTTTATGAAACTTTGTCAGAATGTTTATCCTCATAATTTCTAGAACACCTTTGAAACTGGGTCATGTCTGGTCAAAAACAAAGTCACTAGGTACAATTATAGAATAAAAGCACCGCAGGCACTGCATGATACCCCGCCACTGCTGTGCATCCTAACTTATTTTTTGAGATATATAATAGCTAAAGAGCCACAGAACTGAGATAGACAGAGATATGATGTCCTTACTGTAAATAAATATTAATATAAACCACCCAACAACGTGGAGCATTCTGACCAGTGTAGATTTAGATGAGGCTGTAAAGCATTTCTTTGAGCTGAGAGACTCTGTTTCCTATTCTATGGTGTTAAACATATCAGTGAAGTTTCATTCAGATATTCCATATAGTATAGGAACTACAAGTCAAAAAACATTTTTCAGATCTATCAAGGGGGAATACTCATTAACTGGAAAGGTAAGAGTGATGGTTCTTTGTCACAATATGTAACCTTTGATGTGAAACATACCTATGAAGTTTCGTTCAGATATTCCATATAGTAAAGGAACTACAGATAAAAAAACGTTTTTCAGATCAATCAAGGGCGGATAACTCACAAACCGGAAAGATCAGAGTGACAGCTCCTAGTCACTATATGAAGCCTTTGATGTGAAACATATCTGTGAAGTTTTATTCAGATATTCCATATAGAAAGGGAACTACAGGTCAAAAACCATTTTTCAGACCTATCAAGGGCAGATAACTCATGAACTGGAAAGGTAAGAGTGATGGTTCTTTGTCACAGTATGTAACCTTTGATGTGAAACATATCTGTAAAGTTTCATTTAAATATTCCACATAGTAAAGGAACTACGGGTAAAAAACATTTTTTAATTCAATCAAGGGCGGATAACTCACAAACGGGAAAGGTAAGAGTGACGGTTCTTAGTCACAATATGTTACCTTTGATGTGAAACATATCTGTGAAGTTATATTCAGATATTCCATATAGTAAAGGAACAATAGGTCAAAAACCTTTTTTCAGACCTATCAAGGGCGGATAACTCACAAACTGGGAAGGTCAGAGTGACGGTCCTTAGTCACAATATGTAACCTTTGATGTGCAACATATCTGTGAAGTTTCATTCAGATATCATGAACAGTAAAGGAATAACAGGCCAGAAACCATTTTTCCAATACGAAAAAGGGCAGTAACTCCGTTAAAAATGGACGGATTTTGCCCATTAACAATCCCATACCACTCATCGCCGATAACAATATGTATGCAAAATTTGAAAAAATTCCGTGAATAAATACTCAAGTTATCGATCGGAAATGGTGAGCACGGACGGACGGACGGACGGACGGACAGACACCGAAAGGTATAACATAATACCCCGCCACTAAAGTGTGGCGGGGTATAAAAACCTTGTGTATGCTCTAGAGGACACAGTTTTGATCCAATCTTTATGAAACTTTGTCAGAATGTAAATCTTCATAAACTCTAGGCTGAGTTTGAAACTGGGTCATGTCAGGTCAAAAACTAGGTCACTAGGTCAAATCTTAGAAAAACCTTGTGTATGCTCTAGAAGGCACAGTTTTGATCCAAAGTTCATTAAACTTTGTCAGAATGTTTATCCTCATAATATGTAGGACAAGTTTGAAACTGGGTCATGGCATGTCAAAAACTAGGTCACTAGGTCAGATCTTAGAAAAACCTTTTGTACACACTAGAAGGCATAGTTGTGATCCAATCTTCATGAAACTATGTCAGAATGTTTATTGTCCATATATCTTAGCCCCCTATGAAACTGAGTCACGTCGGGTCAGTAACTAGGTCACTAGGTCAAATCTTAGGAAAACTTTGTGTTCACCCTCGAGGGCACAATCCTCATGAAATTCTGTCAGAATGTTTATCTTTATAAAATCTAGGTAAAGTTTGAAACTGGGTCGTGTCGGGTCAAAAACTAGGTCACTATGTCAAATAAAAGAACAACCTTGTATACACTCCAGAGGGCACAGTTTTGATCCAATCTCAATGAAACTTTGTCAGAATGTTTATTCTTACAATATCCAGGTCAAGTTTGAAACTGGGTCATGTCGGGTCAAAAACTAGGTCAAGTATTAGGAAAACCTTGTATATGCTCTAGAGGTCACAGTTTTGATCCAAACCTAATGAAATTTTGTCAGAATGTTTATCCTCACAATATCTAGGCCAAGTTTGAAACTGGGTCATGTCGGGTCAAAAACTAGGTCAGATCTTAGAAAAACTTTGTGTACGCTCTAGAGGACACAGTTTTGATCCAATCTTTTTGAAACTTTGTCAGAATGTTTATCCTCACAATATCCAGGCCAAGTTTGAAACTGGGTCATGTCAGGTCAAAAACTAGGTCACTAGGTCAAATCTTAGAAAAACTTTGTGCCCACCCTAGAGGGCACGGTTTTGATCCAATCTTCATGAAACTTTGTCAGAATGTTTATCTCCATAAAATCTAGGTCAAGTTTGAAACTGGGTCATGTCGGGTCAAAAGCTAGGTCACTTGGTAAAATCTAAATTAAGTTATGCTGCAAGAATCAGAACTAACATTGCAATGATGTCAATCACAAACTCCTTGGAATACATTAGTTTCACCACAGTGAGATAATGATGCTACCATTCTATCATCTGTCACAGTTTGCCTAGTTCAGTCTAGTTCAAATCTATCAAAGGAACTCAACATGAACGGGAACTTTTTGGAGAAGGGACTCTGCCATTTTCAGCTCACCTGAGCCTTACAGTATTGGTGTTAGCTGCCTCATCCATAAACATTTTCAAACATCTCTGAAACCACTCGGTAGACTAAACTCAAATTTCATATGGAGCCTGCACATGGGTCAAAGGATTGAATCTTGGTCACATGACCAAGGTGGCCGCCATTCCCATGTATGGTAAAAACTCATAAATCTGCACCAGAGCCAGTGAACTGATTAATGCTCAGGTGAGCGATTCAGGGCCACCATGGCCCTCTTGTTAGGTCTGTGGCAACGGAGCCCAACTTCTCGAATTCTCCGCCGCACTGTACGAGCATGGATTGGGCGTCTGCAATGAAACAATCTAAAATTTTGTCTAGAAATTGGGCGGTGATTTATAATAATTATAATTAGATCGTTTATTACAAACATGAAACAGCTTACCCTCGGAGTCCAATTGTTCGTCTGGCACTGACAGTAGCCGGTCGGAATGGAAATCTTCGATGCAATCGACGTAAGTTGGCGTCCTGATGTCGGGTTGTTATTCTTCTCTGACCAGGCCGGCGTCGATCTCTAAGTGTCCGAGTAGCCTGATAACGATCTCCGAGGCGAAGAATAGTTGACGGATGGCAGTTATAGTGTCGCGCGACGTCAGAAACACGTACCCCGGCTTGTAGCATTCCAATTGCGCCAGATCGTTCATGTTCGGACAAACGTGGCATGATTAATAAAGTAATAGAAATAAAGCAAACTTGTTTTTTGTACATGTAAGGCTACAAGCTACTCGTGGAATGGTAAAATATTTTGCTTCATAAATTCGTGGAGGTGGCACATGCTAACCATGGTAAAACAGCGATTGCGTAGCTCGTGGTGGCCAGTGCCTAAAAACGCCGGTATTCAATGTAGATAGAAGCAGAGTGCCGTTACAAATCGATTTTACCGATTAAAGAAGACTAAAAATATTTGTCGTGCCAAAAAAATAAATTTTCATTTTTTGCGTTTTCAAAGTCCTTCAGTGTATACTACTGAGGTGGCACTGTTGTCTGAATGGTAGCTGACTGGCTCAGTCAACAGAACAGGTAGGAAAATTGGTATAATCCCTGTGGTAATATGGTCAACCTTCCCTTATCAGTCCCCTAAGCAGGGGGTGCTGGAGTGCAACTGCATCCACCTTATTGGGTAAATCATAGTCCAAAACCATATAGTTTTCAAAAAAAAAAAACTGAGTTTACACCCACAAAGGTTGGCCTATATCCAGGATTTCTTAACATATTTTGCACCCCCTTTGTAAGATAGTAAAAAGAAAGACTTCTCTCAATGAGACAGTTCTAAAAAATTTTTACGGAGAAATACAAAAGAAATATCCCTAATTATCACTTTAGCCCCTTCTAATGTGGATGACTAATGGTGATACAGGTTTCTGTGAATAGTGTATCAGGACTGTGACAGACTTCTCATCCAATCAAAATTGCAGAAATTTCTGTCGCTAAATCTAATGCTTTCATTAATGTCAATGACACATACTGCCCTGCAAAATCAGACACCTTAAAAGGATATAATAACTGTTCTAAAAATATGAATTTAGTGTCTGACAGTCTGGCAAATAGTGCAGGCCATGATCAGACTGTTCCTCAGGAACATTCTGATCTGAGTCTACAATGTTTGTGCCAGTACTTTGGTCCAATAATGCACATTGCTGATATTATGGCTTTGTAACAAACTGAGGAAATATTATCCATAAGTGTTTCAATCGGTATATTTACAGTACCATGTACTTTTAAGTCAAGCTTCTATTAGCATTAATTTTCACATACTCAGGAGTGCATTGGTCAAACTGAGAAAAACAAGGTAGCTTACTTTGAAATAAGATATATTCAGCATTCTGGACCTTTCTTTAGCATTCTGGACCTTTCCCTGTTACATACTGTATCAAAACCTTGTTGGCACACTAAATGCCCTTATCTTTTTCAAAATGGCAGCAATTAATGGGAGCAAACTTTCCTTCTAACAAGGGTTGTCAGAAGACAACAAAGCCCACCTCATGGATGCCTTATTCTCACAGTTACAAAGTTCTACAAAGTGTAAGACTGTACCATTATCCCAGGTATATGATGAATACTGACTAAAAATTGTGCTCAAAATATAAAGCCAAATCACTGAAACATGCTCTGTTTGTCAGAGTTGACCTTAAATACTAGGAGGTCCTTCATAGTGTCACACTAATCCATGTTGCCAAGTACAGCGGACCCTCTTTAGACAGCATTTGTTCCAAAAAATTTGACGTTAAACTGAATTTGCTGTTATAAAGAAAGCATATTTAAAACAATTTGGCCATGCCGTGCAAATCAAAATGACGTTATAAAGAATTTTGCTGTTGTAATGAGTGCCTTTGTAAAGAGGGTTGACTGTACAATTTTAATCTGTTAAACAATGTTTGAGATCAACAAGGCAAAATCACTGAACCATGAAATATAGGTTACAGTGACCTACAAATAGTATGAAGTCATTTGCAGAGTCAGACTGAACCATTGTCACATTAACCATTAAGTTTTCAAAACCGTTCATATAAAAAAAAGTGTCTGTTTTCTTCCATGCATATGTAATAATTCCCACATTCAAAGTGGAAAATCTCATCCAAATGTAACTTTTGGCAAATCTAACCCCTAAAGCATCCAAAAAAGCAGATAACAAAATTTTTGTCTGAAATTTCAAAAATTGTTTTGTCAAAGCTGAAACTATATACATGTATCATATAAAGAATTCAGTGACAAGATGGCAAACAGTGTAGATCCAGATGAGGCGGCTCATTATGAGCCGCCTCATCTGAATCTATGCTGTTTGCAAATGGAACTACATCTATTTTCATTTCTGGCACTTGTCAGTGTTAAAGTGTTCGATTTCTGGCACTTTTTAAGTGTTAAAGTGTTCCAATGTCTACGGTCATGGTTGTTAAATCTAATGGCTGTTCAAGGATGATTTTACATGCATGTAATATTTTCTCATTATCAATCAAGTAACACCACAAGATCTTTTTGTGTTTTGTTATTTTTCATATGCAATTTTTTTGTTGTTTGTTTGTTTTGTTATTCTGCTTACTTATGTCAGGAAAATATTTAATAAAGCTACTGTAATAATTCAATATATTGGGACAGTATATTGGGACACTTTGAATGGATTAAAGTAGAAGGGATAGAGTTTCATAGGAAGCAACAGGGCTCAGCCTAAAGGGCAATTTGGGAGAAATAGTCTCCCTAAGCTGGCTGACTTCTCCCTATTTTGAGCTGAGGGAGAAGTGAAAATGTATAGGACATATAAGGAAATCCAAAATTTGGACCAAAAGTTCTCTCTATAGTCCAGAAAATGTCGCAAAACTTCTCCCTGTCTGAAAGCTCTAGGCTGACTCCTGAAGCAAATGAGCCATTTTCAGTTTTGTCTCACTTTTTGAGGAGGGTAAACTTATTAAAGGAAAATTGCTCTCTAACACAGGGTATAATCGATTCCGCCAATTTTCGCTTCCTGCAGAGTATGTACATCATATCTGGCTTCCACCGAGATTGTACTCGAACTCTTGCTTCCTGCCGAGACTACTGTCCTTGAGAAATGGCTTCCTGTCGAGACTGTCTGCGTGACTCTGCTTCCTGCCAAGAGCCTCGGCAGGAAGCAGAATCACACGGACAGTCTCTGCAGGAAGCCATTTATCATGTACAGATGTCTCGGCAGGAAGCAAGAGTTCGAGTACAGTCTCGGCAGAAGCCAGATATGATGTACAGTCTCTGCAGGAAGCTAAAATTGGCGGAATCGATTATACCCTGTGTCTAAGAACATGACGGAAAGGTTAGCATAGGCGGCAGAAATATTACCAATCTGCAGTTTGCCGATGACATAGACGCTCTAGCTGAGGAAGAGCAGGAACTAGAAGCTCTAGTTGAAAGTCTCGACCAAACCTGCACAAGGTATAAGATGGAGATCAGTGCTGAGAAGACCAAACTGATGACAAACAGCGCAGATGGCATCCAGAGGGAGATCAAGGTAAAGGGGCAGACCCTAGGTACTGTAAGCAGCTTCAAATACCTCGGAGCAGTTGTCTCAGATGATGGCTCAAAACAGGAGGTTCTCTCAAGGATTGCACAAGCCACTTCAGCTCTTGCCAAGCTGAAACCCATTTGGAGAGATAACAACATATCTCTTGGATCAAAGGTGAAACTTATGCGCTCTCTTGTCATTTCCATATTTCTGTATGCCTGTGAATCGTGGACCTTGACAGCAGAGTTAGAGAAAAGAACGCAGGCCTTTGAGATGAGATGCTATCGAAGGTTACTGAACATTTCGTACAAGGACCATATAACCAATGAGAAGGTTCGCAGGAAGATCCAAGCAGCCATTGGAGAATATGATGAACTCCTGACGCTGGTCAAGAAACGGAAACTAAGGTGGTTTGGCCACGTTTCAAGGTCTTCTGCTTTAGCAAAGACAATTCTTCAGGGCACAGTGAAGAGGTAGACAGAAGAAGAGGTGGAAGGACAATATCAAGGAGTGGACAGGAATGGATTTTGCCAGCTCAACTAGGGCAGCTGAAGACAGGACAAGGTGGAAAGGGATTGTTTTGAAGTCATCTGTGGTGCCCAAACGACCTTGTAAGGTTATGGAATAGAATAGAATAGAATAGCTCTCTAAGAGAACTTTGGAGCAAATTCTTTCCATTTTACCCTTATATACTTAAGTATTGGGACACCTAAGGACCATTAATTTTCCTTTTGTCCCAAATGGAAAATTTATGATTTTTAGGTGTCTCAATATTTAAGCACAATCGGGTAAATAGATCCCATTTTGAAAGGGATTTGTTGTCCAAGGAAGCAAACAAGAAGTCATAAAAGTTATCTCCCTTTCAATAACTGGCAGAAAAATATGAAATGGAGAAAACTTATTTGCTTGAAAATTTTCATTTTATCACTTCATTATCAACTACACTGTATGCCCTTGCATGTATGCCCCTTGCAGAGTTGGCTGCAGCGTTGGAGAAGAGGACACAGGCCTTTGAGATGCTGCCGAGGGTTGCTGAACATCTCATATAACAAGGACTGTATCACTAATAAAGATGTTTGCAGATGGATCCAGGTGGTCATTGGAGAATGTGGTGTGCACCTATCTTGGTGAAGACATTGAAACTGAGGTGGTTTGACCACATCTCAAGGCCTTCTGGCTAGGCAGGGCCTGGGGGAGAGAGGAATCAAAGAGACAAAGAAAGAGGTGGGAAGACAATGTCAGGAAGTGGACAGGGATGGAATTTGCTAGCCCAACTGGGGCAACTGAAGACAGGAACAGGCTGAAAGGAATCCTTATAAAGTCATCACAAGCTTATGGGACGGACTAGACTAGAAGAGTGCATAAAACGGCCACAGTACTGCTAACTGTTTTGTCAAACAGAAAACTGATCAAGCTCATCTCAAACTTCATTTATATGCCATTGTCATGATCAATCATGTTATAACACAATACACAATAATTATTTTATAAAACCACATCTTTTTGCTGTTTCTGACATGTTTCACCTGTTTCGATACTTTGCATTACTATTGCATCTTGGGAGCGGAAATGAGAATATGAGAATTATTCTATAATAATTAATTACGATCTATCAAGTCCCATTCTATGTACCAGTTATGCATGTGAAAAGGTGCATTTTACCATGTGCAAACACAGAAGTCTCAAATAAGACTGCACATGCTTGCAGTCTGATCTGAGTCTAATGTATTTGCATAACAATCAACTAATCTTAGGAAATCTATAAAATAAAGTGGGAAGACTTTGATCTGACTGCACAAATGCACAGGATGGTTTGAATATTTACTTAAGGCAAATGGCACAAGGTCCCATTTCACACGTCGCTCATATCAAGTTTCTGACCACTATCAATTGTAAATGTGCCATAACTGCAAACTTAAAAATGAAAGAAATTACCATACCGACTGATTGCCGCAACATCCATAAAAAGCCCTTTTGTCCCTTTGCAAACAACTTTTACTCAGACAAAATTGCACATCCCCACAAAGCGGACAGTGAAATTACTGTCTGTACTCATAATATACATACCCATAGAATCCACAGCCAACACAAGGAGGTTCTGATCATAATATGTAAGCGCACAGGCTAGTTTGAGTGTTCCTTGATCCCATACACACTAAGGCTCTGACAGTTACTACCGGACCGTACAATACCTGTGCAAAAAATAATAGACGTCATGTTAGCCCGCTTTTGAGGTGAAGTGCATTGTCCGAGGTGTCCGTCAAATTAGCCAGTGAGACTTGAAGCGGAACGCGGCATTAACTGCACAATAGGGGTGAACCGTTCTGCAATAATATAATTATAGATTGACGGAGATACTTGAAATTTTGCACGCTAATGGAGGCTACACCTGGACATTACCTTAGATGACCTTGCATGGTTTATACGCAACATGCCGCAATCGATGACAAGCGGAAAATGGCTGACCATCACCTGCCCGTCATTACAATTTCAGTGTCGTCTGCATGATGGATGAAACAAGACAATTTGAGGTGCATCAAGCTAAAAGGCTACTTTGCCCAAAGGAAATTTGAATTTGCAAACAATGTGGAACCAGATGAGATAGCTTATAATTAGCCACCTCATCTGGGTCTGCACTTTTTGCCCCCTATTCTTTTAATACTCAATATGACAAAGCTTGGATGAAACTTTTTTTTAAGATTTGCAGACACAAATTTATTAAACATCATATCACCTGAAACCTGACATTATTATCTTTTGTCTTTAAAGGTTAAAATGAAATTGAACTGTAATAACTAGAGCAAGTGAGCAGGGGTTCATGTATACCCCAGCCAGTGCAACTGGCTCACAAAATCATAATGCTACAGTTTAACCATACTGCACTCAAAAAATTGGCCATTATGAGTGCAATAGGGTTAATAACTGACAGAAAGATGCTGTAGTAGACCTATGAAAAAGGCTTCTCTCAAAAATGAATTAACTCTTTAAGCACCAAAAAGCAGACGACAAAATTTACGTCTGCTAAAATTAAAAAAATGCCTTGTCCAAGACATTTCATATTGAGAATTCAAAGACTAGTGGGCAAATAGTGTAGATCTAGATGAGACGGCTCATTATGAGCCGCCTCATCAGGATCTACGCTGTTTGCAAATTTTGCTAATTTCGTCACTGGGGCTGAAAGAGTTAATGCACAACTTTATTGCAAATTATATGATACCACACTAAACAAATTAGTTATTATTTTATAATTTTTGTGTACCATTAAAATTCCAAGCATTAGGACAGATAGGTTGGTCAAACACATGGGCAAACAGAGCATACCCAGATCCTATAGAGCAGTCTGGTCAGGGTCTATACTATTTACCGTTCCATCTGCAACTTTTAGAGGCATCACTACAATGTAATACAAACTGTTCCGCTTTTAATGACAATTACGGAAACCTGTCCCAATTTTTAGATTTTTTATGATTTAATTATGTTGTACAGTGACAAAAACATTATCAAGGTCACATGACACTTAAAAACCATGCTGTATCATTGTCTAAGAGAGCAAATTCTTTCCTGTAAGATTGCTATCTCTAAGGGGAAGATCCCCGCCAACCAGTATAGTCCATTTGGCTCCATTCCGTTCTATGTTTCCAACTACCATATTTGATCTAATTTCCCCACATGCCTTAATAAGCGTACACTGTGGGCATTTCTGAGAGAGAGGATTGCAAATGCAGACATTTACACTGATTTATTGCTTTGTTTGCTTGTTTCAAAAGCTGAAATAACAACAGAATCTTACAAGTTTTATCATCCAAGTGTGACTGTATCTGACATTTTTTCACAATAAATTCTGCTTACTTTCTTTTATACCTAATCATTCTTTGAAATGTGCACTAATAAGGAGGATAGTTAACTTCATGTTTCTACTGCCATTTTGAAAAGTTAAGCACACGGTTCGCTAACCAGGCTGAATATTCTTCTTCATTCTACTAATCTTACAGACAAATCAAATTTCAAAGAATATTATCTTTAATGGGATAAAAAGTCAAATTCTAAATAATATCGTTTTAATGCAACTTGAGTTGTAAATCTCTCACAGAAACAAAATATACAACCTAGAAAATTCTGATCAATCAAACATTTAGGGGATAACTGTCTTGAAAATTGTCATTTGGGGAGGTAAATCATCGGTTTTATGGTCGGAAATTTCGTTTTAAGGCAACGCGTCATTTGGGGAGGTAAATCATCGATTTTATGGTTGGAAATTTCGTTTTACGGCAACACGCTAGCGGAGCCGTAAAATGCAATTTGCGACCATAAAACCGATGATTTACCTCCCCAAATGACAATTTTCAATACAATTATCCCCATTCTAATGCACTTCTCCACATTTTCACCTTTCATAATGTACTAGTTTGCACCCATTTCAAGCGCTGTCAGCAACATAAATCCAAACGCCATCCAATGAGAAGGGACATTACTTAATGATGTCGGGTTTGTGACAGTATATCGCAGAATATACTGTCGCAAATTTTTGACGTTATCCAATCAGACGTCGCGTTATATTTGTAAGTACATTAGAATATTAAATTATGTCATTTCAAGCAATAATGTATACTGACTGCAAGCATGTATGAAATTTTAGGGATGGAGTGTTGTACAAGCATATATGAAATTTTAGGGATGGAGTGTTGTACAAGCATGTATGAAATTTTAGGATGGAGTGTTGTACAAGCATGTATGAAATTTTAGGGATGGAGTGTTGTACAAGCATGTATGAAATTTTAGGGATGGAGTGTTGTACAAGCATGTATGAAATTTTAGGGATGGAGAGTTGTACAAGCACGTATGAAATTTTAGGGATGGAGTGTTGTACAAGCATGTATGAAATTTTAGGGGTGGAGTGTTGAACAAGCACGTATGAAATTTTAGGGGTGGAGTGTTGTACAAGCATGTATGAAATTTTAGGGATGGAGTGTTGTACAAGCACGTATGAAATTTCAGGGATGGTGTGTTGTACAAGCACATATGAAATTTTAGGGATGGAGTGTTGTACAAGCACGTATGAAATTTTAGGGATGGAGTGTTGTACAAGCATGTATGAAATTTTAGGGATGGAGTGTTGTACAAGCATGTATGAAATTTTAGGGGTGGAGTGTTGAACAAGCACGTATGAAATTTTAGGGGTGGAGTGTTGTACAAGCATGTATGAAATTTTAGGGATGGAGTGTTGTACATGCATGTATGAAATTTTAGGGATGGAGTGTTGTACAAGCATGTATGAAATTTTAGGGCTGGAGTATTGAACCAGCATGTATGAAATTTTAGGGATGGAGTGTTGAACAAGCATGTTTGAATTTTTTTGATGCAGTGTTATATATAGGGATGAAGTGCTGTACAAGCATGTATGAAATTCTAGGGATGGCGTGTTGTACAAGCATGTGTGACATTTTAGAGATGGGGTATTGTATAAGTATAAAATAGAATTTTAGGGATGGAGTGTTGTACACTTTAGGGATAGAGTAATTCACAAGCATGTATGAAATTTTACAGATAGAACTTGTACAAATACCTGAAAGCTTGGGGATGGACTGTTGTGGCATGTATGAAAATTAAGGGATGGCATGCTAAACAAGCATGTAGAAAATTGTAGGGACTGAGTGTTGAACAAGTATGTATGTAATTGTATGAATGGAGTGTTGGCAAGCATGCATAAAGTGTTTGTAAAAGCGTGAACAAATTTAGTGATGGAGAGTTATACAAGTACAGTCAAACCTGTCTTAAGGGGTCACTGTATTAAGGGGTCACCTGTCTTTAGCAGCCACTTTTTTGGGGTCTCCTTGACCAAAATACAGTGCAAATGAACCTGTATTAAGGGGTCACCTGTCTTAAGCAGCCAGTTTTTATGGGTCCCCTGGGGTGACCCCTTAAGACAGGTTTGACTGTATGTATGAAATTTTAAAGAATGAGTGTTGCCCAAGCATGTACGAAATTTTAAGAACTGAGTATTGTACAAGTATGTAGGAAAGTTTAGGTATGGAGTGTTATATTACAAGCATAAATGACATTTTAGGGATAGAGTGTTGACCAAGCATGTATGAATTTTAGAGATGGGGTGTTGTACAAGCATGTTTTAAATGTAAGGGGATGGAGTGTTTTCCAAGCAGGTATGAAAATTTAGGGTCAGAGTATCGTAAAAGCATGTATGAAATTTTAGAATTCGGAGTGACTGGAAAACTCCGGCTTTACCCTTGAACATTGATCCTATTCGGACATTCGTAGTGTGTGGAGCTGATAGACCCAGTGGAGCTCCTTTCTCCGACGGACGGCAGTGCTTTTTTCACTGTCAGGGTCTGATGCTAAAATTTCAACAATCTGAAATTATGCTAAAATTTCAACAATCTGAAATTTCATATGTTGTAAATGAGTGAGTGAGTGAGTGAACTCGGGTTTAACGTCCCACCAACAACGAGGTCATATGGGGACGGGACCTCGGTTTAAAGTCTCATCCGAAAGACCGGAGAAGCAGGGGATCGAACTTGCGACCCCTGGATTGGTAGTCTGGAGAGTTATCCACTACGCTACAGCCGCTCCTATATGTTGTAAATGTAGGGAGTAGTTGTTAGGTTAAAATGATTAGCGACCGGTGTGTTCCTTTATTGCGGGTGTCACGTTGGTGCTCTATCATTCTGACCTTTGTCCTTCTATTAGTTTCGCCGACTTCTTGTTGTTTGCGAAGTTTGCATATTAAATAGACAACATTTCTCGTTGTGCAGTGTCCTCTCAGAGCGAATTTATAATTGTACTATGTGCACATATTAGTGAACACTTAAGATTTGTTTCTATCATGTGCAGTATTTACAATTTATCGTAGTATGGTCAATGTACCTGTTTTCGGGGTGCTCCAGATTTCGGGGTATTCTGATAGATTATACCGCTCCTCTAGCCAGGGACCTCTAAAGATGAATAATTTTTGCAAACAGAAAGATGAATCAACACGCTTCATTGTACACTAATTGACGCGCGAGAGCACGTTAATTTTGACGTCATCCGTGACGTCGTCGTTGGTCACCGTGGAAGCGGCCATATTGGAAACACTGCAAAGTTTATGAAAAGAACCGACGGAGATGACACGGCGATTTATTCAATTATGAACTTCTTTCTGATAATTCAAAGATTGTTTTTGCAGCGTAAAGAATTGCATGTCTCACGAAGGCAGCTTTTATCATCAGGATCTGCAGCTGATGCATTTTGAAGGCGCGTTCTTGAGCGTACCCCGAAAACTGGTGCAGCTTCAGAGAGCAGATTCAGGCGTGCATCTGTTTGGATTTAAACAAATATGTAAACATGGAGACATGCGGACATGAAATGTAAGCTACAAATTACTTACAACATATTTTAATGTGCACACAGACTATCAGTTTGTGATCTTTGTTTTTCAGATAGTTGTTGTGTTGCGAGCAAATGTTAATACCCCGAAAACTGGTGCAGCCATCATACAATCTTGTACTGGGTTTTTACACGTCAGGCCTTTTTTGCCCGCGTGTTTTTGAGTGAGTTTCCTCGAAGAATCTGAGAGTGTGTCATACCAAGCTTTGGTAAAGTCGGTGTCGTCTTTGGCACAAATAGGCCGTTGATCGTAAGGTCAGATAGTGTGATGTTTCTTTCTATACATTCCCTTAGAAACTCGCTAATTGTCTTGTTCTTGTTAACTTCGACAGATATCCCCTAGTATCTATGTAGAGTAGGTGAATTTCTAGTGGATAGCTCCTAAGTTTTCCTCCTCTTTGAGGTTTCTACGTCTCTGTCGTCCCTTGTCCGCTTTATTGGGGGTTTGTTAGACGACTGTGTTCTGTGAACTGCCAGAAATTGACGTTGTTGTCAGAGTTAATCCGCTCATACTGGTGCTGACTGACATATCGCTGTTAGTCCTTGTTGGATTCTCTGATTTGGACGACTACGACGGTGGACCCAGGTCCGGGCGCTAAGTGTGGGTTATAAAACAAGAAAGTAGTGACTGGTGACTCAGGCCTGGGTCCTCGTCGCGGTGCTTATGTGCACTCATAAGGCTGTGCAACGTTTCTGACTAGTTTCGTCAGATTATTCTGACTCCTCAGAGATTTTCGTGTTTGAAATAGCCTGTTGCTGGCTTGTTTATATTGTCCCACGCACCGCTCACGTGATCCTCACCGAAAACGGCGCTCCCTGTCACGTGAGCGGCCCAGGGCCGCTCTAAACGGCTCAGAATCAGCATGTGAGTGGTGCTCACTTGGTCACGTGAACGGCCCCATTGTTGTGTGAGCGGCCATAAGCCTCCCACGTGAGCGGCGCTGGACCGACCACGTGAGAGGTACCGCCGATAACGCGAGCAGTGCCGAATTGGCACCGCCACGTGATCGACGCCATTGATCACGTGAGCGGCGCCAGACCGGCACCGCTCACGTGAGCGTGACCGCTCACACAACACGGATTTACTGTTCTGTAGACAAACTATTCTTCGTAGCAATGTCATCTTTTTTGACGTTTTTTTGCGGTTGCAACAGGAGGTAATATTACAATATTGTCTCTCCTGGTGCATATAAGCTATGAAAGTGTTTACTTATGTCTTATTATAGTATATGGCGACATCTTTTTTGATTGTTTTACGGGGAAACAATAAACTAAAGAATGTTTGGTAACAGTTTACTATTTAACATTGATGTGGCAGCTTTGTGTCTATATAGGCTTCTTCTTTGAGCGTATGTTCACTTGCATCAACCTCCCTGTGTTGTAGGTGCCATTTTCGAATGTTGCTTAGTGACGTTTAGCTATTACGTTAGAGACGTTGTGAAGCCAATAGACGTGAAGCTGTAGCCTTGTTAAGCTAGCAATTTGTCCTTATGCTCAGTGGTGAAGCAGGAGCACTCCGGCTTTACCTTTGAACATTGATCCTATTCGGACATTCGTAGTGTGTGGAGCTGATAGACCCAGTGGAGCTCCTTTCTCCGACAGACGGCAGTGCTTTTTTCACTGTCAGGGTCTGATGCTAAAATTTCAACAATCTGAAACAATCACGTTGGTGCTCTATCATTCTGACCTTTGTCTTTCTATTAGTTTCGCCGACTTCTTGTTGTTTGCGAAGTTCGCATATCATTTCTTGTTGTGCAGTGTCCTCTCAGAGCGAATATTTAATTGTACCATGTGCACGTATTAGTGAACACTTAAGATTTGTTTCTATCATGTGCAGTATTTACAATTTATCTAAGTACAATCTTGTACTGGGTTTTTACACGTCAGGCCTTTTTTGCCCGCATGTTTTTGAGTGAGTTTCCTCGAAGAATCTGAGAGTATGTCATACCAAGCTTTGGTAAAGTCGGTGTCGTCTTTGGCACGAATAGGCCGTTGATCGTAAGGTCTGATAGTGTGATGTTTCTTTCTATACATTCCCTTAGAAACTCGCTAATTGTCTTGTTCTTGTTAACTTCGACAGATATCCCCTAGTATCTATGTAGAGTAGGTGAATTTCTAGTGGATAGCTCCTAAGTTTTCCTCCTCTTTGAGGTTTCTACGTCTCTGTCGTCCCTTGTCCGCTTTTTTGGGCGTTTGTTAGACGACTGTGTTCTGTGAACTGCCAGAAATTGACGTTGTTGTCAGAGTTAGTCCGCTCATACTGGTGCTGACTGACATATCACTGTTCGTCCTTGTTGGATTCTCTGATTTGGACGACTACGACAGTGGACCCAGGTCCGGGCGCTAAGTGTGGGTTATAAAACAAGAAAGTAGTGACTGGTGACTCAGGCCTGGGTCCTCGTCGCGGTGCTTATGTGCACTCATAAGGCTGTGCAACGTTTCTGACTAGTTTCGTCAGATTTTTCTGACTCCTCAGAGATTTTCGTGTTTGAAATAGCCTGTTGCTGGCTTGTTTATATTGTCCAGCGCTCCGCTCACGTGATCCTCACCGAAAACGGCGCTCCCTGTCACATGAGCCGCACGGCCTATTCGTGCCAAAGACGACACCGACTTTACCAAAGCTTGGTATGACATACTCTCAGATTCTTCGAGGAAACTCACTCAAAAACACGCGGGCAAAAAAGGCTTGAGGTGTAAAAACCCAGTACAAGATTGTACTACGATAAATTGTAAATACTGCACATGATAGAAACAAATCTTAAGTGTTCACTAATACGTGCACATAGTACAATTATAAATTCGCTCTGAGAGGACACTGCACAACGAGAAATGTTGTCTATTTAATAATATGCGAACTTCGCAAACAACAAGAAGTCGGCGAAACTAATAGAAAAACAAAGGTCAGAATGATAGAGCACCAACGTGACACCCGCAATAAAGGAACACACCGGTCGCTAATCATTTTAACCTAACAACTACTCCCTACATTTACAACATATGAAATTTCAGATTGTTGAAATTTTAGCATCAGACCCTGACAGTGAAAAAAGCACTGCCGTCCGTCGGAGAAAGGAGCTCTACTGGGTCTATCAGCTCCACACACTACGAATGTCCGAATAGGATCAATGTTCAAGGGTAAAGCCGGAGTTTTCCAGTCACTCCGAATTCTTCTATTATACCCCAAGTGCTCCTGCTTCACCACTGAGCATAAGGACCAATTGCTAGCTTAACAAGGCTACAGCTTCACGTCTATTGGCTTCACAACGTCTCTAACGTAATAGCTAAACGTCACTAAGCAACATACGAAAATGGCACCTACAACACAGGGAGGTTGATGCAAGCGAACATACGCTCAAAGAAGAAGCCTATATAGACACAAAGCTGCCACATCAATGTTAAATAGTAAACTGTTACCAAACATTCTTTAGTTTATTGTTTCCCCATAAAACAATCAAAAAAGATGTCGCCATATACTATAATAAGACATAAGTAAACACTTTCATAGCTTATATGCACCAGGAGAGACAATATTGTAATATTACCTCCTGTTGCAACCGCAAAAAAACGTCAAAAAAGATGACATTGCTATGAAGAATAGTTTGTCTACAGAACAGTAAATCCGTGTTGTGTGAGCGGTCACGCTCACGTGAGCGGTGCCGGTCTGGCGCCGCTCAATTGATCAACGGCGTCGATCACGTGGGGGTGCCAATTCGGCACTGCTCGCGTTATCGGCGGTACCTCTCACGTGGTCGGTCCAGCGCCGCTCACGTGGGAGGCTTATGGCCGCTCACACAACAATGGGGCCGCTCACGTGACCAAGTGAGCACCACTCACGTGCTAATTTGGAGCCGTTTAGAGCGGCCCTGGGCCGCTCACGTGACAGGGAGCGCCGTTTTCGGTGAGGATCACGTGAGCGGCGCGCGGGACAATATAAACAAGCCAGCAACAGGCTATTTCAAACACGAAAATCTCTGAGGGGTCAGACTAATCTGATGAAACTAGTCAGAAACGTTGCACAGCCTTATGAGTGCACATAAGCACCGCGACGAGGACCCAGGCCTGAGTCACCAGTCACTACTTTCATGTATGAAATTTTAGAATAGAATATTTTAGAAGCATGTATGAAATTTTAGGGATACAGTATCGTACAAGGATGATCGAAAATGATGAAGTGTGTTGTACAAGCATGTATGAAATTTTTGGGAATGAGTGTTGAATATATGTTATTTCATGTACAGAATGTTGTACAAGAATGAATCTGTATAAAACCTTATACAGGGAGTTTTGAAATAAGCATGTATAGAATAAATTTTATGAATTTTAGAGATGCATTGTTGTATAAGCAAGCATGAAATTTTAGGAATGTAGTGTTTTACATCAAGCATGACTTTGTGATGGAATATCATAGATTCATGCTTGAACAACACCGTAACCCAAAAAATTTTAACAGTGAAATTATGGGAACCAGTACATTAAAACAACAGTAGCACTGAATGTTGAATTGCTTGATCATACATTTCTATAGCTTTATTTAAAATGGGCAGACTATTAATTACTATCATGCATTTTAACTATTTTGTTGACAAAAAGGGGTGTTTGAAATTGTAAAATTTGCTTTCTGTAAAACTCGCTGTTCCTGGTAAAAAAATTTAGACACATATCTTTAATATTTTTTGCAATAGTTTTCAATGTGACAAGTTTAAGAGTAGTTGAATTTTTGAGTTCTACACCATAGCCTGTGCATTTTTGTTCTCAACTCAACTCCAATAACTGGGTTTTTCTGATATTTCAAGACAACTTTATCAACCTCAAAACTCAGGTTTCTGTCATTTTGCGACAATAATTTAGTTTAAAATTGGAAGAAATGATTTAATGTTCAGACTTTTTGAAAACATAAAACATTGCTCAGACAAATTAGATATTTCACCACACTGATCCCAAATACTTGAACAGAGGGTTGAGCAAACTGTGCAGACCCTGATTAGACTGCTCCTAAAAGGAGCAGTCTGATCAGGGTCTACACTGCTTGCCATCTTGACAAAAAGACCAGGCATAAAACTGAATTAAAATCAACTTGCTCAAACAGTAGCTAAATTGGGTGTCCAAATGTTTTGGGTTATACAAGAAAAAAAGAGGGCACAATATGCACTTTCTTATGCCAGCAGCCAAAGCTTAGACCAGCCTTTGAATCCTTGCAGCCTGATCAGAGCTTTTGCTGTTAACACCTACCTTGCACAGACCTTGAGACAGCTACAGACACAAAATGGAGGCTATCGACAAACTAAGCAGATTTACACATTGGGCTGAGTCTTCACTGTCTAATACCCTGTTTAGACTTGAGTTTTAATCCAAATCGAATCCGAATTCGCTTCAAATTAACTGTTTACACTAGCATATCTAATCTGAATTAAAAACTAATTCGGAGTAAACTTATCCTACAGAGCACCTTGGATCGAATCCGAATTAACTTTTACTTCGAATTAAAAGTCGTGTCTAAACAGTAAACCGAAGCGAATCCGCATTACAATTTATTTTTGGACTGACCTCGGGCATGTTTATGTCATGTTTACATTTGAGCATGCTGCATTTACAACCTTACTGCGAAGTAACTTGCACCGAGTTGAAAACGGTATAGTCTAAATAGACAAGTGGGTTCGCTCCGGATTTCCTTATTGTGGAGCAATCTGTTCCGAATCGAAACAGGTATCGTCTAAAAAGAGAATAAGCACCCTTTCCCAAGTTGTGGTTTGCATAGTGCAGTCTCTCAGACCAATTGAAATCTTGAAAACAAACAAGTGAACTATTTTTAAGAGGAATATTGTCCTTTGCAGACACAAATGCTTTTGCTTTTAACTCTTTCACTAACAAAAAGCAGATGACAAAATTTACGTCTGCAAAAATTAAAAAAATTCGCCGCCTCATCAGGATCTACGCTGTTTGCAAATTTTGCTAATTGCGTCACTGGGGCTTAAAGAGTTAATTCAGTAATATGAGCATATTTGATACTTCATTGCCAATTTACGCATTCTTCCCTATTTGAAATTGTTTCTTTCATTTGTTCAATCCAGACACAACTAACGGTATAATATGAGCCGCCACACAAGACAACCAACAAAGTGGTTGTGCATCCTGTGCTGACTCAGATCAGCCTGGGAATCTGCGCAGTCTGATCAGACTCTTCCCTATGCGCTTAAATGGCAGCTAAGGGTCTAAGCTACCTCCATGCGGACAGCGAAGACTCTGATCAGACTGGGCGGATGCCCAGGCTGATCTGAGTCTGGGCTGGGCGCACAACCACTTTGTTGGTTTTCTCGTGTCGCAGCTCATATTCTCTGCCTAGAAACTGTCTAGGCATAACTAAACGCAGAAAAAGACGACAAAATGATCTCATTCCAGACCTAGTTTAAGCCTAGGTAACAAATGAGAAACTCTTCAGATAATAAATCTAAGCCTGAAATTCATCTAGTTTGTTTACTGAACATTCAGATTTTACGTTGGCTACAGCCAGGCAGTCTTTATTTTGTGAATGTGGAAAACACTCAACCAACATTTGTGCAAATGTTACTCACTGAACCCTCATTACAACTGCATTTGGTTCCAAACATTTTGACATCAAACTGAATTTGCTTTTACAAAGTGTCTTTTATAAACAAACACTATTTCAGACAGCTATCAGTTGGCCAGACTCTCAAATGTTGGCCTGACTCTCAAAATGACTAAGTTCAAATATGCTGCATTTTGAACAAAAATTCTTATTTTCACAAAAAAAAATGTTTATGTTTCAGGCATACCTTAAATATGATGATGTTTCAGCAGAGTCTGAGATTCATCCAGATGATTCAAAATGACTGCGTTGAAAAGGCCATAATTTTGACGAAATTTATTTTACCTCTATCAAAAAGTCACAAGGGGCCTTTGTCCATGCTGCATTCCTCTTTTCTTTTGAAACTTAACAAGTCCCTTTTTTATTAATTTATTGTTTGTTTTTTGTTGTTGTTTTTTTAATTGCTTCTGCTGTGCATTAGTATATGAGCCGCGACACAAGAAAACCAACAAAAAGGTTGTGCGCCCAGCGCACTCAGATCAGCCTGGGCATCTGCCCAGTCTGATCAGAGTCTTAGCTGTCCGCATGGAGGTAGCTTAGACTCCAAGCTACACTAAGAGTGTATAGCGAAGAGTCTGATCAGACTGGGCTGATGCCCAGGCTGATCTGAGTCTGTGCTGGATACACAACCACTTTGTTGGTTTTCTGGTGTGGCGGCTCATATATGGTATCTTTACAGGGTTGCCACTTATCCTCCACTTCAAAATTCCCTGACTTTTTCCTGTCTTTTTTTTTTGTTGTTTTTTTGTTTTTTTCTTCCCTGACATTTGCAGTTTTCCATACCTTTTTCACAGATTCTAAAGTTAATTTCATTGTGCTAATTTTATCACATAAAAATTGCAGGTTACTCTTAACTCTATTGCACTCAGAATGGCCAAAACTCTGTGGAGTTTTGGCCTAACCGTGTTGCACTCAGAATGGCCAAAAACTCTGTGGAGTTTTGGCCATTCTGAGTGCAATAGGGTTAAAGGAAAGAGTCTGCTCCCTGCAAGGAGCAATTTTTTTCCCTTTAAGAGCTGCCCACAATGAGGAGGGAGTACATCTTTTCATTTTGAACAGAGTAAGTATATTTTCTGAAAACTGCCATAGTCACTATTAATTTGCAAAAAAATTCCTGACGTTTCAAGAGCTTTCCAATGTCCCTCACTCCGACCAACCACAAAATTCCCTGACTTTTCCCTGACCTGGATAAAAGTTAATTTTCCAGACATTTTTCCCCTACTGTGGAAATCCTGCTTTATTATATTACCTGGCAGACACTGGCAATTTTCTACTCAGCAAACAAACATCTCAGGTTCCTAAAATGAAGGAAAAAATAAATGAGACAGATATTTCAAATTTGATTTATATCAGAATAATTGAATGCTACATCAAATATAATATCTGTATCAGTCTATTTTAATTTCAAAAATGGCAGAGTCACCACCATCATAAATCAAAATTTATTTTCAAAGCATGTACATTATTACTGTATCGTACATGAAAATTTCAGAGGTCTATATTAAAAAGACAGGGTATTGATAAATTTTGCTTGTTCTCCATAAGATTGTATGTCCTGCCCCCTCATTAGAACTACTGCAAAAAGGCGTCACCACAACCTACATTTTTACAGACAAATATGAAAATTTCTCTCAAAAGTACACCATTTATCTAGAGCTCTGTAATTTATATAAATTTCCTAGAAACTTACAAACCCCAGGTGATATTAAACCTAAGCACCAAAAAAGATGGTGACAAAATTTACATCTGCAAAATTAAAAAAAAAACTGTTTCATCCAGACTATATCAAATTAGGAATTCATAGAGGGCAAGCAGTGAAGATCCAGATGAGCCACCTCAACTGAATCTATGCTGTTAAACTATTTTTGTTTTTGGTGCAGATTAAAGCATTTTTGAAGTTTACAGAAAAGCAGAAAAAAAAGAAGCAAAGATTGCTGTTACATGGCTGAAAAAAAATGTAGACCCAGCTGGCAAGATTTCAATTGCACTTTTTGCAAAACATTTTTTTTTGAAAATAGCTCTATCATGCCATGAAATTTGAGAAAAAATAATCTTAATAGAAGAGGAGAAAATACACTTTTTTTTCTGCTGAAGTCCAACAGAAATCAACATATTTTTTAATGAAATGAAATCAAAGCCACATTCCTATTTTCACTGCTGTATGCCAGGTTCAAATTCTTTCCTTTCAAATCTGAAAAGAAAGTAGAGTTGCTTCCCCTGAAAGCATACCCATTCACCCTAATGCATTCAAACATAAAGATTATGGACAGATGACTTACAATTTTACATCCTTTTCAACAGTATTTGAGTCATATTAGGATGATGGGAGGATGATAATGAAAGGCTGTGTACAATGGAACCCTGTTTATGGTTGGAAAGATTTCAACCTCCAGCAGGACTCAAACCCATGACCGCTAGATCTGTGGGCCAGCGCTTAACCTACCGAGCTAACAGGACTCCTGCAATATTAAGGGTCTGTGATTGATGCAATAAAGCAGAAAAAGAGAAGTATATAAAAAAAATCTGTTTTAAAGATAATTAATATGATTAATGTAAAACTTATATTTGGCAGTTACAAAATTTTTGCGACACTGGCAGTTAAAGCAAAGAGCGCTAAAGTACGAGTCCACCAAACTTTTATTTTCAACACATTTACATATGCAAGGCATAACAGAGGTTCAGATGTAAAAGGAGTACTTGATGACTATTTGAGATATGAGCCCCAACACTAGAAAACCAACAAAGTGGTTGCACACCCAGTGCAGACTCAGATCAGCCTGGGCATCTGCCCAGTCTGATCAGGGTCTTCGCTGTCCGTGTGGAGCTAGCTTAGACCCTTAGCTACCCTTTAAGCAAAAAGCGGAGACTCTGATTAGACTGGGCTGATGACCAGGCTGATCTGAGTCTTTGCTGGGCACACAACCACTTTGTTGGTTTTCTCGTGTCGCAGCTCATATTTTCTATACCATTCAATTACACTGTACATTGAGGCATCCCATTAGAATCACCTCAAAGAGGCCATTCTAACAGATGCTTCAATATATATATTAATAGAAAAGTAAAAAAAAAAAAAATTGTTACAAATTTACACCAAATCTGTATTATCTAAAGCCATGGTATATCATGAATGCCAAAATAAATCTATGCCAATATACAATTTTCATTAAACCGCTAAATTTTGATATCGCAGACATTACGTGGTTGACAGTATTTTGAGAATAATGTTGAGTAACTGAGCCGCAACTTGACAAAACCAGCGAAGAGGCATGTGCTCTGAACACAGACTCAGATCAGCCTGGGCATCAGCCCAGTCTGATCAGTCTCCTTGGTCAGCATGGAGGTAGCTTAGACCCTTAGCTACCTTTTAAGAGCACAGCAAAGACTCTGCTCAAAAGATCATTCTGGATGGATGCCAGTCTGATCTGATAAAAATCTTAAAGAGTTCCTTTGAGAGCAGAGAACACATTCAAAAGAAGATGGGCCATACTTCGAAGTTTCAGCTATTCCAGCCTCATCAGTGACCCTGACAATATCTAGCAAAGAAAGGCAGAGAAAATCATATTGTAAGTGCTTACGGTAATTTTATAAGGCAGTCGGTTGAAAGACTGTTAGGTCAGTTGAAAGAAGTCCAACTGAATTAAGTGATGATCTAGAAAAAGTGCCTAAGTCAATCAAAAATATTTGATTTCTCAGAATATATCCTCTGATGTCAAAGGACAAAAATAAAATATAATCCGCACTATGAATGATGTACGGGGATACCTTTTACAGCCGCCACACAGCACAACACCAGCTGCAGTAAAGTCAAATAAAAATCTTAAAGAGAGTCAAATAAAAATCTTAAAGAGAGTCAAATAAAAATCTTAAAGAGGTAAAATAAAAATCTTAAAGAGAGTCAAATAAAAATCTTAGAGAGAGTCAAATAAAAATCTTAAAGAGGTCGAATAAAAATCTTAAAGAGAGTCAAATAAAAATCTTAAAGAGAGTCAAATAAAAATCTTAAAGAGAGTCAAATAAAAATCTTAAAGAGGTAAAATAAAAATCTTAAAGAGAGTCAAATAAAAATCTTAAAGAGAGTCAAATAAAAATCTTAAAGAGGTAAAATAAAAATCTTAAAGAGAGTCAAATAAAAATCTTAGAGAGAGTCAAATAAAAATCTTAAAGAGGTCGAATAAAAATCTTAAAGAGAGTCAAATAAAAATCTTAAAGAGAGTCAAATAAAAATCTTAAAGAGAGTCAAATAAAAATCTTAAAGAGGTAAAATAAAAATCTTAAAGAGAGTCAAATAAAAATCTTAAAGAGGTCAAATAAAAATCTTAAAGAGAGTCAAATAAAAATCTTAAAGAGAGTCAAATAAAAATCTTAAAGAGGTCAAATAAAAATCTTAGAGAGAGTCAAATAAAAATCTTAAAGAGAGTCAAATAAAAATCTTGAAAATCTTAAACATCCTAACTTAAGACAAGATTTTTATTTGAGAGTTTATTTAAGAGTTTTATTTGACTTTACAAAACCAACAAAGTGGCATGTGCACCACATGAGGACTCAGATTTGAAATCTGAGTCCTCACATGGCGCACATGCCACTTTGTTGGTTTTGTTGTGTCACCCTTCAATTGATTATTGAATTTTGAAAGCCTTGCATCATATACGAAGATAAGAGTGTCTAATTCAGATGGCTCTTTGAAAATTTACCATAAAGGGGCATAACTTTAATTCTAAATGATGACGGTATTAAACACTACAGGTTTTCTCATAAAAACCAAATAAAGGAAGAGAAGGGGCAGACACATAAAGGGTCATTTGAGGAGAGGCATAAAATGGACCTTAATTGAAAGCGTGAGAAAGTGTTGAGTAATGAGCAATTAAAGACATAACCTTTGACATCATATTGAATGTCCGAACAATTCACTGCCTCCGATTACAAACAAAACAGCTCCATCCTGTGTTCAATGAAACGTCTTATGTAAATTAACCGCCCTCTTTCGAGCAATTTGCCGTAATCCTTTCAAACCCGACTTCATTATTAGTGAAAATTTGACCACTGACCCCAAATGGACGCAGGAATGTAAAATTGGTGGTGTCAATTTCGGCTTGGGTGATTTGTTATTCCCCATGATGCATTGTTACCTAAACAAAGGTAATTTTTCCACCTGAGCAGTCATTTGCTATCTAAAAAGCTATTTCAAAGACTCAAAGGGGCCGGGGATACTTCAGTTACAGAGTTGTATGATATTTTTGCCTTTATCTCATGGGAAAGCTCCAAAAACATGCTTCATTATATTCAACAGGATGAAATCTGAATCAGGACATGTCAAATTCAACAATACATGTAATCAATTATTATACCTTTCCATAGGCAAAACTGGCCATCGCATTGTTGAAAATTTAATCATCTGGACATCACTGCATAGGGGCTGCATCACTTGTCAAAACTGCAATGAAAAAATAATGATAAATGAGCCGCGACACATGAAAACCAACAAAATGGCATGTGCGCCCAGCAAGACACAGATCAGCCTATGCAGTCGCCCAGTCTAATCAGAGTCTTTGCTGTCGGCATGGAGGAAGCTTAGGCCCTTAGCTATCTTTAAAGTGCACAGGGAAGACTCTGATCAGACTGGGCATATGCCCAGGCTGATCTGAGATCTTGCTGGGTGCAATGCCTCTTTGTTGGTTTTGTCGTGTTGCGGCTCATATATTTAAGATGAACAGGTAAGCTTTCAGGGGAAGCAACTCTATTATTTTCATTTTTGCCTCCCTTCTCAATGAGAATCAACTTTTAAAGAAATAAATATACTCCTCTAAGAGCAAATTTTGATTTTTAGGAGTAGACCCTGTTTGGGCTGGGTTTAAAACTGTGTCCAGGGGGCAAACTTGAAGTCTCAAAAGTTAGCAATGTGCACTGAAAAAAACCCCATAAAACCACCAATACACTTTCATATGACAGTACTTACTAAAATAACTCAGTCTACTGAAGCCTTTTTAACCCTTTGTTGGCTAGTGGACTAGTCAATCCTTATCATTTGGATGAGTTCATATCTAGTTTTAGGAGTTCCTGGTGAATGTTTTTATTTTTGTTGTATTTTGCATAGAAATTCCAGTAAGCAGACAGTGTTGACATGATCAGAAGCCGCCTTCTGCAGCATCTGAACTGGGTCTGCACTGTTTGCATACATCCCAAAAAACAAGTTTCCAATCTAGAAGGAGTAACTGATTACAACCTATCTAAAATGACCAACTTTTTGGATACTGCTATGTGAAAGAGACCAAAAAACTTTAAAAGCCTACTTCTAAATATTGGGGCAGATAGGTCTGAGCAAACAGTGAGGATCCCGATCCAACTGAACAGGGTCTATTTTTTTGCCATTGCATCTGCATCTTTTAGACACATTACTGCGTTTAAGAAAAAAAAAACTGTCAATTTTTAGGATAAGTATGGTAATCATATGTGTCCCAATTTTGAACTTGCAGACTTGAGCTGATGCTGAAATGGGCAGGGCATACAGGCAATTAGAAACTAGTGCTGCCAAAATTACACCTGTTAATATTTAATCAAATGAATAATTTTTCTAAAATGATTTAATTCAGATTCTAAAAAGCACCCAACTCCCTTCATAAAATGCAAGGCCCATCAGGTGTTTGTCCCAAATGGAAAATAAATGGTTTTAGATCTGCTTAAGTACTAGGACATCTAAAACATTAATTTTCCATTTGGGACAAATGGAAAATTAATGGTTTGGAGTCCCAATACTTAGGCACAAATATTGGGACACCTAAAAACCATAACCATAAATTTTCCATTTGGGACAAATGGAAAATTAATGGTCATAGGTGTCCCAATGCATAAGCACATTAGGGTATATGGTAGTTAATTTTCCCTCTCTCCCACTGTCAGTGTCTAATGCTACTGTAAATTCAAGTTTTCTCTCTAAATTGAATTTTAAAATTCCAGTAGTGTCAAAACTGCTTAAGATGAAGTTCCCCTGGTTTCTGAAAAAGACATCAATTACCCTAGGGGAATAATTCTGTAATGCTTTTTGGGGAAAAAATACTCTTTGTTTTAAAAGAAAATTGTCATAGATTATACCGAAATGGCTGTCAAACCTGTCTTAAGGTGTGGTTACTGTATTAAGGGGTCATCTTTCTAAGGTCCTTTGAACCAAATTGGCATCAAAATGAACTGGTATTAAGGGGACACCTGCCTTAAGCAGCCAGATTTGGGTGTCTCTTTTAGTGACCCCTTAAGACAGATTATACTATATGCAGATTTAAGCCTTACTTTGGGCCTGAAGGGCTCACAAACACTTTCCAGAGCCCTAGATAAGAGGGAGTATTTGATGATAATTAAGGATAATATTTGTTATTTCTACAACGAGACGGTTCAGATGAGGGGTCACAACATATGGTTTCAATGAGAAATAAAAAAAATTATCCCTCAATTATCATCAAATACCCCTCTTATCTAAAGCTCTGACTTTCTGCCCGTGCCATCTCCTAATATAGCAATCTCATACATTACACATTATGTATGAGAATTCTGTAGGGTCAAATAGGTAAATTTGGACAGCAGGTAATTCCGACAGTGACATTGTTTCCTTTCTATGTCAGTTGTTTGGAATCAAAACAAAATTAGCTCAGCAAACAGTGAAAATCCTCGTGAGATGGCTGTGTGCAATGGATCTTCAATAGATCTTTTTCTACCTAGTCTAATGTTTTATACTTGTGTCACAAGGGCAATACAGCAAACACATCTTCCATACCTAAAAATAGCAAAAGGAGACCATTCATTTAACTAGAGGACCAATGGTCCTGTATTGCTCACCTGAGCATTGAGGTTATGTTGAAAAAACTTTAAGTTGCCACAGCAAAAAAACCACATGTACAACAGAGCAGAAGATAATATCACAAACATTTATGCCAAAAGATTCAGCTTTATCCCCCTTTATGGCTTCTGAGAAGAAGATTTTTGTCCAAAAAAAATTAGAAAAATGGCCTTTTGGTTGGGTACCAATCAAAATCAGGATTTGGGACGATTCATATGGCTTGTACAGGATTACTCCAGGAAAATTCCACCCCCCCCCCCCCCCCTCCAGCACCTATACCTATAGATGCTATGTGTGAAATACGGGAAGAACCAGCCTCATGGCTCCCCCCCACCCCCCCCTAACCTCCCACCCACCAGCACCTACAGATGCTATGTGTGAAATACCGGAAGAACCGGCCTCATGGCTTCAGAGGAGACATCGTCTGAAAATGTTGTCAATGGATGATGTACGACACATGCTTGCCTATACCTTGAACCTCACCTATGAGCTTTCGGCTCAGGTGAGCTAAAAATGTATGTAGACCTGTAGAATTTTCCTGTTTTCTTGTTCTCTGCACATGGTCTGATGATGCATTATATGTGTACCCATTTTGTGAAAATGCATTCATAGAGCAGACACACTTTGTGATGGGCAGACGGACAGATGAATGGACAGGCAGACAATCATAGGAAAAATAACACAATCTCCTCTGCACCCCCCCCCCACACACACACACACATCACATACTCACACCGCACACATACATACTCAGAGAGAGAGGGGGGTGAGGGAGGGGGCATGAGGAGGATTTGCAAAAGGCATCGTCTGCAAAATTTGAGCCGTAGACGCTTATTAAAAAGTACTACATTGGCAATGCGTCTAGAACACCAAGATCACGAGCACCTGCTCAAGGGACATAACTACCTTCCTAATTGGCTTAATTGCTTCAATTAACAGATAAACAGCCCATTTAGGATCGTATAACTGGTCCTGATCGTGTCGAACTTCTCATTTTCTCTCCTTCCTTGCTAATGCACCAGATGTCAACAGCCTCATCAGGAATCAACACAGCAGTCGAAGGGAAGCAAGTGATGAGTGTTTTCCTCATATGTAAGGGAAAGAACTCCAATACTTGACTTGTTCACGGTATGTCGCGGCCAGTAAACCGCACGAAGTTGTTAAAAACTAAACCAGTCTAAAGATTGTTTACAAGTGTTTCCAAGCATGTCCAAAAAATTTGAAGAACCAGGACGCTGCAGTCTAAAGTCTGTGATTTTTGACATTTTAATCATTATTATATAACATTATTATGGTTGGTATTGTAATAAAGCAAATTTCGCAAAGGGAAGATTGTATTAATAACATGTCTGCAAGTGCTGCCAGCCTCTGTTAATTGTTTTACAAGTTTGGCTTTTAAAAAAGCATGAGAGGTTATTGAGGGAGTGAACTCGGGTCCCACTAAAACGCAGACCTCCAAATAGCACAGGGAGGGAAAAATCATGGCCTTTTAGACCTGGACTCGAACATGGAGCCACTCACTAATAGTGAGAAAGCTGAGTTTCTGAACCATTCAGTCGATCATTAACAGATGGAGTAAAGGTGGTTTCTTCACTATGAAATGTTTGATGGCCTTAATGTAGGTTTTTACTTTCTGTCTGATTTTCTGATGTATTATTTCAGATTGTTTTTCTGTTTGTTTTTGAAGGTATGCATCACACAGTTTCTGTGGAAGTTTTTATGAAACACGAGCTGCACACCTACCCGATTGCAAGGCCCCTGAGGCATTTAATAGGGTTTATACGGTATTCAAGAATTCATTAGCCATTTTTCTGTTGCAGATTTATCTAAATGGGCAGTTCATCCTCTGTTCCAAAGATCACAGGGTCAGAGAAAAAAATCACCAAAACTTCTAAGAAAACATTTTTGAATAATCAGAGGGATAAAGCCAATCCTCTGATCATGGAAACAAACAAAAGCAGTAATGAGCCTAAGAAGGCAGAGGCTAATCAGGATGAAGCTGTAAAGACTAAAGAATCAGAAGATGAAATTGAAGAACCTTCAGAGACAACTGATGATGCTGATGATTCAAAAGAAGCTGGTGATGAAGCTAACAAATCAAAACAACCTAAAAAGCCTCCTCCCAATAGAGAAGAAATAGACGCAATGAAAGTCGCTCTTTTAGGAAAAATTGAAAATCACATAAGCAAAATGGAAGCTGTTGAATGGCTAGATGAGAACGAGAAGTATGTAGAAGGGGCAAAAAAACTACTTCTTAGTTTTGAGCAGTCATATTTTGCTCTTAAGACAGTACCACTTGAAGACATGATAGTTATGAGAAGACAAATTGCAAATGCTGTTCTTAAAACTGACATCCTTAAGAAAATTTGTGGAGTCATAATACACATTTATCCAAAGGGTTGGGCAACTGCAGAATATAAGACAGATTTAACTGTTTTCAGTCCATTACAGAATGCTGTCTTGTTTATACAAAATTACTGTGATGCTTCACCTGAATTTGCTGAAAGAGTTGCGAACATTCCTGAATTTTTGGAAATGCTGCGTAGAATTTTGGTGGAGTCAGCAGAACCACATTTGAAACAGGAGCTAAAGGTAGGTGAGTCTGTTTATTATAAACTTAACCATATTAATCCTACCAAATACCCCTTCTCTAATCAATGCCCCCTGCCTCTCCTCTGTGAATAATGTTATAGTCCATGAATTCTTGTTTGCTTCTCTGACAATTTTAGTTCTTTTAAATGGGGTCTACTCTTAAAGAAAAGAATTTGCTTCTAGAGGAGCAAATTCTTTTCTTTAAAAGTTGACCCCTACTGAGAAGAGAGGAAAAATTTTAGAGTTGCTTCCTCTGCAAATATAACCATTCACCATAATACTGTTCAATAGAGGTTTTTGATAGTGGCCAATCTTCTCATATGGGCCTACTCTATGGGGAGCAATTACTTTACTTTCTTCCAGAGCATAGGGCACTTAATGCTTCAATACGGCGGAAATTACCGATATCGACTTACGGGTTAATCTGAGCGCTTACCTGTTCTAATAATGCCAACTTCTGTACACAATTTAAGAGGAATTTAATGTAAATGTAATATTAAATACATATTTGATATTAGACAATTTTTTATAAGTTAGGTGGCTCGATGGGGGACGCCTGCGCCCGCGGATTAATACGTAGGCGTCTCTTACCTGATGTCTGCAGCTAATGTGTCCCGCGGAATGCGACAGTAAGTGTGGCTCAGAGAGGGATGCTCGTTGCCTGCCGAGACCTGCCATCATATCTTTTCTATCAAACTTTTGGGGTTTAGCGACACTGAAGAAGTTAAATACAGAAACGCGCGTCTGTCGCACTAAATTAGGTATGAATACGTTTATATTAGAACCACTGGGCCGATATCACTGCTGGTGGACAATTTGTCCCCGAGGATATCATCAACCCAGTTAGTCAGTGTTTCAGTATTGATTCTGGTTCTCAGGCATTGGGGTCACTACTTAAATACTGATTTAAATACTTAATTCATTTTAATATATATCTGGTAAAATTTCTAAATTATTCTAAAACTAAGACTGACTTGTCATAGCGACATGAATCTTAGCGGAGTTTGGCTTCCATTCTTTTGTGTTGTTTTGGCTTTTTGCGGGTTCTTGCTGCATCGGACATCTCTTTCCTGATGCCCTTGTCTGTCGCCTTTCTCGAGACGCAAGGGTTGAGGTGGCTCGATGGGGGACGCCTGCGCCCGCGGATTAATACGTAGGCGTCTCTTACCTGATGTCTGCAGCTAATGTGTCCCGCGGAATGCGACAGTAAGTGTGGCTCGGAGAGGGATGCTCGTTGCCTGCCGAGACCTGCCATCATATCTTTTCTATCAAACTTTTGGGGTTTAGCGACACTGAAGAAGTTAAATACAGAAACGCGCGTCTGTCGCACTAAATTAGGTATGAATACGTTTATATTAGAACCACTGGGCCGATATCACTGCTGGTGGACAATTTGTCCCCGAGGATATCATCAACCCAGTTAGTCAGTGTTTCAGTATTGATTCTGGTTCTCAGGCATTGGGGTCACTACTTAAATACTGATTTAAATACTTAATTCATTTTAATATATATCTGGTAAAATTTCTAAATTATTCTAAAACTAAGACTGACTTGTCATAGGGACATGAATCTTAGCCGAGTTTGGCTTCCATTCTTTTGTGTTGTTTTGGCTTTTTGCGGGTTCTTGCTGCATCGGACATCTCTTTCCTAATGCCCTTGTCTGTCACCTTTCTCGAGACGCAAGGGTTGAGGTGGCTTGATGGGGGACGCCTGCGCCCGCGGATTAATACGTAGGCGTCTCTTACCTGATGTCTGCAGCTAATGTGTCCTGCGGAATGCGACAGTAAGTGTGGCTCGGAGAGGGATGCTCGTTGCCTGCCGAGACCTGCCATCATATCTTTTCTATCAAACTTTTGGGGTTTAGCGACACTGAAGAAGTTAAATACAGAAACGCGCGTCTGTCGCACTAAATTAGGTATGAATACGTTTATATTATATTCATAGAGTATATTCTTTCCTTATTAATATGATGCAAAAATAATTAAAATAACTTCATGTTTTGTATCTTCCATCGGCTTTTGAAATTCGAAGCTAATCGAATGGAATCATACATGTACATATTGTAGAAAATGCATGACAAGCCACATTTAGCCTTAAATTTGGAAATAATCGGATTGTCTGTAAATTTTTTATAAGTTATCATCATAGAGAGATTTGGATAAGGTTTAAATAGATGTAATTCATTAAGAAATAAGTGAAATATAAATATCTTCCATTTGTCTCCAAACATACAGAAATTCTCGTTTCGCCAAACCTCGCTCGTATAACTACGAAATAGTTTAAGTCCAAATCCGGCTATGTGGCGCAAAGGCTTACTGAACATTATTTCTTAATAGACTATAATTTTCGTGTTTTGTTTTATATATTTGAGGTATGCTTTAATAATCGGGTGAAGAATCGGGTTAAGAAAGAAAAAAGCTAGAAAGAATGAAAAGAAAGACAGAAGGAAAAGAAAGAAAGAAGGTCACATGTCTTATATATACGCGACAAACAAACATCAAAAGGCCGTTATTCGACTAATTGTAGTTCAGATCATCCCTTTATAAGCTAACCAATAAAACTTTGTGAACAAGTAAATTACATAATCTAAATTTTGATGATTATTATGCTGTAATTGCTCATGTTTGCACTTTTGATAGAATAGTGCGGCTTATTTATCAAGGAGACCGAAATACGTTTTGTTTATCCCAGGGTAGAATCTTTAGAAACTATTACATGGTATTCTTAATTAACTCGCTAATTGGCCAAACTCCTTATCCATAAAGGAGGTGACAGTTAAAGACATGTGTAATAAAATGTGGGTTGATTTGCATTAATCGAGTCATATAATTGGCAAAATCGGGATTTTTTTTAAATGATAAATGACAAATTGCTGCATTAAAAGTTTCAGTGTTTTGGTTCCCCGTTGAGAGATGCAATATAAACAAAACCAGGACAAACGTTGAAGGCTCATGACTGTACATTGTATTTTTACCATTTTACTCAGCTTTATGATATCAAACATAATAGAAGTAAAAGAGTAATAGAACATTTTAGATGCCAGTTAAAATGACAAAAATCAATTTTCAAAACCTTTTTATGAGAAACTCAAGGACATATTATTTGTGTGTAGCTGGCTCATCACGGTCATTCACAGTGAAGAAACAGTAATGAGAAGCTTACAGCGATACCCCATGATAAAATATTTCCAGAATTTACCACGATACAGCAATGAGGCATTTAAGTAAGGAAAATACGATCGAAAATACAGCATGATACTAAAGAATCATTTTTTGCCAGATTTATATTTTTCCATACTTCTCCTTGCCAAAAGTTAAGCATAATGTAAAAAGTAAAAATAACTTTATTAAAGATACTAACAATATTAGATGCTTGTATGGTAAATGTTGAAGGATAAGCTGTTAAAACATGGTCTTTTAATATCTTTTAATATCACATTATCATCTGATCTATCTACTAATATTTTTTTTTCTAAGCAAATTTTTTCCGATTTCAGATTGTTCAAATTTGACCATTTATATATCAATGATCATTGCTGTCGTTTGGTGGGCCATTAACTTAATTTGACATGTATATTATAGGTGCAGCACCGGGAAATATACACAGATGTCAAAGGTTGTTAAAGCCGAAACATAATCCGTGTGTTTATCCATACATGTAAATCCTGTCACCACATTGTTACAGAAACTGTTGGCGCTTAATTAAGCTTTTATTAGTAGTGAAGACTCTGATAAGACTACAGCGCTTACATACACATGGTTGCGTAGACTGATCAGAGTTTTTGCTATTTATACATGTTTTGATGCAGTAGCTTATGTAAGTAGTGAAGACTCTGATCAGACTACAGCACTTATATACACATGGTTGCGTAGACTGATCATAGTTTTTGCTATTTATACCTGTTTTGTTGCGCTAGCTTAGTTAGTAGTAAAGACTCTGATCAGACTACAGCACTAACATACATATGGTTGCGTAGGCTGACCAGAGTTTTTTTTGTTTGTAGATGTTTTCTGGCGCTTGCGCTTGCTTTTGTTAGTAGTGAAGATTCTGATCAAACTACAACACTACATACACATTGTTGCGCAGACTGATCAGAGTTTTAGCTATAATACACGATTTGTTGTGCTCGCTTGTATAAGTTGTGAAGACTCTGATCACACTATAGCACTTATATAGACATGGCGGCGTACAGTGGGCTGATCAGAATCTGATTAAAAATCTTTTATCAATTACATGTATTTAAGCTCATTTCTGATGTTAAATTACTGAATTTTCAACCAGCCAAGCAAGAGCACACGCCGCCTGTCGAAAGGTGTGAAAAACAAATTTGGTCTCATGTCTTGTCAAAACATTGCAATTTCAAAACACCTGCTAACGACAATGAGCAGAAATCGATATTTAAATAGGTATGAATTAAAAAACGTCTTCTGGTGATCAATAATTTATTATTTTATTTCTTTTCGCAAAAAAAAAAAAAATGTATAAATTCAGCCCGGATCCAGGGGGTAGGTTTTGGGGCTTCAGCCAGGGCTGCTTATATTAAAATATATGTTGTGACATCTCATTAGAATTGCCCACGCGAGGCGATTCTAATGTGTTTCGCCGAGGCGATTCTAATGAGACACCACAGCGTATATTTCAAGGGGAAAAAAAAAAAAAAAAAAAAAACAATATCAAAAGTTTTCACAAAATTTATCCCTAATTATGTCACATACTTTCAAGCCCCCCTCCCCCGCGCCTCCTCCCCACTTCCCAGCTTATTCATACTAGTATTAAATGATTTAAATCAAACAGCTAAGCAACATGCCGAACGATCGCATTTGCATAATTTCAGTTCAGTTCAGTTCAATTCTCTTATCGACGTTACCCAAGTGGCTCAACGGTACGTAACCATAGTTGCACACACTTGGCGCCGCATTTGCATAAAACTTTTGAAAACTGTTTTGACAAAACAGAAAATCTAAAGAAAAAGGTCTTCGTTGCTGTTGAGATATGGGTTAACGTCCCAGTAAACAATATTTCAGTCATGTCGAGAGGTTTCCCCTGAATTTATAGGACCTGAGATAAATGACACTCAGGTTTAACAGCTCTGCTGCAGAAGCACCAGCCGACAACCAATCTATTTCGCGGGTCGCGATAGGCGGGGTCAAAGAAGAAAATAATTATAACTATGGGTGAGTGAGTGAACTCGGGTTTAACGTCCCACCAACAACGAGGTCATATGGAGACGGGACCTCGGTTTCAAGTCTCATCCGAAATACCCGAGAAGCGGGGGATCGATCTTGCGACCCCTGGATTAATAGTCCGGATGAGACCCTCAAAGAGATCGAAATTTATTATTATTATTATTTCATTATTAAAAATATTATTGTTTTATGTTTTTTGATGTCAGAAACTAAAACAATCCGATGAAACTCACTCAAAGACTTATTACACCGAAAATCAGCAATCGGGAAAAAATTGTTTTTATCTGAGAAAACCATAAAATTTAACATGTCTCCATCCCGCTCCTTCGTATTGTTATTATGCTGATAAACCTGTACAACACCTGAGATATAGAATCGATATTACCTTTCTAATATTGATTAATGCCTAACGCTCCGTGGGTCTAAGGGAAATAACTGCATTCGCATTAATCCTCGCTCCAGGTAACAGGTAACCGAGTATCCTACTTGGTGCGCCTTGAAGGCTTAAGCTCCAGATGAGAGGGGAGCAAATGCTTTTCATTAAGAGTAGCCCCCTGTTATTATTGAGGACTACTGTTACTTGATCAATAATGTCCTTTTCAAAGTATCTCCCCTATCCCTTATGAGAAGGGAGGTAAACACCAATATAGCAAATTGCCCAAATGTGCTTAAATATTGGGACACCTAAAACATTAATTTTCCATTTGGGGCAAATGGAAAATTAATGGTTTTAGGTATCCCAACACTTAAACTCTTTAGGGCATTTTCTGTTGACCCTGCTTTCAAAAGGAAAGACAGAACCTGTTAATTGTGAGTGACACCTTTTTAGCTCATCTGAGCCTTAAGTCGTATAGGTGAACTCAGGCATCCGTTGTCTGTCTGTCCATCCTCCATTGTCCATATTTTCAAACATCTTCTCTGAAACCACTAGGCCAATTGAAGTGAAATTTCATATTGAGTCTCCATGGGATGGGGAAGTGGAAGTTTGTTGCAGGGTCTGGTTCACATGCCCATATATGGTAAAAACCCTTCAAAAATACTCTTATCCCGAGCCAAAGGCCCAATGACCTTGTGGCTTGGTATGTAGCATTGGGGACTCAGGCCCATCATAGTTTGTACAAATCATTAATGGCAAGGTCAGCTTTGGTATGTGGTGCTTTTATATGGGAAAATGTTTAAACAGTGGATTTCTTAGAAACTAATTAAGACTAAAGTATAATAATTAGTACATACGATAAACTAAATGGGCAGATGAAAACATTATGTTGGTAAAGGTCAAGGTCATTCTTTGAGGTCACTAGATTCTGTAGCCCGTACACGAGACAGATTTACATAGTTGTGGTACTTTTGGTGAGAAATCCCAGCCTTATAGCAGAATAAATACAGTATGATATGGCTTAGACAAGACATTTTAAAAATTTGTCTTTAATGGTGCTTTTAGTGTTAGAAATTAGCTTTTTTTGCAGGTAGCAAGAACATTTACATGCTAGTAGCAAAACTCACATACCTGGTAAAATACTGAAGGCAAAAAAAAAAAAAGTACATCCTCATATCACACAACAGTTGTCAGATTTATGACCAGACAAAATTCCATAAGGTCAAAGGCATTGATAATGCCTTTGACCTTATGTAATTGTGTTAAGTCTAAAGTTCAATGAAAATTGCCTAGTATTTCCAAGAAATGAACTTATACTAATGACTTCCTAAGCAGCAACTTTTTGCTACCCACTTTTTTTTGTCATGTGGCAAATGAGATTTTTAGGTGGCAAATTTGCTACTTGGTACTATAATTTCAAACCTTGGCTCTTATGGTTAATATGTATAAGTATTTTCAATAAATCTTTTTATAGGTGAACAGAACCAAAATAATGAAATGGTCTTTGAGCATAGTACATAATACATCAATGGTTGAGTCTAATGTGTCCCGTCTCCGCAGTTTAAATTTCACCCAAGTTCTGGAGCCATACTTGAAGTCACCTGAGAAACTAGTTCAGCTGAATGCATTGGCAAGTTTGGCTGGTATTATTGATGAAAAGGAAAGCGAAATGCTGAATTCTAATAATGACAGTGTGAAGTTCCTAATGAAGGTTCTCAAGAAGAGCTTGGGCAGTTCCACTAGACGTTACCAAGGCTGGTCATCTAAAGAATCTGCCTCAGGTGAGTTCTGCATACCATATTTATTTGGGGGTTAAATTTTGGGGATAACTATTCAGAATTTTCAGTTTGGGGAGGTAAATCATGGGTTTTATGGTTGGAAATTTTGTTTTACAGCAACTCATTCGATTGATGCCAGGTTATGGCGATGGCTGTTTAACATAATGGCCGAACACATAGTCACTATCTTTTCTTTGATGCATATTTTGTAAATTTTACATTAAATGACTATGTAAACAGAAAAATAAAGTGAAATATAAGAATAAAAATTTGCTTTTTCAGCGTTTATAGTGTGAAGAAGCCAGTGGTTGTCACTAAAATTCTACAAGAAGTGCTTCGGCTTCATGGATCCGAATTTTAGCTCCGCCCACTTGCTTCATCACATGATGAACGCTAAAAAAAACCCAAATTTTAATTCTTAAATGACGTTGGATTTCCAACAGTATATTGCAGGGTATAGTGTTGCTAGTGTTTGAAATTCACCAATCAGGCGTTGGGTCACATTCATAAGTGCATAAGAATGTTTTTCCATCTTGAGAAATATCCGAAATACACCATGTTAATACCAAGAGGAGCAAATTCTTTCCATTAAGAGTTGACACCCATTAGCAAGGGAAGCAAAAATGAAAAATGCAAAGTTGCTTTCCTTTCCTTGAAAATGTATTTATTCACTAGAAAATGATTGCTTAAGGTTTTTCTATGCTGCCATATTGTAACTGACAAACGTTTTGCTGATTTATTTCAGCAATAAGACTATTGGCTCGGAATGACACAAACAAAAAGTTGTTGGTGGAACTTGGTGCTCTAGTATTACTGGTGGAGTTGGCGAAAGGAAGCATAGAAGAACAAATAGGTATGTCTTGTGAACCATGAATGAGCCGCGACACTACAAAACCAACAAAGTGGCATGTGCGCCCAGCGAAGTCTCAAATCAGCCTGGGAATCCGCCCAGTCTGATCAGAGTCTTCACTGTCCGCATGGAGCTACCTAAGACCCATAGCTACCCTTTAAGCCCACAGCAAAGACTCTGATCAGACTGGGCGGATGCCCAGGCTGATCTGAGTCTTTGCTAGGCGCACATGCCACTTTGTTGGTTTTGTCATGTCGCAGCTTAAATGAAACTCAAAAACACTCTTCTTTACACTGTCGTTGTTCCAATTCTTGTGATGATAGACTGCAAGAGGCTCAGTGGAATGAATCCATGGCTACACCTCCTGCCACCGAGTACTTCTTCTATTAGAAAGGTTACAAACACAGCTATACACTGACCTACCACATCCCTTATCCCGCCCCAAATTACATAAGATGTATGGTTAAGCCATGTTTTTATGCCATTTTTAGACTTTTTGGCTGGGCCGCATAGCACAGTCGGTAGGGCGTCTGACTTATAACTTATAAGTTTATATGGCAGAGGTCCCAGGTTTGATACCAGGTCCGGCCACTTACTTTCATTTCCCTTCCACTGATTCAAGAAGGGCAGTTGTCAGTTACTGGTGAAAGTAAGTGCACTTAATACTGGTTAACTGCTAAGGAGGTCTAAGCCTGCCCAGGAAGATTAGGTTAACTGACCGTCCCGACATTACCATAGCCATGGACGTTAAACAATAACACAGCAACAACAACACCACAACAAGTTTTTTTGGATTGGTTTGGAAAAGAAAATCCCATGTTATAGTTGACTCACACAAGTCTGGTTTACATCTTTGCGGTAATTTTCATATGATAATTCTTGTCTTATAACTGAATATATATGATGGTCTTTATGGTTGATGTTGATGAAACTACCTGCCAAGGCTAGACTACTGCTCTTACCTCAAACTGATTCAGAGCTCCTGGTAAGGTGGGGTTTTGAGGATAATTCTGGGACTATTTTTTCTTATTTCTCATTGAATACATGCATTGTGACCCCTCATCAGAACCGTCTTGTCAAGACGGTTCTTATGAGGGGTCACAATGCATATTTTTTCTGTTGCATTATGGAAAATTATCCCTAAATTATCCCTGTTTGCCCCTCTTGCCTGAAGCACTGTTATTTGTATTCATTTCTAGAGGCTGTGGGTGCAATATGGGCATTATCATTTGACAAAGACAATCGTAAAGTCATGGTGGAGAATGAAGAGATGGAAGTTATAACAACCCTCCTTAATCTGAAGACTGTGAACCATGACAAAATCAAGTTTTCTGCTAATGGTGCTTTATGGAATCTTCGTGAAGATTTGGAGAAAACAGAAAAGTTCCATGAAATTGGTATGTTATTTCAGTTTGATTCAAAGTTTATATACCCTATTGTGCTTAAGTTTTGGGACACCTAAACACTTTTAATTTTCCATTTGTCCCAAATGGAAAACTAATGATTTTAGGTGTCCCAATATTTAAGCACAATAAGGTATTGTTAACTCTTTTCAGACTGGAAACCGCTTTTGGGGACATATGCAAGTGCAGACTTTGTTCAGATGTGGCAGAGTACTTCATCTGATCAAGGTCAACACTATTTGTAGAATACTATAAAAGTGGAAACATTAACCAGAAACCCCTAAACCTAAAAATGGGCTCATCGAATTAATAAGGATGGACAAGCCCGCTGATCAAAAAAGGATTAATTGGTTTTTCATTAGTTTCCTTACATGTACAGAAAAAGATTTAGTGACATTATAATGTTCTTTCCTCAGCATGCTTTAGGGTCAAACTTTTGTAAAACTAACCATTGGCATTGAGCTCCAGCATCACTGTATATTTGTATAGCAATTTTTGCGTGTGGTCATCACATCAAACGTGAACCAAATGTAAATTATGTGATACAAGTAAAAAATCAAACAATTTCTTTTTTGCCTGCAAATTAGGATGCCAGGGCCTTGTTGTTCAGATCTAATGATGTTGTGACTGGACTGCATGGAGGGTTTACACAGCCTTTTTACTTGTTATTGTTGAATTATTTTGGGCTTATAGGGTTAGTGTTGAGTTGCTAAGATCTTTTTAACTGGCAATTTGCATATTTTCATGAAATTTAAACAGGAAAGCAGTTGTCAAGTTCCAGGCACAAACAGAGGGAAAAGTCCGCTATACAAAGAGGCTTAACATCAAAAGAGGCAGAGCCAGATCAGGAGGAGGAGGGGCATATCATGATCAGCTACCAATGGGGTAATCAGAAAACACTGATTGATGTGAGAGATGCCCTCATAGCCAATGGGCTTAAGGTGAGTTAGATTTGGGGTGGGACCAGATCAGAAAGAGGGCTTAAAGTGGCAATGAACTGTTAAACCTTAAGGCAAGTTTCATAATTATGTGTCAGTCAGAATCAGGGCTACAGAAATCCGAATATTTGTTGGTTCAGACCGAATTTGAGTTCGAAAAACCGATTTAGTTGGCATAAGGCACATTTTCATCGGTCCGAAAATAAGAATTTATGGATGCATTATGACACGATTACCTGGATTTCAAGCCAAGTCAAGTGTCATATAATCTATTGTCCATAATTATCCAATATTCATGCACTGCTGTCAAAAGTTATCAAACAAAGTGTCGATTGTCTTGGCAAGGTGTGAACACTGATCACGTTTTTACAAATCTTCGATAATTAGCACGTGTCCAAATTTGGCCAGCGGGGACCTCGTATATACACATACATATGCCAACACACGGAAGAAAGCTTTGCAAAGTAAAGTCACTGTTTACTTTCAAAGAAAGCATCAAGAAAGAATTTAACTAGCAAAAAGATAATAATAATTAAACCTGACTTGATTATGCGCAGGCTGGTTAGGTTTTTTTAGCTCACCAGAGCCGAAGGCTCCAGGGGAGCTTATAGGATAGGCAGTTGTCCGTCTTCGTCTGTCGTATGTCGTCGTCCGTCAACACTTTTAAACAACATCTCCTCTGAAACCACTGAGCCGATTGGGCCCAAATTTCATCATGTAGCATCCTTGGGCTGGGGGATTGAAAGTTTGTGTTTTTTATGAAAATCTGCCCATTAGTTTGGTTGCTATGGCAACTTAGAGTTCCCATAGACTTACAATGGGGAAAATTGAAAAATGGCATTTTCTTCCAAGCCATTGCAGATATGTTGACAAAACTTTTATAGAAATGTTCCTTGAGAAGTCTTCTATCAGTTATATGTTTTTTGGCCCACTGCCCCTTTTATTGGTTGCCATGGAAACCAAAATGCAATCAAAAAGGAAAAAAATTCTAAAAAATTATCTCCTCTGAAACCACTTGGCCGATAAGGCCCAAATTTCGTCTGTAGTATCCTTAGGCTGGGGGATTGAAAGTTTGTGTTTTTTATGAAAATCTGCTCTTTAGTTTGGTTGCTATGGCAACGTAGAGTTCCCATAGACTTATAATGGGGAAAATTGAAAACTGGCATTTACTGCTAAGCCATTGCAGATATGTTGACAAAACTTTTATACAAATGTTTCTTGAGAAGTCTTCTATCAGGCTCAGCTATATGTTTTCGGTCCACTTCACTTTGTATTATTGGTTGTCATGGAAGCCATAAAGCAAAAGAAGGGAAAAAATGCCTTAAAAAATGATCTCTTCTGAAGCCTCTGGGCCAATTGGGCTCAGATTTTATCTTTAGTATCCTTGGGCTGGGGAAGTGAAAATTTTTGTTTTTCTTTTATGAAAATCAGCTCTTTCATTCGGTTGCTATGGCAAATTAGAGTTGCATTGATTTACAATGGGGAAAATTAAAAAAATGGCATTTACTGCAATCAAAATATGGAAAATAGTTATATATTTTGTTATCAACTCAACAGACTGTCAGACTGAGACTTTGTAGTAGTGTATTTTGTATTAGCCTGTATAAATGTGACAGCAGTTTTGAAAGCAGTCTTTAGGTAGAGATCTGGTGAGCTTTGTGGCCTGTGGGCCTCTTGTTTATTTTAGTCGACGCCATCGCTAGCGCAAAAATGTATTTTTTTTATTTGTCGCAGGTACTTTCTTGCAAGTATATACAAATTTCAAGGGAATTAACTTGAATAGAAAAAGCCTGGTTACCGGCTCAATAATATTTGCCCAATTGTATTTTCACTTTTGTCTCTGCGCTTTCAGCACATTTTTCACAATAGGTAAGAATATGGGGACTAAATGGCTACTTCAGCGATGATTTTCTTTGTTTCAGGCAAGCAGTATATATGTTTATCTACCTAGTTTTTGCTTAGTAAGCGCTACGGACATGTAAACATGTGTTTTTATCATTGATCGTTTTCGTTGATTGTGGAACACGTTCGTATGACGTCATCGCCGTTCGGACCGATTTGGATTTCAAAATTTCTGTAGCCCTGGTCAGAATAATGCCCCTTTCAAGTATAATTAAGTTAGGAATTTGAACTTGATTGTACGCCATTTCCTTTTGCTGAAATAGGGTACCACTATTTCCCGGTACTTCTACATTTGGCGCACCCTACTGCAAGATTCTCGCTAGCATTGCAAATGCATGATCTTTATAGCTTATCTTGAACACGTTATCTTGCCATATACAAGCAATTACCTGAGCGTTCAGTACAGCTTCCAAGAGTTGTCACTTAAGGGTACAGATCAATAACAAGTTGTACTCAGTTATGCACCATTTCGTTTCGCTAAATGCGGGTCCCACTATTTCCCGGCATTTGTTCCCATATTTTTGCGCACCCAGCTGCAGGGTCCCTCTCAGCATCGCTGATGCATGAGCTGTAAAACTTGTCCTGACACTTTGTCTCACATAATACAAGCATCTCACCTAATACAAGCAATTACCAGAGAGTCACAGTCCACTTAGGTAGAGCTGTCACTAAACAGTACAGGTCACCTACATGTAACAAAAGTTAATAGCACTGAAGCTCACCTATTACAAGCAATCACTAGACATAAGGAAAAAGCTTTCAAACTCGCCATTTACCTACAGCTTCAACAAAGTCCAAGAATACAATAAAATTAACCTGTATTGCTGCCAATATTCTACTGTACCACTTGCATCCTATAGATTCATTGCTAAGGGATAACCTCTCAAGCTTTTTCAAAAGCTAAACTTGTGTGTTTTACAGTGTCATAGGGAGCCAATTATTAGTATGTGTATTCTGTTTCTCTCTTACCATACTGATATTTACTAATTTTGCCATACAAATAAATCATTTGCATCAGTTGAAACTGAATTCACAGGCGCTTGAAGTTCTATGCTATGAAACATATTTCAATGCCGCTAAACATCTAGGCTATGAGCCATTTTGAAGAAATGGCCAGGTGTGCAAGCTTGTGTTTGACTCCATTACGGTCTCCAATTTCCGGTGTATCAACGTCGCATAGCAACATCTACAGGTTCTATTACGGGAAAAATGAAGTGATTCTGCGGATAACGATCCTCTTAAATGTACAGCTTCCTACTCTGTCCTATCATCAAACAACAAAATCGCCGATCAGACTGTACCGATGTGCAAGCTAATCTGCATCTTTGTTGTTCGGAAAGTCAGTACATGTAGGCCTCAGTCAACATATGAAAATTTTATGCCAACGTTACTGCGTAGTTTTGATGTTGTTGGCACGAACGTCATGACGTCATTTTCATCTTGTTTGTTTCAAGTTTCCACTCGTTAGAAACGTTTTCAAACCTAATATTGTTAATACATGGAAACAGTGTTATACAACGATATTGGTCATATCTAAAAGAGTAATTGAATGATTTCGCTGATTTGTGAATTTCAAAGCGGACAAGCACATGTTCAGCTTTGGTGCAGCACAGTAAACCGGAAACTGGACACCGTAATGGCGACGAGATTTTCTGGCAAATTTTGAACCCAGGATTACAGCACCGCATTAACCATAACTGAACAAATTTATCATATGTATAGATACATTTTGAAATGATGTTTACAGGTAAGAAGTTTGCTTTTGTTTGGGTCTTTCTGTTTGGCAGTTTTAGCAGTAAAAAAAAATCAAGGCATTTTTGCTTGCATACCTGGCCATTTCTTACGAAATGGCTATAGACTGCATCAAGTATAAAGGGTTTAGAGGGTTTTTTTGAGCATAGAACTTCAAGCGCCTGTGCTGAATTAAAGCCTGCAGTTTGTGTCATATTTCAGACGTAGATAGAGCATATGGTCTGTCGTGTTTTATTCTTAAAATGATTTGAGCACAGGGAAAATGCACATTAGTCCATGGAATATTGGTGTTGTATAAATTCCATATGGTTTTGCATATGAAGTTTATATTTTCATGGACCAGTATACAACACAGATATATTCCATGGACCATATTTTATAGTACATATATAATTTCATATACAGCAGATATTCCATGGACCTTATTCTATATTTCTATACAACACAGAAATTCTGTGGATCATATTCTATATTATTATTTTAAATACAACATAGATATTCTATGAACCATATTCTAAAGTACAATGTACATGTATAAGTTTATATACAACACAGTTATTCCATGGACCAAATTCTGTAAGTAGTAATTGTGTATAAGTCACAGATATTCTATTATTTTATCATTTATATACAGCGCAGAATATTCCATGAACCATATTGTATTTTATTTAATACAACCATGAGCTGCCTCATCTAGAACTACACTGTTTGCCCACTTGTCTTTGAATTCTCAATGGACAAAGATCTTTTGAAATAGCATAGGGTTTTTCCTCGTTCATTTGTCTTTCAAAAATAAGTATTGTTTTTCTATACTTGAACCACAGTGTAAAATGTGATAAACCACAAGTTCTGAAGTCCAGTTTTAATTTTCTTCGTTTATTTGTTATTTTCTTCTTTCATAGTTATATACATAGAGGGAAAATTGTAGCATTGACTTCTTTTCTTCACCTTTATAAATAGGTTTACATATCTCATTCCATCATGTTTTAACTGTCTGAAGCACCCAACCTGGGTCCGAGGTTATAAAACTTGAGTATAATCTCAAACTCAAAATAAAGCGCACTGATTGGCTGCTTCCGAGCATCTGCTCGGAAGCAGCCAATTAGTGTGCTTTATTTTGAGTTTGAGAATGTACTCAAGTTGTATAACCTCTGGGCCTGGGCACCCAGCCAACAGGCAGATGCCTGTATCAACTGTTATGCCTATCACATGTTTATGTCATATCCACACAAAGTTTATTTCTTAAGTTCTAAAAATCTAGACTTCTCTCTTCTAGTGCAAAAGCTCAACTGACTTGAAAAATGGGAATTTTGGAATAATGAAACTAATTTTCTTTGTCTACCCAACTCCTTGCTCAAGATTACATGATACTTAATTGCCTAAATTAAATACATGTACTGGTAAACCTGCCACAAATAAACTAATTTCACATGTTGATGTTGTTACCTTAGTTTCTGTATTCTTGTTAAATGGATTTCATATTGGGTTTAACACCTCTCTAAGATTGTTTTGGTCAATGTTACATAGCTTAATTTATGTGTCCACCAGTTTGAGAATTTACCATTTATTCAGATCTTCAAGCTCATTGCAAATTCTGTTTCTGTATTGATGAATCCTCTTTAACCCTTAATGCGCCAAAAAGCAGACGACGAAATTTACGTCTGCAGAATTTCAAAAAATGTTTCATCCAAGCGATATCATATTGAGACTTTGAACACTAGAGGGTAAACAGTTTAGATTCAGATGAGGTGGCTCATTATGAGCCACCTCATCTGGATCTACACTGTTTGCCAATTCAACAATTTTAATTTTTGGCGCTTTAAGGATTAAGCTTTACAAGAATTAACATGAATGAATTGCCGATTTTTCCTAAAATGACTTGTAAATATCAAGTAAAATTAAATTCAAAACTCCACTGTGACAGAAATCTTGCCAACATAACATTTTTCCTCTACTTTCGGTGTTTTAAAGTATGTGATAAAGAGGTCATGGTGAACTTAGCAGAGCTCTAGATAAGAGGGGTATTTGATGATAATTGAGGGATATTTTTTTTTATTTCTCATTGAAACCATATGTTGTGACCCCTCATCTGAACCGTCTCATCGAGACAGTTCAGATGAGGGGTCACAACATATGTTTTCATGCAGAATTAACAAAAATCATCCCCACTTATCACCAAATACTCCCTCTTATCTAGGGCTCTGACTTAGAATCTTTTTTGGGGTATTACAGGTTTGGATGGACATAGATCAGATGGGAGGGTCCACTCTACAAGCCATGGCTGATGCTGTAGAAAATGCCAGTATTGTTCTGATGTGCATGACACAGAAATACAAAGATAGTCCAAACTGTAGAGCAGGTACAAGTATTAGCTTTTATAAAAAGCTTGATCTACTTTTTGCATGTATGGTGAGTGGTAGGGCTGGGATGGGTAGAGATTTTGTACCCGCGTACCTGAGGACCTATAACCCACGGGTACCCAGGTACCCTTTATCAAAGCATTTTGAGCACATCCACTTTTAAGAAATATAAGTGTAGATCAAATAATAAGTTAGGTCTATGTCAATTGCACATGTGTGCATGAAAGAGTATGAAAATGTAAAAATATCAGTTATAATATACAGAAAATGGCTTGGCAATAGATGTGTGTAAATTATACAAGACTGTCGCCTAAACTTTGCTGTATTTGCTTGGAAATGTATTGAAAGAGAATATTGATACATTATGTAATAATAAGCATTCAGGTAACCGGTAGTAAATATGTACCCGGGTAATTGGTCTACCCGACCTGACCTCGGGTACCCGGGTACTCGTCCCAGCCCTAGTGGTACAGTTTTTGTCCTTTGGCCTTGACAAAGGGAGACCACTTTTGTTACTTCTTGTTTGCTTTCCTGGATGATGAAACAGTTTTAACCAATTGCATTCTGGGTATTTTTTGTCGTCTGCTGAAATAGTTGTCTGCATCAAAAATCAAGAATATTTTGACAATATTGGTCTAACTAACTCTTGTAGAAATCATGTCTGGGCAGTAAACAGTTTGGATCTCAGATCAGGCCACACATTGGTGTGGCCTGATCTGGATCCAAACTGTTTGCCCAGATACCCCTAAAGGAGTATCCGGAACGGAATGGGTTAAAACTAGGTTTGCTGCTAAAGGACAGAATTTGCTTAAACGTAGAGGGGTATTTTCTTTCCTTTAGGTCTTGACCACATAGAGAATAGAGGCTAAAAAGAAACTGGAAGAATTGCTTCCCCTGAAAGTGTACCTGTTCACTATGTAATGTTCAGAAACTTGTTTGTGAACTTTTTGTCCTGTGCAAATGCCAGGGAGAAGAACTCGATAAGCACATCGCTTCCGTTCTAATCCCATAGCTTGTACTTATATCTTACTTGTTTATGTATGTATATATGTTAACTGAATAAGCTAAATAAATATGTTTAAACCAAATGCCATGGTAAACAAATGGAAAGAGGAGTGACAATTAGGCACAAAATAGTGCATGATATGCAAATCATTACAATGTTTGTTTCGTAATGTAGTTATGGCATGTGTATAATATTTTTTGTTGAATATATATGAGAAGCTTTTGCACTGCAAAAGCTTCTCACATTTTTTCAACAAAAATTTTTGGCATATTTGCATTATTACAGTTTGAAATTTTAACATCTCGTTAACTAACGACGTCGTTAGTTTTGAACAACCGGGCCCAGATTGCTGAGTTGCATTTAATTATTGTAGTTGAACGTTCTGTGTATGACAAATATGTTCCTGCAGAGGGTGGTAAGAAAAACTGTTTTGTGCTGATACACCATAAAATTAAATAAATCAGTTGCTAGCGGCAAACATTTGCAGGGTTTTCATAATAAGATTTAAGAAATAATTTTTCCTTACCTGTGAATTATCACTGATTAACAGGATGTTGGCGGGCATATTGCGAAATATTGATTCACAATGACAAAGCCCAAGTGCTTTAATATTTGTGTCTGCCCGACAAGCTGGAAGTGAATTAATATTCGTATTTTCCTGACAACACACATTAGTCAGTGATAATTGATGCGTAAGGAAAAATTATTTCAATTCTAATATCATGCAGAAGGAAATACAAGACTATTGCAACATTTTCTAGAGGACTCGTCTTAAATGGACGTCGACAGAAGTACATATTTTCGTTTGACGTCATCAAGGCACAAAATTGGCATGCCTCAACATAAGCAATGTGATTTATCACAGTTTTCACATAATTCCACTTCATCCACTTCCTATACGTTCAGTGGGGAAATTGTTAACATCATGTTAGAATTGAAGATAATTTCTGTACAGTGTCAATATAAACATCAGGAGAAGAGCTCTATAAGCTATCAGCTTTCGTTCTGATCCTTTCTCATTTAGTAGTTGTGTATGTATGTTTATATGCTGTAGTGTACATTATTGAAAATAAAATATGTTTAAACCAATAAAAACATCTGTTATGACCTCTCATTAGAATCCCCTCAAAATCATTTTTCATCAGTTTTATAGTGAGAAATAAAAAAAGACATACCATGGTTTGGTAAAATGCTCATGTGTTGGTAAAAATGTTTTAGCTACTTTAAAAGTACGTTTTCTTCTTATTTCAGAGGCAGAGTACGCATTTCAGCAAAGAAAGAAAATAGTCCCTCTGATGTTACAGCGGGGATACAAACCAGATGGGTGGTTGGGGTTTATTCTTGGTGCAAAATTATTTTTTGACTTTAGTGGGAAATATCCATTTCAAGAAAAGTTAAATGATCTTTTAAAAGAGTTGCGACGAATCAAGGGAAAGACCCAAGTTGTACCGACAGAGGCAGTGGTTCCTAAGAAAGCTGAACCTGTAAGTTTTAGATTTTGGAAGCGATCAGGTGCCGTATTTATAAAACGACTTAAGTGGTTGCTATGCTGTTGCTAGGGCTGAATTTGTATGAAGGAGATTCCCTACAACTATCAAATTTGCTCTGGAGGAACAGTCTCAAAAAGAGCAAATTTCATAGTTGTAGGGAATGTCCTTCATACAAATTCAGCCTTAGCAACAGCTTAGCAACCACTTAAGTCGTTTTATAAATACGACCCCTGGTCCTCTTTGTACCACGGGCGATTGAAATTATAGATGTTGTATATATCCAAATGTCTGACACCTGCAAACTTCATGGCAGTATCAAAAAATATATTTGAATGGCTTGGGATGAAAAAGTAAGCTAATGTGCATGAGCAAACAGAAAAGACTCAGGTCAGCCTGCACATCCATAAATTCTGATCGGAGTCTTCTCTGCTTGTATGAGCAACCATAAATACTGAAGAGTCTAAAAGCGCAAAGTGAAGTAGAAGCTGATACACAGCCATTTTGAGTATCAAGAGTACGTACATGGCTCAAGGTTACAGAGTGATGTTGCATCTCATTGTTCCATTTAAAGATATTTTATTGTTATTAATTTAAGTTAATAGCTTTTGTTACTTCCTGTTTGCAGCCTTGGTACACTGCTTTGATGACAAATAAACTTACTCCTTGCCTTACTAATTTCAGTCCATCACAATTACTTAGTACCAGGGCCCAGTTGTTCAAAGCTTGGTTAGCCTAATGAGCATGTTAAGAGGTCAACTCATTAAGTGTTTTATGACTTCATAACCAAATAAGCTTTTGCGCTACAAAAGCTTCTCACATTTTTTCAAAAAAGTGTTGCCATATTTGAAATATTAATGTTTGAAATTTTAACAAAATGCTAACTAACAATGTCATTAGTTTTGAACAACTGGGCCCTGGAAGCAGTGATTGTTTCTTCTACTAACTTTTCTGTTCAATATTCTAGAATTACCATCAGCCAGTGGTGACTGACGTTACAGATTCACATCGTCCTAGTCCAGCTGTACAAGCAGTATCCTCTCAAACCATTGATGACATCAGGAAATGGACAACTGGGGATGTCAAAAACTGGATTAATAAGAATGATCTCCCTTTGTAAGTATATTCCCTCTGAATATTAACTGTATTTTTTCAGTCATAAGATGGGGTTTTCTCTTCCAAAACAGTCTCAAAAATCTAGGTCTAGCTTTTTGAGACTGTTTTGGACAGAAAAATAAAACATCTCAAAGCAAAACTTCAAAATAGTGATTTAGATATGTGGGTTCATTCAAAAGATGGAAATGCACCTTCCTTTTTGTAGCCAAATAAATATGGTTTGCTTGAGAGATGGGATGTCCAAGTGGGCAAGGCAGAGGACATAAGATGGTCAAGTGTGCAAGGCAGAGGACATCAGACGACCATGTTTGCAAGGCAGAGGACACCAGATTGCCAAGTGTGCTAGGCAGAGGACATCAGATGGACAAGTGTGCAAGGCAGAGGACATCAGATGACCAAGTGTGCAAGGCAGAGGACATCAGATGACCAAGTGTGCAAGGCAGAGGGCATCGGCTGGCTAAGTGTGCAAGGCAGAGGACATAAGATAGGCAAGTGTGCAAGGCAGAGGACATCAGATTGCCAAGTGTGCAAGGCAGAGGACATCAGATGACCAAGTGTGCAAGGCAGAGGGCATCGGCTGGCTAAGTGTGCAAGGCAGAGGACATAAGATAGGCAAGTGTGCAAGGCAGAGGACATCAGATTGCCAAGTGTGCAAGGCAGAGGACATCAGGTGTCCTTGTTTGATATTAAGACATTAAGAAATACAGAAAACATCGTTACACTGACATCCCATCTCTCAAGAGAAGGAATTCTGTCATTTACTGTTTTACCTCTCTTCTCAGTGGGGGTCTTCTCTTAAAGGAAAGAATTTGCTCCTGTGGGAGCAGATTCTTTCCTTTCAAGAGTTGACCCCATTTGGAAGGGTTTCTGCATCCAGGAAAGCAAACAGAAAGTCACATAAGTTCTTCCCCTTTGTAAAAATGGTGGAAAAAACATGATGGTGTAATCATACACCTTTAGAAAAAATATTACTGGGTGGGAAAATGGACTGATGATAGGAGCAGCATGATCAAGGTTTACAGCATTTTCTGACACATATCTGTCCAAATTTTAGGCTGATCACTGACAGCTTTTTGCTTTATTTATTCTTCAGAGAAAAATTTGGTCATTTAACAGCTGGTGAAATAGCTGCACTTATTACCATGAGAAGAGAGGTAAGTGCGATTAAACCTTTACCAAAACTTTGTCTGAAAAGCTTAAGTGATACCACCACAAAAAATATAATGATAAAAAATGAAGTGTTTCATACAGTCTACTAAATATTTTTGTGACTTTGTAAATGTGTGTAAATGTTTAAGCAATGTTCCCACTGGAGTCAGTTATGGTGTTAACAAAATATATGGCAAGAAAATATACCTAACTGTGGTTTAAATAGCTCAGAAATACACTGTAGATACTTTGAGAAAGAGAGTTAAATATTGCTCAATTCACTTAGCTTCATATAGGTGTAATTTTCATGAAAATGTCTTTATTCTTTTTTTGCAATATTGTAAATGAATGAAGGAAATGTGCATATATTATTGGCAATGTCACAATTTAATGAAGTCATTAGTCTCCACCCCCTCTGTACATGTATCTGAATTAATTGTGCATTTTCATTGAAATGATCAACTACTGTTTCATTTTAAACCTGCAGGCTCCTGAGACTTTCTACAAATGTTTACGAGACATGCTGCAAATCACAGAATTATTCACTTTGTCTAAAATATTATGGGCTTTGAATGACATTGGAAAATGACAGGAAGAAAAGTCATGAAGCATTCTGTGATAATCTACAGGGGATCTTGCCTGTATGAAAATTCAGGAGTGAGAGAGTGACTTTTGACCACCAAATTGAATTTCATAAAGAGACTTAGACCTTAGTTTAAAGTCGACCTTATCAGAAGGACTGGAGTGTGTGTTGCACCTGCAGCCCCTGGATTGATAGTACAGTGCATTACCACCAGGGTTCGAGGTTATAAAACTTGAGAATAATCTCAAACTCAAAATAAAGCCTACTGAATGGCTGATTCCGAGCATGTGCTCGGAAGCAGCCAATCAGTGTGCTTTATTTTGAGTTTGAGAATGTACTCAAGTTTTATAACCTCTGGGCCAGATTACAGTCACTCCAGGGCTCGGGAAAACCGGAATTCTTTCGGTCCCAGACCGAAATTCAGAAACTGGGACCGATTGGAAACAGCCCAAAGTCCCCAAAAATCGGTCCCATACTGGTCCAATACTTCGGAAATTTTCTCCGATTCTTCTTGCCTAGCTCCCATGTCAATCCGTTAATTACGCATGACTAATCCAATAATTGCATCCAGTCAAGTTGTGTCATAAACAAATTACCTCCTGAGATCTCGAAGTTCATCGCGTTATCTAGAATCTCGCGAGTTTACAGTGGTCGTGTGAAAGTAATTAGCTTCGGGCGCTAGACTCTTTGATATGTTATACAGTCAAATCTCGGTAGTTCGAACGCCGATTTTTCGAAACTACCGGATTTTTCGAAAAACATGGTCCCCATCGTAAGCCTATTAATTCTATGCAAAAACACTTCCGCAAATTCTAATTTCGATTATTCGAAAAATCGGATTTTTCGAAAGAAAAATTAGGTCCCGATGGAGTAAATTTACTACAAAATCCCTCTAAATGCATGCTCCAATTTCATGTCGGAAAATAACACCTATTATCATAGATGAGATAAATATTTACAGCCTCAGGTCATCACGGCCACTTGTACAGGTAATTAACGCTTCACGACCACTAACCTTTTGATGGCTCAGTCTACTGTTGAGCAAAAGGTGTAGGTATAATTGCATAATTGACGGGGATTATCTTGTTTGAAGTTTGTAAATGTGATGGCTTTTGTAACCAGCAACGGCTTGGACTAGCATGCGCATCCGAAGTTTCGTTTCAGACGGTTTGCGCACGGATCATACGGTTTGCACACGGCATTAAACAAAGTCTAGCTACACTGCTTGTCCCGTAGTAGTATTTCAATTCTCGTATCGACGTTGCTCCCGCACCTCAGCGGAATGAATTCATAGCCGCAGTAACGGGGTGCCGAGCGTCCGTCCCAAGTCTTATGGTCCCTGTAATTATACTTGCAGCCATATCAGGTGGTCTCCCCTGTCCACCTGTCAATCAAGTATGATGTTTTCTGTCACGTCCGCTCTGCCTACGAACACGTTCTAGTCTTGTATTTGCTTTTACATGCGTAGTTAAACGTCTTAAAATGTGTGAAACCAAGAACTCCACCAAACACAAAAATGTACGACCATTGTACGGAAATCGGGATTAATTCATAGGACTTAGCTTATTGTCATTAGTTTTCGTGATAGGTATCAAATTTTTTTTCCTATGGAAATTAGTTAGGTGATGACGTCATCAGCTGGACCGATTCATTTTTCAATATTTCCCGAGCCCTGAGTCACTCCTAGTGTTAGCACTGTCAAGTATTCTGAATTTTTATCTCAGAGTTTTCTTATGATGGGGAAGCACAACTTTGGAGTAACTATGCTACTATAGACTCTGGTGGCCTGTACCATTTCCATTTTGCTTCCTGTTTTAACATTTAAAGCATCAAAAATGAAAGTATCGAATTTTCAAACATCGTAGATCTGGATGAGGTGCCTCATCTAGATCTACACTGTTTGTCATTTAGTCTTTGACATCTAACTACGATTTCCCTGGGATAAAAGCCAGGCGGCGTAGCCCAATTGGTAGGGCACCTGACTGGTAAGTCAGAGGTCCTGAGTTCGAAACCCAGTCTGGCCACATACTTTCGTTTCTCCTTCCCCTGATTCAAGAAGAGCAGTTGTCAGTTACTGGCGAAAGTATGTGCACTTAGTACTGGTTAACCACTTAGGAGGTCTAAGCCTGCCCAGGAACAGTGTGGTTAGGTTAACTGACCGTCCCGACATGACCATAGCTGTTTACCATGGACGTTAAGCATCAAACAATCAATCAATCAATCCCTGGGATAAAACAGTTTTAAAATTTAGCAGACTTAGATTCTGTTGTCTGCTGTTTTGGTGCTATAAAGGTCAGGTGTCATTTGCATAAATATTGTAAGAATGACAAGTCTAAATGAGCTGCAACATGACAAAACCAACAAAGTGGCATGTGCACCCAGCTATGACTCAGATCAGCCTCGGCATCCACCCAGCCTGATCAGAGTCTTCGCTGTCTGCATGAAGCTAGCTTAGCCCCTTAGCTACCCTTTAAGTGCACAGCAAAGAGTCTGATCAGACTGGGCGGATGCCCAGACTGATCTGAGCCTTTGCTGGGCGCACATGCCACTCTGTTGGTTTTGTCGTGTTGTGGCTCAAATGTATTAGGAGGAGAAAAATCTGTCTAAAAGGAATTATTAAGGCCAGCATTACCAAACAGTGGTTCTGTTTGCAGCTTGGGGGTAAAAGGATACACATGCAACCAGTGACCTATACATAGATGATTTATAGGTCACTGATGCAACTTAATCAAAATGGTGCATAATGGTTTTGAATTAATTATGTATTAAGTATTGCAGCATCCAGCTGTAGTTTAGTATGCTTAATATTTAATGCTACAGTAAAATTTCTAAAACTTGGGACACCTGAAGTTATTACTGTGACTGTCTTAGATTTACCCTAAAGTGCTTAAGTATTGGGACACCTAAAACCATTAATTTTCCATTTGTCCCATTTGTTGGTTTTTAAGTGTCTCAATTTTTAAACACATTAGGGTATATGGTTTGGTAGTAATGCATCTAACAGAAACAAAAAGAATGGCAAACAGTGTAGACCCTTATCAGACTGCTCCTTTATTCTGATCTAGGTCTACTGTTTCCTCCAACCTGTCTGTCCCAGTATTTAGAATTTTCACTTAGAGGTACCTTTTAGCATGGAAGAATTTCTCAGGGACTGTTATTGTTGAACTTTTAGATGCATGATAATATTGTCTGTATGATCCAAGCCTGTATTAACTCTTTAAGCCCCGGTGACGAAATTAGCAAAATTTGGCAACAGTGTAGATCCTGATGAGGCGGCTCATAATGAGCTGCCTCATCTAGATCTACACTGTTTGCCCTATTGTCTTTGAATTCTCAATATGTATTGTCTTGGACAAAGCATTTTTTTAATTTTTGCAGACGTAAATTTTTTCATCTACTTGTTGGTGCTTAAAGAGTTAAGCATTTTCTTGGAGCACGAATGATTTGGGAGGTGGTATTTTTTATGGACAAAATTTCATACACAAACTTTCATATTTCCTTGCCCATACGTGTCATATTGATTTGCTAACTGAATTAGTCAATACCAAAGCTTGCTCTGTGTTTTGCAAAACAGGTGAAGGACAAATTTCTTGCATATGTTTCTTATTTTTCTCAGCTAAATATTTTGGATAAGTTCTGGAAACAAGGAACAAACCAAAAGGGTTTGTTGGACGCAGTAGCTCTCAAAGAGTTGTATGATATGCAATGGATAATATTCTCTGTGTTTGTGAATTTTTATTCATTGGAAAAATAAAACTAGCAAACTTGCTAGTGTTACAAAATAAAACAGGCAAACTTGATACGTATTACATGCATAAGTTCGGAATTGATCTCACAAATGATATTATTATATATTTAACCATATCCTGTACATTATTAGATAGTGAATAGTAATATACTTGTAAAAGCATTTTTATCTTTTCTAACCATTTTTTGTGGTCTTTTTTATGTATGCCATGAAATTGCGAAAGGGCATTATAGAGTTTACCCTGTCTGTCTGTGTGTGTGTTCATTTGTTTCAGAATCATGCCCGACCCATAACTTTGTCCTGCACAGTGGAATTTGAAAATTATTGGGCACAAATATTCATCATGACATGACAATATATCACGTGCAAGAACCATGTCACTAGCTTGAATGTCAAGGTCACACTGGGCATGTAAACTTAATGCATAGGCTATAGGTAAAACATGTTCTGGCCCATAACTTTGTCCTGCATGGTGGGATTTCTAAATTATTTGGCATAAATAGTTATCATGACAAGATCATGTTTCACATGCAAGAATGATGTTGCTAGTTCAGTGGTCAAGATCACAGTTTCTGCTTCAACTTTATGCATAGGCTTCAGCGAAACATGTTCGTGTCTGCCCCATAACTTTGTCCTGCATGGTGGGATTTCAAAAATATAGCGCAGAAATGATCATCATGACAAAATGTGTCACTTGCAAAAATCATGTTCCTTGCTCAAAGGTCAAGGTCACATTGTGTATAGACTATAGTGAAAACAATTTTGTGTCTGGTCCATAATTTTGGCATGCATAGTGTGATTTCAAAATTATTTAGCAGAAATATCATGACAAGACTATGTGTCGAGCGCAAGAACCATGTTTCTAGCTCAAAGGTCATGGTCATAGTCCACATTTTAACTTTGTGCATGGGTTACAGTAAAAACCTTTTTGTATCAGGCCCATAACTCTGTCCTGCATGGTGGGATTTCAAAACTATTTGGCAAGTCAGTTTGTTGGGCACAAGGGACATCTCACAGTTAAAGGTCAAGGCCACAGTGCAGACTTAAGCTACAGTCTAACCTGTCTTAAGCAAGCAGCCAAGGGATATGGCAAAATCGCTTGCTTAAGACAGGTGCTTGCTTAATACAGGTTCGATTTACTCTGAAAAAAACTGTTTCATCCCGACCAAGGGTACTCATCAGGTACTCAACAGTTTTATGACCTGAACTCTCTCTTCTAAAGTCAAAACTTTCCTTTTCTTACTGGCACTGGCCATTATGAGAAACTTAAAATCAGAAACTTATGATATTTAAGACACTATTAATGAAATGGACATTGATTGTTAATACAAAATGAAGGCCGATCACTGTCTTCGAAAGCTTTTGAAAAGCTTCCACTTGTTTAAACTGCAAACAGAATCTAAGTTTAGATCCAGCCCCCGCCTCCCTCACCCACTAAAAAGATAAACTTTTTCATTGGTTTGGTTCAGGGGCTCTGTACATGCACACTGTAAATTAAAATCTGTTAATGACTCTTAATGAATAGGACCGTCAAACAAACAAATTGCCTTTGATGACTGCGCTGAATTAATGAGCTTTCGCACCTCACCAGCTACGATCAGCTTCGATGGCCAAAGTGATTGTGTGATTGCATTGTTCTAAATATTTTCTAAAACAGGTTTTTCTCACCTGTACTAGTCGGTAAACATCATTAATTATCCATTTAGTGAGGTGCGAACTTACGTGTACAGTTCAAACAAATGCCGCCGATAGTTAATTCACCTTTGATCTGACCGAATTCAATGGGTTTTCCAAGATTCTACTGCTTACCGGTGTAATTGAATAGTGTTTTTGCTACAGTATCAAAATAGCGGGAACCAGTTAAAGAGCGTTCGATTTGCTGTAAAAAGCGATATCGGTCATACTAAACACCGAAATTGGTGGAAATACGTGTCCGGTGCTCTGAATCAGTATACCAGCGTAAGGTAGTCGGAAAAATCGATACGGCCAAAAAAAAACATGGCCGCTAAGGCAGGTTTTCGAGCGATTCCGGATAAAATTTTGCGGCCGGTGGCCGCGTTAAACAGGTGCTTGCTGATTACAGGTTCATTTACATGGAAAATCGTTTGGGGGGAATGCCAACTGGCCGTTTACGGCAGGTGCACGCTTAATACAGGTGGCCGTAAGTACAGGTTAGACTGTATTTGAAAAGGCTATGGTGAAAACATGTTTGAGTCATATTCGTGTCTGAAGTTGACTGCAAAATAAATGCAAGTCACTTTGACATATGTTTCTTGGTCCCTTGATTTTACAAGTCTGCTTCTTTGAACCTAGTTTTTCTACAAGTCCTAGTATTTAATCTAGGCGCCATCTTACTCAAGGCACTAGGCAGGGGCATCCATGTCATATGGACACATTTCTAGTCTTAAACATTCTTTTCTTTGCGTAGATCTGTAGAAATGCTTAAATGCTAGAAATATAGTCAAACATGTCTTAAAGGGGTCATGCTGTATTAACAGGTCACCTGCTTGTAGCAGCAATCTTTTCGGGTTGACACCTAAAGACAGGTTTGAGTGTATTTAGCTTGTTGGTAGCACAAAACATGTTTTGTTGGATCTTAGGATTGCAGTTTTAATGGGCCTGCACTAGGCAGCAGCTTTTATGAAGAATAAGACTTTGTGCCACAACTCAAAAATTTTCTGCAAAAACAAAACAGCCCTCATCATATGCAGGGAGGTCAGGTCTTTAAATGAACATTTTGATATTATGAATTTCTTAGTGCAAGTTACTCACAAGTTACTATGACCATGTTTTTGTATACTGTATTAATTTTATTAAATACCCTTGCTCTGCTCCTTTTCCAAAAATAATGTTTTATTAACTTGTATAAATTCCTGTTTACTTCCGTGGATAAGGTAGCTCTTCGAAACGGGTCTACTTTTAAAAGAAAAGTTGTTTGAAAAGTTGTTTGCTCCTATAGGAGCAAATTCTTTTCTTTAAAAGTTGATCCCATCCCTACTGAGAAGGGAAACAAAAAATAGAGTGACTTCTTCTAAAACTATACCTATTCATGAAAATAATGTTTGTTAGAGGTATTTTGGCAGTGGCTGATTTACTACAATTTAGGCTCTAAACAACACCATCCTTTTTGTAAAATGCAATGCCCCAGGGCATTTAATAGGATTAATAGAGTTTTTATATTTGAGGGAAACAATACAGTTTTCTTATCACATGCAGGGCTACTAAGGTGTAAAGATACACCTTCATGATTTTCTTCCCTTTTTACAAAGGGAAACAACTTTTCTGTCTTTCTGTTTTTGCTTCATTGAATCACATACCTCTTCCAGTATGAGGCCTCTTCTTAAAGAAAAGAATTTGCTCCTAGAGAAGCAAATTCTGTCCTTTAAGAACTGACTCCCATTAATAGCGGGCAGCAGAAATGAAAATGGCAGAGTTTCTTCCTCTGAAAGTGTACCTATTCACTTTAAGAATGAGTGTGTATTCATGTAGTCTGATTAGTCAATACTATACTCAATACAGAACCCTCGTGATGTGAACAAGGGTGATCAGACTGTGCGGATGTATAAGCTGTTCTAAATTTTCACTGTACACATTTTCTTCTGGCATCACTATTTTCAAAGCAACCTTACTTTTAAGCATTCAAATGATCTACTTATTGTTGTTTTATACATTTTTACATGATTATAAAAAAGGTTTACATAGAAATGTTTATTTTACATGTTGGAAAGTAAAATGCTTGAAAGAAGTTTGAGTTTGTTGTTTTTTTATCTATACCTTTTCATTAATAATAAATGCAACGCTGTAGAATGTTTAGAAGCCAAGGGGCTAGTATCTGACTCTTTCTATTGTCTGAAGGGCATACAAGGCAACTTTGGATAGTAGTTGGAAGGGATACAGAGCTGTGTAAGTAAGTGTTTGTATGCAAGAACAACAATATTGCTTTATTCAGTTTCCACTTGCCAACCCTGATCACTTTTGTTTGCAGCCCGGAACGCCAATACCCTATTTAGACCAGGTAGGTGGCAATCGAAAACGCTCTTAACAATCGATTAACACTGATCAAAAACCGTTAGAAACAGTGTTTTCGATTGCAAATTGGTGACAATTTGCAATCCAAAACGCTGTTTCTAATGGTTTTTGATCCGCGTTCTTCGACTGCATGATTGTTTTCAATTGCCGCCTACCCGGTGTGCTATTGTTATGGATGTTGTCTAAGTGAGACGGTGTGTCCATACAAGAAAAACAACTGCTTAAACTCACCTGTATGACAGTGCAGGAAGATCCATTGCACTCCCTTTGGACATCCCACTTTGTGTTAAAGGCCCATTTTATGTTAAAAGTTTTTAGGGTTGCCAGGGTCAGGGAAAAAACATCTGGAAAAGTATTATTTTTCCAGGTAAGGGGAAGGTCAGGGAAATTTGTGGCTGGTCAGCAAAATTGGATGGATGGATGACTTGCATTTTTTAGTTCCTTTTTAACAGTATTTCAGTCATATCAGGAGGATGGGTGGATGATAATGAAAGGCTGTGTGCAATGGAACCCTGTTTACCGTAGGAAAGATTCTCGCCTCAAGTGGGGCTGGAACCCGGGCCACTAGATCAGTAGGCCAGTGCTTAACCCACTGAGCTACCGGGGTTCAAGGGAAATTGGAAAAGGATTTGAAAAGCCAGGGTAAAGTCTGGGAACTTGAAAATTAATTGCTACTGCATTCTTCAAAATATACACAATGTATACTTACTATGTTAAATGGGAAAAGTTCAAGTTTTTACAAAGTTATAGTATGCAGATTCATCTCCCTCCTCTCATTGAGGGCTACTCTGAAAGGAAAGAATTTGCTCCCATGTGGGAGCAAATTCCTTCTTTTAATAATAAAAAATAATAATAATCGACTTTATTTTCAGAGTAATCCTAGTTTCAGAGTGATACAGTTAGCACTGATAAATAGTAAAATCACAAAGGTATGGAAACTGTAAAATGTCAGGGAAAAGTTAGGGAATTTTGCAACCTTTAATATGATAGACAATGTGCTTTCGTGTGAGCTGTCCTATACCTGGACATGTCTTTTGTTACCATCATTTCCAGTTTTCCCTTCTGATTAGTAATGTTTCTGGACTGCATTAGGAAAGTTGGAAAATCCACAAGAAAAAAGAAAGGTTTTCTAACATACATTTGCATGGAATTCAGTCCACCATATCAGGGAAGAATGTAGGGTAGATGAAGAGTCTATATCACCCCAAAAATAACAACTATGTTAGTCCTTGTTATTCTAATACCAGTAAAACCTGTTTTAATGACCACTCTATCATGTGTCTATGAAGCGAGCAACCTCATGCGTTCAGTTCCAAAAATAGCCAGATTAGTTCTAATTTACCTGTATGTAGTAAGCATGTGCAGCTCTCCTTTACAAGCATATTTTGAGTAAAACTTAGGCACTTGCTCAATACAGGTTAAACTATATTTCTCCAAATTAATATTGGCTATGATATTTCTCAGGCTATATAAAAGATGGGAGTTTTCCCGACCAAAAAAATATCGAAAATAAGATGGATCTATTTGGGATTGTTAATAGAACACAGGGTAAATTTTCGCTTCCTGCAGAGACTGTACATCATATATGGCTTCCGCCGAGACTGTCCGCAATCTTTTGCTTCCTGCCGAGACTTCTGTTTATGATAAATGGCTTCCTGCAGAGACTGTCCGCGTGATTATGCTTCCTGCCGAGGCTCTCGGCAGGAAGCAGAGTCATGCAGACAGTCTTGGCAGGAAGCCATTTTTCGAGGACAGTATTCTCTGCAGGAAGCAAGAGTTCGCGGACAGTCTCGGCAGAAGCCAAATATGATGGACAGTCTCTGCAGGAAGCGAAAATTGGCGGAATCGATTATACCCTGTGTAGAAGGGAAAACACCATCTCCTAGCTAAATTTCAATTTCAAATGGACTTGGATATTTGGGGTCATTCTAGAGATGGAAATATACTGTTTTATAGCCAACTAAATAAATGGTAAAGCTGGGTCTGTATGAGCAGTCTGCAGTGGGAGTTAGAGGCCCACTTTATCTTGGGCACAGCATATGAAAGGCAGATCTGAGCCCATCCCTCTCCTTTCGCTGCCTTATCCTTCCCTGATTCTAAACAGGTACAGCATCTCTAACCACTCTACCACAGCACCTCTCTTAATAAATTGTCTGGAAACATATCTACATGTTAATCAACAGCATCGTAGACTAGATCGGGTGCAATGTTGTACATCTGTATGTTCAGATTCATAAAAAGTTTATGTGGCAGTCTCATGGCAGGAATATGCCACCATATATAAATACTGATCCAAGGGATACAACCTAATTTGTTATGCTGTCTGAAGTCAAGGGAAATGACTGCACCTAATGTTGACTTGTTCATTGATTTTTACAGCCAATAATGTTTGGTTTAATCTGCTCAGAAGAGACCAGTCATATCATTGTTTACATGAGTTTCCAAGCATGACAAGTTTTCTGATTTTATGGTTTTTGAAGAAGAGTCTTCAAGAGAGAAAGTAAGTGGCTCTTTCATAGAAATATTTTGTTAAATCTTTGTTTATTAGTCCCTTTTGGAACTTTTACACTGCTGATTAACCATACTGGTATATTCTAACTGAATTTGGACAAGTCCATTAAGCCTCAGGGTATGTTTTAAAGACAGCACAGATCCTATTGATTTGTTGGGGTAGTCTGATCTGATCCCTATTACTGAAGAATGGGATAGAATGGCTGCAACTTGGCCCGTAGTCCTGATGTTCAGCTTATCGGCATTAAAAAGCGCAAATAATATCGAGAGCATACCTGACTAGTTTCGTCCAATAGTATGGATTTCATCAGAGGATTTACAGCCTGCTTATGAGGCGATCTGCTCAGTATTTATAGCATCAGGGCGCCGGTATACCGGCGCCGATTGTGACGTCACCACCGGCCCCCGGGGGCCGGTTTTGTTTGCTGTATCACGTGACCGGCGCTGAGGAACCGGTGGGAAGATCACACCGGCCCTCGGGGGCCGGTGACGTGAATTACCGCCATATTGCCATTGTTACCTGACGAAATCACGTCCAAGTGTTGTCGTGAGAACCAGCGACATAAGCGCCGCCATTATTGTCCTTTTCAGAGTGATGCTCGTCGGCAGTAACTTGTGGCTTAGTTTTTGACAAAAATGTCATAATAATGAGCGGTAGTTAAGTAACACCCTCTTTCCTGTGGTTTCATGCAGACCTATTTTCGATCTGTCTTATCACGCCAATTTACGAGATTCACCTAAAATGTAGGTATAGGACTTCTCAAGCTTTTTTACTCAGAGAAACATGTCACCACAATGAAAGTATTAAGCGTTTCTATCGGTCGCATATTCTCACGGTAAATTGGAGTGGAAATCAAGTTTGAAAAACGTAAGAAATTGTGGCTGCAAACTCCAATTTACTCAAGAATATAGATCCTGACCGCATGGGATATGAAGCTATTTGACTGTATTGTTTGTCATTCCTGCCATGCTCGGCTTGTATATGCAAACGGCGTCAATTATAAGTCTAAATAAAACCTAAATGTTTGTACATTGCAGTGGATAGGTATACAAGCAAATATTGCGAGTTACATGTGCCTACACATCACTGCTTTCTAGATGAAAACTGTCATCTTCAGTACCCGTATTGCATGCACTCAGCCGTCGGTCGGCTTTCTAAATAAGAAAGGTTATTCTTTCAAATGAGTGTACACGCAGACGAGCTACATTGTTGACTGTCTTACAACGTTTCTCCCATAATCCCATTCTCTCACATATGTGTGTTATTTGAGAATAAGATGGTGGTGTGAGTGCCGTCGCTATGACTGGTTGTCATTATTTTCTCCTCCTGTTAAAGAGGGAATCGTTTGCAATCTCACAAGGTCATTGGATTCTCCATTTGGACGGCATGGAACATCAGGAGCTAGGGGCCAAGGTAAAAGACTTGTCAACAAGTGGGATAGAATGGCTGCAACTTGGCCCGTAGTCCTGATGTTCAGCTTATCGGCATTAAAAAGCGCAAATAATATCGAGAGCATACCTGACTAGTTTCGTCCAATAGTATGGATTTCATCAGAGGATTTACAGCCTGCTTATGAGGCGATCTGCTCAGTATTTATAGCATCAGGGCGCCGGTATACCGGCGCCGATTGTGACGTCACCACCGGCCCCCGGGGGCCGGTTTTGTTTGCTGTATCACGTGACCGGCGCTGAGGAACCGGTGGGAAGATCACACCGGCCCTCGGGGGCCGGTGACGTGAATTACCGCCATATTGCCATTGTTACCTGACGAAATCACGTCCAAGTGTTGTCGTGAGAACCAGCGACATAAGCGCCGCCATTATTGTCCTTTTCAGAGTGATGCTCGTCGGCAGTAACTTGTGGCTTAGTTTTTGACAAAAATGTCATAATAATGAGCGGTAGTTAAGTAACACCCTCTTTCCTGTGGTTTCATGCAGACCTATTTTCGATCTGTCTTATCACGCCAATTTACGAGATTCACCTAAAATGTAGGTATAGGACTTCTCAAGCTTTTTTACTCAGAGAAACATGTCACCACAATGAAAGTATTAAGCGTTTCTATCGGTCGCATATTCTCACGGTAAATTGGAGTGGAAATCAAGTTTGAAAAACGTAAGAAATTGTGGCTGCAAACTCCAATTTACTCAAGAATATAGATCCTGACCGCATGGGATATGAAGCTATTTGACTGTATTGTTTGTCATTCCTGCCATGCTCGGCTTGTATATGCAAACGGCGTCAATTATAAGTCTAAATAAAACCTAAATGTTTGTACATTGCAGTGGATAGGTATACAAGCAAATATTGCGAGTTACATGTGCCTACACATCACTGCTTTCTAGATGAAAACTGTCATCTTCAGTACCCGTATTGCATGCACTCAGCCGTCGGTCGGCTTTCTAAATAAGAAAGGTTATTCTTTCAAATGAGTGTACACGCAGACGAGCTACATTGTTGACTATCTTACAACGTTTCTCCCATAATCCCATTCTCTCACATATGTGTGTTATTTGAGAATAAGATGGTGGTGTGAGTGCCGTCGCTATGACTGGTTGTCATTATTTTTAGGAGAAAATAATGACAACCAGTCATAGCGACGGCACTCACACCACCATCTTATTCTCAAATAACACACATATGTGAGAGAATGGGATTATGGGAGAAACGTTGTAAGACAGTCAACAATGTAGCTCGTCTGCGTGTACACTCATTTGAAAGAATAACCTTTCTTATTTAGAAAGCCGACCGACGGCTGAGTGCATGCAATACGGGTACTGAAGATGACAGTTTTCATCTAGAAAGCAGTGATGTGTAGGCACATGTAACTCGCAATATTTGCTTGTATACCTATCCACTGCAATGTACAAACATTTAGGTTTTATTTAGACTTATAATTGACGCCGTTTGCATATACAAGCCGAGCATGGCAGGAATGACAAACAATACAGTCAAATAGCTTCATATCCCATGCGGTCAGGATCTATATTCTTGAGTAAATTGGAGTTTGCAGCCACAATTTCTTACGTTTTTCAAACTTGATTTCCACTCCAATTTACCGTGAGAATATGCGACCGATAGAAACGCTTAATACTTTCATTGTGGTGACATGTTTCTCTGAGTAAAAAAGCTTGAGAAGTCCTATACCTACATTTTAGGTGAATCTCGTAAATTGGCGTGATAAGACAGATCGAAAATAGGTCTGCATGAAACCACAGGAAAGAGGGTGTTACTTAACTACCGCTCATTATTATGACATTTTTGTCAAAAACTAAGCCACAAGTTACTGCCGACGAGCATCACTCTGAAAAGGACAATAATGGCGGCGCTTATGTCGCTGGTTCTCACGACAACACTTGGACGTGATTTCGTCAGGTAACAATGGCAATATGGCGGTAATTCACGTCACCGGCCCCCGAGGGCCGGTGTGATCTTCCCACCGGTTCCTCAGCGCCGGTCACGTGATACAGCAAACAAAACCGGCCCCCGGGGGCCGGTGGTGACGTCACAATCGGCGCCGGTATACCGGCGCCCTGATGCTATAAATACTGAGCAGATCGCCTCATAAGCAGGCTGTAAATCCTCTGATGAAATCCATACTATTGGACGAAACTAGTCAGGTATGCTCTCGATATTATTTGCGCTTTTTAATGCCGATAAGCTGAACATCAGGACTACGGGCCAAGTTGCAGCCATTCTATCCCACTTGTTGACAAGTCTTTTACCTTGGCCCCTAGCTCCTGATGTTCCATGCCGTCCAAATGGAGAATCCAATGACCTTGTGAGATTGCAAACGATTCCCTCTTTAACAGGAGGAGAAAATAATGACAACCAGTCATAGCGACGGCACTCACACCACCATCTTATTCTCAAATAACACACATATGTGAGAGAATGGGATTATGGGAGAAACGTTGTAAGACAGTCAACAATGTAGCTCGTCTGCGTGTACACTCATTTGAAAGAATAACCTTTCTTATTTAGAAAGCCGACCGACGGCTGAGTGCATGCAATACGGGTACTGAAGATGACAGTTTTCATCTAGAAAGCAGTGATGTGTAGGCACATGTAACTCGCAATATTTGCTTGTATACCTATCCACTGCAATGTACAAACATTTAGGTTTTATTTAGACTTATAATTGACGCCGTTTGCATATACAAGCCGAGCATGGCAGGAATGACAAACAATACAGTCAAATAGCTTCATATCCCATGCGGTCAGGATCTATATTCTTGAGTAAATTGGAGTTTGCAGCCACAATTTCTTACCTATTACTGAAGAATCTTGTGTTCTTGAAGTTTCCCGTATTTTGCAAATAGATACCCATAATCGAGTGGCATTGCGTTTAAGCCTTTCATGGAATCCAGCGGGCACATGACGTCTAAATGACGTCGTAATGACATCGATGTTATGTCGTTATGTCACATCGACGTCAGTTCGATGTCATTTCAATGTCATGTGCCTGCAGGGTAGATAATATACCATGAAATGGACAAATCGTGTTAAAGGCTGGGTTGGATTTCAGAGTCCAGTTGTTCAAAACTAACAACATTGGTAGTTAACATTTCATTAAAATTTCAAAGTTTAATATCTCGAATACACCAATATTTTTTATTTAAAAAATGTGAGAAGCTTCTCAGATATTTTCAATAAAAAAGTATCAGTGTATTTGGTTATAAAGTGGTAAAACACTTAACTAGCTGACCTCATGACAAGCTCGTTAGGCTAACGATAATAGCTCAGTCACAGGTAGAGTGTCAGCAGCTTAAATTTGGGTGGGAGCGGTTGGGGGTTTGATCCCCATCTTATATCAAAGGCATAAAATATGGTTCTAGCAGCACCCTTGCTGACAGCCTCATACAGAGGATAGTGCTAGGAAAATGAAGTTAAGTCAGGTAGTTGCAGATATTGTTTTGTTGCAGTAAAAGCTCTGTCAACAATGGTAATGTCTGTTTCTAAATTTAGCAACGTTAAAGCTTCTTTATCCGTGATCTCTCTATATCTAGAAGACTTTTAAGACTAATGGGTAAACTTTCAGAATTGCCTCCCTTCTTAATGGGGGTCAAGAATTAAAGGGAAGAATTTGCTCCCAAAGGAGCAAATTCTTTCCTTTAAGAGTAGACCCATTTTGGAAGAGCTTTGTTGTCCAGGGAAGCAAAAAATTAATAGGACATTACAAAATTAGTCTCCGGCAGAAAACATGGAGGTTAAAGGTAGGTTCCTGTACTTTGGAATGCATCATAATTTTGATGACCTTTCATCCAAGTTGTTGGAAAGCACTTATAAAAGGGAATGAATAAGTTTCACTAAAAAGTGTAAATCAAAAAGATATTAGAAAAGTTGTTTTGCAAGGGATTTCCTAACTCTGCTTCGCACACCAGTTAGCGCTATTTTTAGTTCGCACCAAAAATAGATAACGCAGCTGAGGTCATGCTGCATTGCATTTTGGGATAGTTTTAACCCATCCACCATGCCAGGACCTCTAGGAGAGCTCACGACAAGGGAAAATTGACCTTTGGAGAATGGAATCAGAAATCGCGAACTTCTAGACATAATAAACATAGTTATTTTTAGAACTGGAATTCCAATGAAAGAAAATAAACCAAAAGGAAAACCGACTATTTTCTTCAACATCTGACGAGTTTCTCAGTAGCAACAAATTCAGAAAAATAAGAGAATTCAATACTGCTCAGAAAAAGACAAAAGTATTTTGTGGACATAACTGTTATCGCTAGTACAGGAACCTACCTTTAACCTGATTTTGAACATGTCTGTTTTTATTTCACTATAAAGTCATAAATGTTGGTGATAAATTGATAGTAAACCTATAAGACTCAGTCTTAAGAACACTTCAAATGACACTGACAATTTTTTCTGCATTTTCTATGAAATAAAATACATAAAGCGGGCATTCTGCAATCATTTACAATATATATTAATTAAATATCTTGTAATATATGTATATCTTATTTAACATTGAAAATATCTTATTATATATTGAATTAAATAAGACATCTTATATATAAGGTATCTGATATATAAGATATCTTATAAACTATATAAGATATCTTATTTGTCATATATAAGATATATTGTATATAAGATATCTAAAAAAGAAATAAACTATCAGATATCTAATTAACAATGGATAGTAAAAGGGGTTACCATACTACAGGTATTTATAACAACTTGTTCATTTATATCCTTTTTCATTCTTTTTAACTCTTAACTTTCACAACATACATGTACAAATAACTTTCACAACATACATGTACAACAATAATACAACAATTACATAAAAAATATTGAAATTTAAATGTTTAAAAGATATATGAATAGATTTATATTAAACAAAAAATGCACTTTGTAAAAATATTTTTTAGAAAATAATATATATGTGTATAAAATATAATTTAAAATATTTAAAGTCATATCACATTTCTGGATTTTCGTTATCACAGCTCTGTTGATAATCACAGTTCATAAGGAAATGACTAGAGTTACATATAAAAATTTAAATTTTGGTGACTTCAAACATAATTGAAAATAACTTTCACCACACACATTCGCGGACCATGGGAAAAATCCAGTGAGTCGTCATAAACAATACTTACTCATCGATGGATCTGGCACCGGAGTGTTACCGTCAGTGAGGCTTCTCCACGAGCCACCCCCATCTCTCGAGGAACAGTGCTCCCAGAGCAGATGGTGGACCATGAATGTGAATGGTGAAAATCAAAGTCAATATCTGAAATGCCGTCAACGGTGAATTTGGAGGCCAAAACCGAAAGGAAACTATGTACGAGCTCTAAAATAAAATACAGCTTGAAACTAAAAATCAATCAATCAATCAATCAATCAATCAATTCCATTTTAGTCTTCCATGAGGCTTTCAGTGAGTTTGAACCATACATATATATATATTGATATTTATTCGCTTAGCAGTCACTGTGAGTTTCCATCTGAAACGACCCCAAAATCTAGATCTGTCCTCTAAGAATGTTTCTAGATTTTTGGATTGTTTGGGAAGGGAAAATCTGTCTCAAAGCAGAATTCCATAAGACTGATTTTGATATTTCAGGTCATTTTTGTGAGGGAAACCCCTATCTTATTTAAGGAATGAATTTCCTTTTTTTTTTTTTTTTTGGTGTTTATCAAAGTATAAACTACATAGGATCGTGCGCAAAGTAAGTGAACCCCGAAGGGGTTCATGTTAACTTTGCTAGCAACCCCATGTAGTTTGTACTTCAATAAACACCAGAAAAATTAAGTTCATTGCTTATATTTACATTATTTCCTACCTATTAATTCTCTACAAATTTGCAGTTGGGTTACAGTTGAAACAAAAAAACATATATATGCAGCTTTTCTACTATCAGCGGAACAGCACCAATGACGTCATAACGTGGCTTATGTCCAATCAGATTGGAAAGCACCATGGTTTATTTTGACGTCACTTAACCTCATGTAATGTCAGGTGAACCGATGTAGTTATTGAAGTATAAACTACATTACGTTCTAATGGTTTACCATCAGGCTTTTCGATAAATGCACTGAGAATGTATATATAGCAAAATCAACGCATGTTTTTTAAATTGCAGATTCCTCTAAATGGGTACATCATCATCTGTAGCAGAGGTCACAGGGTCAGACAAGATAGTTGGGACCACAGGCAATAAAACAGCAATGAATGGTCAGAAAGAGCAAGCTATTCCTCAGCATCTCACAAGTACAGGCCACAATGAACCAGGACAGAAAGAACCCACAACTACTGAAGTTGTGAAAACTAATGAGTCAGTAGGAGGAACTGAAGTTCCTAAACCACCAACAAGTGAAACTGACAAGTCTAAAGATGCCAGTAAAGAAACTGAGAAACCGAAAGAGCCCCCACCTCCAATGTCCAGAGAAGAAATTGACTCTAAGAAAAAAGAGGTCTTGGAAATAGTAGAGGCTCATATAGAGAAGATGAAAGATGCAGAATGGTTAGACGAAGAAGGGAAATATGTTGAGGGTGCAAGAAAACTTGTGTATGGTTTTTCTATCTCATATTTTGCTTTAAAGAATGCTCCACTACCTGATATAATAGAATCCAGAAAACAGATAGCGAATGCTTGTGTTAAAAGTGACATTATTACAAAAATTTGTGGAGTCGTGACATATATATATCCTAGGGGCTGGACAGATGAAGAAACAATGAAGATTGATCCTGACCGTTATAATCCATTGAGAAGTTCACTTTTGTTTCTGTTGAATTATTCTGATGCCTCACCTGATTTGGCTGAAAGAGTTGCACACACACCGGGATTTCTGGAAACTGTTCGAAAGGTTCTGACTGAGTCTTATGAACCTCATATGAAACAAGAACAGACTGTAAGTATCAGGTTAAGCTGTGTGGGAACAGTTCTATATTTTCTGCCATATTTACAGAGCTCCAGATAAGAGGGGGTATTGAGGATAAGCAAAGATATTTTTTCTCATTTCTCAATGAAAACATACATTGTGACCCACCATTAGAACCGTCTCGCGAGACGGTTCTAATGGTGGGTAGACAACACTGATTGACAAAATCCATGACTCATTTAGTGCGCAGTTAACAACCCGGGTAGGTGGCAATTGAAAACGCTCAAGCAGTAGAAGAACGCGGATCAAAAACCATTAGAAACAAAGTTTTCGATTTGCAAATTGACAACAATTTGCAATCGAAAATGCCATTTTCAATGGTTTTGAGCCGCGTTATTAGAAAGTTAAGAGCGTTTTCGATTGCCGCCTATCCATTGTGGTTAAGTACAACATTGTCTTGCCTTTACATTTTTATAAACTTTACTGTTCCTGAAAAATTGACAGGAAAACACAAAAATAATGAATGTTTCAAACAAATAAATCACTGTTAAGGGCACTGCTATTTTGAAAAAAATAAATTAACTCGCTTGTTTTTAGTCATTTCCTGAAAAAAAAATGGGATTTAATCTGAATTTCAAATATAAATTCCAATATTACAGAGCCTTTTATACAAAAAACAATAGAAAAATCAAGTCCAAAGAGGAAGTCATGAATGAGCATAACATCTATTTGTTTGAAAACTGATTGAAAATAGTATGTTGGAATTATTTAACCCTTTAAGCACCAACGAAGCAGACAACAAAATTTATCTCTGCAAAATTTCATAAAATGTCTTGTCCATTTTGTCCAAGCTGTATGATATTGAAAAAAAAAAATCAGAGAAGAGAGGGGCAAACAGTGTAGATCCAGACACTGTTTATCAGTATCTATAAATTGATTTTTTTAATATCAATAATTCAGTTTTTGGAAAGTGAAGATGACTAATGGGTATCCATTAACTGAATTATGGATATCTAAAAATTAAATTATGAATATCGGTGAATATTGAATAGAAAATAAAATAGCACTCTGTAATTTCACCAACTTTTGTTTTTTCTAGGAGCAGAGTCACAAGGTCATGAAGTGGTGTCTCTCTTTATCCCATAACATGTCGATGGTCGAGGCCAACGCTTCCGAACTACGCAGTTTTAATTTCACAGAATTTTTAAAGCCCTACTTGCAGTCACCAGAGAAGATGTATCAGCTTAATGTGTTGGCAACTTTAGCTGGAATTATAGATGAAAAAGAGAGTGAGATTCTAAATTCTAACAATGAAAGTGTGAAGTTCCTAATGGAAGTTCTGGGGAATGCCCTGGGAGCTGCGAACCGCAGACATAACGGCTGGTCTTGTAAAGAATGTGCTTTAAGTGAGTATGCTCACTGATAGCTAACAAACTTAATGTTTTGAAGAATGATTAGATTGACCATATTTATCCTATTAAATGCCCTGAAGGCATTGCTTTTTATGAAATAGGGGCATTATTTGGAGCCTAAATTTGGTAAACGGCCACTACATAATACTTCAGTATTAAAGTGAATGGGTATACTTGCAGAGGAAGCAACCCTTCTTTTTTCCCTTTTCAGTTGGGGTAAGAGTAGACTCCATGCCAAAGAGCTGGTCTGTTCAGAGAAGGAAACAGGAATTTCATGCAAGTTAATATAAAATTGTTTTCGGAAAAAGGCAGGGGGGGCATTTATTAGAGCAGGGCGTTTATTAGGATTAATATGGTAATTTGTATAACAATTGCCTTTAAGCTTTGTTTTCATTATTTCCAAAATTCTTGAATAGAGCCTTTCAAAACATGATTTGATTTCAAGCTTTATACAGATAATTCCAGTACTTAACTTTTTAGCTCACCTGAACAAAGTTCAGGAAGAGCTATTGTACTCCCCTTTAGGTCAAGGTCACAGGCTGAAGGTTTATAGTTCCACCGTGCCTGGATGGAAGTTATACCCAGACTGATGACAGATACTGCTCCAGATTTTTACATGGTAGCAGCATCACCTTCCTAATTGACTGTGAAGGTCAAGATCATTGGACCTCTGACTTATGAGTCAGGTGCCCTACCGACTGTGCTACGTGGTGCGGCATGCTATGCTGTCTGGTGACCGCTCTTGTTAATATTATAATACCATTATTTAATTTTGGTATTGATGTAATGATCAGGACCCAGTTATTCCAACTAAATGACGTAAGTTTATAAGATGTTAAAATTTCAAATGTGTGAAATGCAAAAACACTGCCATTTTTACAAAAAATTGTGAGGAGCTTTTGCACGTAATTAGCACACTTGTTTTACGGGTAATAGAAGACTTAACAGATCCTTGACCAACGACTTTAACAAGCTAAAGATGCTTTGAACAACTGTATGAAGATGAAATTTAATCGATGTATGAAGGGGTTTTGTTTCAGCAATTAAATTATTGGCTAGAAATGACAACAACAAAAAATTGCTGGTGGAACTTGGTGCCCTGGAATTACTGGTAGAGTTGGCTAAAGGAAGCGATGAAGAACAAATAGGTATGTTGGTACAATTACCTAATGGTTAGCAAGTACACTTGGCTGAAATTCTTAGCTCATGAGGGAGCCCAGGTGGCTCGGTAGGTTAAGCACTGGCCTGCTGATCTAGCAGCCCCGGGTTCGAGATCTGCTCTAGGCGGAAGTATTTTCAATTGTAAACAGGGTACAGCCTTTCATAAACTGAAAGACTGTTAAAAAGAATGTAAAATCACAAGTAATCTATCCATCTGTCTTAGCTCACGATCATTTTACAATTTTTAACCAAAAATTAAAGACAGCTAAATTTACAAACAGCATAAATTCAGATGAAGCAGCTTATGATGAGCCACCTTATCTGGATCTACACTGTTTACCACCAAGTCTTTGAAATCTAAATATGATGTAGTTTGAACAAAACCATATTTGAAATTTTGCAGACATAAATTTTGTCATCTGCTTTTTCAGTGTTGTAAGGGTTTGGGTGTATTATGCCACCTTTATGGTTAGACTCCATTTTTGTTTCATTTGTGACCAGCAGAAGTGAAACATATTACAATAGAACTTCAGTGGCTCAAACCCTGATGGCTCATTAACCCTGCATGCCTAGAACTCTTTCCTTGGTCCCTAGAGTTCAGTTTATATAGAAACCAACCCTGGATGGCTAGAACTACCCTTGGCTGGAACTAATTTTCATAGTAACAGCCTGTTTAAGCCATTGAAGTTCTACTTTACTCCCTGACAGACGAGACACCTTATTCCATGGAATTCTGGTTCTTACAAGCGAGACAACTTTTACATAATAGTTGGGCTTCCATGGTAGGGGAGTCTCTTCTCTGAAAGGGGCTACTGTGAAAAGGTTATGCTATCCAAAGAATATGGCAAACAACATAATTATTACAGTTTAAATGTGCTTCCTAATTTGAACAGGATGGTATTAAAATATATGTGATTTTGTGACAATGTTGCCATAAACGTCAACTGAAATCTGCTACTTTTAGAATTTGAGCCACGACACGAGAAAACCAACAATGTGGTTGTGTGCCCAGCGCAGACTCAGATCAGAGTCTTCCTTAACCGCTTAAAAGGTAGGTAAGGGTGTAAGCTACCTTCATGCGGACAGCAAAGTCTCTGATCAGACTGGGGGAATGCCCAGGCTGATCTGAGTGTGCTTGGTGCACAACCACATTGTTGGTTTTCTCGTGTCTCGGCTCATTTATTCTAAGTTTGCACAGCAATACATGTATCTTGGAACTTTGGAATCAGAGTTTACTATGCCTTCACACATTGTGCATCTTGTAATGGAAGTATACTTCCAACATAAGATGCTAATTTGATTTCTGCTTACAGAGGCTGTTGGAGCAATTTGGGCATTATCATTTGATGAAGACAATCGTAAAGTAATGGTGGAAAATGAAGAGTTAGGCGTCATTACAACCCTGCTTAACCTCAAGACAATAGATGATGCAAAAATCAAAGCTGCTGCAAATGGGGCCTTATGGAATCTCCGTGGAGATCTGGAGAAAAGCAAAAAGTTTCATGACCTTGGTATGGTAACAGTTTTAAAATTTGAACATCATGTTTTGGCATATATGCCTAGATAACATGTATATACAAGATCAGAGTGCTCCTGCTGAAGTAGTCTGATCAGCTTCTACACTTAGTGATCTAATCAGGGTTTACACTACCCAGTGTTTACAGAAAAGTTAGAGCAGGGTTTTTTTTAAGCGCGGGTCCGTTGGCCCGGGCCCGTTGATTTTGGCCTCGGGCCAGTTAAATCCCACTGTAGAAGGTCCGTCAGGCCAGTTAAATTTCGGGGAGTCATTTCGGGACATTCAGTTTGTTTCAAACTTGAAGCGAAACCAGTCTACTTTCGTTTTGCTACGGATGATTTCATTGGACGATCAGAAATGTTTAATCCAATGAAATTTCTCCTCGCATTGCAAATAGACAATATGGCCGACCGATGAAGTTTGGGGATGAATCGCAGAAGTCACATGTAAAAAATTGGACCCCAAAGGACTTCTGCGCTTATTTCAACCCCCGCCATCTAAAAAACAAAAACAGCTGCTTAAGTCTGATGAAGAAAAAAAAACCGAGACAAATACGAACAGTTTGGCGGCCATCGGTACTTTCAACCTGGGTGGATGACTGAATTCAAGTGCCGGAAGTGGTTCGAGTTTGATGATGCCCTAGGAATGAAATGTTCAATTTGTAATACTAGGGACACAGTTGGCTCTTATGTTACTGGATGCACCAATTACAAGAAAACCCCACTGCTATATCATGAGGTATCAGACTTGGCTTAATGGGTTAATTATCTTAAACATTCGGATACTAAACAACTACAGATAAGATTGGATATTTGGTGATAAAGGATCATACATTTTAATGGTGCTTTATTTTATTGAATATAATTAGTCCTGTATATTCCGCATTGGAAAAATAGTCGGGCCAGTTGAAAATTTGGATGGCCAGTAGATTTTCCGGCCAGGTGGCCCTGCAGGCCAATGGCATTTTGGTCCCTAGGAAAACCCCTGTTAGAGGAAGCATAAAGTTTCATGATTTTAGTGTGGTAACTGTTTTCATATTTGAATATCAAGTTGTGGCTAGCATACCTGGGTAACCAGTGTAGACTATATCAGACTGACCCTTCAGTAGAAGTCTGATCAGGGGCATGAAGGTTTACACTACCAAGTGTTTTCAGATAATTTAGAGAAGAGCGAAAAGTTAATGGCTGTGCTACAATAAATTTATTAAAATTTGAATAGCAAGTTTTGACAGAAATGTCTAGGCCATATTAGACTACCCAGTCAGGAAAAGTCTGATCAGGGTCTACTCTGATAATTATGATATAATCAAGTGTTTCAGGAAAACAGTATCTGAGAAGCCATTTTTTCAGTGATTGTTCTGAGGGATAAATCATTTAGTTTAACTGTACCTACAGGTATATCAGGTATGTGTAAAATTCACTAAATTTTAACACTCAAAAAAGTGTGAGTGATATTGGAAGTTATGCAACTATAGCAGTAACAACAGGGCCATCTCAAACCTGCTAGCCAAAGTGTAGGTACTTAAACAATTCACTAAAATTTGATAAAAAGGGTTTGGAAAACAGGCAGTGCATTAACAATGCCAGACTTTATACAACAACAGCACTAGCAATGTGGGTATCTCAACCCACCAGTCAAAAACTGTTTTGTACAAAATAAATGACAAAAGAAATCTAAATGAATTCTGTTCAAAAGTAAACTGAATTCAGCAAAAATGGAAGATGGCAGAATTGCTTCGGAATCCCAAAGTGTATCCTTTCACCTTAAGAGGCTTGCTAGGTGAGACTAGAGATTTTTTTTCACAGGAGAGCATTTGTCCAATGGTAGACACAAAAAGGAGTTAAAGAAAAAGGCCTCCGTAGGTATATCTCGAGAGTCAAAAGAGGCGGAGCTAGAGGTGGAAGAGGAGGGGCATATCATGATAAGCTACCAATGGAAGAGCCAGAAAACATTGATGGACGTGAGGGATAGTCTAATTGCTAATGGATTTAAGGTGAGTCATGTCTCTTGGGTAATGCTGGGCCGCGTAGTACAGTTGGTGGGTTTGATACCCCGTCTGGCCACATACTTTTGTTTCTCCTTCCGCTGATTCAAGAAGGGCAGTTGTCAGTTACTGGTGAAAATATGTGCTCTTAGTACTGGTTAACCACTTAGGAGGTCTAAGCCTGACCAGGAATAGTGTGGTTAGGTTAACTGACCATCCCGACATGACCATAGTTGTTTACCATGGACGTTAAGCAACAAATCAATCAATAAAGTCTCCTGGGTAACATTGTTACAAGAATCGAAACAACTACAGGCAAGTCATGTGCAAGGAGATAATTCTACTGTAAAACTCTTGTATTTTGAGGTAGCTTGATTTTTGGACTGTTAGTGGTAAAAGTATAAAATGCCAAAATATTTGGTTTTCAATACATTCACATAGCTAGAGATACGTCTAAAATTTTGAAAGTGCCAAAGCTAAATTGGGCCTATGGTAAAATTCAAAACTTTAAACTTTGTCTACATGATGGGCAACTGCAAGCACTAGGTCATATGAACTTTGCTGTTCAGTGACAGCTCTTGTTAGTTAAGGTGTCCTTATATCAGGAATAATTCTGGTAATAAATTAGCTCATGTTACTGTAAAAAATTTCTAAATACTGGGACAGATACATCTGAGTAAACAGTGCAGACCTAGATCAGACTGCTCTAAAGGAGCAGTCTGATCAAGGTCTACACTGTTTGCCATTTCATCAGCATCTTCTGGATGCATTACTGCATTGTGAAACAGAACTATTCAATATTTAGGATAGTTACGGCGATTTGTTTAAAAGACCTGATTTTCAGAATTTTTACAGTACGTAGCTTATGTTATGGCATTTGTTTGGCTATGGAATGGATTATGGGATTGTTTTGGAGGGAAAAATCTCAGTCTTATAGTAGAATGATTACAGTACTTCTTCTCACAGGTATGGATGGACATTGATCAGATGGGTGGCTCCACTCTACAAGCCATGGCAGACGCTGTAGAAAATGCCACTGTTGTCTTTATATGTATGTCACAGAAATACAAAGATAGCCCAAACTGTCGAGCAGGTAATATTTAGAGGTTGCAGTAGTAAAACCACTTTTAACCCCTAATATTTACATTCTCAGTGCATTTATTGAAAAGCCCTATGGTAAACCATTAGAATGTAATGTAGTTTATACTTCAATAACTACATTGGTTCACACAATGTTACATGAGGCTATGTGACGTTAAAATAAACCATGGTTCTCTCGAATCTGATTAGACGTAGGGGACATTATGACGTCATTGACGCTGTTCCATTGTTAGTAGAAAAACTGTGTATAAATGATTTTTCTGCTTCAACCGTAGCCCCTAATGCAAATTTGTGGTCAATGAATAGCTAGTTAAAACTGTAAATAAAAGCAATGAACTTAATTTTTCTGGTGTTTATTGAAGTATGAACTACATTGGGTCGCTAGCAAAGTTTACTTGAATCCCTTTTGGGTTCACTTACATGTACTTTGCATGTATCCCAATGTGGTTTATATTTTGATAAACACCAGAAAAATGAAATTCTTTCCTTAATAATCATACAACTAACCATTCCAAGGCTTTTCTGTAGCACTTTGACAAAAGTGACCAAAAAGCAGACAAAAAAAAATTATGTCTGCAAAATTTCCAAAAAGTAAGTCCAAGCTATATCATATTGAGAATTCAAAGACTAGAGGGCAAACAGTTTAGATCCAGATGAGATGGCTTATTATGAGCTGCCTCATCTTTACCCATAAGGGTTTTCCCTTGGAATTTTATTTCATGGGTCACATACATGTCCTCATGGTCAATTGTTTTGAGGAACATTAGGACTAATTTTGGTCATTCTTGGCAGACATTTACTAGAGCATATCGGAAGTATACCAAAATTATGGGGGACATCTGTGTCTCCCTCTGAAAATTTTAGGGGACAGTTGGAGCAAAAAGGGGCCACATCTTGTATTTTTGTAGAACAAGGAAAGCCCTGGCCGATGCTTTTGCAAAGTCATTTGTTTTTCATTTTTTTGGCACTGTAAGTGTTATGTATGCTGTTTGGTTTTGTCATGTCAGTGGCATTTGCAAAATGGGTGCTCAGTGTATTTACATACACCACAAAGGCTCAGATCAGCCTATGTATCTGTTCAGTCTGATCAGAACCTATGCCATTTGCAAGCAGCATATACGGATCTGGAGGAATCAGCAGGTACATGCTAATCATCCAGATATATCTGTGCTGATAGTATTGCAGACTAAATCTGGGTATCAGAATTTAGGAATTCACTCATATCAGAGTATTTCCTTTATTTCATATTTTATGGTAAAATTTCATATTAATTTTAAAAATCCATTATATATGGTATTTTTGAAGCTACAGACATATATAATGCACCACTCATTTGTAACCACGGCCCCACAACCCCCTAGGAATAGCAGGGACTTTAACTTTTCATCCAGCAAAGCTCCACTATAAGCCCCACACTGCAGGGATAAACAGTCTGTAAAACCACTGCTGTTTGACCCCTCAGTCTGATAGTACATTTTTCTTCAACAGCTATTTTTGCCTAAATGACAAACCCCTGGCATTTGCCCACCACTGTGAGGAAAATGCAAACGTAAAAAACATGGATAATTCCCCCCCCCCCTCCCCAGCCCCCTATGCCCTACCCTGCCCCTGGAGTGGATAGGCTATGGCTGCAAATGACCCATGCATAATACTTTACACGGGAAAAAGTTTCACTAAACTAGAAAATAAACTATATCAGACATTGCAGACGATGTGTATCTAAGAAATTAGATGATTAATAAAACACTTTAGCCCCAAATAATGTTCATATCTGTTCATTTGTCATGATACAGTGATACAGTAGAACTTCAATGGCTCAAACCCTGATGACTCGTTAACCCTGCATGGCTAGAACTCTTTCTTAGGTCCCCAGAGGTCACTTTATATAGAAACTAACCCTGGATGGCTAGAACTACCCTTGGCTGGAACTAATTTCCATAGTCCCAAGCCTGTTCGAGCCATTGAAGTTCTGCTGTTTCTTTATCTAATCCCCCAAGCACCAAAATTAAAATTGTTGAATTTGCAAACAGCATGGAACAAGTTGAGGTGGCTCATAATGAGCCACCTCATCTGTATCTACATGTACACTGTTTGCCCTTCTACTTTGAGTAGTTTGAGTTCTTAATATAATACAGTTTGGAGGAAACATTTTTTTTTTTAATTTTGAGACGTAAATTTTGTCTGTCTGTTTTTGCACTTTAGTGATTAAAGAATTTTTTTGTCAGTTTTGCTGTTCTTGAAGTACATTGTATGTCATTTTGCTTCAATGTTTGCCACTTAATATCACTTCAGTTTTTCATGTACAGACCTATGTTTTATGTAAAGTTTATCTTCATCTTCCTGCTAAAAAAGAAAGTATATTGTAATGTTCACCCTTAAAGCGCCAAAACTTAAGATAGTTAAGTTTGCAAACAGTGTAGATCCAGATGAGGTGGCTCATTATGAGCCACCTCATCTGGATCTACACTGTTTGCCCTCTAGAGTTCGATTTCTCACTATGATATCGCTTGGACGAGACTTTTTATAAATTTTGCAGACGTAAATTTTGTTGTCTGCTTTTTGGCGCATTTAGGGTTAATCTGTGTTTTGACATTCTTTGTCTGTGATACTGATCTAACCTTGATTTTGTAAGGTACTTTCAGGTTTGGTAGAATGACGTTGACTGATATGAAAAAAATTAATATCAGGCAGAATGATTCCAATTCTTCATATTTCAGAGGCAGAGTACGCATTTCAGCAAAGAAAGAAAATAGTCCCACTGATGTTAGAACGAGGATACAAACCAGATGGATGGTTAGGGTTTATTCTTGGTGCCAAACTATTTTATGACTTCAGTGGGAAATATCCCTTTCAAGACAAACTGAACGATTTATTAAAAGAATTACGAAGAGTCAAGGGACAGAACCAAGGTACACCAAAGGAAGTGATAGTACCACAGAAAGCTCAACCGGTAAGAAAGTGCTTTTCAGCTGAGCCACTAGAAAAGGTACCTTGTGACTGAGTAATGTACGTAAAAAATGTGTTGAATGCATTTGCCTGCCAACATCATAGACTCAAACCAGTCTGTGAATCCATGCAGTCTAGCCAGAGCTTTCATTTTGTGTCATAATGAGCAGTCTCATCAGGATCTTCATTGCGTGCCCTCTAGTCTTCGAATTTTCAATTTGATAAAGTTTTTTTTTGCAATTTTGCTGACATAAATTTTGTCATCTCGTTTTTCTGGTATTTTTGGGGCTAGTCACAATTTTCAGACTGGAAAGGTCAAAATCATTTTGTGCAAGGTTTATTTTTGGGAGTCTTTGCAGTTATACAGAATCACAAAGGTAACTTTTGTCAGTATTTTCCTGTTCATTGTTACTTCTCTTGTACAGTACTGCAACTCAAGCTCCTTTAATTAGGCTATGTTTGGGGTCCTGGAAAAAGGCATAGTATTATAAGTGAATGATTTTATATTAAGATTAATCTACAAAGAACTATAAGGCAAATGAGCATTAAATGTGGGAGCCATGGCAGGCATTTGCTAAAAAATTGACCCTGTTCACAGGGGTATGATAACATAATGTGATATCATGTAACTGTAGAATGGCACTAGCACAAATGATGTCAGGCTTTTAAAAGCAATCTCTGAAGATTATTGGCTATATATTGATGTTGGGCTCGCGCAAATGATATGAGGCAGTGCCTTTAAAAGCAATCTCTGAAGATGATTGGCTAATGATTGATGTTGGCCATGATAACAAAGTTCAGTTGGTTAAATGAAGTCACATACTTGTGTCATCATGCTGTCATGAGGTCAACAAGCTTGGACAAAACTGAATTTCATTTTCATTGCTATTTAAATCTTCTTTTTGATGCATTATAAATAGAAAACCATAATTGTGTCTTTTGATATCAAGTTTATCAAGCTCGACCAGAAACACGTAGGAATGGCTTGGCAAGCTATGCCCTTCCTACGCTGTTTATGGTCTCATCTGTTAAACTTGATATAAAAAAAAACACATGGTGTTCTCTGTGTTATGTGTTTCCCCATTTTATGTTACATGTATCATCTCCTGTACAGTATGAGCTCGTAATGCAACCATACTGATTTTATTTGCAGAATTATCACCAGCCAGCAGTCATTGACATGCCCGACTCATTTCACCCGGTTCCAGCAATAACTACAGCACATGTCAATATTACAGATGATGTCAGGGCTTGGAGTAGTGATGATGTCAAAAACTGGATAAATAAAAACAATCTGCCTGTGTAAGTAGTCAAGTTTATACAGGTAAATAAGAAGTCAAGTTTAATAAGATACCTGCATGTTTCATCGTCTAGTATATATCAAGATATAACATGAGGAAGTCCAATGAAATACCTGGTTTATGTATCACTAAGTGATGCTTAGTGGTTGAGTGGTTCGAGTGGTGCAGAAGGTCACAGGCTCAAATCCCTGTTGGACCAGCCAACAACTTAAAAACTCTCTGTCAACCCAGCAGGAGATGGGTACCTTTTTTTAGCTCACCTGTATGAATGCACAGGAAGAGCTATTGCACAACCCCCTGCTTTGGCATCGGCATTAGAAAAATGTTAACGTTTTACATTAAAGCTTTTAAGATCTCATAGTTTTTAATAAATTCTTTGATTGATTTGAATTATACATGTAATTCGTATGACGATAGCTGTTCGGCCAAAATTTTATTCAGCACTATCTCCTTTCCTAGACATGACCAATAGGTCAAGGTCACAGACTTAAAAAAATTTACGTTATATGTTTAAGTTTTTAAGATCTTACAATTTCTAAACCCTTTGATTGATTTGAATTACATGTGGTATGATGATAGATATTGGTCGGAATTTTCATTCAGCACCATCCCCACTCCTGGACATGACCTATAGGTCAAAATCACAAATGTTGAAATTTAATATCAAAGTTTTACATTAAAGTTTTTAAGATCTCATTATCCCTAAACACTTTGATCAATTTGAATTATATTATAATGTTAATATTCTACAAACTAACAAACTCTTACTAGCACTTGAAGATGGAAGTTCAGACGAGCTGTCCTGTCTGGCAACAGATCTTGTGGAATCAGGGACGGATAAAGGTAGCAAAGAGAGAGGGCTGGGCTCCACCTTTCATGATATGTCCAAGATCATAGAGGAGAAATTCTTTCCTTTAAGAATTGTTCCCACTGAGAAGAAAAACAAAACTGAAAATGGCAGAGTTGTTTACCCTGAAAGTGTACTCATTCTCCCATCTGAGATGCATATGCTTTGTACCCATTAAGTCGTGCCCCTAAGACATTCTAGCTGAAATTCTGCTGTATACTGTATTGAACATCTGAGTATTTTTTATGAAAGTAGTTACTAACATGTTGCCTTATGCCTGACATTTGAATTTGGCTGCTGAGACTTGAAACAGTGTGTCTAAACACACCTTTCTGGGTCAACAGATAGCCATCTTTAAAAATGATGTGTTCTCATTAGGTCGTGTCCTCTGATTGGCTACTTAAATTAAGCTCTTGGGATTTTCAGCAGTTTTACAGCAATTTACAAAAATAGCATGTCACATGACTGTCACGTGACCTAAGATTCTGCACATGGGCGGGCGGCCATTTTGAAATTGTCTGTTGTCAACAAAAATCATGGAAACATGAAAGTTGCTAGGATTTCTGGACACTTTAATGTATAAATGGTAAATATTTCAATCAAACATGCTTTTTGCCCATGGTGAACAACAAAATCTGCTGTGAATTAAGTTTCTTACCTGTTCCTGTTGCATTTTCTTCAGCTGTACACTTTAGCGACTGTATTGGGAACTTTTTTGGATAGAACATAGTAACGAAACAAAACATGCATCCATTAGTAACAAAATCGCATGAAATTAAAGAAGCACGACCCACCGAGAAGGCACGACTTAATGAGAACAAGCCATATACCAATGTGGTGATCAAACATGGTTCTTCATGCATTAACCTTTGCCAGCTCCTGAGGGAGCTGTTGAAAACCGAGGCAGAAGTTTTCAACAGGTCCTGAGGGAGCTGGCAAATGTTAATGCAATGAAAAACAATGTTTGGAGGCTGTTGTTGCATAAATGCAGCCACACTGCTGCAAAACTAAGGAAAATGTTTAGGCACCATTTTCCAACCTCATCACCATTACCTAGAAGATACCTACACACACTAAGTATTTCTATCAAAATCTTTGTTTCTGGCCATGGTCAGCTGTAGTGTTTTTTAAAACCTTCAGCATTAGTTTACAAGTCAGTCATGTTCTCTAAAGTTTCACTCGATGTTGTCTGCACTTCCATTTTTACAATATCCGAATGTGTATAACTGTTTCATGCAAGTCTTTTATCAATACCTGCAAACTTGCTGCTTGCTTCTGTATTGATTGAGTAGTCCTAAATCTTGCATATGAAAAGCTGCAAAGCCATGCCTCAACAGCATGTGAATGTCCTTGTTAATTCACAGCTTTTCACCAGTTAATGCACAGCTGTTCATAGCATACAGCACTGCTTTTTATGCAATAATGCAGATTCTTTGATGACTGCTCTTTAGCATTCCTTGTACCTTTGTACAGCTGAGGTAAAAAGGAGTCCAAACATGTCATGTTAAATATGTATGCACTTTGTACATATACTATTCTCTTTTATTATTGCAGTCAGAAGTTTGGCAACCTCACTGCTGGTGAAATAGCTCTTTTAATATCTATGAAGACAGATGTAAGTATACTGTATTTATTTGGTTATATGATACGAGTTTATTTTCTAAAATTACTGCAGATATGTGAATCGGTCTTGCATAATTCAGCAATAAAGTGGGATTTTCTCTTTTCAAAACAATATCCCATAAAAATCTAGATCTAAATCCAAAACAAATTCGCAGATTTAGACCAGTCTTGTTCAAGAACGATCCCCAAGATCTAGATCCATCTTAACCCTTAATGCACCAAAATCTGCAGAATTCAAAAAAAATGTTTGTCCAAGTGATATCATATTGAGAATTTGAACACTAGAGGGCAAACAGTGTAGATTCAGATTAGGTGGCTCATTATGAGCCACCTCATCTGTATCTACACTGTTTGCAAATTTAACTATTTTAATTTTTGGCGCTAAAAATGGATGTAGAACTTTGATATTGTTTACCAAATGAAATTGGATATAAAAGATATCTTTTTAAAACACAGAAAATATTTCTGTTAATCATAAATTTAAGTTTAGAATAAAGAGAAATAATCTTGAACTTGCTGCGAAACCCATATCAAAAACAAAAATAAATAAATAAATAAAGAGAAATCTATTATCTCATACATGTAATTTTGAAATAATGATATTGTGTAAACTATTCTGGTAGAATAACAAACAGAGCAGATCCTGAACGGAGCAGTCTGATCTGGGTCTGCACTGTTTGCTCAGGTATTTCTGTTCAATATATATGGTATTTACAGTGTAAATTTGATAAATTTCAGGCACCAGAGTCATTCTACAGATGTCTACAAGATATGCTGAAAATTACAGATTTACTGACAATGTCTAAATTTGTATGGGCGTTAAATGACATTGGTAAACAGATCAGTAATGTCAAGTGAAAACAGATATCATTTGTCATATTGTCATGAGAATCTCATCTGTGCAAAGATCATTACATTATAACTTTAAAATCTCAGCATCTTTCTACGTATGTTTACAAGACTTGCAACAATCAGGTTTATTACATATTCTGTAGACAATACATTTTATTCATTCAGTGGCTAATGACATGAGGTAGACATTTCTTCATGACCCATGGTTTGTGACATAATGTCTTATGCCGCATGGTTGGTGATGTAATGTCCAGTGAAATTATAAACTTTTATTTTGGTGAACAGGAAGTGTTATTGAATAGTAAACAATACATATTGACTGCCTCTTCGCATCAGTCAATTGAAGTTTGCTGTTCAATAACACTTAATTTTCATGTCCACCTCAACAAAAGTCAGTTTGTGTAATTGTATAATTAGTCTTTTCATCCTAGTTATCATGGTTGAGACTAGCAAAATGCGAGACACGGGTTTTACATTTCCATTGTTGTCTGTGGCGTATCCTTTGTTGAGTTTTCTTGTTTAGCTCTGTTCAGTGACAATTTGCAGACAGGAGAGACACTGCCTTCCACAGAATTCTTGTTCTTTATATAGCCATCTGTGATATCTTTTTTTCTGTGATGTCTCTTGTTGTTTCTTATAATGCATATAGGTTAAGTTTTGCTGATACACCATTGTTTTCTTCATAGTAAAAGCCCTACAAAGCATGTATTTAGCATTCTAATGCACTAACAAATATAGCGCGACGTTTGATTGGATAACGGCAAAAATTTGCGACAGTATATTCTGCGATATACTGTCGCAAACCCAACATCATTGAGTAACGTCTCTTCTCATTGGCTGACATTTAACTATACGCTGCTAACAGGGCTTGAAATAGGTGCAAACTAGTACATTATGAAAGGTGAAAATATGGAAAAGTGCATTTGAATGGGGATAACTACATGAATATTGAAAATTGTCATTTGGGGAGGTAAATCATCGGTTTTATTGTCCCAAATTGCGCTTTGCAGCTCCGCTGGCGTGTCGCTGTAAAATGAAATTTCCGACAATAAAACCGATGATTTACCTCCCGAACAGACAATTTTGAATACAGTTATCCCCTAAATATCATCATGATTCACCCTAATGTGCTTAAGTATTGGGACACCAAGGGCCTCATGGAAGATTATTAAACAATATGTATTTATGTATGTGCTAAAATGTTGTAACCCTGTATAAATATTAAAGTCTTTACATACTTTAATACCTAAAATCATTACTTTTCCAAATGGAAAATGAATGGTTTTCAGTGTCCCACTATTTAAGCACATTAGGGTAAGGTGAATGAGTAAACTTTTCAAGGGGAGCAACTACTGTTTTTGTCACCCTTCTCAATGGGGATCAATTCTTAAAGGAAAGAATTTGCTCCCCTAGGAGCAAATTCTTTCTTCTAAGAGTTGACCCCTTTAGAAGAGTCTCATTTTCCAGGGAAGCAAACAGAAAGTCACAAATGTTGTCTCTCCTTGATAGATTGGCGGCAAATATGGAGTCACAAATGTTGTCTCTCCTTGATAGATTGGCGGCAAAACATTGAGTCACAAATGTCGTCTCTCCTTGATAGATTGGCGGCAAAACATGGAGTCACAAATGTGGATTCTCCTTGATAGATTGGTGGCAAAACATGGAGTCACAAATGTCGTTTCTCCTTGATAGATTGGCGGCAAAACATGGAGTCACAAATGTTGTCTCTCCTTGATAGATTGGCGGCAAAACATGGAGGTATACCCATACACCTTAAAGTTTCTGACAAGTTGAAAATTACAACTTTGCTCACAAAGTCTGTGTTAGTGTAGGCCTTGGTTGATGTTGGAGGACAGAAGAGCAACATCAAATGAAAATAAACTATGAACATGGTTTATCTTTCGGAGTCATAAGAGCACTCTTCTTGGAACGTCAGAACACTCATTATGTTTCAGACTAGCACCCAGCACGAGAGAACATTGAGGGGTATATAGTTTTCGTCTTCATTTCCATGTGTCCATTGGTTGGTTTGTCGATCTACATTTGTTTGATAAGTACAGCTTTGTTGGGCGTAGTCTTTGGTCAGGAAATAGGTGAATTCCACTCACTTGGTCTAGTTTAATTAGTACCTCGTAATGTTTTAATCTCAGAATAATACCTCACATAATTTAATGTCTCAAGAACTCTTGTGTTGTTTTATTGTTAAACAGGTACATGTACTCGTCATGTTTTTCTATATGAATATTGATTACAACTTAACAACGTCAAGAATACTCATTATGTTTAGTCAGTGCCATAAGAATTATATTATGTTTTAAATCATTTATGCTCAGTGATCTATATCCTTATCAAGTGGATGAGTCCATTTTTATAAGGGTGTCTGGTTTGCGTCATTTGTATGGTATTTATTTTATTTTAAGGAGACATACCCATTTGTCTAATGCAAATAGTGTAGACCCTGATCAAATGGCGCATTTTGTGGAGTCTGCATTGTTTGCCTATGTCCTATTTATGGGATGCTAGGTATTAATGGGTTAAATGGCATGTCACCTTGACCTAAATAATGTATTTGCACACGCACCCCTCCCTCCCCTCCAACTTTTCCTCTCAAAACAGAGCAAATATTTACCTCTAAGAGAAACTGACCATGGAGAAAAACAAGTCACTCAAAATGCAAACCTTATGGGGCATTCAATAGGATAACTATGGTACATTGAATTGGGCAGATGGTCAGGTATTTTTTTCACCCATGAAAGTTTTAACAATTCTGTAAAAATTCTCTTATACTGCATATCATGTAGCCCTTATGCCCTTGTGTATAGCAGAATAACAAAGACAGAGTTAAAGGTCTGGGGCCGTATTTATAAAAGCACTTAAGACGTTGCTATGCTGTTGCTAAGGCTTAATTTCTATAAAGGAGATTTCCTACAACTATGAAATTTGCTCTAGAGGAACAGTCTGAAAAAGACTGTTCCTCTAGAGCAAATTTCATACGAGTAGTTGTAGGGAATCTCCTTCATAGAAATTCAGCCTTAGCAACAACATAGCAACGACTTCAGTCGTTTTATGAATATGGCCCCAGATTCGGGTGTATTATTATTACCAATTACCTCAGCAATTGAAATCAAATTGTGCTTGCAAGATTTTGACTGCATGCATGTGCATGTTGATCAGTCTTCTCATTCCCCCAATAAGGCAGCTTTCCTTATGTTGTGGTATGTTTATGTATTTCTTTATACATGGGCATTTTCTGATGTTACTCTTTAATAGGCACATAGATTTATTTTTATAGTTTTGCCATTTTAGGACATGTTTATTAGAGATAAATCATACATCCAAGGTCACAAAGCCACTGATAATCAGTAGTTTTTCTTTTTTTATTAAATCTTTATATTGTTTTTGTTTTTGATAGATTTTCACAAATACAATCATGTTATTCAGTAAAAAATTATTTCTGAATTTCATTTTGCCTTTCTGTTCATTACCTTTAGTTCGATCATCCCATAAGCATTCAGTATTTCATTCTAAAAAGACAAAAGACCTATGGCACTTGTGTATTTTGTTCAGTATCGAGACACCCAAAACAATTTTCCATTTATCCCAAATGGAAAATTGTTTTCAGCTGTCCCAATATTTAAGCATATCAGGGTAATACAAGAGTTTACGCATACATATTTTGCTTATGTCCCTTTATGGTATTCCAGGCATTAATGGGCTGGGACTGTCTTACATTTGAATCAGCTTCACAGCTCATAATTAAACTATAGGAGCTCTTCTATCTCATTTTTGCCTCTATTTTACATCCTTCTCAGAGCTCCAGACATGACAAGATACTGAGAATAATTCAAAGATAATTCTCTTATTTTTTAATGAAAATATATGTTGTGACCCCTCATTATAACTGTCTTGATGAGATGCCTCTAATGAGCGGTCACAAGATGTTTTTTATGCAGAAATATGAAAAATTATCCCTTAATTATCCCTAACCCTTCTTATCTGGAGCACTGCTTATATCTAAGTTTCTTCTCCTGTGTCACATAGTGTCTTTCATTTTTTTCTGTCAAAATTCTCTGGCACACAAGTGTAGACAAACAAATTCATTTAATTTGTACCCCCACCATGTTGGTTCTGATGTAATCTGACAAGGGCAATAACTCTTGTATTACAGATGCCAGTCTGACAAAACATCACATGCATCACTATTATAATGATTTATCATATGACATCACCGTTATTTAGTGGAGAACATCATGTCATAAAAATGGTATGACCACACGTGTAATAACACTTTGGCGCATACACTCAAGGTCATTGACAAAATCCATGTCATTAATGCTTTTCTTATTGAAATTATGTTCAGTTTGAAGGCGTTAAAATTCTGTCTTAAAGAGTCATATGATAAACAGAATCTTACACTCGTGGTAATTTCATATGAAATGACCACTCGTGTAAGATCCTCTATATATGTTTAGTTTAAGTTTCATGAAATTTCGTACAATGGTTTCTTAGCTTTGGTTTTGGACCAACAGTTGGACAGACATGGAGAAAACTATCCCTTCACCTTTTGTGGGAGATAACTATCTTAAAATCTGTGGGCATACCAGTATACTGGCAAAAGAAAGTGACAGACTTAAAGAGATTCAAATTCTTATTTTATTCTGATTTAGCATTTAACTGTTTTAGCTGTCTTTACTGACACATGCTTTTTTATTCAAATTTTACATATCATAATAGCCAGTCAATTCCAAGATACAAAAATTCTACATGTTCTGTAATGGTCACAGTGGAAAATAAATACTTTTGTCAAGTTTCAAGTGAGGTATCATAAAAAATAAAAGTCAGAGAAAAACTGATGTCCCCCCACCAGCCCATTTCCCATTCCCTACAATAAATATAAAACCTATACAAGTAAAATATCTAGGCAAGCTTGGAGAAAATCCATCCGCTGGTTCAAAAGATATCCTACATATATGACTTTGTCCTTGAAAAATGGGTCAAGGTCACCAAATACTAAACATGTATTAAACCTGTCACAATATATTCATGCAAGGCTGATAAATATCTGTCAATTGGATCAAGATATAACTAACTTTTAAGAGAAAAAAAAAGCATTTTTAAGTTAGCTTTTGACCTTGAAAATGGGGTCAAGGTAATCAAAACACAGTAAACTCTTGAGATTGTCCCAAAAGTATATCTATGAAAGTAAAGTGGAAATCAAGCCAAAGGCTAATGAGATATGTACACTTCAGTGAAATTTTCACATATCTAAGTCCTCCTGTGACCTTGAATATGAGGTCAAGGTCACCAGAATCTGATCAGCTCTTAAGCTAGTCCAAGTGATGTATCTATGCAAGTTTGGTGAAATTCTATCTATTGGTTCATGAGATATTATGGGTACAAGAAATTGCCATCTAAGTCCTCCAGTGACCTTGAAAATGAGGTCAAGGTCATCAAAATCTAATCAGCTTTTAAACATGTCCCAATGATGTATCCATGCAAGTTTTGTGAAATTCCATCCATTGGTTCAGGAGATATAGTAGGTACAAGAAATTCTCATCTAAGTCCTCCAGTGACCTTGAAAATGAGGTCAAGGTCACCAAAATCTAATTAGCTCTTAAACTTGTCCCGATGATGTATCCATGCAAGATTGATGAAATTCCATCCATTTGTTCAGGAGATATAGTGGGTACAAGAAATTCTCATCTAAGTCCTCCAGTGACCTTGAAAATGAGGTCTAGGTCACCAAAATCTAAGGAGCTCTTAATCTCCTGTCCAAATGAGGTCTAGGTCACCAAAATCTAAGGAGCTCTTAATCTCCTGTCCCAATGATGTATCCATGCAAGATTGGTGAAATTCCATCCATTTGTTCAGGAGATAACATGGGTACATGAAACTGTCATCTAAGTCCTCCAGTGACCTAGAAAATGAGATATCCATGCAAGTTTGGTGAAATTCCATCCATTGGTTCAAGAGATATTGCGCACGCAAGAAACTGTCATGCCCACGCCCGAGATCTGCACTGAAAACAATATGTCCCCCCTCACCTTTGGTGGGGGGACATAATTAAAATGTGGCTGACTGCACAGAATAATCAAATGTGCTCCAGATAAGATGGGGTAAAAGGGATAATTTTCGATATAACTGCATTAAAACATATATTGTGACCCCTCATTAGAACCGTCTTGCTGAGACGGTTCTAATGAGGGGTCACAACATATGTTTTCATTGATAAATAAGAAAACATCTCTGAATTATCCCTGTTACTCCTTCTTATCTGGAGCTCTGCTGCTAGTATCTCAAAAGAAAAAGGATCTGCTTCAGTTACATGTGCAAGCAAGCTCACCATCCTGTTGCACATCTTCATTAAACTTTGGGATTACAAGATGGAATTTCAATTCTATTATGACTGTATTCTGTCTCAATGATGCAAGCTTATGGCCTAGACATTTTTCCACCTCAGAACAGTAAACTGATAGCTTAGCTGCACTTGAAAATTACAATACATGTACTATGATTTAATTACATGTACAATGGTATTCAAAGACAATTTGTGAAATGGCAAATACACTGTATTGCGCAATTTTAAACACATAAAATGCAATTCCAATGCACTTGCAAATAGATGGGACATCAGACTGAATAATGTCACAAATCTGCCACAGTATATTGTGCCATATACTGTCAGAAATCTGACATCATTAAGAAACATTGCTTCTCATTAGTTAACATCTGATATTACGCTGCTGAAAGCACTCGTGTAGAGTGCAAAGGAGTACACTTTGAAAGATGAAAAAGTGCATCAGAATGGGAATAACTGAACAGTAAAATGCCATTCTGGCACTGACCTGACCATAAAATCGACAATTTACCTCCCCAAATGACAATTGTGAGTAAAGTTATCTCCTAAATTGTACATTACAAATGTTAACAGATGGATGGACCAAGGAATGAGTACTTATGTGGCTTTCATTGAAGTGACTAAAATTATTATGTGACTGTCGATTTTAAGCGACTAGCCATATAGGAAACTCATTAAATAGACACATGATATTCATTGGTAATACAACAGAGGAGGTCCATACATTTGGACATCCTTTATGAATAAATTTTATGTGTCTGAATAGCATAAGGCATTCTCTAGCCACATAGAGTTACATTGGTGCCCAACCACAATTCTTTTATGAGCCTAGTCACACAACAGACTTTAGCCCTATAAATATCCAAAATACACATCTATAGGCACATAAAAAGCCATTCGTGAGAACTAATGAATGGATGCACAGATGGACAGACTAATGGATGGAAAGACAAAAACTATATACCCCTCGACATAGTTCATATCATCAAGATGTCATTCTGCCAAGGTACTAAGCACAACAGCTGGTAATTCCATAGTTGCCATGTTAACAGATCTATGTCATCTCACTTATAATTTGTGATTGATTGATTGATTTGTTGCTTAACGTCCATGGTAAACAGCTATGGTCATGTCCGGATGGTCAGTTAACCTAACCCCTCACTATTCCTGGGCAGGCTTAGACCTCCTAAGCAATTAACCAGTACTAAGTGCACATACTTTCGCCAGTAACTGACAACTGCCCTTCATGAATCAGGGGAAGTAGAAATGAAAGTATGTGGCCAGACAGGGTTTTCGAACCCAGGACTCTGACTTATGAGTCAGGTACCCTACCGATTGCGCTACACAGCCTGGTATAATTTGTGAGGAGCATGGCATACATGTACAGTGTATGCCATGCTCCTCTCAAATTATAAGTGCGATGCTACCTGAAATATAAACAATAGTATATATGATTCTCTCAAACCTGTAATTCATTCTCAATTTAATTCTCTGTTTAATGTGCTGCATATAAACATCCAGAGCTCCTGTGTGGAGAGAAAGGTTCTAATGAGATAACAGTCAAGCTGTTCAGAACATTGTTAGCTTAGCACAGTCATTAGCCAAGGACTAATTAAGTATGCTAGCATATATAAAATCAAGTGTGCTAATTATATTCTTTGCACTGCAAAAACTCCTCCTACTTTCTTGGCAAGAAATAGTTGTGCTTTTTGTGTACAAAAGTCTAAAACTATAACATCTTGTTAGCTATTGACGTCAAGTTTTGAATAACTGAGTCCAATTCTTTCTTAATTTTCTATGAAAATTTTTTATTGTACCGTAATATTATCAAAGTCACTCAATTCTAGAGACATGATTCCAATCAGATGTTGCAGGATTATTTTATATAAAATTGAAACAGCAATGCCCTCTAGTGGGGTCTTTGGCAGGTCTGCCCCAAAATGGAAGTATATATGTTAAACACTTTAAGTGCCAATACTGAACATGGTGGAATTTGCCAACCACATACGTGGCTCCTAATGAGCCACCTCACCTGGATCTACACATCTGATCTCTCAGTAGCCAGGGAGAATTTTTTTAAAAATTTTACAATGTAAATTTTGTTGTCTGATTTTTGGGGGCTTTAAGGGTTAATTATACAGCTGAATTTTAAATGTCAACTGGTTAAGCTGCCAATTTATTTCCCATTACAGCAATCATCACCAATAATACCTGAGTTTCATGAGATTTGCAATATGACAAGTTTGTACAGTGCTCTATTCATGCATGAGCAGTCCACACCACAATCATGTAGATGGCATCACATCAATGGCATGACCTAAATTTCATATTATGATGCAACAGCATAAATATAAAACTAATATTGCACTTCAATGAAATATATGAAACATCCAAAGGCATGTGGTCCAGTGGTTAGCTCTCCCAACTTTGGATTTGAGTCTTGCAGTAGGCAAGATTCTATCCATACCTAAACTGCACTTTACTGCACCCTCCCATCATCCTGATACAACAGAAGTACTGTTGAAAAGGGTGTAAAGCAATCAAGCCATTCAACCATAATTTATATAAAATACCCTGCAGAAATTATGTAACATTCAATAGTCTAACCATTATACTTATAATATATGAAATTGTATCAAGCCTTTGTCACAAGTTGTAATGTTTTAAACTGTAGAATCTTGTGAATTTTATGGCACCAGCAATAACTTGTTGATTAGTTACACAACACCAGATTCTCCACCAAAGGATCCCCAAAAAGTATTTTCTTATGTAGTTGGTCACAGTAGGATTTGAATCCATGATGCTTAGTGCTAAAGCTAAAGGATCTAACCACTGGACTATGGCAGGGAACTCACAACCACTGAAATGTACCTTTCAGCTGTTGCAAAGTTTTCCATTACTGAACTGGTTGAAGTCTTCTGGCATCTATGGTAGTTGGTAGTATGGCACAGAATAGCTAATTTAAGTTGTAGAATCCTCCGAGTTTTTCTGGCATCAGTAGTGATATTGTGACAAGCCACTAAAGGTCGTATTCTCCACCAAAGAGAATCCATATTTTTCAGTCAAACACTGTAGTACTCTACCCACCAGACCTCAGCATAGTATGTACAATCACATGATTGTAGCAAAACTCTTTCACTTGTTGCTTTGTTTTGACTTGTAGAATCTTTTGACTCTTTCTGGTATCAGTGATAAGACCGAATTTTCCTCAAAATCTGCAGGGTGCAAACCAGTGACCACCAGTATTGCAGGCACAACACCAGGGTGGACAGCCACTAGGACTAGATTGTGTGATAGTTCTTTCATTTGCTATGTTTTATACTGTAGAAATTCTTGAATTTATCTGGCATTAGTGGAAATATGTTGACTAGTCTCACAAGGCCGCATTCTCCACCAAAAGCTACCCAACAACATGTATTCTTATTGGGGTTGAATGCTATCTGAAAGTAAAGAAATAAAGCATAGAAACACACTGGAACATAGCTCCTGATAGTGTGGGGTTTCAATTGTAATTCTTCGACCATTTTTCTCATTTCTCACTGAAAACATATATTATGACCTCTCAAAAGGACCATCTTGGCAAGATGGTCCTAAAGGACTGGTCATAACATATGTTTTTTATGGAAATATTACCCCTAATATATGCCTTATTATCCCTTCTTATCTAGAGCCTAGCAGCATTTTCATCTCAAAAATATGGAAAGCATTATGTTCTAACACTAGACTTGCACTTTTGGGCTTTTAATCTCAGGATTTCCCGCAGTACTTAGCAAAACAAATTAGGGCTAAACTGACAACCAAATAACAGTAATAATTACAATTTTTTCTGAATTTTAAGAAAACTGCAACATCTGCATTGTGTTTTAGCCACACACACTTTGGCACTGTTTTAACTAAGCTTGTAGATGAAACAACTGTATTATTTTTTTGCAGAAAACTTGTGAAGCTTTTGCACTGCAAAAGCCCATCACATTTTTTTTGCAAAAATGGCAGAGTTGTAATGTACAATACATTTGAAAATTTAACCTCTTCAGAGCTCTAGATAAGAGGGAGTATCTGATGATAATTAAGGATAATTTTTCTTATTTCTCATTGAAACCATATGTTGTGACCCCTCATCTGAACCGTCTCGATGAGACGGTTCAGATGAGGGGTCACAACATATTTTTTATGCAGAATTAACAAAAATTATCCCTTATTATCACCAAATACTCCCTCTTATCTAGAGCTCTGCTCTTGATAACTAATGATGTCGTTAGTTTTGAACAACTGGGCCCTGAAAAATAAAGGTGACTTACTGCATGCAAAGAGCTGATGGGAACTCTGTCATAAGTATCAAAATTGTCATCTATAGTTTGTCCTCTTTTCTTATTCTGAAAGAAAATAAAAGATCCCTTAAAGCATACCTGTCAACTCTCCCCCATAAACAGTGAGTCTCCGTCTTCTGGAAGGCACTTCCGCTCTCCCTATTTTGCCAAAATGTCCATATCTCCCTATCTTAAGGGAATCTCCCTTTTTTTTTCAATTATTAATGTTTTCTCTAGAAATGGTATAAAAATTTCCATACATCTCCCCCATGGACATCATCAAGATTTCAGAGCATGCCCAGCTTTGCTCAAAAAGTATTTTGAAAAATGGCTATTTTCACCCTTTCTCCCCTATGAAATTGACAGGTATGCCTTAAGTGTAGATTCAGATGAGGCAGCTCAATATGTGCTGTCTAATCAGGATCTATGCTGTTTCTTAATTCAACTTCTTTTATTTTTGGCACTTTAAGTGCTGCATGATATGTTATAAATCAATTGACACTCTTGAAAAATAGCTCCCAAGCTTATCTAAGGGGTTTGAATCTTTATTTTGTGTTTCTCTGCTAGAAACATGCAAACAGAATAGTCTGTATTTCAGAGCTCTAGATAAGAGGGAGTATTTGATGATAATTAAGGATAATTTTTCTTAATGCTCAGTGAAACCATATGTTGTGACCCCTCATCTGAATTGTCTCGATGAGACAATTCAGATGAGGGGTCACAACATATGTTTTTATGCAGAATTAACAAAAATTATCCCTAATTATCACCAAATATTCCCTCTTATCTAGAGCTCTGTTTTTGGTCCAATTCTCATAATGGTAGTCTGCAAGAGGGTCAGCAAAACGGATCCATGCCTGCACCTCCTGGCACTAAGTCTGTCTAAACAGAATTTTTTTTTTTTTTTGAAAATTCAAAACTGAGTGTTGCTAAATACCAAAATCTCACAAAAAGTCCAGTACCCCAGATAAGAAGGGTGAAAGGGATAACTTCGGGATAATTTTCCTTATTTTTCCATAGAATTGTATTTATGACCCCTCATTAGAACTGTCTTACTGAGTCAGACCATCTCCCCCCTCCCCCAACTCCCCAACCCCAACCACCCCCTCCTCCTCCCCAACTTTCCTTAACCCTCAGAATACACATCCAAATCTGCATCTCGGATGATGCGTCTGACTTGTTCTTGTAATTTTGATAAAAGCTGATACTTGTTTTTCCAACAGTTTTTTTTTTCTATGGATACAACTTTTCAGACTTAATTGTTTCCCTAACCTATAACAAAATTCCTTGACTTTTCCCTGACCTAAAAAGAAATCATTTTCTAGTTGTTTTACCTTTACATGACAATCTTGCAGTAATGGAAGGATATTGTAAGAGAAGACTTCATGTATTTCCACTATACTTACTACGGAAACAACTTTTGTGGACTTTCTATTTCCCGCCCTGGGCAATAAAAACCCTTCAAAAAAGGGTCTTCTCTTAAAGAAAGAAAACTGTTTGCTCCTACAGGAGCAAATTCTTTTCTTTAAGTGTTGACCCCCTTGATAAGGGAGACAGAAAATGAAATGGCAGAGTTACTTCCCTTGGAAGTGAAATCATTTATGTTAACTATGCTTTTTTGAAATCTTTTGAACATACCTACCTTTTCGGACAAATATTCCGTAAATTTCAAATATTTTTTCTCTATAATTTCTGAGTATGTTTTTGGCTCCTTTCTTTGATTCCCTTCCACTGGCCTTTTACTAGTTATCTGTAGATAGTTTTTATGTGGAAATTTTTTTCTACCACCTTTTGGACTTTGTTTAGCTCCTTCAGTCATTTTCTTATCTTTATCACTAATACTTCCTTGCAAACTATCTGACTGGTCAGTACTATCCTCCACAGTTCCTTGTGTCATGTTTTTTGATTGGTTATCTGACGTGTCAGTTTCTAACAGATTCTCTGAATGGCTAACATCTGCCTCACTTTGTGACAAGTGTTCTGATTGGCTATCACAAGTTGTTTCTGAATGAGTTTCACACTTATTGCCAGTGTTTGTTTCAGTACTTTCGCAATTGCACTTTAAAATATTTGTATCCGCAGACTGTTCTACATCTTTCCACTTCACTTCTGTTTCTACCATTATCTGGTGTAAAAAAAAGAATTCAGTCAATTTTCAATATCACAGTCAAAGTTTGTCTCAAACTACTGGTATCTCAATGTAAATTTTCTGGTCCCAGAAAACTTACTTTGAGATACCAGTAGTTTGAGATATCTTGAGTTAAAAGGTAGAGAAAAATAGTGAGTCCAAACTATATTCTTTGGTATAAGGTGTTTTGAAATATCAGTGTATGAGATAACAAGAGTCTAACAGTATATTCACATATTATTTTATTTACAATATGAGTCATTGCTCCAATTAAGCCAAAGTTAATGATTGAATATCCGGGCCCAGTTGTTCAAGGCATTGCATAATGAAGTAAACTAATGCTTCATAAAGCATACGATACATATAAAATCAAGCGTGCTATTTTTTTTTTCAGAAAAAATGTGAGGAGCTTTCAATGCAGTCCTCATATTTTGTTCAGCAAAAAATGAAACGTTTTTACATCTAGTAAGTTTGAAAATACACCAGTGCTCCAGATAAGAAAAGATAAAAATGATAAATTACAGATAATTGTCCATATTTCTGCATTAAAACATATCACTGTAAAACACTTATATTTGGCGGTCACTTTATTTTGGCGGTATTGGCGGAAAAGAAGAAAATCGCCAAATTAAAATGCCGCCAATTAAACTGCTGATTAAGGGGACAATCTACCATTGATAGATATATTCCTTCAATTTTAATATCAAAGCAAATAAGCATCATATGCATTATTAGAAATGAAGTCCAAGTGAAACACCCATGTGGAATGGAGTGTAGCAATGTTTATGTCATGCTACTTAAATTAGTACCTAAGCCAAGTCCCTTCGAGTGTTCAGCCGGAAACAACTCTGGTCAGACTGAATGTGTAAATTTTGGCATCTTCAATGTGAAACCCCTGGATAAATGGACCCAGATCTTTTATTGTGTAAAGCATGGTCGGAAATCACCTCTATCCATCCCAATCAGCTACCATAAACGGTCACATATCTACCTGTTATTGCTAGTATGTGGGGATATTTCACTGAACCCTGGACCTGTTAAGAATCCTTGTGGTTTCTGCTGGAAACCAGTAGCCAGGACACACAGAGCTATATATTGTGACGGCTGCTTTTACTGGTGCCACATCAAATGTGCCGGTATTACTCCCGATGAATATTATCGACTTGGAAATGACAACAACCTGTGGTTATGTAAAAACTGTGATCAGTTCCATTTTTCGGACTCCTTCTTCAGCCAAATTGATGCCAGCATTTCTTCAGATCCTTCTGTTGATGAAGAATCTCCCAATATTTTTGAAGAACTGTGTGAATTGAAACTGAAATCTCCAAAACGATTCCTCTGTGCATACCTCAATATTAACAGTCTGCGGTATAAAGGACCTGGTATGATAAGGGCCATTTTTGGCCCCCACTCAAATTCTCTTAAAATTGCATGGTTTCTATTGCTTATCATTTGAGCGTATGGGAACAAACAGAAATGATATGTTTCACTTTTGTTAATTCTCAGAATAACATGATTTCTGACATGCCTATGTTGGTTCAATAATATGAAGGAAAATTGCAAGAAAAACTGAGTTTAATCATTTTTCCTTTAAAGAAATAAGTCATTTATAATAGCCTTTGAAAGCTCTTGATAATAGGCCTTTTATGAAATGCTTATACGTTGGGTACCACGGCTAATTACCTGTGCACAGCACAAGACCTGCCAAGGTACCCCACCCACTCAAGTTTGCAAGTCAAGAGACGCTAACCAAAAAATTCCAACAGATCAAAATGAAATGTGTACCAAATTATTCCTTGTGTTCCAACTAAGAAAATGAATACCCACAACATCTGTTTATTTTGTCTATGATCGGAGATATGGGCATTTTTGTGTTGAGAAAACAGGGAAAATGTTCCGAACGCTGCCAGTTTGGTAACAAAAATTTAAAAATAAACATTGAGCCCGGTCTCCAGCACATTTAATATTTTTATGGCATGTAAATATATCAAAATTATGTCTGCATATAAAATATAAAATGTGCTGGAGGCCGGGCTCATATATTTTGAAAGCTGCGAAGGCTACCAAATTCGTCTTTTTCGTCAGAATCCGCTGGGGGTATGGGTATGTTCAAGATTAAAAACACAAATATTTTATGCAAGAACTGGTTGATTTTGTATTTGCTGTTACATTCAAGGTTAGAACTTTCCTATGAATGCATTTTAGTTATCGAAATAGAACTTTTGAAAAATGAGTTTTCTGGGGGCCAAATATGGGCCTTATCATACCAGGTCCTTTGAATCAATCAAAGATCTTCTTAACAGAAACATCTTGGATATTCTTTTCCTATCTGAGACAAAAATTGATGACTCTTTTATGGATGCTCTTTTTTCAGTGGATAATTACCATCTTTGGAGGGCAGACCGAACTGATAGAGGCGGAGGCGTTGCTGTGTATTTAAGAGCAGACATTGCTGGAGATAGACAAAAAGACTATGAATGTAAGCATATTGAGTCAATCAGTGTCGAGGTAAATCTACAAAACTCAAAATTCCTTATCTGTGGTGCATATAAGCCACCATCAATGACTGACGACTTGTTTGAAAATGACTGTTCCCTAACCCTTGACAAAATAAGTGCCAAATATGACAATTATATCCTGCTTGGAGATCTGAACTTTGATATGCTATGTAAACAAAAATGCTCAGCATTAATGAATGTGTGTGACATATTTGACTTGCAAAACTTGATAAAAAAGCCTACATGCTATACATCAAACAATAATCCTTCTCTAGTTGATGTCATTCTTACAAACTCAGAAACTGTCTCAAAAATAAGTGGAACCTGCAACTTTAGCTCAGGGCTGAGTGATGTTCATATTGTAATTGCCTGTCAACTAAAAATTGAGATTCCTGAAAGTAAAAGTAGGTGGTGTAGCTATAGAAGTTTCAAACATTTTGATAATGATGCATTTAATATTGATCTTCAGAATTCAATCAATTTGTCAGTTTTTCAATCAGGTTAAAATGTACATTCTGCCTATCAAAATTTTAGCAATACATTTTTAGACATGGCAAACAAACATGCTCCTTTGAAAAAGAAAAAGGTTCTACCCAAACCCCTCCCTTACATGAATAAAAAATTGAAACAGGAAATTTATAAGAAAAAGATGCTTTTTAACAAATTCCAGAAATGTAAGTCATAAAAAAATTGGGAGAACTTTAGAAAACAAAGGAACCTGGTTGTTAGCCTTAAAAGAAAATCATGAATAAATATTTTATTGATAGATGTGTTGGGGGATGCAAATCAGCTGACTTTTGGCCAACCATCAAGCCATTTTTAACTAACAAAGGAAATAAAACTTCTAAAGATGTCATTTTAAATGAAAACAACTCTCTTTTAAATGATCAACAGCAAATTTGTGAAGTTTTTAATGATTTCTTTGTCAATGTAGCCAAAAATATTGGAACAAATTCACTCCCAGTTGATGAAAATCACCCCAGCATATTAAAAATCAAAGAAAATAACACATCCTCTACACTATTTCATTTCAAAGATGTTGATGAAACTTTCATAAGCAAACAAATTGATAAGCTAGGTTCGAAAAAGGCTACAGGATGTGATGGGATTTCGGCTAAACTCTTAAAATTAGCAAAACCTTCCATAGTCACACCAGTCACTATCATGATAAATAATTCTTTTCACACCTCTGAATTCCCCGACCCCCTTAAATTGGCTCAAGTTGCCCCGATCCACAAAAAGAACAGCACTTTGGAAAAAGGAAACTATAGGCCTGTAAGCATACTGCCAGTTATATCAAAGATTTATGAAAGATCCATAAATGACAGCTTTCAGAATTCTTTGAGCTTCATTTTAACTCATACTTGTCTGCTTTTAGACCTGGGTATGGTACTCAACGCACTTTGCTCAAAATTATTGAAGACTGGAAAAAGGCGCTTGATGAAAATAAATTTGTCTGTGCTATTCTTATGGATCTTTCAAAAGCCTTTGATTGTCTCCCACATGATCTTTTACTCCTTAAACTGAAATACTATGGTGTATCAGAAAATGCTCTAAGTCTGATAAAAAATTACCTAAGTAACAGGAAACAGTGTGTAAAATTGGGTACTTTTATAAGTGGTTTTAAAGATATTTATAAGGGTGTCCCCCAGGGATCAATTTTAGGGCCTGTTCTTTTTAACATTTTTATCAATGATATTTTTTATTTTATCACTGTTAGTGACTTGCGTAACTATGCTGATGACAATACTGTTGCTTATTCTCATCATGACCCGCAAATTTTAAAATCAGTATTAACCAAGGACAGCATTAAATGTGTTGATTGGTTTTCTGACAATCATATGCAGGCTAACCCTGATAAATTTCAAGCTATAGCAGCTGGTCTGAAATCCAAAAATGAAAACTTTTGCTTTGATCTAGGTAATGGATGCATCATTCAATGTGAAGATGAAGTAAAATTGCTAGGTGTGACTATTGATTTTAAATTGAAATTTGATTTACATGTGTCTAACATTTGTAAGAAGGCCTCGAGACAACTGGGAATTTTAAAACGCATTGGTAAGAATATATGTAAACTTGGGAAACTTAACATAGATCACTCTTTTATATACTTTCAAATTTTAGCTATTGTCCTTTGTCTTGGCACTTCTGTGGGGAAACAAATGCTGAAAAACTCGAAAAAATTCAAGAGAGAGCATTGCGTTTTATTTATAATGATTATACTTCTGATTACGATACACTGCTTTTAAATTCTAAGATGCCCTCACTGAAGCTGAGAAGACTAAGGACAATGGCATTAGAAGCTTTTAAAATTTTAAACAATCAAGGTCCAGTTTATTTACATGATTTGTTAAATTTTAAAAATCAGAGTTATTCTTTTAGGTACACCAGGACAGCCGAAATCCCAAAGGTAAGAACTTCAAGTTATGGCCTCAGCTCTTTCCGCTACAGTGCAGCCAAATTATGGAACTCTTTGCCGCAACATTTTAGAGATGAAGTCAGTTTTAGAAATTTTAAAAGTCTAATTGGTGCCTGGGATGGAGAGAGCTGTGCCTGTACTTTTTGTTCTGCAAATTAGTTTTTGCATTTTATCTAGCATAGTTTGCTAGTTTGCATGTGCTTTTTATGTTTGTATTGTACTGTCTTTGCTTGTTGTGTTAGGCCTTATTTTAAGCTTATTTCCTATGTCTTATTTTGCTTAACATGTCTCTTTTGTATTCATTTATGAAATCATGCTTCCTTCTAGATTTTTAAATGACGATAAAATCTTATAGTAATTTATCTGTATATTATTAACACTTAATTTAGACAATCTGTATTATTGTAATCTTCTCTTAATTATCTCTTATGCATGTACAGTACCATGATGTATTTATTATGTCTATTTTTTCTTAATCATATTATGCACTTGTATTGTAATGTGGTCGGTAAATAGCTATTCATAGCTAGTATTAATTGTTACTGTCACCGACGTTAAATAAATTTTGACTTTGACTTTGACTTTGAATTAAATCGGAAGGAATACAATAACCTGTATAAAGTAAACAATTTTGTTTAAATAATAGAATAGAGTTGTAATCACGGCAATCAGCCGCATAATTAAAGAATGACAATTAAGAACTGGGACTGAAATGGTCTCTAAGACCAAGGCATCTATCCAAGTTTGTTTTTCTTTTGCTTTCGGTTTTTTTTTGTTTTGTTTTTTGTAAATCACAAAACAGCCAAAATAAAAATCTGCCAAAAGGTCCATCTATTAAAACCGCCAAATTCTGCTGCCGCCAAATATGTGTTTTACAGTATTAAGTATGTGACTCCTAATTAGAAACCATCTGAGATGGTTCTAATGAGGAGTCACAACATATGGTTTCATTGAGAAATAAGAATTGTTCTCAAAGCCCCACCTTATCTGGAGCTCTGATAATGTTTTGTTAACTAAAAAATAAGTTAGGTTTGAGAAACTTCTTTTAAGTGAATGGATTAATGATGGATGACACTGCTATTTCACATCTTCTTCAACAGTATTTCAGTCATATCAAGACAATGGAAGGGATGAAGGGCTCTGTGCTATGAAGCACCATTTTAGAACAGGATCTCACCTCTAGCAGGACTCGCTCCAGCAATCCTTAATTGTCAGTATACCATAGACCAAATGACCCATAACACAAGAAAACTAACAAAGTGGCATTTCCCCATGCAAAGACTCAGATCAGCCTGGGCATCCTCCTAGTCTGAGCAGAGTCTTTGCTGCCAACATGGAGGTAGCTTAGACCCCTAGCTACCCTTTAAGCGCACAGAAAAGACTCTGATTAGACTGGGTAGATACTGAGGCTGATATGAGTCTTTGCTCGAGGCACATGCCCCTTTGTTAGCTTTGTTATGTCACAGATCAAATATCACTTACCAGTCTTTGGGCGTATGATTTTGTATCCGCTTCAAAATACGCGAAGTCCAAGCATGGAACTCCCTCTACCAGTCCTCTACTGTCACAAGCTATTATGAAGGACAACCAGTTGGAGTAGGACACATCCTGCAGAGGAAAATACATATGAGCCGCAACACGACAAAACCAACAAAGTAGCATGTGCACCCAGCGAAGACCTCGATCAGCCTGGGCAACTGCCAAGTCTGACCAGAGTCTTTGCTGTCAGCATAGAGCTAGGGTAGACACTTAGCTACCCTTAAAGCGCACAGTGAAGACTCTGATCAGACTGGGTGGATGCCCAAGCTGATCTGAGTCTTGACTGGGTGCACAGCCACTTTGTTGGTTTTGTCCTGTCATAGCTCATATTGTTACATCCATACAAAAGTTTTTGTACACTTTAAAGATAATCTACCTGGCTATTTCAACTTTTACAAATAAAATCTTTTTACTGAATTTCATTAGATATTATTATCATATCAAATTCCTGGATGAAAGTTCACTAAAATGTTTTGTTAAAGACTACTGTGAATAAATAAGTTCAAATTGTATATGCAAATTATCGAAAATTATTAACCAGTAAGAAAATTGATAGTAGCTCTATGATGGTACCTAGATAATTTTCTGATTTGGGCATGAAATAATTACGTCAACTGGTTTTATTTGGACCAAAAGTGTGATTTTGATCACGGTCTGAGATTCTTCCAGATTTGTCGTATTTTTGTTTTTAAATGCATTTTACTGCAATTTTATATTATAAACCAATAGCTAGTAGTCAATTTGGACTATTTTGGAGCTATCATGTGAGTATTTCTTGATTTTTTTTCTTCCTTTTACGGTAGTTCAACAAGAGAGTTTAACCTTTAGTGATAAAACTTAGCTGTTTTCCTCCTTATTCCCAAATTTAAATGCTGTGGGAACCCATAGAAATTGTATCAACAATACAATAAAACATCAGAGCTCAAACAACCACATATTTACAAAGAGCAATAACACCAGAAACTATCACTGGAGAGCATAACTCTCCTAAAACAGTAGTATTTGTTCATTTATGGACCACAAAATTCATGTCCACAAAATTGCAAATTCAACTATTTCATTTCTCACACTTTAAAAGTGTTAAATCAGAGCTCTAGATAAGAGGGCGTATTTGGTGATAATTAGGGATAATTTTTGTTAATTTTGCATAAAAACATATGTTGTGACCCCTCATCTGAACCGTCTCGATGAGACGGTTCAGATGAGGGGTCACAACATATGGTTTCGATGAGAAATAAGAAAAATTATCCTTAATTATCATCAAATACGCCCTCTTATCTAGAGCTCTGTAAATATATGGTAAGTAGCTTACCCAAACACAAGCACTCTGAGAAGCAGCATAATATACTCTTTTACTGGCGGAACCGAAGAGAGTGGCTGGTTCCAAGCACCTTGTCTTGTTGCAGTTCAAACTGAAACAGAATAATATGTTACCATGACAACAATATGTAGGCGGAAACCTAAAGCATCCAGTTGGACAGATACCAGGCTCAGCACTATATTTCTATATCCGTCAGAAGATAAAAATACTGGTTGGCAAGCTGATAATAATTCTGTGATATTTTGTCTTAATTCTTACCAAAAACATATTGCTGAAGCTGTTCGAACGAGATATCATGGCATACAACAAGAGCTGTCGCCCGACAGCATAGCTCGCCTGAATTGGTACTTGATCATCACACAGCCGCTATGGTGGTGTGGACTGCTATGCATAAAACTTCATGCAAGCATGTCCATAATGAAAACACATTTATAAACAAAAGCTATCTCAGAAATATGTCTTAAAATAAAATTAAAATAAAAAAATGAAATGAAATTTCAAAGTCCATGAGCTTGAGGTAAAAAAACAGACGGGTAGGGGGGAGGGGGTGGGGGGGTAGGGGGGGTGGGGGTGGGGGGGTAGGGGTAATTGGGAATGCTATGCATAAAACTTCATGCAAGCATGTCCATAATGAAAACACATTTATGAACAAAAGCTATCTCAGAAATACATGTAAGTCTTAAAATAAGATTAAAATAAAAAAAATGAAATGAAATTTCAAAGTCCATGAGCTTGAGGTAAAAAAAACTGACGGGTAGGGGGTGGGGAGGGGGGGGGGGGGCTAGGATGTATCTAAACCCTGAACCATTATCTAACATCAGTCCAAGTATTAGTATCAACTGAGTCCATCATCGTGGTACTGTGAAATTATGTCTTCATAAATATAAAACTTTAACCAAAATCTTTAAGACAAAATTCTAAGTCGATGACCTTGACTTCAAGGTCATCCAGTGGGGTAAGTATAAGGTGTTTTGTAAAAACTCAAAAAAGAGTCTAACATCAGTTCAAGTATAAACTAAATCTCTGCAAAGCATTATGAATCAGTATGCAATTACAAAACTTTAAAAAAGACAAAAATTTCCTAAGTCCCTGACCTTGGCTCAAGATCACTGAGCGGGGTTGGGGGGGGGGGGGGGGGGGGGGGGGGGGGGGGGGGGGGGGGGGCTGTCTGTAGATCTAACTACAGTGCAAATATAAAAAGAATTCATCTATGGGTTCAGGAGATATGTGTCTTTAAAAAACTTTAACCAAAACATCCAATCAATAAAAAGACAATATTCTAAGTCCATGACCTTGACATCAAGGTCACAGAGGGGTGGGGGTAGTACCTTCTAAAACTTTAGACCAATATCTAACTTTAGTGTAAGTATCAAAGGAATCCATCCATGGGTTAAGCAGATATTGGGCTTTATAAAACTTTAACCCAAACATCCAGTCCAAAAAAACTACAAATTTTCTAAGTCCATGACCTTGACATCAAGGTCACAGAGTGGGGTGGGGGTGGTACCCTGTTAAACCTTAGACCAATATCTAACTACAGTGCAAGTATCAAAAGAATCCATCCATGGGTTAAGGAGATATAGGTCTTTAAAAAACTTTAACCAAAACATCCAATCCGAACGCCGACGCTGACGCGGACGCGGACGCCGACGCCGTGGTGACAACAATAGCTCTTCCTGAACTTTCGTTCAGGCGAGCTAAAAATTATTTCAGTATCATCATAACAAGAATTATCATGCACATGCTCCAAAATTCACCTGATAACAGGGGTATGATAACATGATGTGATATCATGACACCTTAGAAGTGCGCCTACACTAACGTTATCAGGTGATGCCTACAGAAGCGATCTCTGAAGACGATTGGCTACATACTGACATTGGCCGTGATAACAACATCTGATTGGTTAAATGACGTCACCGACTTATGTCATAACACATTTGGGACATCAACAAGTTCAAACAAAACTGTGTTTACTTTTCTTTTGTTTGATGCTCTTTATACCGGAAAATATTCTAATGATGCATGATAAATAGAAAACCATGTGTGATAAATAGAAAACCAAGTAAGTGTCTTTTGATATCAAGTTTATCAGGCTCGTCCAGAAACACGTCAGACTGGCTCAGCAAGCCTCGCCATTCCTACCCTGTTTCTGGTTTCGCCTGATAAACTTAATATCAAATGAACTAACATGATATATGAGCCGCCACACGACAAAACCAACAATGTGGTTGTGCGCCCAGCGCAGACTCAGATCAGCCTGGGCATCCGCCCAGTCTGATCAGAGTCTTCGCTGTCCGCATGGAGGTAGCTTAGATCCTTTAAGCACTTAACGAAGACTCTGATCAAACTGGGCGGCTGCCCAGGCTGATCTGAGTCTTCGCTGGGTGCACAACCACATTGTTGGTTTTCTTGTGTCGCGGATCATATGTATTCTCTACTTCTCTGGAATGCTAGATCACAAAGCCTTGAATAAACATTGGGAAAGAATGACAGTGCATTCCTCGCATTGTCTTGAATATGTAAGTTAGGCCGCATTTACATGAGCAAAGTTTCTATGTCTCAGAAACTTTAACAAAGAAAGTATGACAAATATTTTGCGTTTACACAGAGCAAATTATTTGTTAAAGAAAATTACACTCTCAGATGCGACGTCATGTGATAAAGCAAACTTCTTTGTTGCATAATCTTTAACAAATTTCTCTGTTTACACGGACAAATTTAATTTATCGAAGTAACTTTACCATATATATTTGTCAAAGAAACATTGTCATATTTTGGCATTTACACGAGCAAATTTTTCTGTGACAAACGTACTTTGTCATAGAAACTTTGGTCCTGTAAACGCGGCCTTAACCTTGAAACTAACATAGCAATTCAGCCTAAATACATAACTTATTAAATTTGGTCAATAGACTTAAGACGTATTTAACATCCAAATTCCTACTGTGACCTTCAGAGTTGGGTCAAGGCCACCAAAATCTTATCATCTCTTAGGCCTGTACCAACTATATATCCACTTATGCTTGGGTGGATGTAAATAGTGGATGGATGATCTTATTGATCGGTGCACAGAAAACCAGATACTTACCGTATACAAGATAATTTTTGTGGTGTTCCATTTTACGTGGTATTTAGCGGTCACTTAGAAAACGCGAATATTAAAATCGCAAAATAATTTCCTGTTTCTTACAAGGCATCTTCTGAAAACACAGTGTTCGTATATTTTGTTTCTGTTTGCTTCGGTAATTGATGGTACTTTTCAATTGAGACAGTTCTTTCATTAACCTGCGGCGGCCCTGCCGCAGGTTAATGAAAGAACTGGCTCAAGTGAAAAAGCTGTAGTTTTGCATTTTGCGCATGTTGCTAACAGCGAAAATTAAAAATCCTGAAAATTAATGTTTATGTTTTTTACCCTTAACCGCGAAAATTTAAAACCGCAAAAATTCCCACATATATGGTATTTTACACCTTGCTTAAGCAGGTACAACAAAAACTGTAGCACTAAAAGTTCTATGTTACCTGTAATTATCGTCTGAACTAGTAATTGCACTGATATACATAAGACTAGACGTTACTCTCAGGGGCATGAAAGCTGTGTTCTCAGTGTTCATCGGCTTTGATGTGTTCTTTAAGTCCCAGAAATGAGTACTTGAATCTTCGCCGACTGTGAACACCCAGTCCTCGTACTGGTGCATCCAGGAGCATGACCTAACCAGGCCAAGGTGACCTTGAAATGAGTGGCACGGGAGAAGGACCTTGTAAGGTGATGAGTCCAGAATTTGAAGTGAAGACTTGGTTAACAGGTTGAAAATTCGTACACTACCTGGATGAGAAAAAAATAAAATAAGCTTACACATCTGAGCCTGGTTTTACAAAACTAACTACAGCTGACTCTCATTATCTCAAACACTGGTATCTCAAAGTATCCTCTTATATCAAAGAATATAGTTCAGATACATTTCCTATTTTTCTATACATTTCAATGCCAGATATTTCAAACTACTGGTATCTCAAAGTAAATTTTCTGGACCAGAAAATTTACTTCAAGAGATCAGTAGTTTGAGATATACATCAACTCTGAGATGTCAAGAGTATATGTTGTTAGTTAACCAGAGGATACATTTTCAAAGAGGATACATTTTCAAACACATTGTACATGACAACACTGCCTCTTGTTTATGAAAAATTACAAGCTCCTCACATTTTTTCAGCAAAAATATTAGTTCACTTGTTTTCATGTGCACAGGAAGACCAATTTGAAAAACAGGGCCCCAAATTTAAACAGATCTGATCCTGACCATTTGGAATATGATCAGTAGAAGTCCATTTTAGGCATGACCTCTAATATGCCCCATGCCAGTCTGAAGCATATAAAAGATTTAACTATCCTGAAAACTGAATGCCTTGTTGTACAGCCATGGTTACGTACCACTGAACTTCAGGGAAAACATTGTAACAAGAATTGAAATGTAACACAACCAGTCCAATATGGACAGACTCAGTGCCACGAGAGTGCAACTATGGATATGAGCCGCGACACGAGAAAACCAACAAAGTGGTTGTGCGCCCCGCGCAGACTCAAATCAGCCTGGGCACCAGCCCAGTCTAATCAGAATCTTCGCTAAGCGCTTAAAGGGTAGCTAAGGGTCTAAGCTAGCTCCATGCGGACAGCGAAGACTCTGATCAGACTGGGCGGATGCCCAGGCTGATCTGAGTCTGCGCTGGGCGCACAACCACTTTGTTGGTTTTGTCGTGTCGCGGCTCATATGTTCTATTGAGTCTCCTAGGGAACATCCTCATGAGAATGGGAACAACAACAGAATAAAGGTATATTTCACTCCCGAGCACAAGTTGACAAAGTCTCAATTGCAAAAAGCAATTTGTTTGACAAAGAAAAGGAACTATTTCAGTGTAAATAAGGATTTGTATTGGCCCCAAACCCTCTTGACACTAAATGAAGAATTTTCAAAATTCCTAATTTTAGGAGAAAACGATGTGATATTTCCCAATACAGTAGACAATGCCATCATTCCCAATATAGGGAAAAAAGTCACTGATGTGCTGTTTGCTGTGAACCCAACCCCTCTAGCAGAGAAATCCTTTCTGCATGACACAGCTAAACTTACCATCTGAATAGCCAACAACAACTTTTGAATGTCCATGTAGTGACTGCCAATCAACACAACTACAAGTTATATTACAAGACTTCCAATTCCTGTGAGGTACTGAAGTTACTACTGGCAATGGTTTGTAGGTAGGGACTGACCCAACAGCAATGTCTGGCACATGAGGTATACTGGAATGACAGGAATAATAAACTCTGGAAGAACAGGGGACTTGATCATTATTGAAGAAACAATTTTCTTTACCAGTGAAATATTACTGATTAACACAATCATGATGTTGGAGGGCAGACTGTGAAGTATCAATTAACGATGGCAAAACTGGAGTGGATTAATATGCCCAACTGCATGACAACATATGTTAATCACCATTAATAAATCAGTAACAAAAATTATTTGGATCCTGACAACGTGTCAATCACCATTAATGTATTAGTAAAGAAAACTATTTCGATCCTACCATTAGACAGAAGAAATGTAAGATTATTGTGATGTTTTTCAATGGGATATTTAGAGGCATTCACCAACAGAAGTAACTGTCTAAATCCAGCTACATCAAGGTGGAAATTTACATGCTGTGATGTCAGCAATGTGATTTTTCATAATTTTTCACACCATATCATTCCTTTTAATCTCAATGGGAAAAACTTTAATGTCATGTTAGACTGAAACAATGACTGCTTATTTTGGGAAAGGTATTTCTACTAGGCTCCACAACTTGGGTTCTATCTAGTAGAAACAAGAATTCAACTAAATGCTATGTCTCGCTTGTCTGCACACTGTATCACAAAACACAGCTAACTCTGGAAACTCAACAAAAATGGCCTAAAAAAAGAATTATTCTAAAAGGTAAGAATTTGCTCCTCTATAAGCAAATTCTTTCAGAGAAGCCCCCAATGTGGAAGGAGATATATACTTTTGCACATGGATTATCTTTCCTATAAGCATATCCTTTTACCTTCAGCAGAACAAATATATTTTCTGAAGACTAAAAGCCATTAATGTTGAAATTCCATAACTTTACACATTCTGCCAAACTTTTCCTTAAAGATATATCTCCTCAATATTTCTATTAACTTTCAAATTTCTCAAGAAAAATTATATCCTAAGCATGATAATGATTGCCAGTAAAAGTATTTTTATCTGCCAAATTTATGATTTGTGATGGTCACTGGAAGTAGGAGAATTTAAGAAAATAAATTTGCGGGAGTTGCAGACAGCCATTCCAGCCAAAAAATTGAAGACTGAATATGCCCAGCAATCATAGTTAATCAGGGTAAAGTTATATCATGAATAATTTTAAGACCTTTATTTAATCGCCTTCGGACAGTTATTGGCTGAAATGAACTCACGTGCACGGATTAAAGATTAATGCTGTTGTTTAGCTATTTACTCCACCAATCATAAAATTCAAAAAGTGCTTGCAGAAATGCCTTCTTATTGCCATGTGGGAGTCAATCAATTTGTGATGACAAAATATTCGTGATTATTCAAGAAGGGTATGTACTGATATATCGTCTCTGCCTCCGTAACAAAGATGTTTTCGCTGAAGATTGTTTGTACAAGTCTTAATTATGTGGCATACAACTAACCAGTTCCATAATTTTGTGATTATTTCGTAATGAAATATGAGGGAGTATACTTTTAACCAATCTAAACATGGCCTGACTTTTCCATCACCCAGAATAAAAGAATTCAATTTCCAGATGTTTTACCCTGCTGTTGCAACTGTGTATACTTGGTAAACACAGGGTATAATCGATTCCGCTAATTTTTGCTTCCTGCAGAGACTGTACATCATTTTTGGCTTCTGCCAAGACTGTCCCCAAACTCTTGCTTCCTGCAGGGCTACTGTCCTCGAAAATTGGCTTCCTACCGAGACAGTCCGTGTGACTATGCTTCCTGCCGAGAGCCTCAGCAGGAAGCAGACTCACACGGACAGTCTCTGCAGGAAGCCATTTATCATGTACAGAAGTCTCAGCAGGAAGCAAGAGATCGCAGACAGTCTCGGCGGAAGCCAAATATGATGTACACACTCTGCAGGAAGCGAAAATTAGCGGAATCGATTACACCCTGTGGCAAAGCTGTACCTGAATATTCTTACAGTTGAATCTGTGAAGGAACAAGCAAGTAGGCCCAGCCTCGGAAGAACTTTATGTGTACCAGTATTATCCTCCTGCAAAAGAAAGGTTCTATCTTTAACCCCTGATTTCTTAAATGTCCTTTCATGAATCTGGGAAGTCCATTGTTTAGAAAAGGTATATCTCTGCCCTTTTATGAATCTGGGAGATCCATTGTTAAGAAAAAGTATATCTAAAAAAATTTCCATTGTTTAGAAAAAGGATATCTCAAAAAACGTCCATTGTTTAGAAAAAGGATATCTGACAAACTTAAATATACAGTGGAAAATATGAGACAGCTGGCTGCAATCTCACCTGTATCTGTACTGTTTGCATTCATCAGAGCTAGAAAATTCTTACAATTTTCACTTGCTCTACACAACCCAAGGTATGGTGAGTTAAACATTTATTCTTCCTCCAGAAACTAGGGATCATTTGAGAAATACAATTTCACTCCGACAGCCATAGTGTATGAGAGATTTGTTAAAGCAATAAGATTTTTTTTATTTCAAAAGCAGACGATGATGCTAGGAGTATTGCAAATGCTCTCCAGATGATGAGCTAAATATGATGGAAAAATATAGAGGTGTATGGATAAATCTTAATTCAGCCTGCTGTTATGTTTGACTGTGATTTAAAAATATTTTCTAAGCTCCTTTAAGCAAAAGTGAGTGAGTGATCTTGGGTTTAACATCCCACCGATGCATAAGTCAAACAGAGATGGGACCTGGATGAGACTTTAAATCCAAAAGACCGAAGAAGCAGAGGATCAAACCGATTTGTAGTATTGCATTTTTTCCATTATACCACTGCCTCTCCTTTAAGAATAAGGTTTGGGGGTTTGGGGACAGGTCTGAGCAAACAGTGTAGACCCTGATCAGACTGCTCCTATGAGCAGTCTGATCAGGGTCTACACTGTTTACAATTCCATCTGCACCTTTTAGAAGTGAAACTACATTGTATCACAGCACTGTTCATTTTCAATTCAATTACAGTCATTATTGTTTAGCCACACTGTTCATTTTCAATGCAATTACTGTCGTTATTTTAGGCATCCCAAATATTTTTAATTTTTTCAGTACATTTGACTCTTCTGAGTTCTACTTACATCTAGTTTGTCTTCTTGCCAGCACCCAGATGGACACCATTTCAAATCAGTGACCATTCCATAGTCATGAGCAATGTTAAACGCCAACTTGGGTAAACTCTCAGCTTTTCTACAATGAAAAGAAAAACAAACTAATAACAATAAGATTTATGAGTACATGTCCATGTTTTTTTCTGCCATTTTTACCAAGGGGAGGTTTCACAAAAGTTGGTACAAATATAAAGCAATTCTTCACTCAGAAGCTGAAGTGTTTAAAATCTTTTCACAAAATTTTGTACAAACATTAAAGCAGGCAGAATAAAAAACACATACATAGTTGCTTGTACTTAGGTTTCTTACTTTCTTTTTAAATGTATCAAGAATTCTAAGAATGCTACAACTTTTAAGGTAATTGGTTCCCCTGTCAGGGAAACACTATGCACCATTTTCATTTCAGCCTCTCTTCTCAATGGAAGTCAATTATTAAAGAAAAAAATTCTTGCCTAGAAGCTGATTTTTCCCTTCAAGAGTAGACCCCATTTTTGGAAGGGCTTTTTCATCCAGGGAAGCAAACAGGAAGTCACAAAAGTTGTTGCCCTTTGAGAAAATGGCAGCAAAACTATATCTTTGTCTCACTACTGCTATTCCACTCAAACTGCAGAAAATCAATTTAATTCTTATCAGTTTTCTTTTGTTTGAGTTCTTGATACTAAAAGCAGGTATTATCCAAGATTTCAGAACTTACAATGAATTTGAAGTCACTCCCATGTTCCAAATTTGAATTATTCCAGGGGCAGCAACCCTTCCTTTCACTTTGAACAAGCTTTCATGATCTGGTTTTCCCACAACAGCCAGGTACTGTTTGGCTGGTTCGTTCCCTGGTGTTGGGCACCATGCCATTTTCCATACAGACAATCCAGAGAAACACGATGGGAACCCTGTGGAAAGAGAAAATATGAACTTCAACTTGACAGAACCAATAAAATGGCATGTGCACAGTCTTTGCTGTTGGCATGGCCAAGCTTAGACCCTAAGCTACCCTTAAAGCACATAGCCATGACTCAGGTCAGACTGGGCAGATTCCCAGGCTGATATGAGTCATGCCACTTTGTTACTCTCTTGTTGACCCACTCCAGCAACTGGTTTTTAGTGGAACTTTTTTCTTTAAAGATGCTTTAATATTGAAATTTTAGGTTTTACATGCCCAAAACCATTTCTCATAGCTAAAAACTGCAGCTATTACATGACCTCTCTTGTCTGTTTTAATCATTTATTGTTTGGAGGTAGGTTTTCCAACAGTAGAAATATTCCTTCTGGTTTCCAACCTACGATGAGGTACATTTTCAATAAGCTGGGGACCACCAATCATGACATCACAACAGAAATGATGTCATCATCACTAATCACCTGATCATTTTTGGAATATGATCATTTCAGCAAAGGGTTGCTTGCAGTGTCAGCTACACTTATACATCTTTTTGTTTTCCAAAAAGATATTTCATATGAAAATAACTGCTATAAAATATCAGAACAGATTCTTCTGAACTGATTTCATTTTAATATTATATGAAATGGTAATTTTCAAGAATCTGCTTGAAATATGCCCATGCCACTCCTACAGCAATACTGGTCTGTTCTGTGTACATTCTGGCAGCAGCCTTAGACCACCATTTTTAAAGTGAAACAAGAAATGTTACAGTGTGTAACAAATGCCCCCGAAGGCCCCTTAAACTGACCTTTGCCCCTTTAACTGACCTTTGAGTCCTGGTTGTGACCATGACCTTGAGTGTGGCGCCTGAGTCTTGCACATGACATACATTCTCATTTGTTTTACTTTTCTGTGATGTTTAAATGCACTTTGGATGTTTAAGAGGATTCATGGGGACTCAATTCAACCACTGACCAAACTGTGTTGTATCCTTGATATTGGGTACTGGAACCTACATGTCAACCTTACATAACATATCATAATACTTTACTTTTCTTTAAGTTACCATTTTATCATGCTTTACCTTTCAGTGAATTCTGATTAAATTGGCCTCAGCAGTTTTGAGTCATTTCAGAGACATGATTTAACCCCTGAGCCCTGACTGTGACCCCGCCCTTGGGCAACCAAACCATAATTTGTTTGTGAATCATCTCATTATTTTTTACCTTTTCATGAAAATTAATGAAGTTTGATTCAGTAGTTTTTAAGTAATTGAGGATAAATGAGTTGACCTTTGACCTCTGGCTATGACCTTGACCTTGGATGTGGAAATGTATGTCTTGTGAATGGCAAATCTTCTCAGTAGGCTTTATCTTTCTGTAATGTTTGCTTTAGTACTTTTCTGAGTAATTGCAGAGACATGATGTGACCTCTGACCGTAGATTGTGACCTTGACCTTGGATTTGGTTGCATAAATATTGTGTATAACACACCTTCTCATTATGGTTTACCTTTCTGTGAAGTTTGATGAAAGTCGCTTCAGCAGGTTTCAAGTTATCGCAGAGGCAAGATTTGACCTTTGACCCCTGATTGTGACCTTGACCTTGACCGTGGTAACCTAAATCTTATGTGTGACATACCTTCTCATTATGCTTCATCTTTCTGTGAAGTTTCATTCAATTTGCTTCAGTAGTTTATAAGTTATCGCTGAAACACGATTTTGAGACACAATTTGACCTCTGACCCAACTGTGACCTTGACCTTGGGTGTAGGGACCTAAGTCTTGTGCGCGACACACCTTCACATTGTGCTTTATCTATCTGTGAGGTTTGATCAAATTTGCTTCAGTAGTTTTAAAGTTATTGCTGAGACACGATTTTTAGACACAGTTTGACCTCTGACCCAATCGTGGCCTTGACATTGGGCGTAGGGACCTAAGTCTTGTGTGCGACACACCTTCACATTGTGCTTTATCTATCTGTGAGGTTTGATCAAATTTGCTTCAGTAGTTTTAAAGTTATTGCTGAGACACGATTTTTAGACACAGTTTGACCTCTGACCCAATCGTGGCCTTGACCTTGGGCGTAGGGACCTAAGTCTTGTGCGCAACACACTTTCACATTGTGCTTTATCTATCAGTGAAGTTTCATCAAATTTGCTTCAGTAGTTTTAAAGTTATAGCTGAGACACGATTTCTAACGGACGGACGGACGGAAAGATGGACGGACAGACGGACTGACGGACGGTGCGATTTTAATATGCCACCCGAAGTTCCTTCGGGGGCATATAAAAATACATTGCAAAAGATTACTTCCCAAGGTTGAGAGTATGCCAGTGAATTTTGAAAACTCTACTGGACAAATATGAGAAATGGTAGTAAACTGAACCAGGTAAGTTGAATTTGCTTATTTTATATCATTTAAGGATAAACTTTTTAAAACCAGCTGCTGGAGTGGGTCAACAGGAGAGTAGTTTTGTTGTGTCATGGCTCGTATGCAAAAACTAGACAAAGAGCACTGTAATAATTATCCTATATATTGGCACATCTACAACCAGGGTTGCCTATCATCCTTTATTTAAAAATTCCCCAACATTTCCCTGTTTCCCCCTGACATTGTCCAATTTTACACACCCATTAACAAATCTAAAAGTAAATAATAGTCTTTACTTTAACAGTGCTAAAATTTGAGGCTACTTTCAAAGGTAAGAATCTGCTCCCTTTGGAGCAAATTTCTTTCACTTAAGCGTAACCAAGTGACCCCAAAAGAGAAGAGAGACAAGTACACATCTTTTCCTCTTAAAGTATTTTTTCTACAATGGCTCAACCATTAATTTTCAAATTCTCTGACTTTTCAAGTTGTGTCAAAGTTTCCTGCCAAAAAAAAATTGTTTATCCAAATATTGTCTTCATATCCAACACTAAAAGCACCATTAGTGAAAATAGTTAAATTGCAAACAGTGACAGTGCAATAATGCAGCTCATAATGAGTTACCTCATCTGGATCTACACTGTTTGCATTCTGGCCTTTTAACTCCCAATATGATAGAGGTTATATTTTTTTTAACTTTTGCAGACATAAAAAAACTTGTCATCAACTTTTAAGACACTTAAAGGGTTTAGGCCATTACGATTTGGCGACTTGAAAATAGAAGCTTTATGAAACATTTTCTAAGACCATTTCTTACTTGAAAATGTTCTTGTTCCCACAGATGTTATTGAGAACATGTTTGATATCTATTTAAACTGTTTGCTCAGACATCGTTTCACGGGGTATGGATACACCCTGGGTTTTCAAAGAAAGAGAACTTTTTTGACCTCCTGCTTGCTTCCCAGGATAATAAAGCTCTTCCAAAATGGGGAATCGACTCTTTAAGAAAAGGATTAATTTTGCTCCTATGGGAGAAAATCCTTACCTTAAAGAATTGATTCTCATTTAGCGGGACAGCAAAAATGAAATGGCAGAGTCACTACTCCTCACAGAAGTAAAACAAATGGCCATAATAAGAGATTTACAATACTTGACTTTTACCTTTCACCATAACAGATTCATATGACTGTAAACTCTGCATGTCGCCATCATCCCTGGAGAAGGTAAAGTTAATGCTTTGGCACACAGCTGGCAAGTATGGCTGACTATCACTGAAAATAATAAGCCAGTACTTGTGAGTCCTATGCATTCAAATATACTGCAAAAATTCTAAAAATTAAGGAAAATAAAATAATAAATGCTATTGTCTAACAAGAGTTGTCAGAAGACAACAAATCGCGCCTTATGGGTGCCTGATTCTCACAGTCACAAAGACCAACAAATATATCAGGTCATCTGCAGTGTCAGACTGAGGGCTATTCCAGTAAAATCTATATGGGGGTGGAGGACGGCACTTCAGTTTTCACATAGCCTACGCAAAATAAAAATTTTCTACTGGTATGGCCTGGGGTTATTTTTTATGTTTTTTCAGATATAACCAGCAGGGAAAAAAAAATCTTAGCATTGACAACCCATGGGAAATTAAAAATAAATATTGAATCATTTATTCTAAATTAAAACTAAATGATTATTTAAAGCATTAAATGAATATACAGCATTTACATGTACTGTTTGCCAAAAAAAAAATGAATAAACCTTCTTTATACTTAATTCCTGTTGTTTTGTTTATTTTGGAGGGAAAAAGCAAACTTCAGTGACTTTATATGGCTGTTTTAACCTTGTATGATAGATTTTCCAATCCATGAATGGTCTAATTTTTGACAATTCTGGCAGCTCTTCAAATACTATGAATTTCAAAATCTAAAGGACAAAATCCCTATAAAATCACTGAAATTACTTTTCACTGTTCTGGAGAAATATCCATTAGATGGATTAATCGGTTTTACATCCCTTTCAACAGTATTTCAGTTCATTTTGACCCTATGGGAGGTATCTGTGTCCATGGAAATCAGAGTTCTGGTCCGATCCGGCCCAAAACGTAAATATACTCATGTTTGAAATGTTTCCAATACTTAAGGTCTATACGGTAAGCCTTTCACCGAGTTCAAAGGTACCGACGTTCTGACACGTGTTGGCCAACTGCCAGCTGTGACTGACTGACCAGGGCTTCCACTAACTTTCAAAATTTGGAAGTCCAGACTTCCATGGTGTCAGATTTGGACGTATTGAAAGAATTTTTTTGGAAGTCCCAAGTTTTTAGGAATGACTTATGCATGGTTAGTTTTACCTTCCCCCCCCTACACATCCCTCTCTCTCCCTTACTGTAGTGAACTTTTTTTCTACGAAGGGAAGCCTGAGCATTTGCGCAGTCTGACCAGAGTCATTCCTGTTTGTTTGTGAACAATACGCAAGTCCTGAGCACTCTAAAAACTGAAGACTCGCCTCAGTACCAATGGTTGCACTGTCTGCTATTACATAATATTCCATTTCATTGCCGCCGAATGGGCCGCGTCGGGAATACGGTGACTTACGGAACGTATAATGACACGCTTCCACCGAAGAACTCGGTTGTCGCTATGCCGATGTTTATTATTATTCATGTTAGATGCGAACAAGAAAGACCGGTTTGACTGCCTAGTTGCGCTGGCTGATACGATTGTTAGTTATCGGTGTGTGTACTGAGGTACCTTTAGCCGTCTCACGGTTAAAATGACACTGCGTACGGCACGCGTATATATACTCGCAGCGGCGTCTTTGATCTTTACATCAAAGAGAAAACGTGATTGACCCAAAAAGGAGCAGGTAATTGCATATCAACGCTACCGTTAGTATTATACCGAATATATAATCGCGTAGACCCTGATCAGAATGCGCTATTTCTGTGCACACTGTACGGCATTATTTTCGCACTGGGTTGCATGACGATATGACGATACAACTAGGAAATCGGTGAAATGGACGTTTCAGTATTCGCTTTTTTTTTTTTTTTTTTTTTAATAGTACTATTAATCAAAACAATGTACATTACCAGAGCGTAGACCATAACACGTCGGAAATAGCGACTATTAATATTAACGGTGTATCTTCGCTTTGAATCAACACTTTTCGCGGAAGACGAAGTCCATTGACGACAGTATGAATCATGTTAAGACCTTCCGCTGTAAGGGCAAGCCTTAATATGAATGTTGTGTTCGAAAAACTTCGGATAGAGTTTGTCAATACATGCTTCAGTATTCGTATGTTATGGATACATTCACAAACTTTTGAAGTCGGCATACGCCCTACACATACGGGTCTGACAGTTACATTCTCGCGATCGTAAAAATTTCATCCAAAAGCTCAGTCATCGTGATTTGATAAGTTGTTTTGCAGACTGCCGTAAGAGGTTGAATCTACGAGTGGGTGTTATTTTAATAATCGTTTTTGACAGGTAGGTGGTCCGACATATGTGTTACCTGGTTCAGTGCTTCATACGGACAATCTCGATTGGCCCGTAGGCGGTCTTTTCGTCTGGCTGACACCTGCGTTAATCCGATTACTTATGACAGTGGCGATATTTTATACGTCGGGGCAAGAACAAACGGCCGTATGTGACAATTATCGGGCGCATGCCAGACGCCAGAGGTCCCATTTCTCGATGTACGGGTGCAAATCCTGGGCGTAATATACGGCCATACACCCATTAACGGAAGCCCTGCAGACTGACCTAAATTTAGTGGCCCCAAGTGAAACAGACTGATCAGCCGGCGCACCTGCACAGAATTTCCATTGTCAAATGAGTCTGGGCAGATGAGCCGACTGATCGGAGATTTCATTGCCATAACACACTGTGAGGCTTTTTAATGTAGTATGGCTCATTTTACGCTTGATAGCCGTCGCGTGCAACAGATATCTTTCGGTCTTGTGCATCTGCACAGTCTGATCAGTCTACGTTATATTAACGCGTCAATATCATTTTGGGATAAACGGTGCGAGTTACTCATTCTGATCAATACATACGTGATTACCGAGCGTAAAACCGGTATTGCAATGGTTAAAGAGGGTAACCTTGTCGAATCCTGAGTGTTGATTTCAGTTTCAGATCAAAGGACGCCGCCGTCTGACAAGTGCAGCTCAATGTGTCAGACTGAACCGAGAGGCGGGAGAAGGTATCTTAACCCAGGCAAACGCTGATAGCAAAGACTCGTATCAGCCTGCGCAGTATTGTAATGCGACTGGCGTTTCCTTCTTGGGGTTATGAGTGTCAACGTTTCCAAAGAAAAGCGAATACTTCCGTGGAAGCTAATCAGGCTACGCTTGCTTCATAAGATACATTTTATGTGATGCGGCTCACCGTCCGCGGTGATTTTAAGTTGTTTCATCAATTGGTGTCGCGTGAAAATCTGAAATGAAGACTAATTAGTCTCCGTTTTTGACGAGGATTAATATACCGGGGTATATTGTTCATCCGAACATAGTTAACTGTCATCAGACTTTTCGAGTGCGCATACTAATCTGCGTCGTCTGTATGCACAAGCCGTTAGGTGCCTTTTATATAGCGCCGTCACAGCATAATTTCATGCTGAGATCGCTTCCACGAGTTTGGAATTGTGGGTGTGCAAATGTCCAAAACCAGCCTGCGCTGTCTTGTCCTTATATAGGTACCTATAGTTATCTTCTGTAAAACTTGAAGATGGCCAGATTTTGTTTTAGCATGCTACTAGTTGCCTTGGAACAAGACTGCGCTATGTACGGCGCTGGCGTAAAATTTACTGGAGAAAACCCAGGACAGGCATGGAGCCGACGAACGAAATCTCGAAGACAGATCAAGGTTTTCCCGCGCGGTTATGCAAGGAACAGAGGACCTTGAACGGACAAACAAGACTCGGACCAGCCTGCATATCATCTTGTCTTTTGCGCATCAGTAATTCTATGGATTCTCAATAATAAATAGCCAAGACATTGACTCTGAACAGTTTCTGCAGATGCGAAAGCTGTCGGAGACTTCATTGGTACATTCGGTGTCACAACATACTGATCGTAAGTGTAAACTTCAAAGACACCGCTAGACACTGACAATCGATCCGCGGCACGTGCAGTTTTGTCCAGGTGAGTCAGAAGAAAAGATACTTATTGCATATGCAGAGAGAGCTGACATAGATCAGCCTGCACATCCACGCAGCCTTATCGGAGGCTTCGAACGTACATGAAAGCTGACGGAATCGAACAACGATCAGTCTGCGCTGATGTGCGACTTTGTCTTTGACGATACCCAATCGGACTGCACATGCAACATCAAACGTACCGATTTTTCCCCCAATGCGCTAATCAAGTCCGCCGTCACGACCGATCCGATCAAGGAGGCACATGAAAGATAAAAAAATATCAAAACAAACTTACCTTGATAGGCCACTGTACAAGGAAAAGTGTGAAACGAATTAGTAATTAGTGATCTAAGGATATAATTACCGGAGAGTTAAAAACAAACAAACATACATGTTGTAAGTTTTTTCTAATCTATTTTATTTCATCATTTGTATACAAATTAAGGTACCCAGCTAATCACTTTAATCGCGGGACGTGTTAAAATGCCTGAAGCACTGCCAACTGGAACAGATTTTATGCTTGGATTTTATAGAAATGGCGGGAGCATGATCGTAAAAATTGGGATACTGACAAAATCAATTAATTTACCAGCTTGTTAGTATTGGGACAGCTGCAAAAGTAATTAATTTTTGGCGTCCCAAAACATAGAATTATTATGGTAACCATAAAAATCTAGGATTAAACTTTTGTTTATACCTCAAAGGTCGCCACTAAAATTTCCGGTGGTGGGTTTTGATCGTGGGTGCGGGTGGTGGGTTTCATACCCGATCGGGAAATAGTGGTACCGCCGGTAACGGCTAGTGGTCCGGGTTTTAGTACCGGAAACAAAGTTTCAAAATGGCCGATCGTTTCTAAACTGCGATGTCTTCGGTAATTTTATCGGATTTTAATGGATTTTCCTTTGTGTCTGCACAATTATCGGACTAGAAAGAGTAAAAATGATCCAACCTCTTGGTGTTTGACAACCTACGACAAATAATTATTATTTTAAAACACAGCCTACGAGAGATTACCAATTTTCAATGACCCAGCCAACAGTTATTTTTTTTTCTCTCCAACACCAGCCTACGGAACATAAAAAATAGCGTCGCCGTCCGCCACCACCATATAGATTTTAATGGAATAGCCCTGAGCCATTATCCCAGGTATATGATGAATACTAAATACAACTCAAAATATGAAGCTAAATTACTGAATGATAAGATTTATGTCAGAGTGACCTCAAATTCCCAAATATGCTGTTAATCTATAAATAGTTTTGGGGACACGAGGCAAAATCAATGAAACATGAAATATAGGTCACAGCAATCTATAAGTAATATGAGGTCATTCGGGAGTTCAGACAGATCCACTATGCCAGATATGATGTTAATCCATCAAACAGTGCTTGAAATATAAGACAAAATCACTGGACCATGAACAAAGGTCAATGGCACAGGAGTCAGCATGGTAGCTTTGCAGCTGCTGCAATCATACAGTACACGCAACGTGAAGACTTGATCTGACACGCTCTCCCGTGACACTTAAAATCGCGAGGAAGGGATTCAAATCCACGAGATTCTCTCGCAACTCTCACGCATTTCACACTAAACTTCCTCGCGTGTTTGAAAATCGCCACGTTCCACGCAAGAAAATTCCTCGCATCTCGCGTGAAATTCATAGAGTGATGTATGCGAGAAACTTTCTCGCATTTTTTCGACGCTGATAACGGTTCAATTAATACATTGTAAGTGTGCGTGAATAACCTAATTGATCGCATCCTCAACGCAAGTATTGTTTGACCGTTACGAATTAAGGATGTGTTGATAAACAATCATGATCAGCGTAATTTTGTTGCAGTTACGCAGCGAATTAATTAGAGAGGCTTATGTTTGAAAGAATATTGTTAATAGGTTAGTTAGTAGCAAAATTCTAGAATGATGACACAGACAAAAATTTTTCGCTCAGCCGCCACCGATAATAGCCCACTCCATGTCAAAACAGTCACAAAGATCAAAGCGTTTCGATCAGCTTTTGAACTCAAAGATATACCGCTAGTGGCACGTGCCGAAATGTTTACTTATTAACCAATATAAACTTTCTAATGTAAGAGCTGTCAAGTTTCCATTAAAAGCGCACGCGACAACAATGACTTGATTAGCAAATGAGCTGTCTCAGACGTGATTGACGTCCACTTAACCACTCTCTGAAATATGCAAATTTGTAAACCTGTTGGTTTGACAGCTAAAAAAAAATATGTCACAGCTGCATCCTCTTATTATTAAAATCAGTTCATTCAAGAAATATAGAAAATGTGGTTTTGCGTCGTGGATCAATAGTCAAAGTGTTTGGATTTTAAAAATGCATCAAAATGAATGAAAAATAAGAGGTGAGAAGTTTGCTTTTTATTCCGATCTCCGCGTTGCAAAATCACATTATCTATATGAAAAAAGAAACTGATTCTGCTGCGCGGAAAAATTCTCAAAGTATTCGGACTAATAAACATAATATCTATATTCATATTTAGAGGTGACTGAACGCATTCAGGGCCTTCGCCGTAATAAAATGTGAAGACGGTAGCATTTGTTGAAATACGTTAACACAGCACGTTTATAGGTCAGTCTCGTGCCTTGACATCAAAGGACGCCGCTCAGAGCACAAAATGGTGATAGGAATCTTATTCCATACGCTGATAGTAAATATTAGGATCAGCCTGCGCAGTATTGTATACTATGCGACAAACTGGTATGCTTTATGCGTCATAGCGTGAGCGGTTTATGCCGTCTATTTGTTCGGCACTTTCGGTTATTTCTGGAATGGCGGAAATTGCCGATCGTAATTTTTGCCGCTAAAATTTTTTTAGTTGGCGCCAAAAAAGACCAGTCGGTTGGAAACTGGAATCACAACTTTTTTTTAGGCCCAAAGTAAAAATATAAATGAATTACCTGTACAACATATAATGACCTGTGAAATTGACAGGAATCGTTAATCTTTTCCACTCGAAAACACGCATCACGCGTGATTAAGTTTGACGCCGATGACTCACCTGAGCATACATGGAGTTAATCCTTTCTCTCGAAAGTTGCGTGTCTCGCGTGAAAAGAAATTGTTTTCTCGCGAGTTTAATGTCACGCATCTCGCGAGTGTCTCGCAACTCCCACGCATTTCACACGCAAAAACCCCACTAAACTTTTGTGGAAAAGATTAAAATTTCTCGCGAGAGCGTGTCAGATCAAGTCTTCACGTTGCGTGTACTGTAGGGATATGCTATTTGACAAATTATCAAGTCTCTTCTGTCAAAAGTTTCATCAAAACTAAAAAATTTGACTTAAAAACGGTGCCAAACAGCAAGGTCAGTCAACCATAACATATAGGTCAAGGACATACAATTGTGTCATGCAGCTGCTGCAGTCATAGGGATGTATATATGTACCAAGTATGATGATTGTAGCTGCTGTAGTTTGTAAGATACAGAGTTGAACATAGAGTTAAATGCAATTGTTAACATTGGTTCACCTGATCACGGACGCCGACGAGGACGCTGACGGGTACGCTAACGCTAACGCATAATCGGACTACGACGCCGGGGGTATAGCATAAGCTCTCCTTTGCTTCGCAAAGGCGCGCTAAAACTGGTGCAGTTTGGTTTTGCGATCCAGACACCAGTCCAAAAGATGCTGATGAAATGGCAAACGGTGTAGATCCTGATCAGGCTGAACCTGTAAGAGCAGTTTGATCTGGGTTTGCACTGGTTGCTCAGACCTATCTGTCCAAATACTTAGAATTAACCTGTAAAGACACCTGATTAACACCAGTTATATTATACTATATTTGACTAAAGTTAACTGGAGCCCATGGCCCAATAAGCCCATAGCAAAAGCTGAAAAGGCTCTAGAATTTTACAGTTTCACTTGCAAAGCTTCTCTCCAGCCTTCCATAATAATAGCATTTCTCTGATGCCTTAAACATTAGATTCTGTCTCCTATTAGCTGTTTTAACCTAGTGACATGGTTAGTTAATGAGATAATAAATTTTCCAACATAAACATAAAATACTGCCATTTTTTGCAAAAAACAAGAGATGCTTTTGCAGTGCAAAAGCTTTTCACAATTTTTCAGCAAAAAAAAAAGCTGCAAGGGATTTTGTGAGAACTGTAAGACTTAAAGACTCCTCAACTAACATTAAGCTAACCATGCTTTGAACAACTGAGCCCTGGATGCTGTCTTCTTTGTTGACTAAAGTTACAAAAGTTTCCTAAAATACACAATCTAGGGTGTTTATATAGGTTTATTCGCCGGGCCGCGTAGCGCAATCGGTAGGGCACCTGACTCATAAGTCAGAGGTCCTGGGTTCGAAACCCGGTCTGGCCACATACTTTCGTTTCTTCTTCCGCTGATTCATGACGGGCAGTTGTCAGTTACTGGCGAAAGTATGTGCACTTAGTACTGGTTAACCGCTTAGGAGGTCTAAGCCTGCCCAGGAATAGTGTGGTTAGGTTAACTGACCGTCCCGACATGACCATAGTTGTTTACCGAGGACGTTAAGCATCAAATCAATCAATCAATATAGGTTTATTCACATGAACTATCCTTATTTATTTGTTATAAGACGGGGATTTCCCCTTTGGATATTGCCCTAAATATGTAAGTCAGTCTAGTGTAATTCAACAATGAGATTTCTTATAAAACAATCTGGAAAATCTAGATCCATCTTATAAGATGGCTCTAGATTTTCCAGATTGTTTTAGAAGGGAAAACTACCATCCTATAACCAAGAAATATGTTATGCACATGACAGAAGTGCTGATTAAAAATGTAAGAAAGACATCACTACAAAAGGACTACTCCTTTCAAACTCAAATGCACTGAAACCCTTTACAAAATGTTAAAAACACAGAGTTCTTGATGAAACAATGACTCTGTATCCCCAGAATTTATTTTGGATCAACTTTACCTGTTATTCAAAGCTGTCCATTCTTCTTGTTGCGGCAGGAGATCCAAATATAGATCCTCGGACATATGCTTTTTCTGAATATCATCCATCATATCATAGGTTACATGATATCTATTATACACAGGTACTGCAATAGAAGACAGCATTAACATGGTACAAACAAGCATGATACAAGAACCACACAAATAGCAGTGCCTTGCCTGTGTGCGCATTGTCACAGAAAGCGGCTAACTCTAAATGCTTAAGTATGGGGACACCTAAAATCATTAATTTTCCATTTGCCAAAATGGAAAATTAATGGTTTAAAGGTGTCCCAATATTGAAGCACATCAGGGTAACAAGAAAACTTGATAAAAGCTTACCCTGCCACAGACAACCCTAGTGATGCCCCAACACCAGAAAAGCAATATCTAGGCATGCCTTGCTTTGTAGGAACAGAGCTCCAGATAACAGGGGGTATTGAGGTATTGAGGATAATATTGAAAACGTACACTTGACTGTATGTTGTGACCCCTCATTAGAACTGTCTCACTGAGCAGCCTCATCTGGAACTACACTGTAGTCCTTGAATTTTAAAAATAGTCGACCCCCCCCCACCCCCATGACCCCCTCACCAGACCCATCCCAAGAACAAACTGGCTGAGCTCAATTAATCAAACAGAAGAATTCACAATGACAGCTATCACTTAAAGCACAAACAAGAGCTGTCGCCTGACCGCATAGCTCGCCTGAATAGTGCTTGCCCATCACACAGTTGCTTTGGAGGTGTGGACTTCTATGCATAAAACTTCAGGCAAGCATGTCCGTAATGACAACACATTTATAAACAAAAGCTATCTAAGAAATAAGTCTTAAAATAAAATCAAAATAAAAATCCACATGAAATTTCAAAGTCCATGAGCTTGAGGTCAAAGAACTAGGGGGGGGGGGGGGGGGGGGGAGGGGGGATCAACTGAGTCCATCGTGGCACTGTGAAATTATGTCTTCATAAATATAAAACTTTAACCAAAATCTTTCAGACAAAATTCTAAGTCGATGACCTTGACTTCAAGGTCATCCAGGGGTGTAAGTATAGTGTTTTGTAAAAACTCAAAAAAGTGTCTAACATCAGTTCAAGTGTAAACTAAATCTCTGCCACGCATTATGAATCAGTATGCAATTAGAAAACTTTAATAAAGAATAAATATCCAAAGTCCCTGACCTTGACATCAAGGTCACTGAGCAGGGTTGGGGTAGTACTCGGCAAAACTTTGGACTAATATCTAACTAAAGTGCAAAAGAATTCATCTCTGGGTTCAGGAGATATGTGTCTTTAAAAGACTTTAACCAAAACATCCAATCAATAAAAAGACAATTTTCTAAGTCCATGACCTTGACATAAGGTCACTGAGGGGGGTGGGGGTAGTACCTTGGAAAACTTTGGACCAATATCTAACTACAGTGCAAGTATCAAAGGAATCCATCAATGGGTTAAGGAGATATTGGGCTTTATAAAACCAAAACATCCAGTCCAAAAATACTCCCAATTTTCTAAGTCCATGACCTCAAGGTAATGGAGTGGGGTGAAGGTGGTATCCTGTTCAACTTTTGACCAATATCTACCTACAGTGCAAGTATCAAAAGAACCCATCCATGGGATAAGGAGATATAGGTCTTTAAAAAACTTTAACCAAAACATCCAATCCGGACGCCGACGATGACGCCGACGCTGACGTCGATGCCGGGGTGACAACAATAGCTCTTCCTGAACTTTGGTTCAGGCGAGCTAAATATTAATGTAGATGAATTTGTTTACAGTTCATATCCAAATGATAATGAGCTGCCTCATCTGGGTCTACAATGTTTGCTTTCTAGTCTTTGAATACTCAATTTGATATACCTTGGAGAAACATTTTCTTAAATTTTGGGAACATAAAATTTAACATTTTGTTGTCTGCTTTTTGGGGCATTTACGGAATAGGTAAGGGACCGACCATTTGATATTCTGGGGGGGGGCCTGGTATATTTATCAAAAAAATTCCCTGTCTTTGGATATGCAAGAAAAAAATAACCTGGCTCATAAGGGGGTTCAAAAAAATAATCTAGTCTCAAAAGTAAGAGAAAAAAATAACCTGTCTCCACCCAAAAATTAAAAAAAAATATATAGTCTGCAGATAATTCCATTGGAATTGAGTTTTTATAATGTCTCTGGCTTCTGGGGGGCTGCGCCCCCCAGACCCCCATATGTATAGTAATATTTTAATATTATCTACAACTAGTTTATACCAGCGGGCCCACATGTGCATACATTTACGAAAACATCCTATACAACATTCACATACATGTATTATTGATCTGCCAGATTACTAAGTAAATGTTTCCACTAAAACTGAATTGCAAAAGAGTCACTAGCTTATGGGAGACAAAACCATTATGGCAAAATAAACACTCTAAAAGGCAAAAACCATTATGGCAAAATAAACACTCTAAAAGGCAAAAGTCCTAATATAAAAACCCTTATTTTTATCATCATTCCTAGTTTTTCTCTATTGTTTCCAGTCTTAAAATTGCCATTGAAATTGGGAAATTGCTTTAGCTTCTGGGGGGCTGCGCCCCCCAGACCCCCCTTTGTTAACTTCTTAACACATAACTTTCAGCCATTTCATTACTTGCCATTCATGTATAATGTGACTATCATGTAAGTAATGTGACTCTATCATGTAAGTATTTATCAAACTTTCTCAAGTACGTATAAAGCATGTTTGGGCATATATTGGGATAGAAAAAAAACAACCTTAAATTCCTAATGTTAGCCCAAAACTTTGCCAAAATAGCCCTAAATTTTGGCCAAAATATCCCTAATTTAAGGCCTAATTTTTTGCCAAACTCATACAGGGATGTTTATATCTGTACCTTAGATGAAAAGAGTAACATGCTCCAGGCACTGATTTGCAAAAGCAAGCTAAGCCATGCCCTTGGCCTGGTTAAAGACAGCACCATGTTCTTTTGGTGAGAAAAAAGGTGTAAAAATACTGATGTGGGTACAATAAAAGAATATTAAGGTCAAGTAAACAAGGATCTGATAGTTCAGCTATAAAATTAAAAGAAAAATAACCTGTTTGAGTTAGTTTGTAAAAAAAATAAATTAGCTCCCACAAGGTGAAAAAAAAAGAAATTGTTTCCAGAGGCCAGTGAAATAAAATGTTGTGTCTCCATCAAGAATACCAGGCCCCCCCCAGAATATCAAATGGTCGGTCCCTAAGAATTAATGTAGTCGTACCTCGCGTTGACTTCTCTCCTCCTACACTACGCTTTCGATAAGGAAAATGGCCAAAAATATCTTTCCGAACTGGATAAGCATAGCCCTCACTGACATCAAATTCAAGCTCGCTCTCACTCCCACTCCGAGGCTCTTCTTCCTCTTCTTTTTCATCCTCTTCATATTCTTCTTCAATATCTTCTTCGTCCTCTGTGTCGTCAAAATCTTCATCTCTCATGTCGTCGTCAAGGTCACCTTGAAGGTCAAGGTCTTTATCTTTGGAGAGATTATGAAGCATGGTGGAGGCCCTATGAAACAGAAAAAAATACCATATTTATCCTGTAAAACACCCCAAGGGCATTACATTTTACAAAAAGGGGGCATTACTTAGAGCCTAATTTGTAGTAAATCACCAACTGCCAAATTACCCGTAATAACCAGTATTTAGGTGATTAGGTATACTTTCAGTAGAAGTTAAGTTACTCTACTATTTTTGCTTCTCTATTCAGAAGGGGTGAGGATCAACTCTTATAGAAAAGAATTTGCTCCTCTAGGAGCAATTTCTTTCCTTTAGGAGTAGACCCCATTGCAAACAGCTACCCTATTATGAGAAGCAAACAGGAATTCATGCAAGTAAATATCATATTATTTTCGGAAAAGAAGCAGGGGGTGTTTATTAGAGCAGGGGCCTTTACTAGGATTAATACAGTATGATAATGGAAGCCTAAAGGACAGTAGTTTTAATACATGTTTATTGTACTGATTATAGCTCCTTAATCCAATCTTAGGATGCAGGTAAGCACCCACTACATTATTGTCATGACCTGTGTTACTGAATATGACCTGAGAGTTATTAGAGTTCTGTTCTGTTCTGTTCTATTCTGAGACCAAACTATACAAGAATATATAGCATATGAGGATGAGATGCAAACATAAAAGGTAAAAGTTTCCCATAACCTAATTCAAACCTAACCTAATCAAACCTAAAGCCTAATGCAAACATACAAGCATTTATTATGCTATTTGAGATCCACCTATTTACTTAGCATGTACTTTAAATGTTCATCTGTCTGATATTCCTTTGTTCCTTCAACTTGCTTGGTCTTGATACGTGCGATTTGAAAAAAACAACAAAGTGGTTGTGCGCCCAGCGCAGACTCAGTTCAGCCTGGACATCTGCCCAGTCTAATCAGACTCCTCCTTAAGTGCTTAAAGGGTAGCTAAGGGTCTAAGCTACCTCCATGAGGACAGGGAAGACTCTGATCAGACTGGGCAGATTGCTGAGCACACAACCACTTTGTTGGTTTTGTTGTGTTGCTGCTCATATAACGATTCAGTTATAATGTAATTTGAGACTTGTGTACTAACACTTTAGCAGCTCTTCTTTTCCTTTTTTCTCCATCCTTTAAAGCCTCCTTCTCATCTGTCTTTTGTTCTTTTAAAGCTTCAGCTCTTTGTGTTGCCTCATCCTTGGCTTTTTTTGCCCTCAGACATGCCTTCTCATGCATATCTCTCCATTTAGCCAACAGCCCCGAATGTCCACAAATTTCACATGTGAAAGTTTCAGTCTAGTGAAGGGAAAACAAATATTAAAGCACGCTAACGAAGTCAAAATTTTATGAACAGTTACCGCTCTCATTACTGATATCTCAAGGTACTGTCTTATATCAAAGAATATAGTATGGACACATTTCCTAATTTTCCTTAGATTTCAACCCGTTATGTGTTCTACTGTGGCGGTTCCAATGGTTAACACATTGTATTCTTTATGGTATCATCAATTCTTCATGTCAAGGCATTTCTAGTGAGAAGCACAATGAATGTTTTCAACAAGAGTTAACAAAAATCATAATAAAGCACCTGATAATAAGATCAACTTAACAAGAGCTGTATACATACAGGATAGTTCACCTAACGGCACCTTTTCAATCACTTTAAAACTTCAATCAAACCATCCAGCCCTATGACACTGATGGGGACACCTGGGTGAAAACAAAAGCTCATCCTATATTTTCAGAGAGGTGAGCCAAAAACGGATGCTAAATTCAGTGTTTTGCTAAATTTCATAAAAGTGGGTGTTGCAGCCAACTTTCAAACAAAATTCAGTTATTTACATAACTTTATGATATCTTCAGTGCTGCTTAACAGGCACATGAGCCTGATAACTTCAAATCTGCCCTTGGGCCTACATGGAGCTGTATGGGCTGATATGTCTGGCAATGAAAACCTGGACATGTAATAACCTCTCTCAATATACCCCAATTCAGGGCCCCAGATAAGGTGGGATTCTGACGATAACTCTATGCCAATTATTCTGATTTCTCAAAGAAAGCATATGTTGTGACCTCCCATTAGAACCATCTCGGTAAGACGTTCTAATACGGGGTCACCAGATATATTGAAAATGATTCCTGAATTATTCCTGTTACCATTCTTATCTGGAACTCTAAACCATTTTTAATAATATACCCTAATACATAAAATTGTAATCGGGGAAAAAAATATATAACTTACATCTCTTCCACACCACTCCACATGTTGCTTGTAATATTGTAAGAAATTCAGTTGTTTGCCACATTTTGGACATATCAGAAACTTCTTTATTTTGATGACCTGATTCAGTGATCTGGAATCCTCCAACCCTTCTGGGTTTTCTGGTGTCCACTGTAACAGAAAATAAATCGGAGAACTTCAGGTTAATGGATATACTTTAAGGGGGCTCCCCTACACCCATTTTGGAAGGGCTTGGTTGTCCAGGGAAGCAAACAGAAAGTCACAAAAGCTGTTTCCATTTGTCAATATTTTTACATCGGAGATGACACGTGAAGAACTTAAGTTGCTTCCCTGGTACCATATTTAATCAGTTGCAGTTCAATGCCATATTTGATGACTAGGTGGTACGGAAAAATAGATTTAAACGGTTGGGTAATGGGTCGACACAACTGTGAATGCATTGTTGACGTAAACTTTTCCAATAGAATGTCGAAGGTACAAATCACTGCAACATCCAAGAATGCCATTCTAAGGAAAAGCAGGTTTGATGATTGTAGGTATAATAGATTTAAACACTAGGATTGACGTAATTGTGGACAGACTGATAGACCAACAGCTGTTCCAACAGTCTGATCACAATCTGCTTCGTTGATCATTTTGCTTGCAACTTTTGACACATTATAAGATTGTAAATCATCTCTATGTCGTGAACTTCCCTATAATCTGTTTAAATGTCCAAACTAATAACATAATTAATATGAGTGAGTTTGTTTTCACGGAAAGCAATCCCTTTTCAATGGGAGTCAACTCTTAAAGGAAAGAAAAAGCTCCTCTAGGCTAGGAGCATTATTCTTTTGTTTAAGAGTACACCCCAAGCTGTAAAAGCTTTGTTGTCTGGCAAAGAAAACAGGAAGTGAAATTAGTTGTCCCCCTTTGAAAAAAATGGTTGATTAAAGATAGATGGATGCCCATACACCTGGTTAATTTACTCACTAGGGCCTGGTGTTTAATAGCCATGTGCTTTTTTAAATCGCCGTTGGTCAGTAGACTTTGATCACATCTTGAGCACTGAAAACACAAAATCATTCCTGTTACTATGTTACTATTAACACAAATATCATTCCTGTTACCATTAACACAATATCATTCCTGTTACCATTAACACAATATCATTCCTGTTACTATCAACACAATATCACTCCTGTTACCATTAACACAATATCATTCCTGTTACCATTAACACAATATCATTCCTAGTACCATTAACACAATATCATTCCTGTTACCATTAACACAATATCCTTCTTAGTACCATTAACACAATATCATTCCTGTTACCATTAACACAATATCATTCCTGTTACCATTAACATATGAAATGCCAAAAATGAATATGGTAAAAATTCTAAATATTGGGACACCAAAATAATTACCATACTAGTCCTAAAATTGGAACAGTTTGGTTGTACAGTGCAGTAATGTGTCCAAAACTTGCAAATGGGATGGCAAATAGTGTTAACCCTGATCAGACTGCTCCTCAAGGAGCAGTCTGATCTGGGTTTGCACTATTTGCTCTGACCTAACTGTCCCAATAAATAGAGTTTTTACGGTACATGTAATTGAATTTGCAAACAATGTAGATTCAGATGAGGCGGCTCATTATGAGCCACCTCATCTGGATCTACACTGATTGCCCACCTCTTCTGGATTTACACTGTTTGCCCTCTAATCTTTAAATTCTTGATATAACTTGGACAATACATTTTTTATCATAGAAACCCCATGGACAGGGTCATCGCAAAAAGGTCCAAAATCAGAAATCCGACCAAGGGGCTTAGATATTTCATACTGAAGGTAATCCCACAGAAATATCATAAATAAAATGAAAAGAATCTGACATGATTACAGAGATATTTGCAATCATAAATGGTAAATGTAAAACTCTGATGAATATGTAGACCAATAGATGGACTAATAGAAATACTCTGTATGCTGGGAGTTTAATTAAGTATATCATGACACTTAAACATATTATGATATTCTAACATGCTTTAATGAGGCTTCCAGCTTATAACAAGGAAGAGAATGAAAGCTGGAAAAACACCATACCTTAATTTCTTTTTGAGGCGTCTGTGTCTTCCTCTTTCTGCCCCTCTGCAAAGACAAAACAGAAACAATACTTATAAAAGGCTAATCAAACACTGCATTTTCCCTGACGAGTGTGCCATTGACTACCTTTACTATGGTCAGGCCCAGAGGTTGTAAAACTTGAGAATAATCTCAAACTCAAAATAAAGCACACTGATTGGCTGCTTCCGAGCACATGCTCGGAAGCAGCCAATCAGTGTGCTTTATTTTGAGTCTGAGATTATTCTCAAGTTTTATAACCTCGAATCCAGTTTTGGGGCCCATCATAAACATTCTAAAGATTGGCACCGCTAAAATAATTGCCGCAACTGTCTTAAAAAGGAACAGTTTGGTTTTACACTGCTACAATGCATCCAAAAGATGTAGATGGAATGGAAAACAGCCTAGACCCTTATCATACTGCTCCGGAGGAGCAGAAGCAGTCTGGTCTGGGTTTGCACTGTTTGCTCAGACCTGTCCCAATAATTAGAATGTTTACAGAAATGCTGTGTGCTGTAGTCAGGGAAAGAGTCTGAGTTCTGATGAATGTTAAGTCCAATGCCCATTAACTTTATGACAGAATGGTAAACGTCTGTGTAACACTGTGCCTCTCGTGTCTGCTCATTGTCACGAAGCAGATATTTTACCACTATCAGAGATAAACTAGAAAGTGTGGTAAAATTTTCACAGAAAAAGCCATGCCTTGCATACCAAAATCCACAGTCTGGAACCTGAACAAAGTTAACAGCACTTCAGAGTATGCTTTTGGTCCTTTAATAAAGACCCCTCCAGTTTGGACCCACAAAAGATACAATTCAGTAAGTTAACCATGAATTGGCTATGAAAACTGCAAGGAAACAAACTATCCCTGTATGTGAATGCAGACATATCAAGACTTTAGATTTTCATTGCATATTTCTAATGGTGAATGAACATACCTCCATGTTTTACTGCTAGTTTTACGACAGATTACTATTATTGTGACTTCCTGATTGCTTCCCTTGTCAACAAAACACTTTCAATATTAGGGCTACTCCTAAAGGAAAGTATTTGCTCCTAACAAGAAATTAATTAAAGAGGAACTACTACAATCCTAATAAATGCCCCTGCTCTAATAAACACCCCCTGCTTCTTTTTCGAAAAGAATACATTAACTTTTAACATAACAAGAGCTCCGCTGAGCGGGGCAATATATGCCCGTTGGGGCTTAAAGTTGGAAAGAAAACAAGAGATGACAGATCTTTGTCAGTAGCTTAAATCTTCAATAATAAGGCAGATATAAAACTACAAAACAAACAAAGCTAATATGAAATTCCTAGACAAAAATTAGAAAGGGGCATAATTCCATCATAAATGGAAGTTTGGTTATGATTCTTTTTCTCCTAATGTCGTCTGATATTTGTACAAACTTTCGTGAAGAAATCTTAAACAGTTTTCAGGATATGGAGCAGACACAAAGCTAATATGAAATTACTATATGAAAAATACAAAGGGTGTATAATTCCATCAAAGCTGAAAGTAGCGTTATGGTCCTTTTTCTCTGCACATTGTCTGATGATGCTTCATATTTGTATAAACTTTTATGAAGAAATCTTATATGGTTTTCCAGATATGAAGCGGAAAAATAATGTTACCTTTTGAACTTTGACCTCTAAGTGTGACCTTGACCTTTGTCAAACATTGTTGGAATACAAGTTCTGCACGATGCCTCTATAAGGTGAACATTTGACTCAAGTTTCAAAAACATCTTTCAAAGGGTTAACAAGATATGGAGTGGACACAAATTTAATACAAAATTACAATACTAGAAATACAAAGGGGAGTAACTTTATCAAAAATGAAAGAAAGGTTATGTTTCTTTTTCTCTGCACATCGTTTGATGGTGCTTTATATGTACACAATCTTTCATGAAGAAATCTTAAACAGTTTTCGAGATATGGAGCGGACACGAAGCTTATATGAAATTACCTTTAATAAAAGCATCGTAAACGACTGCGTAATACCCCGCCACTGCAAACCAATACCCCGTCTTCTATCTTTTATACATTTTTTTTTTATCATGACATGAACCTCATGAACAGAATTTTTTCATAATTTTATACATGTATATAGCTCTGGGGCAGGGGCAGGAAACCTATGTGGACTTAATACTACTTGTAACAGAAAGCTTATGTTATTTTAATCATTTCTATGAAATTTCATCAAGATATACCGAAAATCTGATTTTATATTGATTTTTTCATGATTTCATACATGTATACAGCATGTGTCAGGGGCAGATAACCACTGGGGGACAAAATTTTGATCAAGACATAAAGCTTATATCAATATGATAATTTGTTACAAGTTTCAGAAAAATCCCTTTCGACTCTAATTTTATACATTTTTTTTCATTATTTCATACATGTATATAGCCCTAGGGCAGGGGCAGATAATCCAGGTGGACAAAATTCTGCTTATAACTGAAAGCTTATGTTACTTCGATCATTTCTGTGAAATTTCATCAAGATATTTCAAAATGTAAAAGAACTACAGACCAAAAACTGTTTTTAAGACCATGAAAAGGGCAATAACTCCATAAGAAGACATCGAAATTTGCCCATTAACAATCCCAACCGAGATCTTCCCAAGACCAATGCACATGCCATGTATGAATAAAATCCGTTAATAGATACTCAAGTTATCGAACGGAAACGAAGTGCTCACGGACGGACGTACGTAAGACGGACGGACGGACACACGGACAGCCAGCGGGAAAACATAATACCCCGCCACTACAGGTGGACAAAATTCTGCTTATAACTGAAAGCTTATGTTACTTCGATCATTTCTGTGAAATTTCATCAAGATATTTCAAAGTGTAAAAGAACTACAGACCAAAAACTGTTTTTAAGAGCATGAAAAGGGCAATAACTCCATAAGAAGACATCGAAATTTGCCCATTAACAATCCCAACCGAGATCTTCCCAAGACCAATGCACATGCCATGTATGAATAAAATCCGTTAATAGATACTCAAGTTATCGAACGGAAACGAAGTGCTCACGGACGGACGACCGGACGGACGTACGTAAGACGGACGGACGGACACACGGACAGCCAGCGGGAAAACAAAATACCCCGCCACTAACGTTTGGGGGGGTATAAAAATACAAAGGGAAAAATATCCGGCAAAACTGAAAGTAAGGTAATGGTTCTTTTTTCTCTGCACATTGTCTGATGGTGCTTTATATTTGTACAAACTTTCATGAAGAAATCTTATACGGTTTTCAAGATATGAAGCGGACACGAAGCTTATATGAAATTACCTTTAAAAAATACAAAGGGAAATAATTCCGTAAAAAATAAAAGTAGGGTAATGGTTCTTTTCTCTGCTCATCGTCTGATGGTGCTTTATATTTGTACAAACTTTCATGAAGAAATCTTAGACGGTTTTCGAGATATGGAGTGGACACGAAGCTTGTATGAAATTACCTTCGAAAAATACAAAGGGAAATAATTCCGTCAAAACTGAAAGCAGGGTAATGGTTCTTTTTCTCTGCACATCGTCTGATGGTGCTTTGTATTTGTACAAACTTTCATGATGAAATCTTATACGGTTTTCTAGATATGGAGCGGATACAAAATGTTGCCTTTTGACCTTTGACCTCTAAGTGTGACCTTGACTTTTGTCGAACATCGTCGAAATATGCGTTCTGCACATCCTCGCGTTAAGGCAAACATTTGACCCAAGTTTCAAACAAATCTTTCAAGGGGTTGAGGAGATATGGAGCGGACACGAAAAGTTTACGGACGGACGGACAGACGGAGGCCACGACATAATACGACCCATCTTCGACGGGCGTATAAAAATTGAATTATTTGAGAATGAATTATAGGACTGAGAAATTACACTTTTCCACTGTATGAACTTCAGATCGCATCTCTCTCTAATAATTCTCGAAATATAAGTGAGATGATGCCATAGATCTGTTGCCATAGAAACTATGGAATACCAAATCTTGTGCTTAGTATCTTGGCAGAATGATGTCTCGCTGACTTCACTTTGACACCAGTATGGACTCTTAGTTGCTATGGTAACAGATTTATGACTTCATTGGTAGTGAAGCATGGCATACAACTCAAGCCATGCTCCGACAATTTTCCAATGACATAATAAACTGAAATTCTTTCAACAGAAACTTAAGATTTTCTTACACAAATAATTATTCTCAAGTCATTTAATTCTGTGTTTTATGTAAATTCCTGTTTGCTTCTATGGATGAGGTAGCTATCTGACAGGGGGTCTAGCCTTAAGGGAGAGAATTTGTTCCTTTAAGAGTTGACCCCTACTATGATGTCACTGGAAGCGGTAGCAGAGCATGGCATACAACGCAAGCCATGCTCCGCAAATAATTATTCTCAAGGTCATTTAATTCTGTGTTTTATATGAATTTTTTTTTGCTTCTCTGGATGAGGCAGCTCTTTGACATGGGGTCTAATCTTAAGGGAAAACAATCGTTCCTTTAAGAGTTGACCCCTACTGAAAAAGGGGGCAAAACATAGAAGGGTTGTTTCTTCTGCAAGTCTACCCATTCACACTAATACTGTTTATTAGAAGTATTTGGCAGTGCCTGATTTACTTCACTTTAGGCTCTAAATAATGCCCCTCCCCCCCACCCACTCACCTTTTCATGAAATGCAATACCCTGGCGTTTAATAGGATTAATATTGTACCTCCCCTAGCAGTGTTCTCTTCAGATTCCTGTGGGAGGTCAGCATAGATATGTGATGATAATCAAGCAATTTTACCTTTGGTGTTTTGCTTTCATCATTTAATGCTGCAGATGTGACAGGTTTTGACTTCTTTGTCTTAGGAGTTTCTTCAACCTCTGTATCTTCATCTAAAACAGAAGAAAATTGATACACTTTTAAAAATATTATTGGTTACAGTAAAGTCCCAAATACTTTTACAGAAATGCCCCACCAAGCAGTGCTGACAGAGATCAGGCAGCTCCTCAGTTTGAGACAAATTTTTACTGAGTGATGTTCACTAGGTGATGAAGCTAGTTGGATGAGCTAAAATTCTAACACACATAGAGCTTCAATAAAGTTGGATGGATGGATGATTTGTGATTTTATGACCTTTGTAACAGTATTTCAGTCATATAAGGACAATGGGAGGGTGATAATGAAAGGCTGTGTTCAATGGAACCCTGTGTATGGATGGAAAGATTCCGCCTTCAGCAAGTCTTGAATCGGGGACTGCTAGATCAGCAGGCCAGCGCTTAATCTACTGAGCTACTGGGGTTCCTTGCTTCATTATAGAACTTTAGGTGTGATTTCAGTAAAATTTCAGTTCTTATACATGTATTTCCACTTTATTTTAACAACAAGAGCTTCTAGTCACAAATAGTAAAAAATATGCAAAATAATTAGAATAGAAAAGGTTTTGTCTCTATGTTAAATAGCAGTCACTGTCGCTTGAATTTTTGGAGCAGCTTGCTTTTACAATGCAGTAATGGATCTTAAAGCCGCAGATGGAATGGCAAACATTGTAGACCAAATCAGATTGCTCCTCCACGAGCAGTCAGACCTGGGTCTTCCCTGTTTGCTCATACCTATCTATCCCAATACTTAGAATTTTTACTGTGATCCAGGTATGATTGTCCATATTTTTCATTAAATATGTGTTGTAGTTTCGTGCCCCATTAGAACTGTCTCAGCAAGACGGTCACAATATAATGTTTTGCTGAGAAATGAGAAAAATATCTCAAAATCATAACAAACCTGACACACACATTAGTACCTTCTGACTTGTTTTCAACAACTTTCTTTTTTGTCTTTCTTTTCTTCACTGGAGGAGTATCAGCATCATCATCAGTATCATCTTCCTCCTCTGAGCCAAGCTCATCTAGTGCTGCATAATCTATTTTCTTTCTTTTTCTTGATGATCTAGATCTATGCTCCACAGACTCATTAGCTGATTTCACCTTTGGAGTTTTACCATCATCACCGAGTTCAGCAGAACACACACTTTTTGACTTTGTTTTCTTATGTATTTCTTCATCTAATTCTGCAGCTTCTTCTAGACAAAACAAAAAAGGAATACCAAAATCACCTTAAATACTGGAAAACCTTTATCAGTTACCACAAATATAAAAACACTGGAACAAGTTTACTCTGCTACCTGGAGATATAATTATACAGAACTCTAGATAAGAGGGAGTATTTCGTGATGATTAGGGATAATTTTTGCTAATTCTGCATAAAAACATATGTTGTGACCCCTCATATGAACTGTCTCGATGAGACGGTTTAGATGAGGGGTTACAACATATGGTTTCAATGATAAATAAATAAAAATGTCCCTCAATTATCATCAAATACCCCTCTTATCTAGAGCTCTATAATAGCTGCTTGAACATTAAGGCAGACCTGGGGCCAGCTTTTCAACCATCAGTAAGGGTAGCTTTACAAAGTCATTAGGGATTGTCAAGTCTTTCAGTACACATAAAATCAATTGTGCTAACATTTTAGCCAAGAGCTAGCTTCAAGTAAGGATTTTCAACAGAATTCCATGAAAGACGTTCTCCTTTGCCTGGCTACGGACAGAATTCCATGAAAGACGTCTTCCGTTGCCAGGCAACGGAAGATGTCTTTCATGGAATTCTGTTAAAAATCACAAAACAGAGATAAAGCAGAAAACTGAACCAAAGTTACGCTGCTGATGCAGACAATGATGCTGATGACGGAAAAGTAATAGCAATGTCTCACTCTCTCTAGTCACTGGGGAGACAATAAAACTGTGAACTTCTTTAAAGATGACATACACTCACAACACGTTTCAGGTGAAGCAATTCTGAAATGCCACAGCTTGTGCTTTATCATATAACATCGTGTCATAAAAATCGTATGACCACACATGTAATAACATTTTGGAGCGTACACATAACGTCATTGACAACGTCTATGTCGACAATGCATTTTCTAATTGAAATAATGTTCAGTTTGATGACGTCAAAATCCCATTCTAAAGGGTCATATGATAAACAGAATCTTACACTCGTGGTTATTTCATATGAAATTTATGAAACTCGCCAAAGGCTCGTTTCATAAATTTCATATGAATTGACCACTCGTGTAAGATCCTCTATTTATGAGAGTCAAAAAACAATATCTGCTTTTCATCACAGACACATTTGTTTCTGTTACTGGATGCAATATATGCCAAAGAAAGTACCTGTAACTTCAATGAAAGAGTTAAGAGAAAATCATGTCCCTACAGCTTAAAATTTCTTTTCATTCTCCAATAAGTATATACTGAGGCCCTAGGCCGGCAACCCAACCGTAAGTATTCAGACAAGCAATCACACCAAAAGTAGGAATATCTAAAATAGACAAATTACCTTCAAAAGCTTTCTTTTTTGTCTTTCTTTTCTTTACTGCTGGAGCATCATCATCACTGTTACTTTCATCCTCTGAGTCTATCTCACCTAGTGCTGCATAATCTATTTTCTTTCTTTTTCTTGCTGATCTAGGCATATTTTCAATGAAGTCTGTACCATTTTTATTCTTAGTATTTTCAGTTCTTTTTGATTTACTGTTTACTGATTCACTAACACTTTTATCTAAAGATGTATTTAATCCATCAACAGGAAGTTTTTTGGGTGGTCTCCCTCTTCTCTTTGGAGCTGGGCTTGGATCACTTTGTATCTGACTTTTCTTGACATCCTTAACATTCTTTAAATCAGTTTTGTCTGTGTAATTACCCTCTTGCAGAACAGCTTCATTCTTTTTCAGTGTCGTTTTATTTCTTTTTACAGCAGATTTTGGAGAATTATCAACTTTATCACTATCTGAAGAAACTTTAGCTAAGTTATTTATCTTCCCTGTAACAGATGTCTTTTCAGATCTCTCAGGTTTGGGAGTTTTAAATTCATGCTCATCAATTAAAGAACTATCCAGATCATCTTGAAAATAACTGTCTTTTCCTATCTTTTCTGTCACTAAAGTTTTTGGTCTTTTATTACAAGTATCTGCCTCTATTTGACCCTGAACATTAATGGCATCATCTAAAGCTTCTGAACCCTCTGTCACTTTTGCATTTTCTGACTGGTCTTTGACAGAACCATTATCAGTATTATTTTGTTTGTTTTCCTCACTTATCTTTGACCTTCTCTTGCTTTTTCTACTAGTATTTGCATCACTGTTACTGACTTCCAATTTGCTTTTCTTTGAACTAGATTTCTTAACCTCAGCCTGTTTGTCTACTCCAACTACACTCTCTTTTTGTTCTTTAGACATTTTGTCAACTTCTGTTGTCAACTTTACACTTTCTGATTCATCTGTACTTTCCAGAGTTTCTATTTTCTTTTTCATTGCAGCCTGAACTTCTTCTTTTCTGATCAAAGTTCTCTTAGCTCTAGCACTTTTTCTTGGAGAAACAAGCACTTCAGTGCCCACTGTTGGCTCTTTACCTGACATGCCTTTACTGCAAGGATAATTAAATAGGCTTTACTGTAATATGAATGGGGTGTTTCGAACTGTTTCCTCCAAAATTTCAGCCAAAATCTAGATCTGTCAGGTGGTTTTCCTTCTAAAACAATCCAAAAAAATTCAGACAGTTTTACAAGAAGAATCTAAATTTTTTGTGCTACAGTAGTTTTGGAGGGAAAATCCCACATTATAGTACTGGTACACCAACATATATTTTTCTGTTTTTCATAGGGGTAACAACATTTGTGACTTTATGTTTGCTTCTTTAAGTGGTGACAACAGAACCATTTGCACAGCAACAAACTAATTCATACCCCTTCTTGAAGTCAAATCCTTTATCTTCAACCCTATTGCATTCAGAATGGCCAAAACTCTATTATAAGGTCAACTGCAAAGTTAAACAAGAGAATCGGTGGAACCTATAAGTCCAAAATTACTTGCAATGGGGTTATGTTTTTTGTGCTCTACATTGTCCTCTATTATTGTGTGAAATTTTATTCTATCCTTTTCAATGTTTTTGCAGCTCCAGAAAAGCATCAAGGGAGACAAGGGAAGGAAAGTAATTCCAAAATAATTTAGAATAGGGTTATTGTTCTTATGCTCTGCACTCCTTTTTATTGTCCTCTATCAATATTTAAAGTTTCATTACATTTCCTGCAACATTTTTAGAAATATATTCCAGACAAGCAAACTACTGAAAAAACTAAGAAGGGAGCTAACTTTGTAATCACTTGTGACAGGGTTATGGTTCTTGTGCTCTACACTTCCTCTTAGTGCCCTCTATTAATGTGTGAAGTTTCATTTTGTTCACTTCAGTACTTAAACAGCGCTCCAGATAGCGTCCGTATCTCCGTATATTACGGATCATTTTTGGCCGATACGGAGCTATTGGAAATTTCATCGGTACCCGGTACGGACGCTTTCAAGCCCTTACGGATCATTTTTTCGGTAATCCGTACCACCTGGACGAGTTCTCATAGACGCTTGCATTATAATATCATCTAGTTAATTGAGCTTCATTATGCGTCGCACTCACCGAGAAGCTGACTGATTCTAAATATTTCCTTCTGAATTAGTCTTTCTAATGCGTGAAAAATAGACGGACGGTAAACTAGTCGCTTCAAAACTGAAAGTAGGAAAGCATGGCTTCGAGCTCTCAACAGGAAAAGCAGGCCTCTATTCTGTGGTTTTTTGGGCCTACTGACAAATCAACCGGAAATCGTAGATGCGTCTATGAGATAATAAATGCTATTATCCCAGGTGCGGTTATGACTGCATGTAGAAAAGGGAAAAAGCATTCTGGTAGGTAGAAAATTGCAGTTCTAATCCAATCGTGATTCGCATGAACCCAGTTTGTACTTATATTAATTAGCATTGTAAAATTGATATCTTTTAAACGCAAACACATGAGGCATACAACCTGTTTGGAACATGTTGAAGTGTCTGCTGAGTCGGGTACCAAGCAAACTCATTCTTGATCATGTTTGGGCACACCGGTTATTACAATTTGCTTATGACCGGTAGCTCAGTGGGTTAAGCCTTGGCCTACTGATCTAGTCTACTGGGTTCGAGCCCCACTTGAGGCGATAATCTTTCCAACCATAAACAGGGTTCCATTGCACACAGCCTTTCATTAATCATTATCACCATCCTATCATCCTGATATGACTAAAATACTGTTGAAAAGGATGTTAATCAGTTTCAGTTTGATAATTTACATTTTGTGAAGCAGTCAGAAGGAGCTTTCACAAGGTTGAGTCATTTTAGAATTGTTTAATAAATCAGATTTTGGTTTGGCGTTTGTGGGTATATAAAAAGAGTATATTTCCACAGACTGAAAGCAGAAGCAGTATTGTACAAGGCAAAGTCACAGCCAGGGAGTACCACTGAAATTCTGTTAAAATTAAATTCATGTTACATCTGTCGGTTCAGTGCAAATACTGAAGCCGAATCGTGGATACTGATCCAAAAAAATTTTGACCAGTACGGTACTGATTGAAAATTTTTTTATCTGGAGCACTGCTTAAAGAGCTCAAGCCAAGCAAAATATTGGAAAAAAACTAAGAAGGGAGCTAAATCCGTAATTATTTGTGACAGGGTTAGTGTTCTTGTGCTTTGCACTTCCTTTAATTGCCATCTGTCAATGCATAAAGTTTCATTGAGTTCCATTTCATGCTTTCATAGAATGCTCTGGACAAGCAAAATACTGAAAAATCCAGGAACGGGATAACATTGTAATTACTTGTGATAGGGTTATGGTTCTTGATCTCTGCACTTCTCTTCATTGCCCTCTATCAATGTGTGAAGTTTTATTTAGTTCCCTTCAATACTTTCAGAGATATGCTCCGGACAAGCAAAATACTGTTGAAAAAAAAGAAAAAAAAAAAAAGAATGGAGATAATTTTGAAATCACTTGTGGGAGAGTTTTGGTTCTTGTGCTCTGCCTTTTCCCCATTGCACTATTTTAGTGTGTGAGATTTCATTGAGTTCCCTCTAATACTTTCAGAGATATGCTCTGGACAAGCAAAATACTGAAACCACTAAAAAGGGAGATAATTTTGTAATAACTTGCAGTAGGGTTATGGTTCTTGCACCGTGCACTTACCCTGATTGCCCTCTTTCAGTGTGTGAAGTTTCATGGAGATCTCTAATACTTTCAGAGATATGCTCCCTACAAAGTGTGACGGAAGGACGGACAGAAGGACGGACAGGCGGGACGAACAAAGTGGCGACTATATGCTCACCCTTTGGGGAGCATAATAATATAAATGACTGATATGTATGAGAAATATAAATAGGGCTAATTTATTCTACATAGAATACAAGCCTTCAAAACGGTTGCAGGGCTGAAAGGTCATGCATCAATTGTCAGTCATAATGCAGCTTCACCAAATGGCTCTGTTGATGGTCGTCAGCATAGTAACTGATAGATATTTTATTTTTTTTATTGAAGTTTTCATGTAAACGTTGATTTTACACTGACATCAATGGGCAAAATCGCAAAAATTATTATCGTTCATTACCACTTCGGTTACGACAAACAAACGACTTAAATGGACAACTTGAACATAAAGATCACAGAAAAAAATATTGTGTGTCAAATATATAAATACACAGCGAAAAATGAACCTATTACAGGATTTGGCAGCTGTGGGATTCGAACTCGCATGAATAGAACTGCTTCCGGTAACATAATAACCGAAATACGCACTAATGAACCGAAAGGGGTATCTTCTAAGCAAAGCGAGAATAAATGAACCACAACGAACCAAAAGGAGAGAGCTGTGTCCAGTGAGTGAGAAAAATAGTGAGTGAGTGACTGAGTGAAAGAGTGAGTTCAAGGGTAAGTGAGTGAGTGAGTTAGCTTTATATGATGAGTGAGAGAAATAGTTGGTGAGTGAGTAAGTGAATAAGTTGGTATTTTTTTGTTGAAAGGGGTAAGTCAGTGAGTGAGTGAAAAAGTTATTGTGTGAGTGAGTGAGCAAGTGAGTTAATAGGTAGGTGAATGAGTAGGTGAGTGAGTGGTATGGCAACAAGTCAGTGAGTGAGTGAGTTATTGAGTGAAAGGTTGAGTGGGTGCATGAGTAAGTGAGTGAGTAAGAAAGTGAGAGAGTGAAAGAGTCAGTGAAGGAGTGAGTGAGCAGAGGAAGGAGTGAGTGAAGCAGTGAGAAAGCAGAGGAAGGAGTAAGTGAAGGAGTGAGTGAAATAGTGAGTGAACTTTATTTGAAGTGAATGAAGTGGTCAATAAGTGAGTGAAAGATTAAGTTAATGAGTAGGTGGATGAGTGAGTGAATGAGTGAGTGAAAGAGTGCTTGAGTGAGTGAGTTACTGACCAAGAAATTAGTGAATGGGTAGTTATGTGGGTGTGTGAGATACAACTGAATGTTTGAATTAGTGACTGGAGACTAATCTAGGGTTGAGTGTGTGGATGAATGGCTGAAGATGAATTAGTGAGAGAGTGAGTGCAGAGAGAACACAGGAGTCTGTGCAGCAAGTCAAGAAAGTGAGTATATGCAAATGAGTGGATGAAAGATAGCAGCAAAATTGAGTGCAATTGTGTCAGTTTAATTGATTGATTGATTTGTTGCTTAATGTCCTCGGTAAACAACTATGGTCATGTCGGGACAGTCAGTTAACCTAACCACACTATTCCTGGACAGGCTTAGACCTCCTAAGCGGTAACCAGTACTAAGTGCACATACTTACGCCAGTAACTGACAACTGCCCTTCTTGAATCAGCGGAAGGAGAAACGAAAGTATGTGGCCAGACCGGGTTTCGAACCCAGGACCTCTGACTGATGAGTCCGGTGCCCTACCGATTGTGTCGGTAGCCCGCAATGTCAGTTTAAAGTGGTTGAATGATCTTATGGAGTGATTCATTTAGTGGAAATGGAACATTGTAGGATGAACATCTGGCTGCATGTAAGAGGGCAGTATGATGTGGGAGTGAGTGTTGCCGGTGTGAGTTCAGGTGTAGAAGTATGACTGTGTGAGTGAAAGGGCTAACAGCATGACCAAGTGCGGGTTAAGTGAGTGATACAAGTGGGGCAGCGAGTTATAGTGTTGAAGATCATTATATATACAGAGATAGTGGGTGATTGGTTTGGCACTGGTAGGGATAGCTAGATAGGCTAATGGGTGGGTGAACATTTGGATGGGTTGGTATGTATGTAGGTAAAGACAGATATTTTCATTAATTCTTGTCTCTAAAAGATGAGAACATTACCTTGTGGCACCAGCATTCACACAACTCTCAGTCCATGAGCTTTTTCATATCCTGGCAACTCCTAGCTCTTATAGTTTACAGCCATCAATTTCAGGGTTTCAGCAAAGTTTTACAAGATGAGATGTGGAATGGCAGAGTTGGTAGAGTTGCTTCCCTTGAAAGTTTTCCCATACACCTTAGATCATCATGTGACCACAGATACCGTATACAAGATAATTTTCGCGGTGTTCCATTTTTCGGGGTATTTGGCGGTCACTTAGATACCGCGAATATTAAAATCGCCAAATAATTTCATGGTCCTTACAAAGCATGTTCTGTAGACACAGTGTTCATATATTTTGTTTCTGTTTGCCTCGTTAATTGCTGGTACTTTTTACTTGAGCCAGTTCTTTCATAAACCTGTGGCAACCCTGCCGCAGGTTATTGAACGAATTGGCTCAAGTGAAAAAGAAGTAGTTTTGTTTTTTGCACATGTTGCTAACCCCGAAAATTAAAAATCGCGAAAAGTAATGATTATGTTTTTGACCCTTTACTGCGAAAATTAGAACCTGCGAAAATTACCGCGTATACGGTAATATCACGTATGGACAGATGGATGACTTCTAGTTCTACAGCACTTTCAACAGTATTTCAGTCATATCAAGCTGACTGAATGGTGATAATGAGAGACAGTTGCAACAGAACTGTGTTTACATTGGAAAAGATTCCACCTTCAGCATGAATCAAACATGGGACTGCCAGCTCAGTAGACCAGTACTATCGAAACTCCTATAACAGTTTTTCTCTGAATGAATATGCATGTCCAAGAATTCCTAAATTTCTAGGTTGTGTGGATTTTCAAAGGCAAACTGTGTGCCCTGAAAAAACAAGCCTGTGCATGTGTTCAAGCTGATTAAACAGGTAAGACACAGCACATGTTTTATAACGTTGATATAAGAAAAACTGGGTTGAACGAAAGACAAAACCCTATATAAGATAATATTTATTCACAAAATAAAATATACATATACATGTATACAATAAATATTATATTCTTCAATTTATCTCTGTACAAAAAAATGTAACCACAAATAAATATATTGCAAATATATAGAACTATTGAATCCCAAATTAAATAAACTAAAATGAGTCTAACTGCGAAAAAAATCAGATCACATATGTGCAGGCAGTAAAGACCCATAGCAAGATATCCCGAGTTGCTCTTATTTGGCAACAAAACGGTAAAGGTTTCCCATAGCCTAGTAGCCATTAGGGCAGTGGGGGTTAGAGACCCACTGCTCTTATTTGAATAAATGGCTATTGGTATTTTGCAGAAAGGAATGGAATGGAGCAGAGAAATTTTACGGAATAAATCACATTGTTAATGTGAAAGACTGACAAGGGATGTAATCAATGCATTTATTCCGTAAAATAGTATGCGAATTTAGCATCCAAATTTATTATAATAATCAATAACTACTGCTTTAAGAACCAGCAAGATATGTGAGTAAGGGCAAAGAGTTGGCTAGTTGCCGTTCCCTTCTGCAAATCAAGAAAAAGTCACAAAATCAGAACCTCTGCAAAAAAATCATGGCCTTCATCAAAGCAAAAAACATTATGAGACCTGTGAATTCTAAAGTCCGCAAGTACAATCAGGTCTCAATATCTCATCTCAAACTACTGATATCTACCAGTAGTTTGAGATAACAGGAGTTGAAATGTAAAGAAAAATAGGAAATGTGTCTAAAGTATATCGTCTGCTGAGCGCAAAACTGTGGTAACTACATTTTTACAAATTGTTCAGGAGAAGGAAAAAACTGTTTCCTTTTTATCTTACTAAGGCAGTTTGAATAACATTCATGTAGATTACAACTTTTAGCTTACTTCAGAGAACAAGAAAAGGAATACCTCATTTATTTTATGTATAACTGAGAAAAATGGAAAACTGTGTACTTACAACAATAACGCACTGAAAACTGTGAGCGCAAAACTATGGTAAGTGCACTTACCATAGTTTTGCACTCAGTATGATTGCACTTACAATATTTTTGCACTCAGTTACTGGAACATAATGAGAAATGTAGCAGTTTTGTGTCATGTTATTATTCAAGATTAATTTATATAACTTATTTAAAGCAATACTACAAATCAAGTATCTACTGCAACCAACGTCCTTCTAAAGGCGATGAAAATTTGTTACGGTCAACTGTCAGATCAAATATTCCGCTGAAAAACTGATTTCTTTTGATTGAATTATAACTGTATTAGAACCGCTCAGTTAAACTCGCGGTATCTAGATTTGTGACGTCAGAGCCACGCTGTACTCTGTAAACCTCGCGCTAACAAAGTGACCGCCACGGAAGTCGTTAATAATGTAGCTGACAGGTACCGTTAACAATAAATTTTGTGACTAGGATCAACTGAGCCGACGTCTATGAAGAAATGACTTTGAGCGACTGTCTTTTTATTATTTTGAGATAACGGAACGTTTCTGAACCTGTTCCAACAACGACAAGTTGCAGTTGTTGATTGACGCGTAGTATATCAAAAGTGAGCTATTTTAGTTACTAATATGTTAAAAAATTTACCATATTTTCCCTTATAAAACAGCTGGGTGGGGTAACTGGGATAGAGATCCGCTGTTAATTGGATAAGTTTTGACCAAATTATGTGTTATTTTAATGCCCTAACTTCACTGAAAATATCTCCAGTAACATGTCAGTTGTACAGATAATAGGAGTCATGATGCATACATTTTATGTAGTATTTCTTGCCAAAACAATGACAATATTGAAGTCTTCCTCACAGTGTGCACTTAAAAATACCAAAAATGCACAAGCTCAATCTGCTCAGCAGGGTTTTAGTTAATCTAATATTTATACTATGCAATAAACCTGGTGCGAAAAGTTACTCAAGCATGTAACATACCATGGCAGGTAAGGCAAGTGGTGAAAAGCAAATAAACCCTGACAGAATAATACTGACAAGCTCGTCAAGGCATCTTGTCATACCATTTGATATTCTAAAGGTTTACACACTAATTTCTGCTTGCATCTCCTGTACTCATGGTACAGTTTACTCATGGTACAGTTGAGTGAAGTTCAGGGTATTGCATTGCTACTTAGGCAACAGCAGGTCGCAATCAATTCTAGACTTGTCAATGTTTATATCACGAGTTTGGACGTACGATTTTGGTACTTCAACCATTTTCATTTTGGAGTAAACCTTTCCATTATAATCTGTCTTGTCCATCATCTTAGAGAAACTGGAATGCTTACTGACTGACCGCAATCGGGACATGTGCATAACAACACAACATCAGGACAGGGATATATATTTTGCTCATCTGTATAATCACCACCTTACTGCCACTGAAATGTCTATCAATTCGGAAAGCACTCATAATCATTGCATTGACCCCAAAACTTTAAGGAACCCACAGCTTGAGGTGAGTCTGCGAAGTAGACATCCCTACATTGGCATACCTCACACAGCTGATCCATTACACTTTAAGATACTGGGGGTACCGTCAAATTGTTTTCAGTTAAGAAATAAAGGTCCCATGGCTCTATCAGCATGAAAAATTTTATCATGAGGTGTCGGTGCAAGCTTCTATCTATATAATAGTTTTGTCATTATAAATGACAATAACAAGCCAGCTTTAAACAAATAAAATATCCTAGAGTTTCACATAAAAGCATTTTGAAAATTTACTTTGGTCATTTTATTTGGCAACTAAAATGACCTACTTTCGATTTCATTACGCTGAATAAAATGGTAAAAATACAATATACAGGCTGGAGTCCCAGTCACTATCCCGCTTATGTTTATATAGCATTGCTAGACGGGAAACTAGAACAAGAGATTGTATTTTGTTGAGCGACTTGTTATTTTTCAAAAACTTGTTTTTTTTTCCCACTTTTTCCAGTTAAATGACTTAATATATGAACATCGACCCACATTTTATTACCAAACATGACGGTTGAACCACCTTTTACAGTGATTTGAGTTGAGACGTTTTTACAACTGATAGGACTCTGGAGATTTTAACAGTCAAAATCCAGTGAAATTTTCTGAAATACTTGCAGAGTAGGCATCCCTACATTGGCATAACCGATACTGAACAGTAATGGATAATGAACTGATCCATTTCAGTTAGGATACTGGGGATGTCTTCAAATTGTTTTCAGTTACTCAAGAATTAATTGTTAAAATCCAGTGAAATTTTCTGAAATACTTGATAAAAGATAGCCTTTGACAGATTTATAAAAAAAATATTATATAACATTCAAATATGTAACTTTCAATAACCCCTAATTATATGTTTTATGCACTGTTTTTAAAATGCCAGCTGTAAGACGGTTACAGGAAATCTGTGACTTTAAGAGCAAAGCATAGTCAGTTATTGAAAATGTCATTTCATGAATTCATTTTTAATTTCCTGATGCTACTATGAACAGCATGTCAGTGATAAAACAATACATAATCAACATTCTGTTTTTATTCCTGTTGTGCATAGAGGAATCTCTTAACACAAAAAAATGAAATATCTCGCGTAAATTGCAGGGCTGCAAATGAATTATTTATCAAAGCCATGAACAATCATAGTATTTCCCTCCTCGAAAAGACGTATGTCATCGGACCCCAATGGAATCTCCTCAATGAAGAGATCCTACAACATAATGCTCCAGTGGGTTTAAAATCTAAACCCAAAAATTAAAGAGGATCATGGACCATGCATTACTGGAGGTTTGAAATGTAACACAAACTGCAGCCTTTAGTTCAGTTTCATATACCTGTATGGCCAAAACAGAAAATGCATGTATTGCAGAACCTAGCTAGAAGAAAAAAATAATGGATAAAGCATAACCGTAAACCTAACACTAACAAGAGCTGTCGCCTGACAGCATAGCTCGCCTGAATTGGTGCTTGCCCATCACACAGTCGCTATGGTGGTGTGGACTGCTATGCATAAAACTTCATGCAAGCATGTCCATAATGAAAACACATTTATAAACAAAAGCTATCTCAGAAAATAGTCTTAAAATAAAATTAAAATAAAAAAAATGAAATGAAATTTCAAAGTCCATGAGCTTGAGGTAAAAAAAACTGACGGGTGGGGGGTGGGAGTGGGGGCTATGTGGACTGCTATGCATAAAACTTAAAACTTCATGCAAGCATGTCCATAATGAAAACACAGTTATAAACAAAAGCTATCGGAGAGGGGGGTGGGTGGGGCTATGTGGACTGCTTTGTCCATAATGAAAACACATTTATAAACAAAAGCTATCTCAGAAATAAGTCTTAAAATAGAATTAAAATAAAATAAAATGAAATGAAATTCCAAAGTTGTTGAGCTTGAGGTAAAAAAACTGACCGGGGGGGGGGGGGGGGGGGGGGGGGGGGGGGGGGGGGGGGGTCACCCAGTGGGGTAAGTATAAGGTGTTTTGTAAAAACTCAAAAAAGAGTCTAACATCAGTTCAAGTATAAAGTAAATCTCTGCAAAGCATTATGAATCAGTATGCAATTACAAAATTTTTAAAAAGACAAAAATTTCCTAAGTCCCTGACCTTGACATCGAGATCACTGAGCGGGGTTGGGGTAGTACTCTGTAGATTTAACTACAGTGCAAATATAAAAAGAATTCATCTATGGGTTCAGGAGATATGTGTCTTTAAAAAACTTTAACCAAAACATCCAATCAATAGAAAGACAATATTCTAAGTCCATGACCTTGACATCAAGGTCACAGAGGGGGGTGGGGGTAGTAACCTGGAAAACTTTAGACCAATATCTAACTACAGTGCAAGTATCAAAAGAATCCATCCATGGGTTAAGGAGATATTGGGCTTTATAAAACTTTAACCAAAACATCCAGTCCAAAAAAAATACCAATTTTCTAAGTCCATGACCTTGACATCAAGGTCACGGAGTGGGGTGGGGGTGATACCCTGTTAAACCTTAGACCAATATCTAACTACAGTGCAAGTATCAAAAGAATACATCCATGGGTTAAGGAGATATAGGTCTTTAAAAAACTTTAACCAAAACATCCAATTGGAACGCCGAAGCGGACGCTGACGCTGACGCGGACGCCGTGGTGACAACAATAGCTCTTCCTGAACTTTCATTCAGGCGAGCTAAAAATGGGCCCACTATGAAGTTCAAATACTTAAGCTCATAAAAGGGGCATAACTCTTGTCTTCAATACACCAACTTTTCTCTCTATAATTTATAACATGCTTTTAGGCAAAACGAGGAGCTGTAAAGTTGCAAACATGTACAGGGTTCAGATGCACATTCCTGGAACATGATTAGCATCATTTCCTAGCTACAGACTCTTTTCTGTGAAAATGGTTTGGTAACAAACAATAAGATCAGTATAGATATACAGATACGCGTTGAATACCACACTACTAGAAATGGGCATTTTCCGAAAATAGTCAAGGAATATGATTTTATGCTGTCTATGATATTTCAATAATCATTTTAGCAGGGACAGTATGTTTCAATGTCAGATTTGAGATTAATTTTAGAAACAGTATTAGATTAAAGCAAAGAGGGGTTTACTAGCAGGCGATTGGGCCTATCCATACAGTGTTTGATATTTTTGTCATGGGTAAACAAGTAGTAGCAAGGCAGAAATCTCTTCCTAGCACAAAATTATAGTCTACTGCAGTTTGAAAGAGTTTTTAAAGTAATATTCTAATATAAGAACATTCTAAAACTTGCAAAATTAACATTTTTCCTCAAAGTAAAAATCACTTACCATAGTTTTGCGCTAAGTGATTTTAAGCTATGTACAAATTTTGTGAGCGCAAAACTATTGTAACTGCAGAAAAACTGCAGTTACAATAGTTTTGCGCTCAGCCCTAAAATGGTGAATATTTTTTGTCGTCAAATAACTTCATAACTGTTTAGTCTTCAATGCCAATTTTTTGTACACAAATGTAAATGGTAAAAAGGAACACTTTTATGAAAAAAAAGTATTTTTGATAAAAATTTAGTTACCATAGTTTTGCGCTCAGCAGACGATATCCTTTCATATAAGAAGATCCTTTGAAATATCAGTGTTTGAGATAACAAAAGTCAGCTGTATTTTCATTTTGGCATATAAGGGTACACTCATTCATACACCTCCATGTTTTCCCACCATTTTGACATGGGGAAACAACTTTTGGGACTTCTTGTTAACTTCTGTAGAGAACACTGCCATTGCAAAATGAGGTCTACTCTTAAAAGCAAGACTTGCTCCTACAGGAGCAAATTCCTCCTATGAGTTGACCTCAAACAGGAAGGGTACAAATGAAAATGGCACAGTTGCTTCCCTTGAATATGTGCCCATTCACCTTAAAATTTGTGAAAGATAGCACTCACAACAATTTGAGCCGCGACACGTGAAAACCAACAAAGTGGTTGTGCGTCCAGCGCAGACTCAGATCAGCCTGGGCAGCAGCACAAATTGACCAGACTCTTTGTTAAGTGCCCAAAGGGTAGCTAAGGGTCTAAGCTACCTCCATGCGGACAGCGAAGACTCTGATCAGACTGGGAGGATGCCCAGGCTGATCTGAGTCTGCGCTGGGCGCACAACCACATTGTTGGTTTTGTCACGTCGCGGCTCATTTCATATCTTCACATCTCACACATAAGACACATTTAGCAGTGTTGCCAATGAAGACGTAATGAGCTGGCAAACTGTTGCAATCTGACAGAGTCTTTGCCACTGGCTTTGGCATAGCATAGCACTGTAAATTCTATGAAAACTCTGCAAATAACCAAATACACAAACAGAGCTTCAGCCTTTTTTGTATGGTACAATATATGTTTTCTTCAAATACAGCTCATATTGTTTGGAATGTACAAAATAAGTGTTCAAAACCATTTTATGGTAAGAGCTTTAATACTGTAATTTCATGCTCAGGTATGGTGCAATGGTGCAGAATGTCACAGGTTCAATTGCTGAAAAACTCACTCTGTCAACTCTCATTTCAATTAGGTTTTACTCTTTAAAGGTAGGTTCCTGGACTAGCGATAACAATTTATAATTTCGTCTTTTTCTGAGTAGTATTGAATTTTCTTATTTTTCTGAATTAGTTGCTACTGAGAAAATCGTCAGATGTTGAAGAAAATAGTGGTTTTCCCTTTTGGTTTATTTTCTTTCGTTGGAATTCCAGTTCTAAAAATAACTATGTTTATTATGTCCATAAGTGCGCGATTTCTAATGCCATTCTCCAAAGGTCAATTTTCTCTTCCCATTAGTTCTTCTAGAGGTCCTGGCATGGCGGATGGGTTAAAACTATCCCAAAATGCTATGCAGCATGACGTCAGCAGCGTTATCTATTTTTGGCGCGAACTAAAAATAGCGCTAACTGGTGTGCGAAGCAGAGTTAGGAAATCCCTTGCAAAACAACTTTTCTAATATTTTTTTGATTTACACTTTGTAGTGAAACTTATTCATTCCCTTTTTATAAGTGCTTTCTAACAACTTGGACGAAAGATCATCAAAATTATGATTCATTCCAAAGTACAGGAACCTACCTTTAAAGGAAAGAATGTGCTCCCTCTGAAGCAAATTCTTCTTTTTAAGTGTATACCTCCTTTTGGAAGGATTTTGTCATCCAGGGAAACATATAGGAAATCACAAAAGTTGTATATCTGATAAAAAACGTTAGACAAACATGGTGGGCATCTCATTAGACCTACCAGAGTGAGATTCAACTATGACTCCTATATATGGGTAAGTTTTGAGGAGAAATGAATGAAAAAAGAATCATTTCACATTTATCCTAAACATTGGAAAACCTTAACTAATTACTGCTATTCTCCTGTAGCTGAACATCAAGGTGTAAAAGGTATGTCACACTACAGTAAAAAGCTAGTGTTTTGAAAGAAAAAAAAAACAACTCCAAGTAATTAAGAAAATCAGCTCAGGTCTTAAAAGTCCAATTTTCATATGGTAAATTGTAGATACCCCACACTGATGTCCTTTATCTATACCAAATGCTTTCATTTTATGAAATCAAGCCTTTTATCAAGACACTTCAGAAAACTGACCATAAGCCATTTATGACTTCATTTCATAAAACCAAAACAGTTGCCTCAGACAAATGACATTAGTACAGAGTTACCTGCTTTTACTGCAATAAATCAGCTTTGTAAGACCGGGGGCCGTATTCATAAAACAACTTAAGTGGTTGCTATGCTGTTGCTATGGCTCAATTTCTATGAAGGAGATTTCCTTCAACTATGAAATTTGCTCTGGAGGAACAGTCTTTCTCAGACTGTTCCTCCAGAGCAAATTTCATAGTTGTAGGGAATCTCCTTCAAAGAAATTTAGCCTTAGCAACAGCATAGCAACAACTTAAGTGGCTTTATGAATACGGCCCCTGAGATATAACTGAGTTTTTTTACCTGGTCTGAGATTATTTTCTTCTGAAACATGAGAAATTTACCCTTATTACATGTAGCATGAGATGATGACATACCTTCTCCACCTTGAAACATGTCCATTTTAATCAACTATATGAGCCTCGACAAAACAAAACCAATACGGTATGTGTGCCCACTGAAGACTCAGATCAGCCTGGGCATCCATTAAGTCTGATAAGAATCTTTGCTGTGCGCTTTAAGAGCTACCTCAATACAGACAGCAAAGACTATGATCAGACTGGGTGGATGCCCAGGCTGTTCTGAGTCTTTGCTGAGCCCACATGCCACTGTGTTGGTTTTGTCATGCCGTGCATATGTCAAAAATTGATGTCAAAATTTACAAAATTTAATACTGTAAAAGATTAGAAAAAAAACTAGATCTAAGCATACAGTGCCAACCCAGATCAGACTGCTCCTAAAGGTCTACACTATTTGCCATTCCAGCTGCATCTTTTGGATGCAATTATTGCACTGTAAAACTAAACTGTTCCACTTTTTTATAGAATTATTATTGTAACTGTTAGCATACTTATTTCTATAATCACAATATTCATTTTTTTATTATGGAATGTATTATAAAATGTTTGTCCAAATTATTAAGAGGACAGACCCTGATCAGACTTCTTCTCTCTATGAGAAGTGTAATCTGTGACTGCACTGTTTATTCAGAAATTTCTGTCCTGTCCTTTTTTACATAAAGCTCCTTTTACTAACAAACCAAAGGCAGAAGTCTGTTTACACAAAAATCTGCCAGATATATCCCGATAATCATATAACCCTTATATTATGAGGCCCTATTGTTTTCAAAACTCACATATTTTGATTCTGTAACCTCAAAGTTCTATACCACTTTGGAATTCAAATAATAAATGAATATATGAGCTGGGACACAACAAAAACCAACAAAGTGGTTGTGCGCCCAGCGCTGATCAGAGTCTTCGCTGTCCGCACGACGGTAGCTTAGACCCTTAGCTACCCTTTAAGTGCTTAGGGAAGACTGCTTAGACTAGGTGGATGTCCAGGCTGATCTGAGTCTGCGCTAGATGTTGGGTTTCTGGTGTCGCGGCTCATATATAAAATGCAAATATTGTAGAGATTCTATCATCAGTTTTGAACGTACTGTATTTGTTCGGATAAAAGCCAGGAGTTTATCCTCCAAAATTACCGCAACCATGTAAATCAGTCTTGATAAATTCAGTACTGAGATGGGTTCTTTTCCTTCAAAACACTCCCAAAAGTCTAGATCCATCTTATAAGATGGATCTAGATTTTTGGAATGGTTTTGGAAGGAAAATGTTCCTTCTTATATCCAAAGAAATACAGTATTGCAAAATGAAACATATTTTCAGCAAAAATATTACCCTGCAATTGATTTTGTGAGTTCTGTAAGACTTAACAAATCCGTGACTAACAAAGTCATTAAGCTGACAAAGCTTTTAACAACCAGGCCCAGTTTGTTGAATAAGTAAAACCCCTGTCACATTGTCCCAACATTTTTGGCGACTTGCGGCGAGATAAAATTCCCCACGAAATTGCTACGAACAACTACAAGTTTCCAGCTGACGTTTTTCAAAAATAATCTGTACAGGTGTTCCATGATATCTCTACGACAGCTGCACAATGACTTTGCAATAGCAGTACGAGATTATTACGATAATGTGCAAAGTTCTCGGAGAACTGTATGGTCACCTTCAATAGCCGTTCCATAAATCTTTTGGTTTGTCAGAGTCTTATACAACACAGTATGAATATGTACGATATAGTGTGACAACAGTACGGTATTTGTATGAGACCTATACGATTTACTGCCATACTCTCACAAATTTCCTTCGAGTTTGTATGATATTATGTGATTGTGATATGAACTCTCTAGTATTTTGGTATATACCAGTGCTTACCAAACATCAAACACCATAATTAATTTGCTGCATGATATTGCAACTGCCACAGAAATTAGGATAATGTCTAAATTGTAGATGCAAATGGAATGTGAAGGTTTTATAGTAAAAGGTGGTACATGCTTGAAAATAATGCAATTTCAATTGATTAAATGTCAGTGTTGTGTGATTTTGCCTACTTTGTGTGTTAAACGATACAAACTCGCAGCAACTTGTACATGTGTCACATGTACTCGTAGAGATGTCGTCGGAGAGTCGCACATAACTCACCTTGTCTCATACTATGTCACCATGAATCGCCAGTCGCTTTTTGAAGACGAGAACACCAGAGAAAGCCAGAGAAGGCATACAACACAGGCACGAGTGAGTTAAGAGATCTGTACGAATTAAGCCACGCCCTCTCTGGTCTACGGGTTGTGGTAAGAATTTTAAACTGTTTAAAATTCTCATAGACTCTTACTGACAAGATAAGCAGACATGAGTATGACCTGTTAAAACATACTGTGACAAACATTCCACATTCACATGAGATGTGATGAGTTTTAAAAAAAAGTTAGCAGAGCTTACTGTCATAGCACAAACTCCCCACAGTGTGACAGGGGCTTAAACAAAAGATGTGAACAGCATGAACTTGCTCCGTTTAAGATGAACAGGAACATTTCCAGGGGATGTTACTCTAACCATGAAGAAATTGTCGACCATTTCACTAGTGGCTTCTCTTTATGGTACGAATTTCCTCCCCAAAGGAGGAAATTCTTTCCTTAAAGAGAAGCCCCCTTTTAGAAGGGCTTTGTCATCAAAGGATGCAAAAGAGGAAGTCACAAAAGTTGTTTCCCTTCGTAGAAATAGCAGAAAAACATGGAAATGTACCCTTCAAACTAAATGACGACCCATGAGAAAAGGGGTCTTACATCATGATGTTCAAAATCTTCACTAAATGCATGAATAGTTTATGTAAACAAAGATTACAACCTACATCATAGTACTGGTATCAGAACTGTTCTGTCACCAGCTATCTTGACTTAAAGAAGGTTTATATTTTGCATAACTTAAGTGTTGACAAGCATTGGCACACCACAATGTCTAGTTGTTGCAGTACTGGTAGATGTTCTGGACTCAATATTACCAGAATTAATCACAACATACCAGCTAAATCTCCAAACACTTAATAACAGTTATCTGCATAGATGATGCTTTAGACATGTTCAACACGGACGACCAGATCAACAAGAGCTGTCGCCTGACAGCATAGCTCGCCTGAATAGGTGCTTGCCCATCACACAGTCGTTATGGTGGAGTGGACTGCTATGCATAAAACTTCAGGCAAGCATGTCCATAATGACAACACATTTATAAACAAAAGCTATCTCAGAAATGAGTTTTAAAATGAAATTTAAAAAAATCCACATGAAACTTCAAAGTCCATGAGCTAGAGCTCATGAGGGGGGGGGGGGGGGGGGGGGGGGGGGGCTATGATGTATCAAAACTTTGAACCATTATCTGACGTCAGTCCAAATATTAGTATCAACTGAGTCCATCGGGGCGCTGTGAAATTATGTCTTCATAAATATAAAACTTTAACCAAACTCTTTAAGACAAAATTAAAAGTCAATGACCTTGATTTCAAGTTCATCCAGTGGGGTAAGTATATAGTGTTTTGTAAAAGCTCAAAAAGGTGCCTAACCTCAGTTCAAGTGTAAACTAAATCTCTGCCAGGCATTATGAATCGGTATGCAATTAGAAAAGTCCATGACCTTGACATCAAGGTCACTGAGGGGGGTGGGGGTAGTACCTTGGAAAACTTTGGACCAATATCTAACTACAATGCAAGTATCAAAGGAATTCATCAATAAGTTAAGAAGATATTGGGCTTTATAAAACTTTAACCAAAACATCCAGTACAAAAAACTCCCAATTTTCTAAGTCCATGACCTTGACAGCAAGGTCACGGAGTGGGGTGGGGGTGGTACCCTGTTAAACCTTGGACCAATATCTAACTACAGTGCAAGTATCAAAAGAATCCATCCATGGGTTTAGGAGATATAGGTCTTTAAAAAACTTTAACCAAAACATCCAATCCGGACGCCGACGCCGACGCGGACGCCGACGCCGACGCGTGACAACAATAGCTCTTCCTGAACTTTCGTTCAGGCGAGCTAAAAATTGTTGTTAGGTGTTGCTTTATTTCTTACACTTTGTTGAGTCATGTCCTACATTTATGGATCATGTCTGCTTGTATGCACCATATCGGCACTTTTTCTTGTGTTTCAATCATACTATTAGTTCATACCTGCAGAAAACTTTCTTAAGATTTTCAATATGGCTGTTGTCAGAAAGAATAGTTCAGACATCCACACTATGACGTAGCTTGTTATCTTTGACTTGGCTGTTGTACATGCAATATGATATCTTTTTTTTAGCTCATGACTTAAACAGTGGAGTTCAATAACACAGAGATGAAAACATCTTAAACTATTGAAATATCTTTAATGGACACAGCGGTAGATAAGCGGGAGTATTTGGTGATAATTTGGGATAATTTTTGTTACTTCTGCATGAAAACATATGCTGTGACCCCTCATCTGAACTGTCTCAACAAGACAGTTCAGATGAGGTGTCACAACATATGGTTTGTGAAATAAAAAAAAAATATCCCTCAATTATCATCATATACCCCTCTTATCTACAGCTCTGACTAAAGGACTACACAATATCACTAATCAAACAGTTTGGCTTTAGCCCCTGGTTTGCGTAGATCAGAGTATGCTTCTATAGTGTCCTTGACCTTGCAGACAGCATTCACTACACTCAGCCCTTCTGTTGTGTTGACAACCACATGACCTCTGTTTTCTAGGTCAGCTATTACCCCAGATGGAAATTTAACTGTAAAACAAAGAGAATCAAATTAATCCATAATTTTTCTGCCATGCCGATTGCTTTTGAATGACAGCTTATAGGGTTGAGTCGGGTAACTTTGGACTGCGGGTAAATTCGGACATACCATTGCAAACAGTGCAATTCCAGATGAGATGGCTCATAATGAGCCGTCTCATCAGGATTTTCACTGTTTGCCCTGTTAATTTTGTTTAAATTCCAAACAACTGACATATAAAGGAATTTACCCTAATTTACTGTAGGAAAGTTATAAGTATGCAAATCAACAATCTGTCATTTCAATGTACAACAGTTACGGATAATTGCACAGATATGACAATGCATAAAAGTCAAATAAGATGTATATTTAAACCTGTCACAAACTACTATCTGAAACATTTACAAAGTAAGAGAAACTGTATTTCCTCTTCAAAGGTAAATAAACATGTCAGCCACTGTAATCAGAGGTCCATTTGGTGACAGAAATTGTTATTTGAGCCGCGACATGAGAAAACCAAAGAAGTGGTTGTGCGCCCTGCGAAGATTCAGATCAGCCTGGGCATCCACCCAGTCTGACCAGACTCTTCACTAAGCGCTTTAAGGGTAGTTAAGTGTCTAACTACCTCCATGCGGACAGTGAAGACTCTGATCAGACTGGACAGATGCCCAGGCTGATCTGAGCTTGCGCTGGGCACACAACCACTTGTTGGTTTTCTCGTGTCGCAGCTCATTTTCTTTATCAGTTGACACTCCTGTGAAAGAGGAGACTAAAATGGAAATAGCAGAGTTGCTTCCCCTGAAAGTGTATCTATTCACCTTAAAAATAGCCTCACCTTCGACTTCCACCTGTTTAGGCTTTGGCTTCAGCTGATTATGTATCCTAGGGCTTTTTATTGCCGCTTCCAGAGTCATACCAAATGTCAGATTGTTGATCAGTGTCTCTGCAACTCCTGTGATAATAAATATGAAATTTTATTTACAGATGAAGTGGAAATCTGATGATAATGTAAGATATTTTATTTTCTTATTGCTCCATAGAATTTATTATTATATCATGCCGCTGTTATTCCGTGGCTAATACCATGTCTTAAAATCATATAATATCACTTTGCATGGTTCCTTGTGCATAACATCATGGTGCTATTCATGACAACATCATGTCTTCTCAATTACATCAACATTTATAGCACTGAAATCTCATGTACGACAACCATATGAGCCGTGACACGTGAAAAACAATAAGGTGGCTGTGGGCCCAGCGCAGACTCAGCTAATCCTGAGCATTCGCTTAGTCCGATCAGACTCTTTGCTAAGCTCTTAAAGGGTAGCTAAGGGCCTAAGCTACTTCAATGCGGACAGCGAAGACTCTGATCAGACTGGGCGGATGCCCAGGCTGATCTGAGTCTGCTCTGGGCACACAACCACTTTGTTGGTTTTGTTGTGTCACGGCTCATATGATAAATAAAATCTTACACTCTTGGTCAAAGTCTCATTTCATAAATTGCACCTTAACATACATTGAAGTTTGTTTTCCGTACCTGTTATTATTCTTGAACCATTTGCCCCACCCACTACCATTCTGAGTCCACAGGCATGATCCGTCTTGTACACCACCGTAGGTACCATACTGGACAGTGGTCTTTTACCAGGGGCAATCTCATTCTGGAAGACAAAACCTCTGAGTCATGTATAACATTGTTCACTTTTTGCAGTGGATGAACCTGATGTACAGATTAGCCAAAACAAAATATTTCGTAAATGCTTTTTACAAGAATAAAGAACTGATTTTTGGACTGGATGAGCCTTAGGCACAGATGAGCCATGGAATATAAAAATATGAGCCGCGACACGAGAAAACCAAGAAAGTAGTTGTGCGCCCAGCGCAGACTCAGATCAGCCTGGGCATCTGCCCAGTCTGATCAGAATCTTTGCTGTCCGCATAGAGGTAGCTTGGACCCTTAGCTACCCTTTAAGCGCTTAGTGAAGAGTCTGATCAGACTGGGTAGATGCCCAGGCTGATCTGAGTCTGCGCTGGGCGCACAACCACTTTGTTGGTTTTCTCGTGTCGCTGCTCATATTGTTTTTTGTGTATTGGATTTTTTCCAGCTGACAACTAGAGCTAGTAATTTCAAAATAATTTCATGTGGGTGCTTAAGGTTGAAAGATCATGAATAATTCTGTTTTCTTTTTTTTTAAACACAATGACAGACTTATCATTTGTAATGAATCTAATAGAAATCTGCAGTGTTAGAACCTTACAATTTAGGACACTGGGGCAGGAGTGTCTACGATTGAAGGAGCAGTTTGCTCAGCATCTGCACTGACTGCCTATCTACCAACAATTTTTTGGCATATCCCTGGAAACAACAGGGGACAAAACTGACTTCTCCAAAATTTCCAATACTTTGTTCATAATAAAGCATAACTTAAAACTTTAACCCTAATTTTAACAGGAATGACAGACAGATCAACAAAGGACTGGAAGATGAAAATTATGCACCCCCTTGACATACTTCATACGCCAATGGAAGGATAATGTCTGAAAAATCTGGGCCCAGTTGTTCAAAGCATCGTTAGCCTAACAGGCTCATAAAGAGGTCAACTTGTTAAGTGTTTTGCAACTTTATAGCCAAATACACTAATATTTTTTGTTGAAAATATGTGAGAAGCTTTTGCAATGCAATGCAAAAGCTACTCACATTTTTTCAACTAAAATATTGGCAAGATATTAACATTTGAAATTTTAATGTCTCGTTAACTGTGTATAAACAATGTTTTCAGTTTTGAACAACTGGGCCAAGATGGAATCAGAATCTATGATCAATGTTTGTTTTTTTATAATCAGTTCATGTTCTGTAAATTCTGTAAAGAACGATAAGAGATTATCTCAGTATATTTAAAATCTCAGGTTCTGAAAACAAATATAATTCCTTCGTTTAATCTTAAAGTACCAGAAAAAGGATGACAAAATTTACATCTGCAAAATTTCAAATTTCCAAGCACTTTCATAATGGGTATTCAACAACTAGAGGGCAACAGGGTAGATCCAGATGACGCAGCTGATTATGAGCTACCTAATCTGGATGGACGGATGGATGACTTGTGATTTTAGGTCCTTTTCAACAGTATTTCAGTCATATCAGGACAATGGGAGGTTGATGATGAAAGGTTGTGTGCAATGGAACCCTGTTTACGGTAGGACAGATTCTCGCCTCAAGCGGGGCTTGAACCCGGTCCCTAGATCAGTAAGCTAGGGCTTAACCCACTGAGCTACCATGGCTCCTACCAAATGTGGATCCCGCCATTTGCCTGTTCAACAATTTTCATTTCTGGTGCTTTAGGGGTTAATGCATACCAGTTTGTTTCCTTCATTTGAGAGGCTGAAATCTGCCATCTGATTGTTGAGAAGAATCCCGGACCTGGTTAGTTCCATGGAGCCAAACCAATCATTTATAGTCCTGAAAAAAAATGCATACATGTGTTAACCCATTGCATTTGTCGTCTGCTGAATAGTTGTCTACATCAAAAATCAAGAATATTTTGACAATATTGGTCTAACTAACTCTTGTAGAAATGATGTCTAGGCAGCAAACAGTTTGGATCTCAGATCAGGCCCCACGTTTGTGGGGCCTGATCTGGATCCAAACTGTTTGCCCAGATACCCCTAAAAAGGTATCCCGAATAGAATGGGTTGAAGCTACTCAATTCTTTTTCCCTGCAAAAAAATTTAAGCTCACTTGTTTTTATGCATACTAGAAGACTTAATGAATCCTTGAACCTTTTACTTAGTGCTTTTATTGCTTTTATGCAAGAAACATATATTGTATGAATGTCCCGTTAGAAAATGCAGATTTGGATTTTGTATCTCATTCAATTTTACCTTTTAAGAAACTCTAAAAAAGCACTGCATACTGAAGAACATGTGAGGTATCCAGATCAACTGGGAATTAACTATCGCAAGGGCATAATAAACCCTTATATCACCCCAAAATAAAACTACAACACGTACATGTAATTGAATTTGCAAACAGTGAAGGTCCAGATGAGGAGGCTCATATTGAGCCACCTCATCTGGATCACCCTGTTTTCCCTCTATTCTATCAATACTAAATATAATACAGATGGACATAAGATATTTAGAAAATTTGCAGACATTTAGTATGTTGTCTGCATTTTTGGCTCTTAAAGGTATAATTGAGATTTCAATTTAACAGTGAGACGAGGCATGCATAAACACGAGTTTCAACAAAAAATTATTACAAAAGTGGGAATAACCCCTTTATATAACTGGATAAATAAAGTAAATCCCAACAATATCACATTTTCAGTAAACATACAGGAACATTGCTACTATGTGAAAATATCTCTTAATTTGTTTATAACTTTGTTTCATGAGATTTCACCATTAATGTCATACTAAGCTGCTCCTTTGAAGTCTGATGGTAAGAGGCAGGCTATGTTGTCCTCTCACAATCTCAAATATCTAAAGCAGTCTTGTGTAACTCTGCTGTAAATTGTTTTTTTTTCCTTCCAGAACAATCCCAAAAACCTAGATCTGTCTATTATATGGTTCTAGAATTTTGAGATTGTTTTGGAAGGGATAACCTGTCTTTTAACCAATAAGCTGGTAATTTTTTAGTATATTTTTTTTAGTTACTCACGTGGTAACCGATACAATAAGTTCTGCTGGATCAATCACTGATATATGGGACGTTCCTTTATCTTCTGGTAGTCCGACAAGGTTGCCATAGAAACCAGCACCCATCGTCATATTGACAGCAGACGTCTTGTTTCTTATTCTGTTTGCATCCTCTTTGCTGAAACATAATAAATGCAGAACTCCAGATAAGAGGGGTTATTGACCATCATTTAAAGATAATTTATCTTATTTTTCAACAAAAACATGTTGTGACCCTTTATTAGAACCGTCTTGAGGAGACGGTTCTAATGAGGGGTCACACTATATGCTTCTATGGAAATATATGGAAAATTATCCCTAAGTTATCCCTATCACTCCATCTTATCCATAGCACTGATAAATGAGCAGTGTCACTATCAAACAGGCTTTATGGCATGTGCTAACGAGAAAGATGATAATGACTTCGCGGTTGTACCTCCTTTTTTAGAAGTATTTCAGGCATACCAGGATGATAAGGGTGGACAAAATATGCCTCCAGCAAGAGTCATGCATGCCCATGATCTGAGGTGGGAACACTTACTACTGAGACGATTCTGCTATCAGCAAAGAATCAGGTCAATTTGCATACTCCAGCAGACCAATCAGTCTTCGCTTTTAGCTTTTCAGATTTTTGTGAACCAATGCGGTAGAGTCAGGTAACTTCGGACAGCGGGTGAATTCGGACATACCATTGCAAACAGTGAAATTCCAGATGAGACGGCTCATAATGACCCGTCTCATCAGGATTTTCACTGTTTGCCCATTTATTTTCATTTTAGCTTTTCAGATTTCAGTGAACCAATACGGTAGAGTCAGGTAACTTCAGACAGCGGGTGAATTAGGACATACCATTGCAAACAGTGAAATTCCAGATGAGACAGCTCATAATGAGCCGTCTCATCAGGATTTTCACTGTTTGCTCAGTTATTTTCATTTTAAATCCAAACAACTGACATATAAATGAAACAATGTCACTGTCCGAATTTACCCTCTGTCCGACTTTACACGACTTTCAGATAAGTTGTGGTTTTGAGGATACTTCTTAGTTAATGTTTCTTGTTTCTGAAAACTTGTGACCCCTGATTAGAACATAATGAGCCATCTCCTCTGGCTCTACACTGTCTGTTCTCAGGTCTTTGAATTTTTAATATGATGTAGCTTGAACGAAACACTTTTTAAAATTTTATCATCTGTTGTTTTTTTTGACACTTCGTGCTTTTTTTTTGAAAACTTTAAAGGTTAGGGTTTTATGGTAACACTACCTGATCATGATATTAGTAGCATTTTTAATCTGCTCCTGAATTCCTTTCACAGGATCACCCAATTTCTCCTTGTTGGCATACCCAAACTTGAAAGCCTCTAGTATTCTATGGTAGGACAAATTGTTCTCCTTCAGGTCATACCCCTCCAATATGTTCATTATGGAGAGAAGGGCAGGGCCTGACCCTGGGGCTGGAACTGTCTCAATGGTGAAATCTGAAATGGAAATAATTTTATGCAATATTTTTGAATCAAGTTACAAGAATAGTTCAGGCTGATACAGATATAAATCAAGTGGCTGTTTATTAAATCCCATTTCAATAAACAGCCTTTTACGTCAACTTTTAGTGAAGTATAAACGGACACCATCTTTGCCACCTTCATGATCTTTGCCACCTTCATGATGCAATCATCTGTAAATGACATAGATACTTGACCTCCTGTATGACCAATACACTGACTGCATGTGATACTTTTCTTTTCTGTCTTTTCCCTAGAGGTGGATAAGGGGTGTAAGATGAAATATTCCAGTACTGCATGTTAAAACTGTGTCTGGTATGCAAGAATAATTTATATGCCATAGTTCATATAAGGCAAGATGGGTGAATGGATGGCTTGTGATTTTATGTCCTTTTCAACAGAATTTCAGACATACCAGGACCATGGGAGGGTGATAATGAAAGGCTGTGTGCAATGAAACCCCATTCATGGTTGAAAAGAGATATGCCTTCTGCAGGAATCGAACCTGTATATGGTAAGCAGAAAAAAAAGTTACCATGGTAGGTAGAAGAGACAGCATCTCTGGTGACCACCTGGTACGCAGCCAGATCAGCTTTCGTCAGTCTTCCTGGACTGTCACTGTTCACAACCTGAAAGATGTTTCATCCAAACTTTACCATACTGATAATTCAAAGACAAGAGGCAAACAGTGCAGATCCAGATGAGGTGGCTCATAATGAGCCACTTCATCTGGATCTACACAGTTTGCAAATTCAACTATTCTTCATTCTGCCACTTCAATTGTTAACACCTTGGAAATGGCAATATACCTGAATGTAACAACACAGCTCTACATCAGAGGAAGTATCTGATGACAATTACTTATTCATGCAGCTATAGGACAGGGACATTTTCCCGACGAAATTGACCAAGAATATGTAAATCAGATATATTAAAGTATCAGATATATTAAAGTGCCAAAAGACTGTTTTATTCCCTTCGAAAACAAACCACAGTCTGGTCACAGATTCTGATCACACCATATAAGTATCCAAAAGAGATGGATGGACAACTTGTGATTTTATGTCCTTTTTAACAGTATTTCAGCTATATCAGGACGAAGGAACTATGATAATGAAAGGCTGTGTGCAATGGAACACCGTTTATGGTAGGAAAGATTCTCGCCTCAAGCGGGACTCGAACCCGGTCCGCTAGATCAGTAGGCCAGCACTTAACCCACTGAGCTACCGAGGCTCCTATATAAGTATCCAAGGAATATATAGACACAAAATGAAGACTCAAGCTAGACTAAATGTATTCCCAGACTAGTTTGTGTCATAACTGTAGTTACTTCAAGGTAAATGGGTATACCTCCATGTTTTCCATCCATTTTTTCTCAGAGAAATATTTTCTGTGACTTTCTGTTTGCTTGGACAAATATTCCCTTCTGAAACTGGTCAACTGTTTAAGGGAAGAATTTGCTCCTGAGGGAGCAAATTCTTTCCTTTATGAATACTTCCTTATGGAGCTAATTCTTCCCTTTATGAGCTGACACATTAAAAAGGGAGACAAGCAATGAAAATGTCATAGTTGCTTCTCTTGAAAGTGTACCCATTCACCTTAAGCAACTTTTTTGCCCATATAAAGTTGTTGTCAGACTTACTGCTTCTTGGATGTCATTTGCCAGACCACCTGTGTAGAAGTCATCAGCACCATTTTCTGCTATTCTGTCCAGAGTTCCTGCTAAATCATCCCTTTTAATATAGTCCCCTGCTTTGAGGGGCTTCCCATCTCTGCTATAGAAAGGGGCCAGCTTGGACTCCATGAACTTGTCTAAATCAAATCTCTCGCTATTGAAGACATTTTCTGAAGAAATATATAACAAAATCGGTGTTCTTTTACAGAACTTTGGAAATTGGGACCAGTCCTAGTAAGTGGAGGAAACATACTCGTAATTTAGAAAAACTGGGAAATAAACAAGACACTTGGGAATTAGATGTAATTTATAAAAGTAATTATTTTAGCATTAAATTCTATATAAACAGTAAAACCTAAATACTAGTTATAATACTATCATGTTGTGACAATGATGCCCCTGTCACCAGAAAAGTAATACCTGCGAGGGATGTTCAGAAAGTTCTGTTCAAGACGTCATATTTTGGAGAGCACCCTTAGCATTCAAAATCTTGTCAGGACAAGCTTTTTGCATGGTCCAATTCTAAATTGCAACGATTGACAAACAGCTGACAAAAATTCATTTTGTATTTACAATGATTTCTGACTTGAATGGCTAATTGTGTTTTAACACAGTAAGAAACTATATCTTTGTATAGTGTTTGGTATCACTGTAAAATTTAGTGTTTCCAATATATGCAAAGCAATTGTCCCCAACATTCCGCTAAACAAAGTTATGCAGCGAGAATCAGAACTTTTTGAACACCCCTGGTATGTCATGCGCCTGCTAATCACAGGTGAGACAATTCCTTGAATGATGAAGCCCTGAAAATATTCAGTGTTTCTTTTTTGCATAAGCCTTCAAACAATTTGTGAATTTTTATTTATTATCAAATGTAAATGGCATTTATCAATTCAAAGAATTTCTTGTGAATTCAGAACTTTACATGTATTTCCTTTCCAAAAAAAAAACTCTACTAATTTACATAAGCTGAAGTCCAAAGCCTGCCTCGGTAATAACAGCATTATATAGACATTCTAACATAACACTTTAACTTACAAATGCCCCCCTCCCTGCCTCCACCACAAACAACCCCCTTTTCCTCAAAAAAAAGAAAGAAATCTGCAATCAAATGCCCTCTTTCTGATAGGTGAACAGGAACACTTTTAGGGGAAGTAGTGGAAGTAATTGTAATTCTTACCATAAAGAATTTGCATCCCAATTTATTGCAGGCTTCTCTTTAAGGTAAGACTTTGCTCCCTTACAAACCAAATTCTTTAAAGACAGGACTTTTCTGCTGGGGAGGGGGGGGTATGGATGTCTGGTTCCCAGCACACAGAATATGTTACCTGTACAGGTGAAGCTAAGAAAGCCAGTCAACCAATCGGTGGACAAGAATATTGGTTGATTGGAGGTGTTGACACTTTGTTACCAAGAGACAGAATGACACTGAGGTAGTTAATCCTCATTTAGTACCACCCATCTTTAAGGAAAAACATGGTGGTGTACCGTTCACCGTAGCTGTCAAAAACAGGCTATATTTATAACATACCTGTGTGACCTGTCATTCTAAATCCTCTTCTGGCAAGATCAGCTGATGGGGACACCACATCTCTCCATTTCAGTCTGAGAACAAGAGAAACTAGATTTAACACGAAAGGAAAAGCTGACTTATTTAACAGCATCTAATATTCTTTTATGCAATTGTTACAAGGACCATTAAAAATTTACAGTAAAAAATTATGCTTATTGGCAATTTCTTTAAAGCTAATAAGAACTTTACATAAAGGCAGTCACTAGACACTATGTTAAAAAGGTTGGCAAAAGTCACGAAAATGAATGACACAAAATTTGTTCAAATGTAGGTTTATCTACAAAATTTCTCATGCATATGGGAACTTTTCTGTAATATAAAACTCTTATATCTGGCGGAAGTTTGATAGTTTTTATATTTGTACCAGCATGAAATTATCCCATAATTATCATAAAACCTCACCTTATATGGAAATAATAAGATGCACAAAATGAAACCTACTTTCCATATTTCTGATGAGCTGTGGCCATTCCTTTTAACTCCCCTGGTATTCCAACAGCTAAACCACCCTGAAACAGTATGGTAAGCTAGAAATAACTTACATATCCTTTCATCACTATCATAAAAATTCTAAGTATTGGGGCAGATAGGTTTGAGCAAACAGTGGAAATATAGATCAGGCTGCTCCTAAAGGAGCAGTCTGATCAGGGTCTACACTGTTTGCCATTCACATGCATCTTTTGGATGCATTACAGCATTGTTATCAAACTGTTCCATTTTTCGGACAGTTACAACGATTACTTTTGGTGTCCCAAGTTTTATAATCTTCAAAGTACTTCTGTAAAGTGTAATATTCTATTTGCATCTAACGAAAATCCTTGTAAGAATGTATTTTTATCACATTTTTTCATGAGAAACTGGCAGCTGATGGTGTATTATATAGAGGATCTTTCATGAGAGCTCATGTATTATTGAATTAATTAAACGAGTTGGGAAAAAAATAAGATGCGATGCTTTGCCGAGCATCTAATCGTTTTTCCCCAATGAGTTTGATAAATTCAATAATACAGGAGCATGAATGCAAGGTTCTATTTATCATATGACACTAAAATCGCATTTTATTAGAAATTTTGCACTAAAACGTCACATTTTTGCCATTAGAAAAGGCGACATTTTTACTGACGTCAAAGCACAACGTTACGGCGTAATTTGCATATTTAATCAACTAGTTGATTATTGTTTTTAATGCATGGCTTGATTACACTCTCAGATGCGACGACATATGCTAAATTATTATTTTGCAAGGCCTTTGCCTTTATTACCAACAGAAATTGCAAACATCAGCTAAAGACCAGACCTGGCCCCGAGGTTATAAAACTTTTTTCGTGCTCAACTCAGCTGAGCATGAAATTTTCTCTGCTGATAAATATGAAAATGCCAACTGATGTTGGCATTTTCATATTCATAAGCAGAGAAAATTACATACTCAGCTAAACTGAGCAAGAAAACAGCTGCACTTATCAGCAATTTGCTAGTTATTAGCAGGTAAAATTTCATGCTCAGCTGAGTTGAGCATGAAAAAAGTTTTATAACCTCGGGGCCTGGCCACATACAGGATAGCTCACCTGACAGTGCCTTGCTCATCGCATGAAAAACTTTAATCAAAACATCCAATTCAGATAATTCAGACCACCATGCCGATGCTGATGTGGCTGCAGACGCCGGGATGACAACACTGACTTTTTATTTACTTCATTACAGGCGAAATAATAAAATAAGAAAATTTTGCCTCTAAGATTAAAGATATAGATCAGCCCCTATGATATGCCTGTCGAAATCCTAACATTGCCCCTCTCCCATCCACATTTTATTTACCTGCCTTCATCCAACTACAAAGCCATGAAGTGCTTGCCCTACATATAGTATGATATAAATTTACAACGTTCTTATCCTCCTCTTTTGGCTGAGTTCTAAGCAAAGGATAAGTTAAGACAGTCTGAATTTCTGTACTGATTTTGTTCTAACTTACAGATCTTGTTTTACTCCTGTCCCCTCCAAACATATCGGCAGTAGCATCTGCAGGGGCAGTCTCACGGAAATCAAACACTTCTGACCAGGGCTCGGGAAAACCGAATTTCTTTCGGTCCCAGACCGAAATTCAGAAATTGGGACCGATTGGAAACAGCACAAAGCCCCCAAAAATCGGTCCCATACCGGCCCAATACTTAGGCAATTTTCTCCGATTCGTCCGATAATTGTTACACACGGCCGTTTGATCTTGTCCCGACGTATGAAATATCGCCACTGTCTTTACAATTCTAGCACGTGTCATAACTAATCGGATTAACGCAGGTGTTAGCCAGACGAAAAGACCGCCTACGGGCCAATCGAGATTGTCCGTATGGAGCACTTAACCACGTCGGACCGCCTACCTGTCAATAACAAGTGTCATAATGACGCGCACTCTTACGACAGTCTGCAAAAACAACTTATCAAAATCAGCGCATTTTGATCAGGGTCTACACGATTACTATATTGGGTATAATACTAACGGTAGCGTTGATATGCAATTACAATTACCCGCTCGTTAATGGGTCAAGCACGTTTTGTCTTTGATGTAAAGATAAAAGACGCCGCTGTGAGTATACCGTACGCAGTGTCATTCTAACAGTATGACGGCTAAAGGTCCCTAAGTACACACACAGATGACTAACAATCGTATCAGCCAGCGCAACTAAGCAGTCAGACCGGTCTTTCTTGTTCGCATCAAACATGAATAATAATGAACCGCGACCTAGCGACAACCGAATACTTCGGTGGCGGCTAGTCAATATACGCTCTTCACACGTTCCGTAAGTCACCATTTCCGACGCGGCCCATTCGGCGGCAGTGGAGGGGAATTATGCAATTTGGGTACGTTAAACAGTACAACCATCATAACTTGGGCGAGTTAATGCTCAGGACTTACGTATTCACAAGTGGTATTGTTCACAATCAAACGGGAATGGCCGTCAATTTTAATGCAATGGGCTTGAACAGGTTGTCTCCCCTGTCCACCTGTCAATCAAGTCTGATGTCTTCTGTCACGTCCGCTTTGCCTACGAGCACGTTCTAGTCTTGTATTTGCTTTTACATGCGTAGCTAAACGTCTTAAGATGTTTGAAACCAAGAACTCCACCAAACACAACAATGTACGACCATTGTACGGAAATCGGGATTAATTCATAGGACTTCGCTTGTTGTCATTAGTTTTCGTGACAGTTATCAATTTTTTTTGTTAGGTGATGACGTCATCGGCTGGACCGATTCATTTTTCAATATTTCCCGAGCCCTGCTTCTGACTTCATTGTCTTGTGGTCATGAACCAGCATGAAACCTCCTCTGTTGACAACAATGTTATTATTAGTGTAAGCCTTACAGTGCAAAAAAAGCAGACAACAAAATTTAAATCTTCAAAATGTTATAAAATCAGAGCTCTAGATAAGAGGGAGTATCTGATGATAATTTTTTTTTTATTTCTCATTGAAACCATATGTTGTGACCCCTCATCTGAACCGTCTCATCCAGACGGTTCAGATGAGGGGTCACAACATATTTTTTTATGGAGAATTTACAAAAATTATCCCTAATTATCACCAAATACTCCCTCTTATCTAGAGCCCTGTAAAATGTTTCGTCCAAGCTAAATCATATTGAGAATGCAAACACAAGAGGGCTAACAGTGTAGGTCCTGAAGAGGGGACTCATTATGAGCCATCTTATCTGGATCAAGGCTGGTTGAAAATTGAAATATTTTCATTTTTGGTGCTTTAAGGATTAAAATATTTTGAGACTAGATGAACAGGTATAGGTTAGGTCCTTCTGCATTTGTGGCAGAGTAAGACTATTTGAATGTTATTATTCTTTTCTTTCCCTCCGTTTTCTCACTTTCCTCTTGAGACAGCTTGATACTGTATCAATACTGTACTGGCTGCTGGGGTATAAAAACATTACACTCACTAACTTAATCCAAATAAATCTATTGTGCATTCGAAGGAATGTCATGTGTTGCATGTCTAGTCATTGTCTAAGAAATGTAGCATGACCATAAATCCTGACAAACATTTAAATGTTTACATAATAATTATATTCAGGTTTCCTCTAAGCAGAGACAAGACAAAAACCTACCCTCCTAGACCAGAACTCTCAGCATTAACAACTCCGACACAAAACATGGCGGCCACTGCTGCGTCCATGGCGTTACCACCACGCTCTATCATGTTTAACCCTATCTCAGAGCATTCCTCAACATCTGTGGCAACTGCAGCATTAGCTCCAATCTGTATGAGAAAAATATACATAACGCTATAGATATGGGAACACTTGAGTTGTATGGTCACACTTGCACTTTTTTTTCACCATTTTTTTCAAAAGAATAGCTTTTTTGACTTCCTGCTTGCCTGCCTGGTCAATATAGCCTTTCTGAAAAGGGGTCTACTCTTAAAGAAAAGAATTTGCTCCTATAGGAGCAAATTCTTTCCTTTAAGAGTTGACCCCCTTGGGAAGGGAGAAAAAACGAAAATGGCACAGCTGATTTCCCTGAAAGTGTACCCATTTTCCAATCAGGCAATGTTCATGGCAAATTTATTTTGTGGAAAATTTGTGGAAATTAAACTTTTATTAAAAACTTTATTTAAAAACTTGAGACTCAAAAACCCATTATTAAGACTCACTAATTCAGACCTTCATACCTATTTTGTTCAACTGTAATTCACAAAACTAAGCATTTGTAATAGTTTACCACTTAACAGAATGTTTTTTTTCTTTTTGCATTTCTCCTTAAAATCATATTTGAAATGACATGCAAGGTAGTACTTATGAGCAGTTACTCTACTGTTTGCTATGTCATCTGCATCATTTGGATGCATTCACTGTATTGTGAAACCAAAATGTTCCATTTTTAAGACAGTTATGGTTATCATTTCAGATGTCCAAATTTTTAGACTTTTTATGATTTTACGATAGAGATGACCATACTTTATCCTTGATAAAGACTAACCTGAGGAGGTCCAAGGTAGATTGACAGAATCAGTGCAATAGTTATGATCACAGAGAACACAAAGGCACAAATCACAATGATCCTCAAACCTCTAGACTGGTCTTTTAACCTGAAAGATAATTGTGAATATGGAAAAGTAACTGTACATAAACCAGTCTGAAAATACTTACGATGACCCTCAAACCTCTAGACTGTTTTTTTTTAATCTGAAAGAAAATTGTAAATATTGAACAGTAGTTGTATACAAAGCAGTCTGAAAATACAATGATTCTCAAGCCTCTAGATTGGGCTTCTGATTGAAAAGTAAAATGTAAATTAGCTGTGACACGACAAAAGCAACGAAGAGGCATGTGCGCCCAGGGAAGACTCAAATCAGCCTGGGCACAGTCTGATCAGCGTCTTTGCTGTTTGCTTTATGGGTTGCTAAGGGTCTAAGCTAGAACCATGCTGACAGTAAAGACTTTGATCAGACTGGGCAAATGCCCAGTCTGATCAAAGTCTTTGCTGCCACACGTCACTTTGTTGGATTTGTCGCCATGGCTCAAATATTGATTACTCTATATAAATTTATTTTCTTGATCTTATTGTTTTGGAATTCTTGGTGAGTTATTGAGTTTACAATCATATTAATCTTAATGAATGCCTCCCCACACCCCCAAATTGCAATAAAAGTTCCCTCCCTTTTTTCTGAAAATAATAATATACTGATGTGTACCAAAAATGTATCATTCCAAGTATGAAATCCTCAGATACTGTTTTTATACCTGATGGTCACCTCATATTTCATGAGGTTGTCCGCTTTTTGTAGTGACTGCAAAAATCAGTAATAGACTATTAGTGCTTATTGAGAGAACTAATATAAAGTTATTCCCTGTTGTATAACTGGTGGAGAAACATGAATTTCTAAATCATGTATTTCATGGAGGCATATATATCGCTAAAAGCTTAATCAATGACACTTTTCAACCTCTAATAAAACCATCAGTCAGTAAATCATGCCCCAAATGTCTCTTTACAGCGCTTCTCAGAAGGGACATAATATGCCTAACCTTATCTCTGAGGGAAAACATTAACAACTTACACAGCTTTGCCAGCCTCCAGCACTTTCTTTGATTTCTTGACAGCAGAAGCCTCACTCTTGATGGGTGCAGCATCATCACCAGTGGTCTCGGGAACCTGATGCCTTGCTCCAAGGTCGTTCAACAATAGCTCATCCTTGTCGTCTATAAATAGCAGTGGTACGCATCATTAGCTCAGTGTTAGAAATTAACTTTTTTGCAGGTAGCAAATACTTGCTACCAGGTATAAACAAGAATTCCTCGGAAGGCTATGTCGCACCTGCTGTGTGCCTTCACATTAAGAACTCAATGAATATACAAAGTGGTTCTGGAGAAAAAAGTTGATTTTACTGGTTTTGCTATTTTTAGTAATGGCGACCATCTTGGATTCTCAACCATTCTCGACTTTTACCATTCTGAAGCCCTGCAGTCTGATCATGCTGCATGTAAAATTTGAAAACCATGGATGTGGTAGTTTAAGAGAATAAGTCATTTGAATGGACTTAAATGCTAGGGTCGACGTAAATTACTCTAGGGTTGACGTAAGGTCACTGTGACCTAATTCCACCACAGATTTTTTTCATTTTAAAAATACAGAATACCATGGTCCCACTTATGCTTCATACAAAATTTCAGCCTAATATACAAGTGGTTCTGGAGAAAAACTTGATTTTATTGGTTTTGCTATTTTTAGTAACGGCGACCATCTTGGATTCTTGACCCGCATGAATTTTATCATTCTGAAGCCCTGCAGTCTGATCATGCTGCATGTGAAATTTGAGAACCATGGATGCAGTGGTTTCAGAGAAAAAGTCATTTGAATGGACTTAAAAGCTAGGGTCGACGTAAATTATTCTAGGGTCGACGTAAGGTCACTGTGACCTAATTCCGCTACAGATTTTTTTCATTTTGATAATTCTGAATACCAAGGTCCGACTTATGCTTCATACAAAATTTCAGCCAAATATACCAAGTGGTTCTGGAGAAAAAGTTGATTTTATTGGTTTTGCTATTTTTAGTAATGGCGGCCATCTTGGATTCTCGACCCACCTGAATTTTACCATTGTGAAGCCCTGCTGTCTGATCATGCTGCATGCCTATATCGCACCTTGCTAAAGAAGGTGCGACAAAAACTAGTAGCAAAATTCACATACCTAGAAGCAACCAGAGGACCAATGGTTCTGTAGCTCACCTAACACTTGGTCCTGATATATATTTCAATGCTTTCATACATGTATATAGCACCAGGGCAGGGGCAGATAACCCCGCTCCCTTGGGATGACCCTGACCTTCAGTGACATAATATCTTCATCTGGTCATTTAGTTGACCATATATACCATGTATTGTACCTTAGACTTGAATAGTTTCTGAGAAATCCACTGTATAAGCGTTTTCCCATATAAAAGCCTAACATACCAAAGTTGACCATGTCGTAAATTAGATCAAGGTCAACCCAAGGTCATCATTTGTATAAACTATGATGGGCCCGCATGCCCAATGCTACATACCAAGTTTCAAGGTCATAGGCCTTTTGGTTCTAGAGAAGAAGATTTTTCGAAGGGTTTTTACCATATATGGGTATGGGCCCATGGCGGCCATCTTGGTCATGTAACCCAGACCCCGGGTATAAACTTTAGTTCCCCCATCCCACTGAGACTCCAAATGATATTTGGCTTCAATCTCCCCACTGGTTTCAGAGGAGAAGATGTTTGAAAATCTTGACGACAGATGGTCCGACAAAATGACCTTGACCTTCAGTGACATAATATCTTCATCTGGTCATTTAGTTGACCATATATACCACATATTGTACCTTAGACTTCAATAGTTCCTGAGAAATCCACTATATAAGCGTTTTCTAGGGATGGGTATTGCCAGAATTTTCGTATTGCAATATATCGCAATACACTCACACTGTATTGCAATACGTAGCACAATATATTGTGACATTTGTTTTCTACATGTAAAGTACACTGGAGGGCTTTGCATGGAAGTAGATATAAGATAATAAAGATGTATTATGTTTAACTTTGGTGTTTTCATTTATCCTTCATAAAGTGTGACTTGAACTGGACAAGGGAATGACTAGTGGAACTCCTCTAAATAAACTGTCTGGCTAAGATTCTGGTTAAAGGCTTAGTCTGAAAAAGAAGGGCAATCCTATATCTAGCTTTTTATGCATTTTCCTAATGGTAGCTGTTTATCAGCAGGAAAACTAAGACTTCGAGTTTTGTAGTTAGATCTACTTATTAGCTGTAAGTATACCGTTTATTTTCATGAATGTTTGACAACCATATCGCATTTGCCGCACACTGCAACATTTTCAGTAATGGTAGAAAGGCATGTACTACCGGCAGAATTATGCCTCAGATTTTAGGACTGAAATAGCGGCGCGGCTTATACAGCAGAACAAGTTTTTTGAGGGAACATTTTCTCACTGTTTGAAACGCCAAGTTGGTGTTTTCATCTTACGATAACTTGCAACGTTCAATCTAGATATACCTAGCCCATATAAGGCATCATACCTATCAGCCAAAGCATGTTTGTACGACTGATCCAACTATCAAAGTCAAGTTCATCTTTAGAAACAGAGAAATACATTTTCAACACGTTTTTCAAATACTGCGAAAGTTTACCAAGTCACGCGCCCTTCCTGGCAATCAATCTATTTTAGCCCTGACTGGTTGCGGTATAATTTGTGAAACGAATTCGGGTATATTGCGAACCTGATGCCGAATTTGATGCGTGATAGTTCCCTTTCGTAACACATTGCTCTCGTAAAGCCAAATCCGGATTCGGCTAATTTGACAAATCTTTAAACGAAGACGGAAGAGTCCATTTAGGATGTGTCTGGGCGATAAGAGACCGTATGCCATGTGCGTATAGAGAATATACATCAAACCTGCGCAACTGTGCTTGGCAAACAGCGTCATCAATTTTTACTAGATAGAGTCCCCAGGATTCATAATATGCGAACAAGGAAGTCTATGGCCAGACAGAGAACATGCGCAGGCTGATCTTTGTTTTTCCGATAGTTACTTTATCTTGCGAAGCCAATCACACTAAACCTCGTTGTCCATGTGAGTTCTTAAACTACCCAATTAACGCTTATTACCGCTGATTGTGCAATTATCAAAGTATTTTTATTAATCTTTTCATGCCGTGCGGTCAAGCGTTATATATATTTTTTTCCAGTGACTGGTTTAAACCGGTTGATCAAAGCACCGCCATTAGGTCAGAAGCGTTAGGCGTGAAATATAAATTATGATTTTGATTTTGTAAACGATCTTTTCAGTAACGTTTTAAGGAATAAGAAAAATGTTTATATAACAATAAAATAAGTTATGGCTTTTATATCATGTAGGAGCTGAAACATCGTTAGCGTATCGATACGGGCGGACCATATCGCAATACGTACTTTTTTCTGAACGTATTGCGATATACCGATATATCGGTATTATTGCGCATCCCTAGCGGTTTCCAATATAAAAGCCTAACGTACCAAAGTTGACCATGTCGTAAATTAGGTCAAGGTCAACGCAAGGTCATCATTTGTATAAACTATGATGGGCCTGCATGCCCAAGTTTCAAGGTCATAGGTCTTTTGGTTCTGGAGAAGAAGATTTCTGAAGGGTTTTTACCATATATGGGCATGGCGGCCATCTTGGTCATGTGACCCAGACCCCGGTTCCAAACTTTCATTCCCCCATCCCACTGAGACTCCAAATAAAATTTGGCTTCAATCTCCCCAGTGGTTTCAGAGGAGAAGATGGTTGAAAATCTTGACAACGGATGGTCCGCAAAATGACCTTGACCTTCAGTGACATGATATCTTCATCTGGTCATTTGGTTGACCATGTATACAACATATTGTACCTTAGACTTAAATAGATTCTGAGAAATCCACTGTTTAAGCGTTTTTCCATATAAAAGCCTAACATCACAAGGTCATGATTTGTATAAACTATGTTGGGCCCGCATGCCCGATGCTACATACCAAGTTTCAAGGTCATAGGTCTTTTGGTTCTGGAGAAGAAGATTTTTGAAGGGTTTTTGTCATATATGGGCATGGCGGCCATCTTGGTTATGTGACCCAGACCCCGGGTATAAACTTTCGTTCCCCCATCCCACTGAGACTCCGTATGAAATTTGGCTTCAATCAGACCAGTGGTTTCAGAAAAGAAGATGTTTGAAAATCTTGACGACGGATGGTCCGACCGAATGACCTTGACCTTTAGTGACATAATATCTTCATCTGGTCATTTAGTCGACCATGTATACCAAGTATTGTACCTTAGACTTAAATAGTTTCTGAGAAATCCACTGTTTAAGAGTTTTCCCAGAGCCATCTTGGTCATGTGACCAAGACCCCGGGTATAAACTTTCGTTCCCCCATCCCACTGAGACTCCATATGCAGGGTTGTGGAAATACTATGCCCTACTTGTCCTACTTGTCCCGTTTGACTCTGGACAAGTGAACATTTCAGTTTACTTGCCCTGGGACATGTATTCAAAGTGTCATCAGTGGAAGTATTTCAGGTTAATTCTGAGATGTTTTTCATATTTTCTCATGAAAATATATGTTGTGGATTCCTGTTAGAATTGCCTCATTGAGGCAATTCTAACAGGTACCCACAACATATGTTTTAATTCGAAACTTTGTGACAGTCAGCCAAAAACTGATATCAAGTTCAACTCTTCCTCTATTCATTATTCATTATCTATTCTATTCTATTCTATTCTATCCCATAACCTTACTACATGTAGGTCGTCCGGGCACCACAGATGACTTCCAAACAATCCCTTTCCACCTTGTCCTGTCTTCAGCTGCCCTAGTTGAGCTGGCAAAACCCATTCGAGTCCACTCTTTGATATTGTCTTCCCACCTCTTCTTCTGTCTACCTCTTCTTCTTTTTCTTTTCACTGTGCCCTGAAGAATTGTCTTTGCTAAACCAGAAGACCTTGAGACGTGGCCAAACCACCTTGGTTTTCGTTTCTTGACCAGCGCCAGGAGTTCATCATATTCTCCAATGGCTGCTTGGATTTTCCTGCGAACCTCCTAATTGGTTATATGGTTCTTGTACGAAATGTTCAGTAACCTTCGGTAGCATCTCATCTCAAAGGCCTGCGTTCTTTTCTCTAACTCTGCTGTCAAGGTCCACGATTCACAGGCATACAGAAATATGGAAATGACAAGGGAGCGCATAAGTTTTACCTTTGATCCAAGAGATATGTTGTTTTCTCTCCAAATTGGTTTCAGCTTGGTAAGAGCTGAAGTGGCTTGTGCAATCCTTGAGAGAACCTCCTGTTTTGAGCCCTCATCTGAGACAAATGCTCCAAGGTATTTGACTCTGCTTACAGTACCCAGCTTCTGCCCCTTTACCTTGATCTCCCTCTGGATGCCATCTGCGCTGTTTGTCATCAGTTTGGTCTTCTCTGATCTCCATCTTACATCTTGTGCAGGTTTGGTCGAGACTTTCAACTAGAGACTCTAGTTCCTGCTCTTCCTCAGCTAGAGCGTCTATGTCATCGGCAAACCGCAGACTGGTAATACTTCTGCCACCTATGCTTACATTTCCGTCAAATTCTTCTAGAGCATCAGACATGATCAGTTCGAGAAAAATGTTGAAGAGAGTGGGTGACAGAAGACATCCTTGTCTTACTCCAACTGTTGTTCTGAACCATTATCTATTATTCTTTCCATATTTCATGTGTACCTTTTTATTGGGCAAGTAAATTTTTGTTTGGACAAGTTAATTTTGTCTATCTACTTGTCCATGGACAAGTAGAAAATTTTGGTATTTCCACAGCCCTGTCCATATGAAATTTGACTTCAATCAGACTGGTGGTTTCAGAGGAGAAGATGTTTGAAAATCTTGACGACGGATGGTCCACGGAATGACCTTGACCTTTAGTGACATAATATCTTCATCTGGTCATTTAATCGACCATGTATACCAAGTATTGTACCTTAGACTTAAATAGTTTCTGAGAAATCCACTGGTTAAGAGTTTTCCCATATAAAAGCCTAACCTACCAAAGTTGACCATGCCGTAAATTAGATCAAGGTCAAAGCAAGGTCATCATTTGTACAAACTATGATGAGCCCGCATGCCCAATGCTACATACCAAGTTTCAAGGTCATAGGCCTTTTGGTTCTGGAGAAGAAGATTTTTGAAGGGTTTTTACCATATATGGGCGTGGCGGCCATCTTGGTCATGTGACCCAGATACCCCGAACAAACTTTTGTTCCCCCAACCCATGGAGGCTCCATATAAAATTTGGCTTTGATCGGCCCAGCGGTTTTGGAGAAGAAGACCTTTGAAAATGGTGGACGGACGACGGACGGACTACAGAGCATTGCCATACTAAAAGCTCACCTTTGAGCCTTCGGCTCAGGTGAGCTAAAAACTGGAGGCCAAATACAGTCTTCTTGCCACTAAACAGTTGTCAGATTTATGACCAAACAAAATTCCATACAGCCAAAGGCATTGATACTGCCTTTGACTTTAAGGAATTGTGTTTAGTCTTACACAAAGAAGCAGTATTTTAATGAAAATCAGATGATCACAATAATGTTTAGCACTTAAACCACAAGAAAGGCTGAATTTGCAAACAGTGTAAATCCTGATGGTATGGCTCATACTGAGTCATCTCATCTGGATTTATACTGTTTGCCGTAGTCTTTGATTTCTCAACATGATAAATACTGGACGAAACATTTAAAACATAAATTCTTTCTGCTTTTTGGCCTTTCAGGATTAGAAATTTTTCTAGCAAATACAGTGTGGAATATCAAAAAGTTCCCTAAGAAATTCAAGTTTTCTGGAGAAGGAAGAACACTAACAAACTTAATTTCTGTTCTCTCTCATACACTCTCTCTGTCCCCACAAAGTTGTTTCCCTCTGCAAAACTGAAGGAAAAGCATGTACTCAGTCACTTGTGCAAATATTTAGGATTATTATGTTAACAGCCTACCTGTTGTTGTAGTATCTTCCAGTTTGTCATAGGTTTCTCCTGATGCCATACTTCTTCACTACCTTCTTATGCCTTCTATGAAGATAGCTGTAATAAAGGAAATTGTAAGTCCCCCCTGGTAGAAAAATGACAGAAATAAAAGAAAAACTCTGTAAAATAAAATCTTTAAAACTTGAAAACTTCAACAATTCTTGAAGGAATTTTAAAAGGTTGGACTGCAATGTCTCAAACTCATTTCAATAATTATCTACTGTTTTAAAATATTGCCAACTTCCCTGCTGAAAATTGCATGATTCTGAAATCAGAATCACAACTGTTCACTGGGGATACATCCAAAATTATGTATCTATGCAGCCACTCCTGGTTTTCGACGATCAAATTCTGCCTGTTATTTCAAAGTACACTGAATATCCAGAACCCAATTTATCATTCTAAATGACCAAACAGTCTTTATTTTTCAACACCAGAGCACTCTTTTCCATTGACACTTGTGCCAAGTTGACAGAGGAGGCCATATTTGATCACAAGGCCTGTCAATTTTTGGTAACCTTACCTCCCAGTTTTCGCCGATAGAAAATCGCTATCGTGATATTTATCATGAAATGAAAAGGAATGGTTAGAGAATGTGGTTATGTTATTGCACAGTGTTTCCGATTTTAGCAGATGCATTTATAATTTCTTGTTCCTCCAAAAATATGCAGTGCATTGAGTTTACGTGACCTACTCCTAAAAATATTTTGTTCATTGCGAAAAGGAGCCATTGCACAAGTGGGCATGGCCTAAGTTCGCTACTCTATTTGTATTGGTCAAATGCACCTACTGATGATTTTGATTTTAGATGGTTTACATTTTAGTAGCATTATGCCATATCAACTCTCGGGCTTATCTCGGAACTGCTCACATCGTCAAAAACCTTATGTAGTCAAATTTCGGGTGCTTGGCCATATATGGGTTTACTGAGTCATCCTCTACTGAGTGTTACGCACAGGGTTAGTAAGAAGAAAACTAAAAAGTGATAGGTCTGAAAGTTTTTTTTTTCTACAATTGCATATTTGTAGACATTCACCCTGTCTGACAAGCAGGTCAGTTTACCACTGAACAATTTAGCACTGGCAATAGTCGCCTGTCAACTATCTGACTGTCACCGGGTATAGGTTAGGTATATCATACACTTGTACTGCCTTGCTATACTAGCCGGCTTTTAAAGTGACGTGGTAGAGTGCTCAAATTTAGACCGAAGGGTCCCTAGGTCGATTCTAAGCTAGGGCATGAGATTTTTTAAAAGTCTGTGACAAATGGCACCCATCGTAAATGACCCACATGTGAATTAGAACTCCTTAAGTCTCATTTCAAGTGATTCCAGTAACTCCTGAGAATTCGAGGACGAATTCAATATGGAGGGGGAGAATGTCACTGGGTATAGGTTAGGTATATAATACACTTGTACTGCCTTGCATTTAAAGCCTGCTTTTATAGCGACGTGGTAGAGTGCTCGACTTTAGACCAAAGGGTCCCCGGTTCGATCCTCGGCTGGGGTGTGAGATTTTTTAAGAGTCTGTGACATGACCCCACAAGGTTGGCCGGGAAATACCGGTGGCGGGAATTCCCAGTGGTAATTACCGGTAATTACCGTCCTGGGAAATACTCCAAATTTGGCCAAAGTGGGAAATACTGGGAAATATGAAATTTTAGAGCTGCTTTTCTCAAAATATTCTATCATATTTCTTTAAATTTAAGGTGATAACACACATTTGTTATCCCTTATATGCATATCATGCAAATAAAGTTGTAAATTCCAGGACTGGTCCATGCTAGAGGACACAGCAGATGATTCTTGGTTGTGTCAAAGGCTATGATTTCAAAGAAAATTGTCTTTAAAATTCTTATTTATAAAAATAACAGACTGTAAAATCCTTTCTTTAATCACTTAACAGAAGTGTTTCAGCACTGTATTTGTAAACACAAAATCTTATTATCATTTGGTTCTCATACAAATGTATATACTAATCTGAGCTGCAGTTTTACTTAAACATTTTTGCATCCTTAGGTTCTCAGACAAGGAGAATTAAGTTTTGTGACATTTTCTGAATTTCAGGGAGAAGTTTTATTCCAAATTTTGGAATTTTTATACATGTATGTGTTTAATACACTTTGACTCTCACTCAGCTCGAAATAGGGAGAAGCCAGTCAGCTTAAGGAGAGAATTTCGCCTAGTTCTCCCTCTAGGCTGACCCTTGCTGGTTTATCACTGCTACAGACCATAGCTTTCTGCAGGCTAACTTAATCTGTTCTTAAGTTTGATCTTACCCCAATTTGACAAAACCCTGTGAAGGTCTTCAAACCTGGGCATAGATTCACAACTACTTCACAGAAAAAGAGTGTGTACCATGTTCCAGTTTCTTGCATGTATCTCTGAGTTTGTCGTCTGATTAATTAGACAATGATGTGTGGATATTGTAGTCCAAAGGTTACCTGATGAAATCCTGTAATGTCTTTTTTCCCTAAGGGCTTCTCAAGAGAATATCTATCTTATATTTTTGTTGTTGAATGAAAAATGAACTTTTATTAAAAAAGTCATAATAATAACTATGCTTCCTATTGTAAGTAATGACCAAACACCACTGAAGGTGTGAAAAATAATTGAATTGTCTTCATTCAACTGAGAGGTGACATTTACTGGGTGCTCCGACATTTCGGCCACGGACATTTCGGCCTAGGACGTTTCGGCCTAGGACAGTTCGGCCACGGACATTTCGGCCACAGAAATTGTCAAGGGTGGACATTTCGGCCTTTATCCAAAAATAACTTTTTATAATTAAATAAGGAATCATATCGAGGGCTCAGCGCAAAAGGGTTGTAACTATGTTTTTTCACAAATGTCACTTTTTTGCATATTCTCCTTTATTTCTCCTTAATACACAATGTGACAAAATATAAAAATCACATCTTATGTATTTATCTCAAAAAACCTCATTTGTCAAAAGGTTGTATCTCAGACAGCACAGTATTGTTTGTGCAAAACAGTTGTAACTCAAGATACAACCGTTTTGCACAAACTGTATTGACAGTTTGCAAAACAATTTCAGTGCAAAAGAGAAGTAAAATATTAATAACTGATTACACTGTAGAATTAAGCTATTTAAGAAATATTTTTTCCTCATCCATGAATGATTGCTGATTAATACAAGTTGTTGGAGGCCAGATTATGAAATATTAATTCATGATGGCGAAGCCAGAGTGAATTTTTCGTAAATGCTTGACAACAAGTATTAATCAGGGATAATTTACCATTAAGGTAAAATTATTTTGAATCTAACATGTAGAATGCAAATGCAAGGATATTCTGACATTTTCCCTAGGACTATTTTGAGGCGGACATCGCCAGAAATTAAATGTTTACTTCCAACGTCATCAAGGCTAGAAATATGCATACTGAGCCTTAGCAACGTGATTTATCACGAAATTTCAAAGGACACCACTTTCGATATGGTCAGTGGGAAAAACATTAACATCATGCTAGAATGATAGATTGAAAATAGCAAGTTTTTAGGCTGACAAACATCTTGTATTAACCACTCTATGCGTGTATGAGCACCTCATTGTTTGTAATATTGGCAGTGGCTGCCCAGAGTGAAGTGTTTAGTGGGAATGTATGGCTAGTTTAAGATTTTATGGCACGTACAACAGTATTGAAGTCATTTTGAGCTGAAAGAAGAATGGCGGTTATATGTTAATATGTAATTTATAGGCATAGAGATCTTCGAAAAATGTGGACTGGACCAGGCAAGAAGCCATGACATTTGAATTACATGTATGAGAACAGAGGGCTAACCCATTCAAAATGGCTAATACAACACAAAATGCGTAAGTGGGAATAGTGCAGGATACGGATATATATTCAAAAATTAAGCCTCTCAAAATCTCTTACATGCTTAGCATAAAACACTGATTCATTTGACTAAAGGTCTGAAAGCCTCATGGGGAAAACATATAAAACAGTGATGGTGCTACTGGGCATTGAAACCTAATCTGTGAAGAAGAGGACTCAAAAATGAATTGATGAAAATAATGGTCTGAAAATAGACTGTGAAGAAAAAAGAAATAATCTGTTTCAGCAGCCATGGCAGCCATTAGTGCAGTCTGTATTGTTTGTATGTACATTTAGGAATGGGGTGGGGAGTTTTCAAAACAGGGGTGTATGTCAGTTTTAGTCACAACATGTATGTCCATATTGTGGTAACTGAAGTTACTTCAACATGTATCATCATTTCAGAGATGCCTCTGCTTTCAATTATTCTTAGATTGTCCCTATATTAGGTCTATTCTATTCTATCCCATACCCTTGCAGGGTCGTTGGGGCACCACAGATGACATTGCAAAAATCCCTTTCCACCTTGTCCTGTTTTCAGCTGCCCTATTAATATTTAGAGCTGGCAAAGTCCATCCCTGTCCACTATTTAACATTGTATATCCAGCTCTTCTTCTGTCTACCTTTTCTTCTTTTTCCTTTCACTGTGCCCTGTAGAATCGTCTTTGCTGAACCAGAAGACCTTGATACATGGCCAAACCACCTTAGTTTTTGTTTCTTAAACATGATCAGGGGTTCATCATATTCTCCAATGGCTGCTTGGAACTTTCTGCAAACCTCCTCATCTGTTATGTGGTCCTTGTATGAAATGTTCGGTTGCATCTCATGTAAACGACCTGCTTTCTTTTCTCTAACTCTGCTGTCAAGGTCTGCAATTTACGGGCATACAGAAATATGTAAATGACAATGGAGTGAAACAGTTTCACCGGTGAACCAAGAGATATGTTGTTATTTTTCCAAATGGGTTCAGCTTTGTAAGAGCTGAAGTGGCTTGTGCAGTCCTTGAGAGAGCCTCCTGTATCAAGCGATCATCTGAGACAACTGCTCCAATCTATTTGAAGCTTGTTAGGGTACCCAGCTTCTGCTCTTTAACCTTGATCTCCTTCTGGATGTCACTGGCACTGTTTGTCATCAGTGTGGTCTTCTCCGCACTGATCTCCATGCTGGTTTTGTCTGGACTTGCAAAATGGATCTTCTAGTACATGCACTTCCTCAGCTGAATAGCCGGGCCGCGTAGCGCAATCGGTAGGGCACCTGACTCATAAATCAGAGGTCCTGGGTTCGAAACCCTGTCTGGCCACATACTTTCGTTTCTCCTTCCGCTGATTCAAGAAGGGTAGTTGTCAGTTCCTGGCGAAAGTATGTGCACTTAGTACTGGTTAACCGCTTAGGAGGTCTAAGCCTGCCCAGGAATAGTGTGGTTAGGTTAACTGACCGTCCTGACATGACCATAGCTGATTACAGTGGACGTTAAACTACAAATCAATCAATCAATCAAATCCTCAGCTGAAGCATCTACGTCATCTGCAAAAGTGAAGATTGGTATTATTTCTTCCGCCTATGCTAACCTTTACATCATGTTCTTCCAATGCGTCAGATATGATCCGTTAGAGTAAAATGTTAAAGAGGGTGGGTGACAAAAGACATCCTTGCCTCACTCCAACTGTTGTTCTGATCCGTTCTCCCATTCATCTGGACTGCACTTGAAGCCTTGTTGTAGAGCTGCTAAATGGTGCCAAACAGAGTTGCACTGATATTATACTTCCGCATAGAGGCCCATTTAGGCTAGGCTGCATGCTTTACCCTGTCGAAAGCTGTTTTTGAAATCAATGAAAACATGGTACAGATTTGCTGATGTTAAAGGTACTTTTCACACAGGATTCTGATGTATGAAATTACCAAACAGCTGTTGTTGACACCCTGACATTAGTGTCAGCATCTGTATCCCTGTCTGCATAAAAGGGCCGGGCCGCGTAGCGCAATCGGTAGGGCACCTGACTCATAAGTCATAGGTCCTGGATTCGAAACCCAGTCTGGCCACATACTTTCGTTTCTCCTTCCGCTGATTCAAGAAGGGCAGTTGTCAGTTACTGGCGAAAGTATGTGCACTTAGTACTGGTTAACCGCTTAGGAGGTCGAAGCCTGCCCAGGAATAGTGTGGCTAGGTTAACTGACCGTCCTGACATGACCATAGCTGTTTACCGTGGACGTTATGCATCAAATCAATCAATAAATCAAAGTCTGCATAAAAGGATATTTTAGTAAAAAAAATTTATGTGATGGCATTTAAGGCGCTGTCACTCAGGTGAGCTATCATGTACACAAAATGAACTTGCTGAATGTTGACACCCGGTGAGCTATCCTGTACACAAACCGATCTTGCTGAATAACTGTGTTGCAAATCATCTTTTTGGAAAATTAGGTTTTGTTAATCAGTTAATCAGTAATTTATTTAACTGTTTTGGGAACAGTGCCAATGCCCATGGAATTCGGAATTCCATGTTGTCTTCTCTTTTGTTTGGGAAGTTTCGAAAAGCCATAAGTTAATCTCAAGAGGGGTGCGAATGGTGATGATGCTTAATTTGGTTATCAGGGATGGTGTGTTTGCTTTACTATTGCAGAACTAATGCACATTAAGTAGTGATAATCATCTGGGCATTCATTCCAAGCAGTTGGGAATTTTTAAACTAGCTATTGATGAAAAAAGGATACTATCTTAGATTGGGACTGGTGCCTTTTATGGGCACCACTTGCATAGCACTGGCTGCAATGGGCTCCTACAGCACTGCAGAAAGATGTTCTGGCTCTCTTCCACAATCTCTATGGCCTTTGTCACATTAGCTGTACCCATCATATAGTGCAGCAGTGACCATTACTTGAGACACTCAAGGAAGGGTGGGTGGGGTAACTAACTTCAGGCTATTCCATGCCTGTTATGGCATTGTACCCCGGGAGTTACCGGTCCGACTTGTCTGGCATATAACTTAAATATTTAACAAAATTAACGAGTTTCAGAACTTAAAGTCCGAACTGTTTTACAAATTTGTTTTACAAATTTGTTTACCATATTACATGTATAAATGAACCAGACTCAGTCATTGAAAAGATATTGTTGTGATGATACAAATGTTCTGATTGTATTAATACTTGCAAATTTTATGCTTTGTAAGTTTGTGGGACCTTAAATCTCTTTGAATACATGTTATAAATTACAAAGAATTAATAGAGAAAATCAACAGAATCCCAAATATGAAGTTTATACACACATTTTTTTGGATAAATTTTGTTTAAAATTTTTGTCTCCCCAAATTTTTTTTTACATGTACCATATGAAATTATTTTAATTTTTGATACTGAAAAAAAATATTGCCAAATATCACACTCCTTCCTGTTATAAAAACTGTAATTATATAGGATACAACCCTTTTGCACAATATTTATTGTCATTATGGTTCCTATGTTTAGTGCAAAACAGTTGTAACTTAAGTTACAACCCTTTTGCACTGAGTTCATCATCAGATTTTTCTCTCATTCTGGCGCAAAACAGTTGTATTTCAAATTTTTCCAATAACTCTTTCTGCATTAAAGTTATTTTATTTTTGTAATCACCCAATAATTTCAGTTGCTCCACTTTATTATTCATGTGTAAATAATATCATGGTGACTTATATTAATTAATACAAACAGTTTTTTGCTCCTCCTGAAAAGTTTTCAAAAATGGAGTTACAACCCTTTTGCGCTGAGCCCTCGATATGAGTAGCTTAAAGCTAAGTCTTAATGAATGCCAATGATTTGTTGTTGTTCTCTTGATGTTTTATGGACCTTCAGCATCTTTAAGGTTATTGTAAGCATCTAAAGGTGGATAACACGGTGAACAACTATTTCAATTACTTGAACTAGGGCCTTATATGATATTTGCTTAAAGAGTTTTGATAGGTTTATAGCCCTTAAACACTTTTAACGTAATTTTGAGCATAATCGGGCGCATTTTCCATCCCCATCCAGGGGCGGATCCAGGAATTTTGGATAGGGGGTTCAAATTAGCTGAAAGGGGGGTTCGATTTATGCAGCTTGACCAATTTTTCTTGAAATTCCTCATGAAAAGAAGGTAATTTGGGCTGAGAAGGGGGTTTGTTTGAACCCCCCGAACCCCCTCTGGATCCGCCACTGCCATCCATGGGCCAGAGTGGCCTTTATCATTCATGTGATGCCTATAATATCTTCATAAGCAAACATATGGCTGATGAATCTGTGGTGATTCATTTTTTGGCTTTAAAAGATATGGTTGGAGTTAGTCTGAGCCCAGTCACATATTTTGGTGTCATGTTTGCAGAAAACCATATCTGTCATGTTAAAGGTTTACAGTAGCATATTTTCATGTCCCCATTTTTTTCAGATTTGGCCGAAATGTCCATGGCCGAAATGTCCGTGGATGAAATGTCCATGGCCGAACTGTCCTAGGCCGAAATGTCCGTGGCCGGAAAGTCCATGGCCGAAATGTCCTACATTCCATTTACTGTATGTACTTCTCATCTCAGTGTGTTGTAACAACTACTTGATAGACAGAGACAACTGTACATGCAGACTCACCCTCGCCCAGTTTGTATATGAAAATAACTTGATTGCGTATGCAGATTTAGACAATATTTTATCTGAATCCTTGTTTGATGTTTGAATAAAGGGCTGTTTAATTATTTTTTGCTTTGCATATACATTTTTATAGTTTTATGGCTGTTATAGAACATATTTAGAACTTTGTAGGTGGAGAGAGACCAATTTCCCAGTAATTCCCGGGTATTACCAGTATTTCCCGCTGTCCTGGGAAATATGAGTATTTCCCGCCTTTTTTGCCAACCTTGTGACCCCATCACCTACACATATTCAATGGTCCTCTCTAATTACCTGCAACGTGTTTTTAATGAATGTGTTAATTTACTGTTAAAAAAGTGCAGGTTAGGGAGAAGCTCAAATGGAGCTATATCGCCTGATCGAGCTATATAGCCCGATCGAGATATAAAATGAATGGAAATTAAAGCATTATTGCTTCTGCATTTGCACTGAAGCGGAACTGCAAAATTTGATATGTACAACAGCATAAAGTACAGTGTATGACAAAACTTTTATGATTTTGTAAAAAAATTGAACTTTCACCGTTGAGTTTTATGCAAATTGAGAAAAATTTAAATACAAGAATACTTTTGAGATGCCCCCTCAAACTGGACAGATATATCCACTTCTGTGTCATGGTATACATACCTGCCAAGCTGGGATCATCTCGGAAGTATAATTGGACTGCAATTATAGAAATGTCAGGGGAATGGGAAGAAACATGTTTACATATACATGTGGTTCTTTCACAAAAACGCAACGGCGGAAAAATCAAATTGCTTTGCATTCCAACATGATTTTCATCAATATTGAAAGTGCAGTATCCTGGACTCATGTATTATCGATACCTTAATAAAGTATCCTGGTCTATAAGCAACACAGCAACGTCAACATATATTTGTCTTGTATGCGTGAAACTTCGCCTTTTCCCTCTTTATTCTTGGTGAAAACACGCCATTTTCCGCGCCGACTGTTTTGCTACTTGACCCAGAAACATGACCTTTGAAATTGACCAATGAAATAGTGCGTCATATGCTATTGATACTCATTTGCATATCTAAATTGACACACGCTGTGTAAGTGTAACAACAAAATCTGCGGTGGGGTATTAAAATCATTCATTTTCGTGACGAAAATCGTATGTTACTTTCTTCTTTGTTTTTGTAAGCTCACATTACCCATTAATGACAAAGGTATGTTACAAAACTTGCTAAGTAGATACTGCTACAAATTTAATGAGAGCATGGTGTTGAAAATCATTCGTTTTTTAGAAACAGATAGATGCCCCATACTGTCTAGAACATGTAGTTCACACCTGGAACACTCTACAATAAATATACATTGAATTTAAATTGTAATAAAATCTAAGTAGCTTTTCAGCAGCAATAACAGGTGTGAGCTAAAGACAAGAAAAAAATCAAATTCCCTAAATTGTATGATAAGCAGGGTTTGAAATTAACTTTTTTTCTCACTTGCTAAATTTAGCAAGTGCTCAATATTTCTACTTGTTAAAACAGTAAGTCCACTTGCTTTTTCTCTGAATGCCATAATTTTATGTAATTATACCATTAAATGCCCTGTATTGTTGGTTTATGCAATTAGTAATGTATCCCAGCTGGGTGGGCTGTCTTTTTAGCTTTAAAAAAATCGGGCATATGCCCCCCTAGCCCAGACTATTTTCTAAGTTCAAATCTATGGGACGCTAAAGTTGGGGAAAGACAGAAAAAAAAGCAAAAAGGCTGGGATGAACACAGTGACTCATATTGACCTAGTGGTTCTCATTCATTATACTTCCCTTTTCCCTATCTGACAGACAATATAAGAGGCTTTACCTCACAAGGGCAATGCCTACACACCCTACCAGGTTCTCTTCACAGCTACTAGTTTCATATTCCAAAGCAACTCTGAGCTCTTTCTCCCCTTCTGTGCAGTTTTTATAGGGACAGTTTGGGGTTTGGGGCCCATAGAGTCAGTCTTGGTGGGTTTATTTTCAGAAGGTTTTTCTTCCTGATCCCCCGTTTTGCCCCTTTTCCAGTTCACAATTAAAATCTGTCCATGTTTATTGATTAGAGAACATGTGCTTTTTGATCAAACTGAAAACAGACGCTTGCAGATGCTGGTTGTCACAGACGCTTGACGAGGGGCACTGTATTGGAGAATCAATATAAGGCAAGCACCTGGGTGATCAAGACGAGTTTGCAACTGCGCATCTTGTTCTGCACATAAACAAAAACTTTACACTTCCGGATTAGTTCTTTGCACCGAGACAACTACACTCGCAAAGAAAAGCAAGTGGTAGTTTCTTGGACTCGCAGTCTGTAAATTTTGGTCGCATTTTGCGAGTATGCGAGTCTAAATTCGAACCCTGATAAGGACCTATGGTACATTTGCACTTCCGTACTTTTGAAATCCAACACAGTCACTCACTGCAGCCTGTTCTATTTATAGCCCCAAAGAGTAAATAAACAGACAGGAAAGCATCCATAGTTGCAGAAATTTCAAAAGTGGAATTTTCAATGAATTTATGGCCAAGAAATATGGATATAAGTGAAAATGAACAAATTACATGTTGTATTGTAAGTACAGTGATCTTGCTTTGATTCTAAGCATGTTTATTTGATTTTTTTCACTGAGTTGGCGGCAAAGCTTCAGTCTACAGGATCAAAGGTCAACGTGACCAAATGACGTAATGTCTATGAAAATCTAGAAACCTAAAGGAAGGTATTGAAAACATATGAGTGGCGATAATATATGACGTCACGATACTCAAAATTTTGCAATTATATTCAAAATGGATTCAGGTGAAGAATCTTCCAATTATAATGCAATTTCTATACCTCGATCGGGCTATATAGCTCCATTTGAGCTTCTCCCTAACCTGAAGTGTGTTGGAGCTGATGAACTGCCTTGAGCAGTTGTAGGAGCCCAATTTTTTCTTGTCAAAATCAAGCTCAAAACCGGAATGGTGATCACGCAAAGCTGTTCAGTATGGAAGCAACATGAATTAGGGAATTTGAAAATAATGGCTCTTTCTACTTACCCTCAAAATGTCCTAATTCTAAGGCAATTTTCTGATTTATGAAAATTATTGACGTTTCATCTGATCATTGACTCATGCGTAAAGAAGCTTGCTCACATTTGAATGCGCAGTTTAAGCAAGCGTCACAACGACAAAGATGCAATAGTAAAACCGCATGACCATTAATAGACCGAAATCACCGCAAACGTCCCACAAAATTACAATATTAAACCTAATTAACTTTTTTCTATCCCACATCTTTGAAAGGTCATTGGGCTCCATAGGTGACTTTATAACAATTCCTTTCCACCTAGACCTGCTTTAAGCTGCCCTAGATTTTTTTAGATCCAAAAGTTGCTTACTGGCATAATCTCCCAGCAAAGTTTACAACATCCTGTTACACACAATGTCAACCAGCTACATAGAGGACACAATCAAGAAATGTGCCAGAACAGGCTGTTGAATAGCCCCCAAATTGGCATTGGCATCCCCAAACCTTTAACCCAAGTATAATGCAATTCCATGAAAAAGTATGAGAAATATGAGGCAAAATCACTGTACCATGAAAAATAGGTCACAATGACATTCAACTAGAATGAGGTCACTCATAGGGTCAGCCTAAACCACTAACCCAACTAAGGTAAATCCATGAAATAGTGCTAATATGATGCAAAATCACTGGACCATAAATATAGGTTACTGCGACTTACTTTTATTCTGAGTTCAAACATCGGGTCATACTGAGTCATTATCCCAAGCAATCATGTTCATACATCAGATAGTCTTCAAGAGATATTTCAAAAATCACAGGACCATGAAATTTAGGTCACTGAGACCTACTTTTAGTTTAAGGTCAAACATCAGGTCATACTGGCCCATTATTCAAAGCTATCATGTTCATACATCAAATAGTCTTTCACATAAAAGGCAAAATCACTGGACCATGCAATATAGCATGACCTGATATGCATCATTGCCTTCAGGAGATCCTGTGTACCAAGTTTGAAGATTTTGTCCCATTTTGGTTACTTAGAAACTGAGCTAAATGGACCAGCTGAATATCATTTACTTTGTTCAATCATCCATGGAATGTATGTCATGGCCCAATATGCATTGCTGCATTCAGTAGCTCTTCCCCAATGGAATCAATAGAACAAGTTTGTAGAGTCTACTCTATCCTTTTTGGTTACTAAGAAAATGAGCTTAACACAACAGGTGAATTTTCATTCACTTTTCAATCATCAATGAAATTGCATCTTTTGGTAGATCTTCCTCAGATGTATCTATGAAGCAAGTTTGAAGACTCTATCCCTTTTGGTTACTTAGAAACTGAGCTATCCCCAACAGGTGAGTATTTTTTTCTATGTTCAATCATCCCTGAAAATATAGGTCATGTCCCAATGTGCTCTGCTGATTTCAGTAGCTCTACCCTACTTGTATCTACGGAGCAAGTTTGAGGACTCTATCTCTTTCAGTTACTTAAAAACTGAGCTAAAGGCAACAGATGATTTTTTTCTATGTTCACTGTTCAGTAATCAGTAAAATATTGGTCATTGCCCAATATGCATCGCTGCTTTCAGAAGATCTTCCCAAGATGAATCTATAGAGCAAGTTTGAACACTCTTTGGTTGCTTAAAACTGAGCTAATGTAGGTGAATATTTTTTTTCAATGTTCAATCATCCGCAAAATATAGGACATTGCCCAATATGCATGGCTGCTTACAGTAAATCTTCCCCAGATGTATCTTTGGAGCAAGTTTGAAGACTCTATCTCTTGTGGTTAGTTACAAAAAAAAAAAACCACCATAGTTTCTGTTTCTTGACCATGGTCAGTAGGTCCTCATATTCTTCAATGTCCGCTTTTCAGCAAGCATGTTCATTAGTTACATGGTACTAGTACGAGATGTTAGGTAGCATCTCATCTCAAAGGCCTGGGTTCTTTTCTCAACTCTGGCTGCTGTCAAGGTCCACATCTCATAGACATACAGAAATATGAGCCGTGACACGAGAAAACCAACAAAGTGGTTGTGTGCCCAGCAGACTCAGATCAGTTTGGGCATCTGCCCAGTCTGATCAGACTCTTTGCTAAGCGCTTAAAGGATAGCTAAGGGCCTAAGCTATCTCTATGCGGACAGCGAAGACTCTGATCAGACTGGGCGGATGCCCAGGCTGATCTAAGTCTGCGCTGGGCGCTCAACCACATTGTTGGTTTTGTCTTGTCGCGGCTCATATGGATATGGAAATATGAAATATGGATATGACAAGGAAGCGCAAATGTGCCCAAAGTACACAGATGCCCCCGCCTAGTGCCTTGAGTAAGATGGCGCCTTCATTAAGGTACTGGCCCTTGTAGGATAAATAGGTTCATAGAGACAGACTTGTATAATATAAAATGCCAAGTGTTGCCTGAAATTTGGAATGTGACACAAACTGCAGCCTTTTATACAGTTTCAGAGCCACTGTATGGCCAAAATAGACAATCTTGTGTATTACAGAACCTGGTTAAAAAATGAAGTGAGTGGACATGATTATGGATCATCATGACCTGATTCTTGCGTATTTCTGTTGTACTTATCGATATAAATCCTCATACAAAATTTCAAGTTGTTACAATAATAGGAAGCCTAAAAGCTACCTCTAACAAAAATCCTAACCTTGCAAAATTAGCCTAAGTCTGAAATCAGTAGACCGTGATATATGGATCTCTATGACCTGATTCTTGTATACTCCTGTTGTACTTATAGATATTAATCCTCATACAAAATTTTAAGTTGCTACAATAACACGAACCCTAAAATTTACCTCTTACAAAAATCTTAACCTTGCAAAATTAGCCTGAGTCCAAAGTCAGTGGACCGTGACATATGGATCAGTATGCCCTGATTCTTGTGTATTCCTGTTGTACTTATATAGATATAAACCCTCATAAAAAATTTCAAGTTGCTACAATAAAAGGAACCCTGAAGTCTACCTCTTACAAAAATCCTAACCTTGCAAAATTAGCCTATGTCTGAAGTCAGTGGACTGTGACATATGGATCATCAAACCATGATTCTTGTACCGGTATATTCCTGTTGTACTTAAAGATGTAAATCCTCATACAAAACTTCAAGTTGCTGCAATAAAAGGAACCCTGAAATCTATCTCTTACAAAAATCTTAACCCGAGTCTTACAGGATCACGTACGTACAGACAGACGTATATAATAATCTACACATGTTAAGCATGACCAAAACACTATATGCCCCGGCATCATATGATGCGGGGGCATAAAGACAGATGCCCTACCAACTCCCTGCTCCTGCCTTTAACATACACACACACCACAACAGTCCCTGAATTGTCATTTTCCAAAAATCTTGCTATGTTGATTATTTTCTATCAAGTTTGGTCAAAACCTGATAATAGATTAACAAGTTGGTGTAGACAACTTTAAGCTAATAGTAACCATTCATTGTAAATGGTGTCAAGGTCATAAAGAGCTTATCAACTCTCAAAGATATTCATACTTTTGATGAAAATTCATTAGTGGTTCAAGAGATACCATGCAGACACAAAACTGTCATTCTAATGTTGACTGAAAATTGGGTCAAGAACATCAGCATAATCAGCTATTTGACTGATTCAATCCATTCACTGATTAATCAAATTATCATGCAAGCAGGTAAAAAATCCAAGTCCTACTTTAATATTGAAAATGAGGTCAAGGTCACCAAAAAATAAAATCAGTTTTGGTTTGCCCCAGTAAAATGTCCATTCAAGATTGGTGAAAATTCACTGTCTGGTTCAAGTGAAACCATGCCAACAATATACTTTTAGGGAAATCTGTGACCTTGAAATTGGGTCCAAGGTCAAAGCTGTTAAGCTCTTTGGCTTCTCCAAACTGTTAAGCTCTTTGGCTTCTCCAAGCAATGTATCCATGCAATATCAAAAATTTACCATTTGGCTCAAAAAATATCCTGAAGACAAGCAAACATTCTCAAGCCATCAAAAAAGAAGACAAAGTCACCAAAAACTTGGTTGACAGGTTACTTTACCTGGTATACAAATCATTAAGTTTCGGTCTATCTCTGGTTACAGTATTTACCATCTGTTCCTCTCATAAAATGCCTGCAAAAATAGGGCTGATCCAGACTGCTGTTTCAGTGGTGTGCATTCTTTGTCAGTTAGATTATGGTTTATTCTAACACAGTGCGCCTATAGAAGCAATGGAAAGTTACCGTGTTTTATTCTGCAACAATTCACTGTTTGGGAGCGCGTGAGTCTAATTGCTGACGTCACTGCAATTGCTGACGTAATTTTGTGACGTTTTGAGACGTTAGACGGTGTAACGTCTCTTTTTCTTTCTAAAATCGCCATAAAAATGTACATTTGTCTAAGATACAGTTTAGAATATTGGCGGGAGCATGAACGCGCTGGCAGGAAGGTTGGGAGAGTTTGAATTAAAAGAATAGTTTTTAGGCGTTTCTGAGTGTTAGAATCGAAATAGTTCAGCTCTAGCATTGAATTGTTGAGTAATAATTCACTGTTTGTCGGTCAGTGGTAAGTATATATATCACTCGCGTTCCGCGCTCGTGATATGATCTACTTTACAACTGACCTCCAAACAGTAAATTATTACTCAACAATTCACTGCTAGAGCTGATCTATTTCTTAAATGGAAGATTTCCTAATATAATCAAACTTGTTCCAATCTAAGTTAGATATCTCAAAATTGGCAGGGTATTGGTTAACACCTAACGCATTAAAAATGAAAATTATTGAATTTGTAAACAGTGAAGATCCAGATGAGATGGCTTATAATGAGCAATCTCATATGGAACAACACTGTTTGCCCTCTAGTCTTTGGAGTTCTTAATATCATACAGGTTAGATGTAACATTTCTTTTTCAGATTTTGCACAAGTTACTAATGTTGTCTGCTTGTTTAATATTTTTCTGCTTGTTTAACATTTAAACCCGGCCCCGAGGTTATAAAACTTTTTTCATGCTCAACTCAGCTGAGCATGAAATTTTCTCCGCTGATAAATATGAAAATGCCAACTAATGTTGGCATTTTCATATTCATAAGCAGAGAAAATTGCATACTCTGCAAAACTGAGACGGAAAACAACTGTACTTATCAGTAATTTGCTATTTATTAGCTGGTAAAATTTCATGCTCAGCTGAGTTGAGCATGTAAAAAGTTTTATAACCTCGGGACCTGTTGTTTGAGATAAACTTTGTCTTCTGAGATACTGAGAGCTGACTGTATCATAAAAATCTGTAATGGTTGCCCTTGGAAACAAAGAATACATACAAGGATGAAAATGAAACTAGGTTCTGTAAGAGAAAATAACTACGTAATAAAATAACTGGAACTTTAATATAAAGCTTTTAGCACATGATTATAACATAATCAACCAACAAAATTTTTCTGCCTTAAATGGACATGACACTGTATATTGACTGAGTACTTTGTTATTAAATCAACAGCTGAGTCAAACACTATAAATCTTCAAGCTGCCTTTTCTGATATTTTTCTAAACATTTTTAACTATGCATAGATTAAGGGCCTTAACAGCACAGGGCTAAGACTCGCATGTCACAGCTGTAGCCCTGATTCAATTCCTGACACTGATATGTCACAGGAGAGTGGTCAACCATCTAAGGTCTGTGGTTTTCTTGGAGTTCTTCAAAGTTTCCTACAACAAGTAAAACCACAGAATGCCAATATCTGCGCCGTTAAAAATGCCTATATAAGTTTGTTGGGTTTTCATAGAACTATGCTCAAATGGGGCATCTGTAGTGCATGAGTTATTGCCCTTGAAGACATTTGAAATTTGTTGGTGATCTAGACTGTCATTTGACAAGAATGATTGCAGCTTCCTTGGGAAGCCAATAATGAGGAGTATTGCATAAATAGGTACTTTTTAAAGCAATATTATGATTATTTTATATCTCAATAGAGGCCTCTGGCCCATAATTACAACATACAGTGTATTATACCCAGTAATGTCATAAATAGCAGACAGATCTCAAAGTATTATTACTGACAACTTGGGTTCATACAAAATGTCAAACTCTATGTATCCAGTTGTAGTTGGTGAGTGAGTAAAATCTGGTTTAACATCCCACCAACAACTATGTCAAATGGAGACCAGACCTCAGTTTAAAGTCTCATCCAAAAGACCACAGAAGCAGGGGATCAATCTTGCAGCCCCTGGACTGGTAGTCCAGTGTGTTATCCACTACACTATTGTCGTTCCTAGTTTTTGTTGGTCAACAGACTAAAAACATCACAGCTCAAGATGTGAATAGTAGAACTAATTTAATAAATATAAGCTTTTTTTCCCATCTTATTTCTCATCTCCCTGTGACCTTTGAGTTGGTGGGAGTTAAACCCGAGTTCACTCACTTTTTCATATTTCTTCAAGTAAACATGCGTTATGGCAATTCAGTAGCACAACCTTACCAAAACATATATGAGCTGTGACAAGGCAAAACCAACAAAGTGGTATGTGTACCCAGCGAAGACTCAGATCAGCCTGGGCATCTGGCCAGTCTCTTCAATCTTCACTGTCCATAGGGCTAGCTTAGACTCTTAGTCTCAGCTATCCTTAAAGCACACACCAAAGACTCTGATCAGACTGGGCAGCTGCCCAGGCTGATCTGAGTCTTCGCTGGGTGCAAATGCCATTTTGTTGGTTTTGTCATGTCGCAGGTCATATTTCTACAGAAACACAGGAGAATAACAAGTAACACCTACAACTGTGACTTGACACGCAGAAAGAAGGCTTCAGGAATGTGCAAAGAGCAAGGGCTAAGTAAGACATCCAGTCTGATCAGAGCCTTTACTGTTCACACACATTAAGTGGGAACCCTAAGGATTCCACAAGTGTAAATTGATAGCAGCCCTTTTAACATGATGATGAACAATGGAATGTCTAAGTTATTCGAGATAACTATTTGAAAGGATTTGAAAATATAAATATACAGTTAAGTTCATTTTGATATGTTTGACATAAGAGCCACGACATAGGAATGCTTCCTGCTCTCTGAAACAGTACACTTTTCATCTTCAGTTATCTGTCACAGCTAAGATCAGGATGCACAACCTTCCCCTAATAGTGGCCAAATCATGTATTTTTTATTGAAAGCACCATATGCCATGAAGGCCTGACTCAACAATACTATATACAAACATCACAAAAATAAGATTACACAAAAATTCTGTGAAGTGTCAAGATATAGAGGATCTTACACAAGTGGTCATTTCATATGAAATTTATGAAACGAGCCTTTGAATGAGTTTCATAAATTTCATTTATAAAATGACCACAGGTGTAAGATTCTGTTTGTATATCATGTAACCCTTTAAAATGGAATTTAACTGCCTTCAAAATGAGCATTATTTCAATAAGAAAACACATTGCTGACACGGATGTTGTCACTGACTTTACGTGTAAGCACTAAAGTGTTACTACACGTGTGGTCATATGATTTTTATGACACGACATTATCCACTGAATAACAGTGACATCATATGATAAACTCATTTTCATCTACTGGACTACACTAACACTAACCCTTAAAGTGCCAAAAATGTCAACACCAAAATTTATTCCTGCCAAATTATCAGTAAAAGCCACCTCATCTGGGTCTAAGTTAAGTGCAAATTCAAATATTTTCATGGGGCTTAAAGATTTAATATTGTCCAGATATTATGGCAGTTTCATCACAAAAAGTTGTGGACTCTGCTAATGGGACTAATCGTAGTGTCTGCTACAGGAGCTAATTGCAGTGGGCAGAGCTATATATAATTGCTCAAAGTAGCATAAAAAAGTAAGCCAAGATAAGATAATCAGCCAGCAATCTTGGGACCAGCTGTTCAAAGCACTGTTTGCTCAACAAAGTCATTAGGTCAAAGATATGTAAAGTCTTCTAGTACACATAAAATCAAGTTGCTAGTATTTTTTGCTGAAAAAGAAGTGAGGGGTTTTGCAGAGCAAAAACTCACATTTCTGCAGCAAAAAATGTCAGTGTTTTTACCTATAGTGCATTTGAAATGTTATGTCTTGTTAATTAAGAAAGTGGTTAGTTTTAAAAAACCGGGCCCTGGTGTTGCTTAGACAAGTCATGAGATAAGCCATGTAAAATCTCTGAAAAATGAGGCTTAACACAGTGGGTAGACTTAAATGTGACGATTTTAACAGAGTATGAAAAGTAGCTCATCGCAGCAAGCAACACTAACCCTGTGTAAGGAGACAAATGACTTAAATTCGAAACAAGTTTTGGTCTCAGAAAAACTGCGGGAAGTGCAGTGAGTAAACATTATTGATTACAGCAACAGAAAATGAACCTAGTCACCTATTTCAGGGGTTTTCCTAGGGACCAAAATGCCACTGGCCTGCAGGGCCACCTGGCCTGAAAATCTACTGGCCATCCAAATTTTCAACTGGCCCGACTTTTTTTCCAAATATACAGGACTAATTATATTCAATAAAATAAAGCACCATTAAAATGTATGTTTTTATTGCAGGGAATCGCATCTGATTCATTAAATTAAATCAGTTCATTAAATTCATTCTCTAACAGTTCAGTGAAGGCATCATCAAACTCGAGCAACTTGAATTCAGTCAGCCACCTGGGTCGAAAGGACCGACTGCGGCCAGACTGTTCGTATTTGTCCCGGGTGGCTTTCTTTTCTTCATCGGACTTAAGCAGCTGTTTTTGTTTATTAGGTTGCGGGGGTTGAAATAAGCGCAGAAATCCTTTGGGTCCATTTTTTTACATACCACTTCCGCGATTCATCCCCAAATTTTATCGGTCGGCCATGATGTCTATTTGCAAAGCATGGAGAAATTTCACTGGATTAAACATTTCTGATCGTCCAATGAAATCACCCGTAGGAAAACAAAAGTAGACTGGTTTTTAGACTGGTTTTCGCTTCAAGTTTGAAACAAACCGAATGTCCCGAAATGACTCCCTGAAATTCAACTGGCCTGACGGACCTGCTACAGTGCAATTTAACTGGCCCGAGGCCAAAATCAACTGGCCAGGGCCAACGGACCTGCGCTTAAAAAAACCCTGTATTTCCTTCCTGCTTGCTTTGGCATTTGTGACAAAAGTCATAGACTAATAACCAATATAATATATTCTCTATCTTGATAATTCTATTATTATCTATACATATTATACCTTGTTATAACAAAATCATATTCTTAAAGTGCCAAGAAAGCAGAAGACAAAATTCATCTGTTATCTTACTTATCAAATCTCACTTAACACTACTGTTAAAAGAAAGACTTCGACATGTATGGAATTTCGACAAGTTTCATTGAGGTTTGGCATGTATGCAAGATCAACCACTGATATATAGCATGTATATCTTGCAAAACAATATTTGATCCATGTGAGATTTGGCATGTATAATTAAAGTGAGATACAATCCTAATTTTGACAATTCCATAAGACTTTCAAACTATTAATTTTTCAGTATGTAATTCTTGTAGTTTTTCTTAAAATGTAAAATTGGAAGGAGTACTCCATCCAGTTTTACATTTGAGGGAGAGCTCTTGTTTGATTGTTCATAAATTTATGTACAATTTAAACCAACTTAACATTTTATGAATAAACGAACAAGAATTACATGTTATATTTATTTGTGTAAACACACACACACACACAAATAAAAGGTTCTAACCCTTTTTGATCATTGGACGTGTCCATCCTCAATATTTGGATGAATCCATTTCCAGGTTTAGGAGTTTCTGGTGAATATTTTCATTTTATTCTATTCTTCATAAAAATTCCTATGAGAAAACAGTGCAGCATCTGAACTGGATGGACAATGTCTGAATATGTCCCCAGATTGACTTTCAAGTCTGAAAAGGGTTTTAAACCTGTTCAGATCAGCTTACAAGTTAACACCATCACTTATCAAATCTCACTTAAAAAATTTTCAGATCTCACCATCTCACAAGGTGCAGTCGAGGGGCCGTATTCATAAAGCTACTTAAGTCGTTGCTATGCAATTGCTAAGGCCAAATATCTATAAAGGAGATTCCCTACAACTATGAAATTTGCTCTGGAGGAACAGTCTTTGTAAGACTGTTCCTCCAGAGCAAATTTCATAGTTGTAGGGAATCTCCTTCATAGAAATTCAGCCTTAGCAACAGCATAGCAACCACTTAAGTGGTTTTATAAATACGGCACCAGAGCACATCATGTATAATATTGTACAAACACTTGCGTTATAGCACTATTAACAATAAGCATGTGTACTTAGGTAAGTGGGAATGTGACATGAACATAAGGTGAATGGGTATATACCAAACAAAAAAAGAAACGCACACTGTAAGATTTTCCCGTTTGATTTACCTTTTATAGCATTATTAGAAAATGTCTATAAATGCGTATTTCTGATCAAATCTTGCTCAGACTTTATCATGGCGTAGACGAGTACCTGTACCTTCCATATGCATGAAAAATTTGCATTAATGAAATTGTCGACAATGGTCTCTTATTGAAAACTGTGACATTGAAAACTGACCCCTGCCTTGTTCAGAGATGCGTCACAAAGTACTGAATTGACACAAAAGAATGAAATTTTCGGGTTGAACTGTCCCATTGTCTACCTCTAACGCTGTATGGGTTTTTCTTTTAAATTGTTTGTAATGTCCAAGAAAATACCAAAATATTACCTTGTGCGTTTCTTTTTTTGTTTGGTATATTTTCAAGGTATACAACTCCAATTTTCATTTTTGCCTCCCTTCTCAATAGTATCTGCTCTCTTAAAGAAAAGCTCTTAGAGGAGCAAAAAAGAGAAGACTTCTTTTTGGAAGCCATGGTTCCTCAGCCTATGTCAGAAAACAGGAAGTCACAAAAAATGTTCCCCTTCAAAAGAAATTGGTGGAAAACATACTGGTATACCCATGCAGCCATTATCACAAACAAGAGGGCCATGATGGCCCTGGATCGCTTACCTGAGTATCCTGTGAACTTAACCTCAGAGACATCCATACCTACGACAGAGATTCAATGGAAAATGAACCCTTTATTGTGTACCTAAGGTTTTACAAGATTTATCCTAATGACCTAGTTTTTGACCTCACATGACCCAGTTTCAAATCTGGTCTAGATTTCTTGGATAAAAACATTCTGACAAAGTTTCATGAATATTGCATCAAAACCGTGCCCTCTGGAGTGTACGCAATGTTTTTCTAAGGTGTGACCTAGTTTTTGACACAACATGACCCAGTTGCATCCTTGGTCTAGATTTGTTGGAGATAAACATTTTGACAGTTTCATGAAGACTGGAACAAAATCCTGCCCTCTAGAGTGCTCACATGGTTTTTCTAAGATCTGACCTAGTGACCTAGTTTTTGACCTAACATGGCCCAGTTTCAAATCTGGTCTAGATTTCATAAAGATAAACATTCTGACAAAGTTTCATGAAAATTGGATCATAACTGTGCCCTCTAGAGTGTGCACAAGGTTTTTCTAAGATTTGACCTACTGACCTAGTTTTTGATACCATATGACTCAGTTTCAAATTTGGCCTAGATTTCATAAGGATAAACATTCTGACAAAGTTTCATGAAGATTGGATCATAACTGTGCCCTCGAGTGTACACAAGGTTTTTCTAAGATTTGACCCAGTGACCTAGGTTTTGACCCCACATGACCCAGTTTCAAAATTGGTCTAGATTTTATTAAGATTTACATTCTGAAAAAGTTTCATGATGATTGGGTCAAAACTGTGCTCTCTGTGTCATTCTAAGATTTATTTCTATTTTTAGCTCTGGCAGCCATTTTGTTCAGCAGAGTGCAACCATTTTAGCAATTTTTGTTCAGGGCCATGAGTCAAACATTTCTGTGAAATTATTTTGAAATCGAGCCACTGGCTTCAGAGGAAATGTCGTTTAAAGGTGTTTCTATTTTTAGCTCTGGTGGTTATTTAATTCAGCGCAGCGGAACCATTTTAGCATTTTTGGTTGAGGGCTATAACAGAAACATTTGTGTGAAATTATTTTGAAATTGGCTTACTGGTCTAGGAGAATATGTCGTTTGAAGAAATTGTTGACGACAGACAGAGGAACAGACAGACAGATGACGGACAAATATCGATCACAATAGCTCACCTTGAGCAATTTGTGTTCAGGTGAGCTAAACAACTAGAATAATGGTCAAGGTTCTATATACACAGCATTATAATAATAAAGACAACCATTAGAATATAATGCCCTTCGATAACGGACTATATGTCTTGCTCTGAGAAGCATTGTACACAGAAATTGACAAAATAGAAGAGGTCTGTCACCGTAGATTTTCACCCAGGTCCAGAGCTGATTAATTGTAATTCTCTTCCTGTTTTCAACTTTATATTCATGATTCGTTCTGAGGTAGTAAATTGCATCAGCATTTTTTTTTTCAATTCTGTCAGCTGGTAAATGTATATACATGTGGGGACTGCTTAAAAAAAGATTAAAACAATGATGTCATTCGTTCTGAATGAAATTAATAGCATCAGATTTTTGCTAATTACTTGGTGTCACTTCATTGTGTCAATGGATATGAATAGCCGAACTTGAGACTTTCTGCAGGGGTTGTATTTTGCAGACAAATTATCTGCAAGAAAATTGTATCGCAGTACATATCTACAATATCTGGAGGTACCAATTCTAATGCTATCACATATTTTCAATATTTTCATCACCAATTCTAATCTAATGCTGTTAGAGGCTTTGAATGGCAATTTGAGCAAAATTTCACACTTATTTTTCCTCTTGATATGTAAGAAAAGTGGATAATACACTTTTTAATCCCTAAATTTAATGCCATGGGTATTACTAATAATTGAGCCGCGACACGAGAAAACCAATAATGTGGTTGTGCACCCAGTGCAGACTCAGATCAGCCTGGGCATCTGCCCAGTGTGATCAGAGTCTTCACTGTCTGCATGGAAGTAGCTTAGACCCTTAGCTACCCTTTAAGCGCTTAGCAAAGAGTCTGATCCGACTGGGCGGATGCCCAGGTTGATCTGAGTCTGTGCTGGGCGCACAACCACTTTGTTTGTTTTCTTGTGTCGCGGCTCATATGCGACTTTAACCCATTTATGCCCAGTGGATTCTTCTATCCTCACAAATAAGGTGAGTCCATTCTTCTTTATAGGGGTGTCTGGTAAATCTTTATATCACTTTTATAGAACTTTTTGTAAATTTTATACAAACAATGTAGCCCTTGATCAGATGCCGCATTTTGCGGCATCTGGTCTAGGGCTGCACTGTTTGCCTATGTCTCATTTATGGGATGCTAGACATTCATGGGTTAATATATCACAACATTATCTTTTGAATATGAAACTTTGTTGTCAAAGAATCTAATGCTGTAGGAACTTCTCTAAGGTTGGACCATATCTACCCAAGGGGTCCTCTGGAAGCATAAAATGGTCGCGCACAAATGAGTACATCAGTAACCTGGAAAAGAAACATGACTCCATGACGTCCAAATATAACTGGAAAATACAGTCAACTCCTGTTACCTCAAAGTCGAAGTTCATCTCACAGTAATGATATCTGAAAATAAATTTTCCGGTCCCAGAAAATTTACTTTGAGATACCAGTAGTTTGAGATAATAGGGGTTGAAATGTAAACAAAAATAAGAAATGTGTCCAAACTATTCTTTGATATAAGAGGGTGCTCTGAGATATCAGTGTTTGAGATAACAAGAGTTAACTGTAATATCTTATGTTTGGTTATAAGATGGAGGTTTCCCACCCCTTCAAAACAACCCATAAATCTAGATCCATCTTATAAGACAGATCTGGACTTTTGAGATGTTTTGGAAGTGAAAAAACCCATCTTATAGCAGAATTACACAAGACTTGTTAAGATATTTAGGGTATGGAGGGGGCCAAAACCTTTCATACAGGTGACTCATAATGATAGTAGGTCATAAAGTAAACCAACCTGGTTATGACATGGCTGGAGATCTTATTGTGGTCCCTTTTTAATAAAACATACATTCCAAAAGAGTTTGTCATTAACACATACAGGGCCAAAAGTGAAAATACCATATTAATCCTCCCGGAGTGTTGCATTTTACGAAATTGGGGAAGGGGGGGGGGGGGGGGGGGGGGGGGTGGAGCATTATTTAAAGCCAAAAGCATAGTAAATCAGCCACTGCCAATAATAAGCAATATAAAGGTGATAGATATACTTTTAGAGGAAGCAACTCTACTGTTTTTGCCTCCCTTTTCAGTAGGGGGAAACTCGTAAAGAAAAAAATTTGCTCCTCTCTTTCCTTTAAGAGTAGACTCATTTCAAAGAGTTACCTTTTCCAGAAAAGCAAACAAGAATACATGCAAGTTAAAATAACATTATTTATGGGAAAGAGGCAGGGGGTGTTTATTAAAGGCATTTATTATGAATTATACAGCAGATGCATTTGTTAATGAACCACCTTGTCAGAATCTACACTTCTTGCCCTCTTTTTCTTTGAATTCTCAATATCACACTGGTCTGGCATGCAACACAGGCAACCTTCGTTGCCTGTGTTGAATGCTGGGCCAGTGTGAATATAATATTGCTGTGTCAAAACATTTTTTTTTCAAATTTTTGCCAGCTTGATAATGAAATGAAGTGTGGAAATCAAGCTCAAGTCACAGACTATCTACTGACTTGCCAGAATAACCCTCAACACAACTCAAGATAAAGAGGGGTTCTGAGGATAATTCAGAGACAGTTTTTGCTTTTTCATTTCTCAATGAAAACATATGTTGTGACCCCACCCCCATTAGAACTGTCTCACTGAGACGGTTCTACTGATGGGTCACAGCAAATGTTTTTATGGAGTTTTCATATGATGTGACCCTCATTAGAACTGCCTCGGTGAGACAGTTCTAATGACAGGTCACTACAAATGTTTTTATGGAGTTTTCATATGTTGTGACCCCTCATTAGAACCGTCTCAGTGAGACAGTTCTAATGACAGGTCATAAGAAATGTTTTTATGGAGAAATATTGAAAATTATCCCCAAATTATCCCCATCAAACCTACTTATCTGGAGCACTGATTAAATACCCCACACTTCATACAGAAATCCAGACATAGATGGAATCTGATGACAGTTATAAGATGATTTCTGTCTGTATCAACTGGATATAAAACTTGTAGTTTTCCAGCCTCTCAACCGCATTTCAGTCATACTGAGCCAACAGAAGGGTGAGAAGGAAACGCTGTATGCAGCCATGCTTACGAAATAAAGAATTCAGGCTGTTAGCTTAGCAGGCCCGGCTTAACCCATTGAGCGATCTCTGTCCATTTTTAATACAATATATGTTGTTGCTTTCATCAGAATTGCCTGAGAGAGGAAGCTCTAATTAGGGAGCACAACATATATATGCCGCGACATGAGAAGTGAGTGAGTGAACTCGGGTTTAACGTCCCACCAACAACGAGGTCATATGGAGACGAGACCTCGGTTTAAAGTCTCATCCGAAAGACCGCAGAAGCGGGGGATTGATCTTGCGGCCCCCTGGATTGGTAGTCTGTAGTGTTATCCACTACACTACAGCCGCTCCCCTGCGACACAAGAAAACCAACAAAGTGGTTATGCGCCCAGTGCAGACTCAGATCAGCCTGGGCCAGGGCTACAGAAATTTTGAAATCGTAATCGGTCCAGACGGCCAATGACGTCATACGAATCCAAAATAGACACGAAAACTAATGACTACACAGTGTATTCCACAATCCAAAAAAAGTCACGTAAACTAATGACTACACTGGAGCGCCGTTATAACACGGGTGTCATCGCTGAAGTAGCCATTTAGTCCACATGTTCTTACTTAACGTGAAAAATGCGCTTTAAAGCGCAGAGACAGTCAGACCGAAAGCGAAAGTACACATGGCTCTACCATTCGGACATCCTCGCCGATCTTCATTTACGGAATTGGCCGAAGTATTACGATTGACGTACTTTACTGTATTCGAGTTAATTCCCTTAAAATATGAATATACTTGCAAAAAGGTACCCTCGGACGAAGAAAAAAAAAAATTCTGCGCGAAAAATGACGTCGGCTAAAAAAACCCTGACCAGACTGCTCATAATCAAGTCCGGTTTAATTTTTCTTTTTGCTAGTCAAATTCTTTCCTTATGCTATCTATGAAAGTATACAATAGTCAGTAACCTTACGTTGCACAGCCTTTTTCCGTGCATCGGCACGTGTATGTGTGTATTCCGAGTTGTGGAAAATCTTCGCCGCTGGCCAATATTGTGACACGTGCTAATTATCGAAGATTTCTAAAATTGAGTCTGTTCACACCTTGGCAAGACAATCGACACTTTGTTTATCTGTGATAACTTTTGACAGCAGTGCGTGATTATTGGATTAATAATAAGACACATGGCTAAAATCCAGGTAATTATGTCATCATACATCGCAAATCGTGTTTTTTCGGACCGAAAAAAATGTGCCTTATGCCAACTGAATCGGTTTTTCGAACTCAAAATCGGTCCGGACCGACAAAAAATCGGATTTCTGTAGCCCTGGCCTGGGCATAGGTCCAGTCCGATCAGACTCTTCGCTAAGGGATTAAAGGGTAGCTAAGGATCTAAGCTACCTGTATGTGGACAGCGAAGACTCTGATCAGACTGGGCAAATGACCAGGCTGATCTGAGTCTGTGCTGGGCGCACAACCACATTCTTGGTTTTCTCGTGTCGCGGCTCATATTTTTATATTGAGATGAACAAGAATTCCACATAGGTAGTGTCTTGTCTGTTAGCACTCTGTCACAAAACAAAGTTAAACCAGGAAAGTCAATGGAGTGCTACCAATGCCATCAACACTGATAAAGTATTACCTGTCTCGCTTCAGCTAGTTGCCGGCACAACAAAACAATCTCAAAATTATCACTGAAAACCCCATTTTGAGTAAAAGCATTGTTATACATTTGAGCTTGAATTACCGTTCTTTGATAACTCTCCTCCAAGAGTATTTCTCCATCATCAGATCTCTAAAATTATCGTTCGAGACAACTACGCCTTCTTCTCTCTCTGCCAGTTCAATGATAAATCTGAAAAGAAATACAGCAAAATCTCAATATAAGATTAGTCATTATAATGCTTCTTTTTTTTTTATATAACACATGCTTATTTTTTTATATAACACTACCATATACAAAGGAAAATTTAAGGCAGAGCATTTTGGAGCCATGATTCATGGCTCCAAAATGCTCTGCCTTAAATTTCCCAAATGCTCTGCCTTAAATTCCCCAAATGCTTTTTATAATGCTATTTGCATATAATGCTATGTCTTTGTAAGGACCCCAACCATAATATTATAAAGGGACTGTACAGTGACATGACTGAAGTCCTCAGACATACAGGCCACTAGATGCCTCATCAAGACCTGCTATATTTGGAATCAAAATAACTGAGTATCTTAATAAAACCAACTGCCTGTGCATAAAATATCAAATTGAAATGAAAATGAACTGCTAGTCTCACAAGACCTACTGGATAGCCTGCCTAAATTTGCATTGCTTTAACCGAAATTTCAGATGCTACTTGTATTGAGCTCATGTAACTTGCAGATGACACTGACTTACTATTTGAGAATGTGAGAAAAATTTTCTTTCTGATTATGCAATGCCACTTGCCTGGCATTGCAGACCCTTGGTGATGCTATGTCACTATGACACAATCATGACATCAGGATAGATGCCAAGGTTTGTTATATAAATCAGCTTACAGTGTACTGTTCCAGCAATTGAGGTGCTTCTGGTTGGTTGTTTGGGTTTAGCGGCCCTCTGAGACAGTATTTCAATCTATATCGAGCCGCCCTCCAGAGAGAGGGAGAAAGAAGAGAGAAATGATAGACGAGAGAAAGAATGTCCAAACAACCCCCACCCGACCTACAGCAAGCACAGAAGGCCCTTGCCCTACTATTATCCAAATCTGTATGACCCCCGGCACTGGAAGTTTTACGCAGCACCATTGCATCACCCAACCACCCCAAGGTGCCTCTGATAAATGTAGCTACTTATACAACCGTCATGCTATTGATCAAAATTGGAAGGAAGGTTTATAACAGCACCTAAATTGCCTTGTTAAACTTTGCAGTTAAAAGTATGAGACACCCCTTTTTCAAAAATGATAATATGTCAAGGTGTCTCCAGTATAATGATGTACCTGTCATCATATGAAGCAATCAGTTTCCTCTCAATACGTCTAGAAGGAGTGAACACAAGATCACCCTCCCTCTCAAGCTTATCCAGTATGTGCTGATCCACCATCAAGTTTGGATTTCCTTGTCGACATTTTCTCCACTGGGGCAGGAAGACTGTGATAAGGTCATGACCTCTCCTCCTGAAGTAGTCCACTGCTATTAAAATCCCTCTACAGGAAAACACTTTACCGTTGCCATGGCTGCAAGAGATTTCAGTAACATTTAAGGTGATCAGCTATACTTTCAAGGAAAGCAACTCTGAAACTTTTATAATTACCTCCCTTTCCAATAGGGGTCTACTGTTAAAGGAAAGAATTTACTCCTAGGGAGCAAATTCTTTTCTTTAAGAGCAGATCCTATTTTGAAAGGTTATTTTATCCAGGAAAACAAACAGAAAGTCACAAGAATTGTTTCCCTTTGTAAAAATGGTCAAAAAATGTAGAGTTGTACCTTTTACCTTAACATAATGTCCCAGAATAATGGGACAAAAGTGAAGGGCCCATGTGGCAGAGTGGTTAGGGCTCCCAACCTCGGATCGTTGGGTTGTAAGTTTTAAATCCCACAGGAGGTAAGATTCTGTCTGAATCCAAAAGTGCTTCTTTGCACGGAGCCTACAATAATCTCCCTCCAATTGTCCTGATATGATCGAAATTTGGTCGCAAAAAACAATAAATGGCAAGTCATTCAGCCATCTATTGGAACACGAGTGTTTGTGTAAACAGTGTGGATACCAAACAGTCTAGCAATATCTTGGCACATTGTTCAAATGTTTAAATTTTTCAATAATTAGAGTAATTGGTTACAGAATATTGATATATTCCATATCTCATAACAAGTATCTTGGCAAGGTGCTAATTCAAGTCATGGCTTAGGGCAGATCAAGAGATCTTTCATAGGTGATTCTTTCATCGGCCCGGAGTGCAGACAGAGAATCTGTCCAGAGGGTCACTGTTTAGCATCACTAGGCTTGCCAGTACAAAAGAAACCTGTGTTAAGGAGTCACATACACGAAACACAAATAATGACTGCTTTAGACATTCACACCTTTGATAGAGATACATGTAATCACAGCTGCTTTGAATTAATATGAGAAAGAGACAGTGTGTACGGATATACCAAATACTATTTTTATGCTTATTGATTCAAGAGGTTTTAGATGTTTCTATTTTCTGAGCTGATTTTGTATTTTTGTTATAAATTTCCCAATTTTTGTATCCCTACACATTACAAAATGTATACATTTATCATGAAACAAAAAGTTATTAAGAATAAACTTACGCCATAGCCACATTGCTTCCATCTATGACAATATAACGCAATTTCCTTGACCCCTGGCTGTTCAAACCAACAAGGTATGGAGTAATTGGTGTCCTTGGTACTATCATCCTTCCTTTGTTACTTGTGTTTGTCACTTCTGGGGTCCTACATTCATCTACTTCCTCAACTCTTTTGGAATATTTATCAGTGTCATTAGTGCTGTGCCTTGGCAGTTTTAACTTCTTTCTCTTTTTCTTCTTTGTTTCAACACTTACAGACTGCAATTTGCGTTTGGACTTTTCTTTACTATTTCTGTTAACATATGGGGTTCTGTATCTGGCTGGGGCTTCAGTTGTTCTTTCTTTCTTTTCAGTTTTCTTTTTCTTACTGTCCTTTATCTTGGTATCAGTTTCATTATTAGAATTTCTCTTCATACCAGCAGAAGCCCCAGTAGTCTTATCCTCTGTCTCAATATCGTTTTTCCTTCTCGGTTTGGCATTCAGGGGTTGTCTCTTTTTGTCTGTAATTTTATTAAGAACTGATCTGTGTGATGACTGGTTATCAGCCTCCTGAACTGTCTCAGTAGTTTGTTCTTTGACTAGGTTTGTGTTAGACACAACTTCCTCAGTTCTCTTTGATGGGTCTTTATTTTCATCTGATTCACTGTCTGTATAACTCACAACAGATTTTTTCAGACTTGTGAAATCGTCTACACCAGCATCATTATTATCAGCAGCTACCTTTTCAATATCATCAAAAGCCAAATCATTATTATTTACCTCTACCACTGTATCATCTAAATTAACAATGGTGATGTTATTATCATCATCATCTTCATCATCACTTATAACAATATGACTTACATCTAAACACTGGCCCTCATCCTCATCATTGTCAACTAAGATAACACTATCATCTATATTATCTATTTTTTTATCCTGCTCACTTTCCAAGCAACTTATTATAGCCCTCTTCACTGTGTCTGGTGCTTCTAGACAATTATCCATTCTAGCATTTGATGAGTTGAGTATTGAAACTAGTGATATTGATAAACGTTTAGAAGCTTTACTAGTCTTTCTTGGTCTTGTGAATGATTTTGAAGGTTCTTCAGTGAAAGATATAGAACTAAAAGACAGGTCATGATTTAGTGTGGATAATTCATTTAGCACAGGCAGAGCTGTTTCACAAGCAGCTGTAAATACAGCTGACTGCTGTCCATTGTCATTTCTGTCCTCCTGTGCAGCAGGAAGTTCCTTAGTTAACTGCTCAACATGTTCAGAGACTTCAGCTTCATCAACAGGATCTTTTGACAGTACTGTACCGGCTTGTGGTAAATCTCTTCCATCTTTTGAGTGTTCTCCATGTTCCTCTCCAGATTTAAATTTTCCAGACAACTTTTTCTTCATTTTTCTCTTTTCTTTCTTGTCTTGCTCAACTGAAATGACTAGCTGACTTTCAGTTGACTTGTCTGGCAACTGTTTTGCATCACCACTATTATTGTCTATTTGTTTTCCTTCCGTAGCTGGAATGTCAGTTTCTTTTCTTCCACTGTTAGAAAGTGTTTCTGATTTTTCCTTGAGTTTGGGTATTTGCGTGTCACCTGCTTTTTCTTTCAATTTCAATGTAGTATCAGGTGTTTTTCTTTTACAAGCTGAAACACCAGCTGCCTCATCTGTACTTCTAAAAGGAGGCTGCATGTCACTCCCCAAATCCGTTGGTGCTGTCTGTTTCAAATTTGGTGCCTTTCTTTTCTGAGCTGAACTATCAACCACATTCCTGGTACTTCCACCAACTGATAATTCGTCAGTGGCTAACTGGGTTCTAGCTGGTGTGCCAAAAATGCCAGATGACTGAATATCATCTAATATAGACAATGCCAGTGCCATTGATGACTTACTGCCGCCAATTCTATAGAGACCAGACACACTCACTTGTTTGATGACTGCGTTTGTTTGTGACTCAATCCTTTCAATACTTGTATCATAGAGAGGACCAGAAAGCCTCACCATAGCTGTCTCCTCAGGATTGCAAATCGCATGACAGTAACTCTGAAAAGATAATAATATTTAACCGTGAAAGCTCTAACAATTGCATCACCTAAAATAATGGCCGATAACTGTTAAAACAAGACCAATCAGTAGGAGAGGATGGCTCGCCTGACAGCGCCTTGCCCATCACCTAAAAAACTTTAACTTAAAACTTTAACATTTTGCTAACGCCGACACCGCCGCCACTAACGCCGATGCAGGGGGTAGTACAATAGCTCTTCCTGAACTTTGTTCAGGTGAGCTAAAAATTGCTGCAATGCACTAATGTGTCTACAAAACACAGATGGAATGGTAAACAGTGTAGACCTGATCAGACTGCTCAGGAGCACTCTGATCTGAAGCTGCAGTGCTGCTCAGACCTATCTTCTCCAATACTTAGAATTTTATGGTAAACAGTAACAGGAGTTATCGAAGGACAACTGATCATGCCTAATGGAAGCTAAACAAGAGGGACAAAAGGCCCTGAATCGCTCACCTGAATAAAAAGGTAAAAAGTCAAACTAGGGTCATTGTTTGAACAAACCTTATACATACATGTTGTTTGAAACTGTCAACAAATGAAACATTGGTGTAAGGTCAAAGAATGACCCTGACCTCTACTGACAAAGGAATGCTCATGTTCTCATTTATTTGACTGTATTTACTAACTTTTGCACCAAAATCTTCTACAAATTTCATGAACTCTTATACCATTTAAGAATTTTCACATATAAAAGCACAAGGAAGCAAATCTGATCTTGTTAAAAAAATGTCAAGGTCAACTCAACATCATCATTTGAACAAACTTGAAAGTACTTGAATACCAAATTCTACATTTCAAGTTTCAAGACCATCAGCCAATTGGTTCTCATTTGGCTATAAAACGGGAGTTTTCCCCTCGCTTGAATGGTTCTAACATAATCTTATAATCAGTTGTATAAATTTTGCTGTAAGATGTGCTTTTCCCTTCCAAAATTATCCTGAGAAGCTAGATCCATCTTACAAGATCTAGAATTTTTGGACTGTTTTGGAAGGGAAAACCATCCATCTTATAACCAAAGAAACACAGTATTACCACCCCCCCCCCCCCCCCCATGTCTTTTACCACCACTTTTTATATGTAGACAACTTTGTGACTTCCTCCTTGCTTCCCTGGGCAATGAAACTCTTCCAAAAAGGTGTCTACTCTTAAAGAAAAGAATTTGCTCCAAGAAGCAGAGCTCTAGATAAGAGGGAGTATCTGATGATAATTAAGGATAATTTTTCTTATTTCTCATCGAAACCATATGTTGCGACCCCTCATCTGAACCGTCTCGTCGAGACGGTTCAGATGAGGGGTCACAACATATGTTTTTATGCAGAATTAACAAAAATTATCCAAAATTATCACCAAATACGCCCTCTTATCTAGAGCTCTGTTTTGTGACTTCCTCCTTGCTTCCCTGGGCAACGAAACTCTTCCAAAAAGGTATCTACTCTTAAACACAGGATATAATCGATTCCGCTAATTTTCGCTTCCTGCAGAGACTGTATATCATATTTGGCTTCTGCCGAGACTGTCTGCGAACTCTTGCTTCCTGCCGAGACTTCTGTACATGATAAATGGCTTCCTGCAGAGACTATCCGCGGGATTCTGCTTCCTGCCGAGGCTCTCGGCAGGAAGCAGAATCACGCAGACAGTATCGGCAGGAAGCCATTTTTCGAGGACAGTAGTCTTTGCAGGAAGCAAGAGTTTGCAGACAATCTCGGCGGAAGCCAAATATGAAGTAAAGTCTCTGCAGGAAGCGAAAATTGGCGGAATCGATTACACCCTGTGTTAAAGAAAGAGTCAAAAGTCTTTCCTTTAAATGTTGACCCTATTGAGAAAGGAGAAAAAATGTGAGTTGCATTTCTTGAATCATTTTTAAACTTACCATGGCATTTCTCTGATCAACTGGCTCCCCTTCCAGTTCAATCCACTGTCCGGCCGCATCCTTCTCCTTAACTGTTAGGAGGACTTGGTACAGCTTCTCAATCTTTTTCTGAACCACAGATGGCAGCAAATGTTTGAAATTTTTACCCACAACAAAGTGGGTCTTGCCAGTTGTTCGCATAGTTGTGATGTCGTAAATGCCAACTGTTCTATCTTTAATATAATGGGTAGTCTATTTCATTCTGCAATCAGAGTTAAAAAAAAATTTTTTATCATCATGGAGGAGCCCCGGTAGCTCAGTGGGTTAAGCGCTGGCCTACTGATCTAGTGGAACCGGGTTCGAGCCCCGCTTGAGGGGAGACTCTTTCCTTTCGTAAACAGAGGTTCCATTGCACACAGCCTTTCATTATCACCCTCCAATTGTCCTGATATGACTGAAATACTATTGAAAAGGATGTAACATCGCAAGTCATCCATCCATCCATCTATCATCATGGAAGGCAGGATAGAGGATCAAATATCTAAGCACCGGAGACGAAAATAGCTAAATTCCCAAACAGCGTAGATCTTATGAGGCGGCTCATCATGGTTTATGTCAGCTTATCATTTCTCTCTCACTCACACTCACACTTACACTCACACTCACTGAGATACTGTATACTGCAGTTTCCAGTCCACTTAAGAGCAGCGGTGGTGTAACATGCTAGGCTACCAAACCAGGGTCAGAGGTTTGATTTCCCACTCCTCTGGTCTTTTGAATAAGACTATAAACCAAGGTCCTGTCTGGGTATGACCTATATATCTGTGGGATGTTAAACCTGACTTCTGTCACTCACTCACTTCAGCCCACATATTTCTGGTTCTAACATCTGACTGAACCATAGAGATTTGTACTTAAGGCAAAGACTCTGTCAGAAACTTTCAACTTACGTCGGTGAAGATTGTGCCACCATTATAGTTTTGATATTTCCTGATGGAAACTTTGTGACAAAGCCCTTGCTCATGGCGTGAATGAATAGGGTTGCATCAAAGTGTCATTAGAATTTGGAAGTTGACTGGAAAGTGAAGCATAAATCTATCAGCGTAAAATACTTGAAAGAGGAATAATATCGTATACAGTGTATATGGTATTATTCCTCTTTCAAATATTTTACACAATAATTTTCGCTGCGTTCCATTTTTGGGGTATTTTGCTGTCATTTAGAAACTGCAAAAAATCAAAATCGCAAAACAATTTCCTGTTTCTTACAAAGTATCTTCAGTATACACTAGCTAGTATATACAGTGTCCGTATATTTTGTTTCTGTTTGCTTAGGTCTATCTTGGTACTTTTCACTTGAAGCAGCCCTGCAGCAAGTTAATGAACGAACTGTCTCACTTGGAAAGAAGCAATTTTACTTTCGCGCATGTTGCCAACCGCAAAAATTAAAAATTAATGTTTACGTTTGCGACTATAAACTGCGAAAATTTGAACCTGCAAAAATTACCATGCATACAATAAGATATTTAAGTCACTTTTTTCAATGCAGCATATCAATACAAAACCATGTGATCTAGCCAGCATGACTCTTAATCCTTTTTTGACTAGTGCACTTGTGCATTCCTATTATAGGGATAAGTCCATTTCTAGTTTTAGGCATTTCTTGTGAATGTTTTCACTTTTATTGTATTTTGCATAGAAAATTCCAGTAAGCAAACAGTGCTGATCCAAATCATTCTGCGGCATCTGAACTGGGTCTGGACTGTTTGCATATGTCCTCAGACGGGTTTCAAGTCTAAGTATAGCTTTCACAAAAAGCTTGGTCTACGCTCCATTAATAGTTGATGTTTATCAAATAAACCATTACAACTATACAAATTTATATTAAAAATTTTGTTTATGTATCTAAATTTGACACTGAATCTCCAGTGATGAATTTCAAGCAGGCGCAGGTGGTCACCAGGTGGGTTTTATGCAAATTCGCTATCAGCTTTCCATGACTGAATTACTGTTTAAAAGGTAATAAAACCACAATTCATCCATTCATCTGTACCATGCGGTACATTGTGCTAGCTTGTGATATCACATGTAGTTCTGCGGTATTTCATATGACTGCCCACTACATATATGCATATTGCACTCACGACAATTATCAATTGTCAGTGAATGTGACTGATTGATTTGTTGCTTAACGTCCATGGTAAACAGCTATGGTCATGTCAGGACGGTCAGTTAACCTAACCACACTATTCCTGGGCAGGCTTAGACCTCCTAAGCGGTTAACCAGTACTAAGTGCATATAGTTTCGCCAGTAACTGACAACTGCCCTTCTTGAATCAGCAGAAGGAGAAACGAATGTGGCCAGACCAGGTATCGAACCCAGGACCTCTGACTTATTTCAGGTGACAGTGAATGTGTTTAAAATATGAGGACAAGATCACATGGTAAGGTCAAGTCAGGTCACCTAAAGGTCAAGCTGCATTGTGGGTAACTAATGGCTGTACTTCCGTGTCAAGTCTCAATGACCAGACTGTGTATTTTTATGCTCCCCAAAGGGTGAGCATATACTTGCCGCTTTGTCCGTCCGTCTGTCTGTCCGCCCTTCCACCACACTTTTGTCCGGAGCATATCTCTGAAAGTATAAGGGAGAACTAAAGAAACTTCACACATTGATAGAGGACAACGAGGGGAAGTGCAATGCACAAGAACCATAACCCTGTCACAAGCATTTACGAACGTAGCTCCCTTTCCATTTTTTCAATATTTTGCTTTTCCGGAGTATATCTCTGAAAGTGTAAGCTGGAACTAAATGAAACTTCACATATTGATAGAGGACAATGAGAGGAAGTGCAGTGCATCAAAACGGTAACCCTGTCACAAGTATTTATGAAGTAAGCTCCCTTTCCAGTTTTTTTTTCAATATTTTGCTTGTCTGGAGCATATCTCTGAAAGTATAAGGGGGAACTAAATGAAACTTCACACATTGGTAGAGGTCAATGAGAGGAAGTGCAGAGCACAAGAACCGTAACCCTGTCACAAGTATTTACGAAGTTAGCTCCCTTTCCAGGTTTTTTTTCAATATTTTGCTTGTCCGGAGCATATCTCTGAAAGTATAAGGGGAAACTAAATGAAACTGCACACATTGACAGAGTACAATTAGAGGAAGTGCAGTGCACAAGAACCATAACCCTATCACAAGTATTTACGAAGCTAGCTCCCTTTCCAGTTTTTTCAATATTAAGCTTGTCCGGTGCATATCTCCAAAAGTATTAAAGGGAACTTAATGAACTTCATACATTGAAAGAGGGCAATAAGAGAAAGAAAGTGCAGAGCACAGGAACCATAACCCTGTCTTAAGTATTTACAAAGTTAGCTCCCTTCCTATTTGTTTCAGTATTTTGCACGTGCAGAGCATATCTCTGAAAGTATAAAAGGAAACTTAATGAAACTTCACACGCTAATAGAGGGCAATGAATGAAAGTGCATGACACAAGAATCATAACCCTGTCATAAGTAATTACAGAGTTTGCTCCCTTCTTAATTTTTGCTTTATTTTGCTTGTATGGAGCATATCTTAGGAAGTATTGAAGGAAACAAAATGAAATTTCACACATTGATAGAGCGTAAGGAAGTGCAGAGCTTAAGAACTATAACCCTACCTTTAGTAATTACGGAGTTAACTCCCTTCTGAATTCTTTCTATACATATTTAAGAGAACATGAACGAAACTTCACACACTAATAGAGGGCAATGATAGGACGTGCAGAGCAGAAGAACCATAACTGTATCCCAAGTTATTTTGGAGTTACTTCCCTTCTTATTTTCTCTCAGTTGTATGCTTGTCTAGAGCATTGCTCTAAAAGTATTGAAGAGAATTATTTTTTTCCATTTTAAATTGCTTTAATTTACACAGAAAATCACTCCTTCACCAAGATACCCATTCTCCTATTCCAAGCCTTCGGGGAGCATCCATCGGTTCCACCGATTTTCTTGTTTAACATTGTACATTTTCTTTGTCTTGGATCCAAGTATAAGCAAATTCTATAAAAAATAAAAACAAGAGGGCCATGGTGGCCCTGAATTGCTCACCTGAGTAGCATGTGCACCAAGAGTATTAGAGTTATCTTACTGACCTTGGCATGAAATAAGTCATGGTCAACCCATGTCATAATTTGACAGGAGCCGTGATAGTGTAGTGGATAACTCACTGGATGACCAATCCAGGGGTCGCAAGATGGATCGCCCACATCTGCTGTCTTTTAGATGAGACTTTAAACTGCGGTCCTGTCTCCATATGACCTAGATGTTGGTTGGACATTAAACCTGAGTTAACTCACTCATAATATGAAGAAACTATGATGGGACCGAGTCCCCAGTGCCATATACCAAGTTTCATTGCAGTTGGCCAGTCGACCTAGTGACCTAGTTTTGAACCAATATTATCCATATTCAAACATAAGCTTGATATTGTCCAAACAAACATTCTGACAAAGTTTCATGAAGATTAAATGGAAAATGAAGCCTCTATTGCATAAACAATGGGCTTTCTAAGACTTGACCCAGTGACCTAGTTTTTTAACCTAATATGACCCAATTTCAATCTTTGCCTGAATTTCAGTGAGATAAACATTCTGACAAAGTTTCATGAAGATTGAATCAAAACTGTGCCCTATGGAATGTACGTAAGGCTTTTCTAAGCCAATGACCTAGTGACCTTATTTTTTGGCCCGACAACCCAGTTTCAAACTTTCAAGGAGATAAACATTCTGCCAAAGTTTCATGAAGATTGATCAAAACTGTGCCCTCTAGAGTGTACACAAGGTTTTTCTAAGTTTTGACCTAGTGACCTTGTTTTTGACCAGACAATACTCAGTTTCGTTCTTGGCCTAGATTTTATGGAGATAAACATTCTGACAAAGTTTCACAAAGACTGGATCAAAACAGCTATGGGAGCCCTCTAGAGTGTATGTAAGGTTTTTCTAAGATTTGACCCTGTGACCTTATTTTTGATCCAGTATGACCCAGTTTCAAATTCGACCTAGATTTAATTGAAATAAACATTCTGACAAAGTTTTATTAAGATTTGATCAAAACTGTGCCCTCTAGAGTGTACAAAAACATTTTTTATTAAGATGACCTAGTGACCTAGTTTTTGACCCGGCATGACCCAGTTTCAGATGTGGCCTGGATATTATGGAAATAGACATTCTGCCAAAGTTCCATGAAGATTGAATAAAAACTGTGCTCTATAGAGTGTACACAAGGTTTTTCTAAGATTTGACCTAGTGACATAGTTTTTGATCACACAATACCCATTTTCAATCTGAGCCTAGATTTTATGGAGATAAACATTCTGACAAAGTTTCATGAAGATTGAAACAAAACTGTGCCCTCTAAAGTGTACACAAGGTGATTCTAAGAATCTACCCTGTGGCTTTAATTTTGACCTGACATGACCCAGTTTCAAACTTGACCTATATTTTATGGAGATAAACATCCTGACAAAAATTCACGAAGACTGGATCACAAGAATTCCGCGGAATGCGGTGTCTCGCCTGCTGGCGCTTTGTCACAAAACAGAGCTAAATCGGCAAAGATGTATGCATGAACCAAGTTTCTTGGCTCTAACCCTTATGGTTTCTGAAAAACAGACCTAAACACGAAAACTTGACAAAAAATTGCAAAGTCAGTCAACCGTAAAATGTTGTAAAGTCTCAATATTGATGATGACTTTTAGCCCTTCTCTTCAAGATGAATGCATGACCAAAGTTTCATGGCTCTAGCCCTTATTGTTTCTGAAAACACACCTAAACGCGAAAACTTGACAAAAAATTGTAAAGTCAGTCAACCGTAAAATATAGATTAAGACGCAATATGGATGATGGCTTTGAGATTAACTCATCCAGATGTACGCATGAACCAAGTTTCATGGCTCTAGCCCTTATAATTTCTGAGAAAATGACCTAAACGCAAAAACTCGACAAAAAATTGCGAAGTCAGTCAACTGTAAAATGTAGGTCAAGACTCAATATTGATGATGGCTTTGAGATCTACTCTTCTAGATGTATGCATGTACCAAGTTTCATGGCTCTAGCCCTTATAGTTTCTGAAAAAATGACCTAAACGCGAAAACTCAACAAAAAATTGCGAAGTCAGTCAACCGTGAAATGTACATCAAGACTCAATATTGATGATGCCTTTGAGATCTACTCTTCCAGATGTATGCATGTACCAAGTTTCATGGCTCTAGCCCTTATAATTTCTGAGAAAATGACCTAAACGCGAAAACTCAACAAAAAATTGCGAAGTCAGTCAACCGTAAAATGTAGGTCAAGACTCAATATTGATGATGGCTTTGACATCTACTCTTCCAGATGTATGCATGTACCAAGTTTCATGGCTCTAGCCCTTATAGTTTCTGAGAAAACGACCTAAACGCGAAAACTCGACAAAAAATTGCGAAGTCAGTCAACCGTAAAAAGTAGGTCAAGACTCAATATTGATGATGGCTTTGAGATCTACTCTTCCAGATGTATGCATGTACCAAGTTTCATGGCTCTAGCCCTTATAGTGTCTGAGAAAATGACCTAAACGCGAAAACTCGACAAAAAATTGCGAAGTCAGTCAAGCGTAAAATGTAGATCAGGACTCAATATTGATGATGGCTTTGAGATCTACTCCTCCAGATGTATGCATGTACCAAGTTTCATGGCTCTAGCCCTTATAGTTTCTGAGAAAATGACCTAAACGCAAAAACTCGACAAAAAATTGCAAAGTCAGTCAACCGTAAAATGTAGGTCAAGACTCAACATTGATGATGGCTTTGAAATCTACTCTTCCAGATGTATGCATGTACCAAGTTTCATGGATCTAGCCCTTATAGTTTCTGAGAAAATGACCTAAACGCAAAAACTCGACAAAAGTTTACGCCGCCGCCGACGACACCGGAAAAGCAATACATATGTCTCGCCTCTGCTTCGCAGGCGAGACAAAAACTGTGCCCTCAAGGGTGTACACAAAGTTTTTCTACGATTTGACATAGTGACCTAGTTTTTGACCCCACATGACCCAGTTTCAAACTTGGCCTTGATATTGTGAGGATTAACATTCTGACAAAGTTTCATGAAGATTGGAGCAAAACTGTACCCTCTGGAGCGTCAACAAGGTCGTTCTTATATTTGACCTAGTGACCTAGTTTTTGACCCGACATGACCTACTTTCAAACTTCGCCTAGATATTGTGAGGATAAACATTCTGACAAAGAGTTCGGATCAAAACTGTGACCTCTAGAGTGTACACAAGATTTTTCTAATATTTGACCTAGTGACCTAGTTTTTGACCCGACATGACCCAGTTTCAAACTCGACCTGGATATTGTGGAATTACCATTCTGACAAAGTTTCATAAAGACTGGATCAAAACTTTGCCCTCTAGAGCGTACCCAAGGTTGTTCTTATATTTGACCCTGTGACCTTATTTTTGGCCCAACAGGACCCACTTTCAAACTTGACCAAGATTTTATGGACAGAGTTTCATGAAGACTGGATCAAAACTGTGCCCTCTAGGGTGTACACAAAGTTTTTCTAAGATTTGACCTAGTTTTTGACCCGACATGACCCAGTTTGAAACTTGGCCTGGATTGTGAGGATAAACATTCTGACAAAGTTTCATGAAGATTGGAACAAAACTGTGCCCACTAGAGTGTACACAAGGTCATTCTTATATTTGACCTAGTTAACTAGTTTTTGACCCGACATGACCTACTTTCAAACTTGGCCTAGATATTGTGACGATAAACAAAAAATTAAACATTCTGACAAAGTTTCAAAAAGATTGGATCAAAACTGTGCCCTCTAGAGCGTACACAAGGTTTTTCTAAGATTTGACCTAGTAACCTGGTTTTTGACCCGACATTACCCCAGGGCTTCCACTTACTTTCAAAATTTGGAAGTCCAGACTTCCATGGTGTCAGTTTTGGACGTATTGAGAGAATTTTTCAGAAGTCTGAAGTTTTCAGAAATAACGTATGCACCCCCCCCCCCCCCCCCCCCCCCCCACAACACACACACACCTCTCGTAATGTTTTTACGCAAGGAAGCCTGAACATTTGCGCAGTCTGATCAGAGTCATTCCTGTTTGTTTGTGAACAATGCTTAAGTCCTGAGCCAGTTTCAAACTTGGTCTAGATATTGTGAGGATAAACATTCTGATAAAGTTTCAAAAAGATTGGATCAAAACTGTGCCCTCTAGAGCGTACACAACGTTTTTCTAAGATTTGACCTAGTGACCTGGTTTTGACCTGACATGACCCAGTTCGGTACTTGGCCTAAATATTGTAAGGATAAACATTCTGACAAAGTTTTATGAAGTTTGGTTCAAAACTGTGCCCTCTAGAGCTTACAAAGGTTTTTCTAATATTTGACCTAGTGACCTAGTTTTTGACCCCACATGACCCAGTTTCAACTTGGCCTAGATTTTATAAAGACTAACATTCTGACAAAGTTTCATAAAGATTGGCTCAAAACTGTGCCTGCTAGAGTGTACACAAGCAAAAAATTTTATTCTGACAATGATCATTTCTACTTTCATTTTCATTTCTTGGAGAGTATTCAATGAAAATAAAAATGTAAATATCAGTAAAAACATAAAATATCTTTCTTTCTTTCTTCCATTTACGCCTTAACCCCCGAAGGATAGATGGATGGATGACTTGCGATTTTACGTCCTTTTCAACAGTATTTCAGTCATATCAGGCCGATGGGCTTGTGATAATGAAAGGCTGTGTGTAATGGAACCCTGTTTACGGTAGAAGAACTCCGCCTCTGGCGGGGTTCGAACCCGCAACCGCTAGATCAGTAGGCCAGCGCTTAACCCACTGAGCTACCGGGGCTCCAACCCCCGAAGGGGACACAGTCGGTGTACTTATGTACACTCGGGTGTTGCAGGATGAAAGCCTACATATAGCCATGTAGCTATAGTAGGGATCTTTAACCTGCACAGGGGATGACTCTCCCTGCACAGGGGGCCTCCAGTTAACGTCCCGATCCGAACGACGGCACACTTAGCATCATCCCTGCAAATGATGCTAGAAAAACACGTTCGGACATAGGAAGATTTTGCCTTGGGCGTGGCTCGAACCTACGACCTCTGGCTTCAGAGTCAAGTGCACTAACCACTGAGCCACCACGATTTTCATGAATATGGATATCAGAATACCCAATGTCTCATATTTATGGGAGTAGAGGAACTTAAAGGTAGGTTCCTGTACTAGCGATAACAATTATGTCCACAAAATAATTTCGTCTTTTTCTGAGCAGTATTAAATTCTCTTATATTTCTGAATTAGTTGCTACTGAGAAACTCGTCAGATGTTGAAGAAAATAGTCATTTTCCCTTTTGGTTTATTTTCTTTCGTTGGAATTCCAGTTCTAAAAATAACTATGTTTATTATGTCTATAAGTGCGCTATTTCTGATACCATTCTCCAAAGGTCAATTTTCCCTTGTCATGAGCTCTCCTAGAGGTCCTGGAATGGTGGATGGGTTATAACTATCCCAAAATGCAATGCAGCATGACCTCAGCTGCGTTATCTATTTTTGGCGCGAACTAAAAATAGCACTATCTGGTGTGCGAAGCAGAGTTAGGAAATCCCTTGCAAAACAACTTTTCTAATATTTTTTTGATTTACACTTTTTAGTGAAACTTATTCATTCCCTTTTATAAGTGCTTTCCAACAACTTAGATGAAAGATCATCGAAATTATGATGCATTCCAAAGTACAGGAACCTACCTTTAACATTGAGGACTATATAGTTACATTTCATTGTTATATATTTTTATACATTCATTGGTGGAGGATTATTCATAGTGTAGGAATTTCTTTTAACATTATCAGACACTTTTACCGGTTATCCGGGTGCACCGATAAGTCAACGGCGGGACTCTAATAAGAAACAAGAACAACAACAACAATCGGAGGAATATATTTGGAGATGCGTTAAATTTCAATGGAATAAAAGTCTTGGTTACGCTTTATTAACTTCTGGTGACAAATTCAATATTGCCTGTCAAGTTATTAAACCTCGAATTACTGCTGATTAACCAGTTATGCTGCTCACTCAAATATATTGTCCCGCTGAGCTTTCAAACATGAAATATAAGGTCAAGGTAAAAAGTGGACTGTTAGCACGGTGCTCGTGTTTAAACGGGGATGTTTCGCTCCATGAGAGATTTCGCCCCTTTAGCCATAGACGTAGTCATAGAAATTTTCATGTAGAAACCGAGGAAGAATTAGAAATATTAAAGGAAGATTGGCCAGCGGATGCTTTTTCAAGTAATTCAGGCATATCAGTACATGAAAACGGGTTGATTCCAAAGTGTGTCTTCAAGAATATTTCTGGAATTCATAGCTCAGAGGTAATTGAACTGGAAGTAGAGAAGCAGACACAGGATTGTCAGTATCGATACGTCGCCTTAGATACAGGGATTCTGCCAGACCTATGCCCATTGTAGTTGTCACATGTAAAAAGCATGGTGAACTGGTGTCACTTTTGAAATCTGAAATAAAAATCAATAAAAAAGCTGTGAAAATAGTTCCCTACCAAAGCAAAAGATATACCCCTACCAGATGCTTCAACTGCCAGGAGTTTGGACACATAGCAAAACTTTGTAAAAGGGAGGAAAAGTGTGAGAAATGTGCTGAAAGTCACAGAGGCAAATGCACAAGCAGTTATAGATGTGTAAATTGTGGAAGCGGTCACCCTTCAAGTTCTCTGTCGTGTCCTACTTATTTGGCCATTAAGGAGCGTCTGTTAAGGCGCAGGCCATAGACTGTCAAGCTATATAGATCCAAGTTTTATTTATTTATTTATTATCATTATTTATTATTTATTTTTATTATTTATTTATTATTTCTGTAAATTTTCTCATTATTGTGTATATATAGTAAGTTGTGTATCTAAAATGAAAATAGCATATGCAAATGTGAGGTCATTGAACACCTCATTCTATTTGGTAGAGACTGCATGTCAAAAGCAGAAAATACAAATTTTAGGTCTTTCGGAAATTTGGCACCCAGACAACTCTATAAAAGATAATGTTAGGAAATCTTGGAAATGGATCGCTACGGAGAGAAATGGAGAAAGAGGAGGAGGAGCTGCTTTGATGATATCGAAAAATGTTAAAGTTTTTGAAAGACAGGACTTTCAGAAGGAAAAAATTGAAGCAGTGTGGTGCAATGTTTATTCAAAGGAAGGTAGCTTTGTAGTAGGATCAGTGTATATACCGCCAAATGACGGTCAAAGTTTGAAGGTTTTGATGAAAATCTTAGATAAATTGAATAGTGAATCATTGCCAGTAGTGATAATTGGAGACTTCAATGCTCACCATCCATATTGGTTTGACTCAAATGCAAACAAACTTGGGAATGATTTGTATGAGTTCTTAATAGACAAAGAGTTAACTGTAATGAATAATGCGGAGCCAACGTGGAAGGACAAAATAATTGACCTAACAATTGTTAGCAACATACTAGTCAATAAAATTTCCAACTGGAAAGTGCAACAAGAGGTCTATTTGAACACAGACCACTGTCTGATTACATTCTGCATAGGAGAAGAGGAAATAGAAGAAATAACAGAAAGGTTAGACTTCAGGAATGCCGACTGGAATAAATGGAAAAATGTCTGTGCAGAGTCTATCGAAGATTGGATTGAAAGCAGAAAGCAGCAGTCAGATGTATAAATGATGACTATAATAGTCTAGTAGGGTTGTTGCATAAGAATGTAGAGGAATGTATACCTAAGAAAAGAGTCTGTAGGCATAGTAAAGGTTGGTGGAGTCCGAGATTGACAGAATTAGCAAGGGATTTCAAGAAAGCAAAAAGAATGTATGCAAAACGCAAAGATCAGGCCAGTGAGAATAAGATGTTAAAGATACTGAGGCTGTTTAAGGAGGAAGAAACAGCAGGTAGGGAGAGATACTTGGAAGAGGTGGTGCAAATGATGGACCCTCGCAAGCCCAATGAATTTTGGAAGGTTGTCAATAGAGTCCGAACAGATACGACGAAAGGGGTGGTGCAGCCAATTGTCCGAGAAGATAAAACACTAGCGGTAACGGATGAAGAGATATTTCAAGAAATGAAATTAAGATATGGCAAGGAGACACTGGATGTCAAAACGTATGATGAAGAATGGTTCTGCAGTGTCGAGGAAGAGGTACAATGCAAAAGGCAGGAAGAGGAAGTAATCATTAAAGAGAGAGACTACCTACAAAACTGTGGGCATGAAAACAGTGATATTAGGCCTGAAGAAGTAGAAGCAGTAATTTTACAGTCTTCCAGCAGTAGTGCACCCAGCCCAGAGGAACAAATTTTCACAGTCTGTCTTAAAAAGGGAGGGGATGCAATTATTAAGGGGCTACATTACATAATACAAAAAAGCTGGGAACAAGGAGTTCTTCCAGAAGCATTTAAGGTTGATCCTAAAGTGATGTTGCCAAAACCAGGAAAAACAAACTACAACACCGTAAGATCATATAGACCCATAACGCTAGAAAGTGTAATTGGGAAAGTCATGGAAAGGGTGATCTGTAACAGATTGATTTGGAAGTTGGAGGTAGAGCTAGGGAATAGCAAAAACTCAATTTGCCTATCGGAAGCAGAAATCATGTGTTCAAACTTTATTGAGGATAATCAATTCTATCTCTGGGGCAAGAAATAGGAAAGAGAATTCAGTTTTGACAGTGATGGATTTATTTAAGCCCCCCAGTAATTCATTACTGACCGTTCCAAGGCGGTAGTTCTGTTGTGGTTCTCTGTTGCCTGTTTTTGGTGTCAGAGTTTCTGTGATGTTTTACCTTATGTATGTTCTTATTATTTTTGGTTCGGTTTGGGTTGCTGAGTGGCCACCTTTTGGGAACAAGCTGCTCACTCGGTTGGCCATATGTTCTCTGTATCTTGATTATTTGTAATCTTAGTTGTTTCCAACTATGGTTTTATGGCTGGATTTGGATTTTGATTGTTTCAGTTCCTGGTCTTTGCATACTTTTTACTTTTACTCAAGAAAGCTTTGGGTTATGGGATAAGTGGTAGGCTGTGGATATACATCAAAAATTTTCTTACGGATAGAAAATACTACATAAAAGTGAATGATTTCACATCACCATTTCACCCGTCTGCAGTGGGAATACCTCAAGGTTCTGTAGTAAGCCCGATATTGTGTAATCTATATACCAGTGATGCCATGGTAGGAGTGAGGGGGATGCATGCAGAATATGCTGATGACAATTGTGTATGGGATAGTAGTAAGTCAATGGAAGAGAATTGTGTTAAAATGAATGTTGATCTACAGGTGATTGAAAAATGGTGCTTGAGGTGGAATATGCTTATAGCCCCAGAAAAGACTGAGGTAATAGTATTCACACCTGGTAGTGTGTCAGTAAATGAAAATGAGGTCAAGGTAAAATTTGGTGGAGAAAAGCTCACGGTTGCTAAGTCAAAGAAGGTCTTAGGGGTTATTATAGATGATAAGTTAAGCTTCAGTGATCACATTGCTCAAAAAACAAAATCAGCATTTAATGCATTGAGAGGAATAGATAGGTTTGTACAAGGACAAAGAGGATGCAGTCAGTCTACTTACATGAAGCTCTACAAAGCATTAGTGCTTCCAATAATGGAGTATGGAGCAGCTGTAATTGTAGGGGCTAGTTCAGAGAGTTGTAAGGAATTTGGTAAAGTTCACAGGTCAGCCATGATAAAAGCTTCAGGCTGCTTAAACAGCACCTCGACAGAAGCTCTAGAAATTCTGACTAACACTGAGCCAATAGACCTTCAGTTAAAATTAAGGAAAGCACAAGAAGTGGTGAGGATCGCTTCAAAACATACAGATGACCCCCTTCGAGAAGATTTTGATGCCTGGATAGAAAGCAGTGCAGTTGTAGGAAGGAAACCGACAGTCTTCCAGCTATTAATGTCTAGGTTTAAAGAAACGAGAGGAACAGTGGAGTTTGACAGAATAGAGAAGGAATTCAAATACAGTAAGGAATACATGGGATTGATCAAAGAAAGAGGTAAGATTGAGTTAGAAGAATTCGATAATACAAAAGAAGAGCAGGAAGAGAATATCGTGGAGTTTCTCAGACAGTGTACAAAGAAGGATGTCCTCCTTTTCACTGATGGCTCAGCTCTAGGCAACCCAGGACCAACATGAGCCGGAGCAGTGGCTTACATAGACGGATACAACAGTGCACCAGTACTATTAAAGAAGGGAGTGAGTCCTCTAAGCAACAATTACACTGGGGAACTTGTTGGGATACAGATAGGACTGGAAATGATGGGGGATATGGAGAGCATAAGAAACAGGACAGTTCATATACTAACAGACTGCCAACCAGCAATAAAAACAGCATTTGGAGGACAGATACCAAGAAACAAAATTGACATACTGCTAGACATTAAAAGTAGCATTTCAAAGATCAATGAAAAGGGTAATGAAATCAAGGTACATTGGGTGCCAGGTCATAAGGAAATCGAAGGTAATGAGATAGCTGATAGGCAGGCAAAAGAAGCAGCAAGGGAAATGAGTTCACCAGAGATTCAAATACTACCTATTTTAGACAAGAAAGAAGCAGTCAGTGAATTAAAGAAGCAAATGGCAGTAAAATGGCGGAGGAAGTTCACATGCTCGGAACACAGTAGCCACATCCAGGAGATATTTACAGAAGTAGGGAAAAGAAACTGTCATGGGGAAAAGGACAGAGGTACCTTTTCAGCGCTAAATCAGCTGTTGAGTGGCCATACCTTGTTGAACAGTCAAATGGCTAAAATTAACAGGACTGTTTCTGAGCTATGCGACACCTGCCAGATCAAAGAGGATACAGATCACTATTTATATCATTGTGATAAATACAAGACAGAAAGAACTAAACTGGAGAAAGCAGTAGAAGATATACTACACAGTGAGGACATACATGAAATACAAGACATCAACTTAAGAGTAATGATAGGAGCAGTGGAAATACTCAGCAGGGAAGGGCAAAATGAGATAATTGGAGCACTGATGGAATTCATCAGGTGCTCACAGAGATTCAGTCACTAAAATTATATCCTACGCATGCGCACAAGAGATACATGAGTTTAGTACCAGTGGAATAGTACATGAGAAGTTAAAGCACACAGAGATTATAGGCAGCGAGATAATGCCTTTCAACTAGAGAAACAACAACAACAACAAATTTTATTTTGTGTCGAATATTTCAAACATGACCAAGTCGTCGATAGATAGATGTATCTACATCTACAAATCAGTGACCTATATATAGTGCATAGTCGCAATGTGAGCAACCTTAAACGTCTGGAAAGAGACACAAAGGCAGCTGACAGGGATTTCCTCCCCTACAACCAGCTCCTTTGTGCCCAAAGCGAAAAGTGTGCAGTGATAAGGAAGACAAAGGAAACAAAAAACAAACTAGCGATACTGAAGTCAGGTAATAAGTATGCCGTAATATAAAAAAATAAATAAACAGACTACACAAGGTCATAGATTGAACAGGGAGACAAATAAGCGACTTCGAGCCACAACTAAAACAACATGAACTAAATCACAAGTGGAACTACAAACAAAATGAAAATTAAGCTGAAGCAAAACTAAAAGCAAACACAAAGATACACAAACATAAATGAAATAAAAATAAAATTAAACTCGGGTAGAACAGGAAGGACCACGGGAAGGACACATACTGAAGCCATCCCATAAATGCAAGATCCTCCCGAACCGTGAAAAGGACTTCCATATTCTCAACTCGTTTTGAAGGCTGTTCCATATCTGGGCGGCCTCATACCGAAAGAACCTTGAGCCATACCTGGTTGTATTCACTTTGAGCAGACTTGCCTGCTTTCCATTCTGAAACGATTATTTGATTTTTTTTATCAAATCTTTTTTAGACAAAATGGTGCAGTGTCATCAACAATCTTAAAATCTTCACTGGCCATTAGCTTTAAATATATTGTGCTTATATGCAAGAAAGATGCAGATGCATAGTTCAGCCTTGGAAGGTCTGGTAGAGGAGACTTAAATCATCACAGATGATTCTGAGTGCCCTCTCCTGAATCTTCTCCTTTTTATTTGCGCTGGACTGGTTAAAAAAATGCCAGGCAACAGGACGCTATTCAAAACCGGACAGGATAAAGGGTTTGAAGATAGCCATTTTACTTTGTTTTGTGAGAAACCTCTCAAGGCGTTTCGAAACTGCTAGCCTTTTGGAGGCCGTCTTAGAAATTTTAGAGATATGATCAGTAAAACTCATCTGAAAATCAATGTTGACACCCAAAAGAGTCACACGTTTCACAATTAGTGACTGCACACATGGTGTCAATTTTGGAAGATTTAATGGCAGCATGAGTCATTTTACCAATGCATATGGCATGAAATTTATTTCAATGATCATACAATGGCCGTATTCCTCTAGGAGGTTTCGCTGCAAAATAGCAATTACCTTTTATAGATGTGAGTTTTCAGTATTAAAAGATTTGAAAACATTTGCTTTAGGGATCCAGACCATTCTGAAAGGAAGCTCTTTCGTAGTACTCCACTTTATTGAAATGCTTTGATTTCAAATGCACGGAATCAATATCCTGAGCAGGTTATACAAACAGAGGCGTGAGGAGGGGGGGGGGGGGGGGGGGGGGGCGGGAGAGGCTGCAGAAACCAGCCCAAAATATTTTTATAGGGGTCAGTTTCCAATTAATTATGAAGAGGGGGGTGTATATCACTTGCACTCCTTTCCGCCAGAGATTATCTCTCCATGAAAACACTCTGCTGGATAAGCTGGAAATGCAGTAGAATAGGCCCAGAATACAGGAAAGGGCATTATCCCCGCCCTGCTCCCCACCCCACCCTCAATGATGACTTCCAAGCTTTGCACGGTCGATAAATGCACAAGGCGCGTTTGTATATCATTTAGCCACCCACACCTCTCAACTAACACCAAAATTGAAAAACTTTCATACGCCTATGAAACAAATGCTTTAGTTGAAGAACACCATTGACAGACATTTATGGGTAAACATGGGGTTTTCAGTGACTAAGCCGCTTAACCCCTGTGCTGCACTTTACACTGAAGGGCGTGGCTGCATGTTAAAAGGTAAAATAAAACTTAATGGTATCTATATTGGTAATAAGGTTGGTTCTGATGAGCCATAGCAGAAGCTAGGTAGAGGATTCCGTCCCACCCCTCCTAATTCTCCCAGCAGTACGTGTGAATATGTTATGATGTAAAGTAAAAAGACAGGCAATGATCAGTAATTAATACAATCAAATCCCACATCCCGCTCTTAAAACCAAAAGAAAAAGAAACACACGCATACAAAATTGACAAGACATAAGACATAAGACATAAGAAACTTTATTTAAAGTCGGTTTTCAAAGTTACAACACAATCAACATTAGCCATTTTGGCTATTTTACCGACCAACAAATAATTAAAGCTACACATGTATAAAAACAAGCAAGCATCACAGTTGGAAAACATATATCACAGAGAAAAGCATAAATATATTACAGATCTAAAAGAACTTAAGACATATGGATAAGTTAAGACAGGGTGCAAGCATCATGCTCAATTTCCGCATGCTTGCAACCCCATGTAAGTTAAACAAGATAATTGGTTCATGCATATAGGAAAAATTAAAATATTAGGTAAATACAATGCACTTATTATAAAAATGATAAATTTAATTAAACCAAAAATATAGCTGAGCCCATCACTGTGGATGGTCTTTCCCGAGAACGAAAGAAATTTTCACCAATGACTCTGTGCCTGGACAAAGCACGAAGCCCTTGGTGAAGCGAAAGTGAGAAAGACGAACCACGATGAGACATCAGATTAAACATAAAAAGCAGCCTATAATAATTAAAAGTACAGAACAAAAGTTCACTAAAGACACGCACGGCAAGCCGCATGAACGGCTCTTTCCCAAACAGGTGGTCATTCATCTTCCCTAACTTAAAACAGCAGGAACATCTGTTTTTATCTTTATATATAGCTTCCCTAACTTAAAACAGCAAGAACAATTGTTTTTATCTTTATATATATATATATTTGTTTTAAATTACAAAACAAAACAAAACAGAAAGCAGAATGGGCAGCTATTCAGGTGACCAGACTGCGAGAGACCATAGACAAGCGGACATAACAACATGTAACACAGAGGAACCATAACAGATGAACAGCCTTGGAATGGTCAGCAAAAGAATACTGTGGGGATTCTCTGCTTCTGCGGTGGTTCGAAACATTGAGTTAGCTGTTTCGTCCGCATGAAGGTTTTTTAACACATCAGTGAATCATCACAGGAAACAAACATGGCACGGATAAGACCTATGATGAATCAGAGATGAGGACTCGATAGAAACAACGTATCGTGACATCTCGAGATCCCTGGAGTGTCAAACAACACCGCTGATATACCGGAGCAGAAGAAAAACATCAGTAACGAGTTGAACCCCGAATCAGTTGAAAACTCTCTCGCTGCAAATGGAAGTAAAATGATTAGATAAGTGCGTAACCTTTAACCTCTATATAAAGTTTTCTTATGTATCTTTCTTTCTCTACCTACGTCTGTTATAAAAGGTTATTGCCATTTCAAGTTTACTGCATTTGATAAAACGGTGTCTGCTGAGAGTATACATGGTCATACATCCTGAAGTGATCTGCAGTGAGCTGTTTGAGCTGCATACGTGAGTTCTCTCCCCTAATCAAGTCATCCATACTGTACTCTTATAAAATTCCTAAGTTTTAGGACAATAAGGATTTTTAAGACTATTTGATGGTAGAAGACAACAAACTAGGTGTTTTCAAAGTCATTTATGCTTTTTTTTGTAAATCCGAATCAGAGTATTTTCATCTCACTGATGCTATGTTTTAGAAAAGGACAAAAAGTGACGAAACCTTCATTAGGCAAAATGTGAAAAGTGTTGAATCCTCTCATCAAGATGGCGTAACCTCTTGTGGCGAACACACAAAGGAGCGAAACCTCCATCACCCCTCCTTTCTCAAGACATCTTTGGAACAAAGGCAGGCTGCATCTGGCTTATATACATAAGCATTCGTTAGGAAACAATATACAATATATTTCACAATATATTTCATATGAAACAATATATATTTATAAATTTTGGGAGTGGGGGTGGGGGGCGCTTATTTGCAATGCAAAATATTTCATGAAACAAATATACTAAGTAGGACCAGTTCCAGCGACCCATAAATGCTATTCATGTTTTTAAAAGCAAGTTTCAAACAGTTTTTTTTACAGATATGCACTAAATTATTTTTTTCTTTCTGTTGACCGGATATTAACAGCACTCTTGCTTTGAAGGCTTCAAGGGATAAAGTTTTCTATGACAACCCAATTTTAAAAATGGGCGTCGGAACAGGGGCGGCAGGGGAGGCGACCGCCGCCCCAATATTTTCGGCTAGTATGTAATGCTTTCTAGCGTAAAATTGAAAGAAATGAGAAAAGAGGTCTCTTTCACAACTCGCAGTTTTGCAGGGTCACAACAGGTGTCATGTTGGTTCACATGTTAACTGCTTACAGGCGTAAATGATTAAAGATGACAGCTGTAAACGTATATCAAAGAAGACACACTTTCGCACCTGATTACCATCACACTAACGGTTGTCAAAGAAGACACCCTTTCGCACCTTATGATCAAAGGTTCACTTTAGTTTTTAAGATCATCCAAATTATGGGTAAAGAAAGTCGGATATCAAGACTAAATGCATTAACATCGTGTGAAAATGTATTTAACGGCATGTAGAAGCAGGAGGCTTCCAGATCAGCCAGTGCATCCGTGCAGCCTGATCAGACTCTATCCTTTTCGCCATCATGGAGTGAAATGTAACTGCCCTGATTGATTTTAATACTTATGAAATGGAAAGGCACCTTTTCACATGACGCCACTCAATTAATTCGCGGCTGAAACGTTCTTCATGAAACTGTATGATATTATAGTTAAGAGGGTTAAAGTTGGTTCAGTTGGAGATCTGATGTTATAACATTTATGATTATGATTATCTGTTTATGTATGACAATTATGTATGCATGAAACATATATGTTGACATTTACCTCATTGTTGCCGTATCTACCTTTATTTGTAATACGTGTACTCATGGACCATATCAGGATATGGTCTTCTGTAGTTTGATAAAGCTGAAAAAGTTAAAGTTTAAACATATGTTCAAATTCTCCATTTACTTTTGAGCCAACCCACTTGGCTGCTCGGTGTATCCAGTATCCCCTGTATATCCGGGGATCGCAGGTTCGAGCCCCAGTCGCACTGGATTAATTTTCTCTAATTTCTGACGGGACTAATACTCGACTGGAACAGTGTTGCGTGTTACTTGACCTGGCAGTACTAAGTGAGGCAGTTGCCACAATGGTTCTGGCGAGCATTCAAGCAAGCTGAGCACTATCATTATGTACATCCATATGCTTGTCACAGCTTTTATGTTCCAAGATGTGTTGCTAAATTAGCTTGTAAGTTTTACATTTTTAGAATTTGGGCACAAAATTCGTAAACGTATGCTTTATTTTTCATGGGTTTACCGGAAGACGGTGGATGCACTGCCATAAGGCACATTCTAATTTGTATTATGTTGAGCTCATAAAATTCCATATCTGAAATTGAAAGCAATATCATGTCATTGCAATGACGTAATGCTACATAAAAGCCCATGCGCCGATACTCCGTTTATTACCTTTCAAATACATGTACTTTCATAAACCTTTTTTTTTTTGAAGTGGATAAGGGGTGAGGGGTGGGGCGCACGGGGAGGATGGAGACAAAAACAAATCCACCTCCCCAATGTCAAAATCGTTCCGACGGCCCTGTGATTTTTCGTGCGTTTCTCATATTACTTTTTAAACCCTTTTCTTCTTTCTATTATCAGATGATTTTTTTTTCGATTTGATTTCTATTTGGATGTGAGCAAGGCTTAAAATAAACCTGTTTGGTTTCAACATATTTTATTCAACTCTGACATGTTATACATTTAGAGTACAATTTTCAAGAAAAGGATTTGGTCGAAGGCTCATTGCTTCTATAGACCATTTCCTAAATAAGCCTATTTGATAGAGATATGCACTTTAAGTTATTTTCCTTTCTGTTGATCTTTGCATTTTAAGGTATTTTCATTTCTGTTGATCTATGAACATGATTTAAGCTTTGCCTTGCTTCAAGGGGTACCGTTTTCCATGAGAACCCCATTTTTTATGCATGCTTCTTATTACTTTTTTACCCTTTTAACTTTCTATAAAGTGTTTTATCAGATGAACTTTTCTAATTTATTTTCTGTGTAGATGTGATATTTAGCTTTTTTTATTTTATTTTTATATAATTATCTATCTTTTTTTTCGAGTATACAATTAATTGAGGTAGTGAGTGACTAACAAGCACATAATGTCGAGTAAGTTTGCTTTGACTCCTTCTCTTGGCACTCCTTTACTTCTTGCACATTTCAATTCAGACTCTTGTTTTTACAGTAGCATAACTGTAAGTGATCGATGTACAGTTTAATACCTGCACTGAAAAGTAAAAAAGAAAGGCAATGATTCGGTATTAATACAGTCGAATCCCACATCCCGCCCTCAAAACCAAAAGGGAAAGAAGCACACACACAAAAACTGACATAAGTCCACGAAAGACACGCACAGGAAAGCAAATGGAAAGCTCTTTCCAAACAGATGTTCATTCAGCTACTCTAATTGAAAACAGCAACAACATTTATTATGTCCCCCACCAAAGGTGAGGGGGGACATATTGTTTTCAGTGCGGATCCCGTCGGCGTCGGCGTCAGCGTCGGCGTCGGCGTGACAGATTCTTGTATGCGCGATATCTCTTGAACCAATGGATGGAATTTCACCAAACTTGCATGGAAATATCGTTGGGACAAGCTTATGAGCTGATTAGATTTTAATGACCTTGACCTCATTTTCAAGGTCACAGGAGGACTTAGATGACAATTTCTTGTATGCGCGATATCTCTTGAACCAATGGATGGAATTTCATAAAACTTGCATGGATACATTATTGGGCCAAGTGTAAGAGCTGATTAGATTTTGGTGACCTTGACCTCATTTTCAAGGTTACTGGATGACTTAGATGACAATTTCTTGTACCCAATTTCTTTTATGCGTGATATCTCTTGAACCAATGAATGGAATTTCACCAAACTTGCATGGATATATCATTGGGACAAGAGTAAGAGCTGATTAGATTTTGGTGACCTTGACCTTATTTTCAAGGTCACTGGAGGACTTAGATGACAATTTCTTGTACCCACAATATCTCCTGAACCAAGAGATGGAATTTCACAAAACTTGCTTGGATATATTATTGGGACAAGTTTTTGAGCTGATTAGATTTTGGTGACCTTGACCTTATTTTCAAGGTCACTGGAGGACTTGGATGACAATTTCTTGTACCAACTATATCTCCTGAACCAATGGATGGAATTTCACCAAACTTTCCTGGATACATGATTGGAATAAGCTTATGAGCTGTTTAGATTTTGGTGACATTGACCTTATTTTAAAGGTCACTGGAGGACTAACATGGCAATTTCTTGTACCCACAATATCTCCTGAACCAATGGATGGAATTTCGCCAAACTTTCGTGGATACATGATTTGGGCAAGTTTAAGAGCTGAACAAAATTTTGGTGACCTTGACCTCATTTTCAAGGTCACAGGAGGATTTAGATATATGAAAATTTCACTAAAATTTATGTATCTCTTTAGCCTTTGGCTTGATCTCCACTTTACTTTCATAGATATACCTATGGGACAGTCTCAAGAGTGTACTGTGTTTTAATGACCTTGACCCCATTTTCAAGGTCAAAAGCTATCTTACAAATGCGTATTTTCTCTCTTACAAATGAGATATCTTGAACCAGTGGATGGATATTCATTAGACTTGCATGAATGTATCGTTGTGACAGGTTTAAGACATGTTTAGTAGTTGGTGAACTTGACCCATTTTTGAAGGACATAGTCTTCTATGTAGGATATCTTTAGAACCAGCGGATGGATTTTATCCAAACTTGCAAAGATATTTTATTTGTACAGGCTTTTTATTCATTAGAGGGGATGGGAAATGGGCTGGTGGGGGGACATCAGTTTTTCTCTGAAAAAACATTTCTAGTTTTTACCAGTTTTCTACTTTTAATTACAAAAACAAAACAAAATAGAAAGCAGAAAAGACAGCTATTTAGGTGACCGTATTGAAAACCCACAAGTTTTGATGGAGTATTTGACTGCATGCTGGTTTCGAGTGTCTGTGCTCAGTCTTGTAACAGTTTGTATCTTCTTGCCCGTGGCAGAACAATACCACTGGTGTTGATAATATACCAGCAGAACTTGTTCAAGCAGGCGGGGACACCACGATTGATGTTTCAATAAAGAAAAATAAATAATGCCTCATGGGCTACCATGTGGAAGTACAATATCAATGCAAATCCAGTTGGCGCATTTGAGCACCTCCATGACAAGGTTATGAGTGCAGTCCAGATGAATGGCAGCAGAGGAAAATGGTTCGTGACAACAGTTATAGTTAGGCAAGGATGCCATCTATTACTCATCGTCTTACTTCAACATTTTTCTTTATAACAAAATATGTCTGATTCTGTGGGTGAACATGATGGAAAGGTTAGCACAGGTGAGAACTATTACGAATCTGCGGTTTGCTGATGAAAAAATGACCATGGCCAAGGAACAGAAACTCTTAATGTCTTCTGGATTAGCAAAGACTATTCTACAGGGCACAGAGAAATTGAAAAGAAGAAGAGGTAGACAGTAGAAGAGATGGGAAGACAATATTAAGAATGGGCAGGGATAGACTTTGACAACACAACAACTGAGGCAGGACTAGGTGGAAAAGAAATATTTTATCCAGAGCTCTAGATAAGAGGGAGTATTTAATGATAATAAGGGATAATTTTTGCTATTTCTGCTTAAAAACATATGTTGTGACCCCTTATCTGAACCGTCTTGACGAGACGGTTCAGATGAGGGTCACAACATATGGTTTCAATGAGAAATAAAAAAATATCCTTCAATTATCATCAAATACCCCTCTTATCTAGAGCTCTGTTTATCTATCTATTGATACTGCCATTCGTCCTCGCGGTCATTCAAGGCTGATTGTGGTGTCGAATCTTACAAAGTGCGGTAGAAAATGAGTTGAAAGCAAAAAAGGTGTTATAGGCTAGGTTTTGGGCTGAGTGGGATAAAATATTGAAACTTTATCTAGAGTTGATATTTTATTCTATTCAGTTCTGTTCTGTGTTTTCCTGCTTTAAAATGTCGTTCCATCAGAAATAGTCCTCAGGCCTTTATAGTATCGAAATGTAACAATGCGTTTACCGTTAATGGCAGTCACCTACCTTACGAACGTGCATGTTCATGCATGCCTCAATGCACTTACCATTATACGTTGTACCTGTTAAGTTGTATACTTTTCAGTTGTTTTGTTGTTACATGAAATTAGAAATGTATTCTATATATATTTCAGATGTACCAGCTACTTGTTGTTTAACCATCATTATTATCACCGTTATCATTAAAGAATCTTCATCAAGTCTGTACCTTGTGTTTATTTTGAGTCCAGTGAGAGCCCGTAAGCAGTGACAAAAGTATGATAGTAAATGATCAACTATGATAATAAAGGCAATGAAAGATTATACATGTGTAGGTTGAAATAGACAAGAATAGCTAAAAGCAGTTTAAAAAGAAACTACTTGGGATCTAGGGCTTTGAGTTTTTTAGCTTGCCGAATGAGGCCTTGAATATGTCAAGGCTTGCGAGCTGACAACAGATTCTGGAAGTCGTTTGAAAAGTAATTTGTGGTGATCCAAGAACCTTGCAAGGTTATTGGAGAATAAAATCCTATATCAAGATGCGTCAAAGACGATCTTTCATGACAAGAGCTACAAGTGTGGCATACAGGGTCCATCGAATTACCCCAAACCACCCCAAACCGCCTGAAAGCCATCCCAAACCATTTTTTCCCCGGGGTTAAAATAGCTTCTAAATGTTTTTGTTTATGGTTTAAACGATTTCAAAATTGTAAAATAAAAAAATAAATATTATCTTTTTCTGCAGAAACAGCTAGTGACCTATATATAGATATTTATAGGTCACTGGCAGAAACAATGATTTTCATATGGTATGTGCTGATAATATGTCATATGTATGTACTCAGTTTGTACGTATGTACACATGTAGACACTAAATATGCTTGCATGTCTGAATATATGTTTGACAGCACATGCATGTTTACATGCACGTGTAAGTATATGCATGGTATATACCATTCAGATTCATGGAAGCACAGATACACAAATATAGCCTACATATTGCGAATGACAATTCTTCCCAAAAGCAATTTACATTTGCAATGTAAATCAATAATCATCAATTGTAAATGTTTTTAGCATGAGCAAACATTTCTAAAGCAGTACGAGTTGCTGCAAAATACCAAATTTGGTTTGGAGTGATCTGGTTTTGGTGGTTTGGGGTGCTTTATGGGCGATTTGGGGCGGTTTGGGGTGTTTTGGGGGTAATTCGATGGACCGTGGCATACCTGCAGAGGAGAGTTGCTTAACGCTAGTGCTATGCAATGGTATGTTACAAAAAAGCGCTTTGTAGCATTAGGTGGCATCCACGGAGCTGCATCGCAAAGCGCTTTTTTGTAACATACTGTTGCACAGGCAAAGCGCTCGCTAGCGCTGTGTAGCGCTTTCTCTTAACATGTGTTTAAAACGAGGCAAATTTCACTGTGCAATGCACTGTTACAGAAAAGCGCTTTTTAAAAGCAAAATCGTTGCATAGCTTTGGCAAAGCGCTACACATAGCACTATTCTATAGCGCTTTCGTTAAGCAACTCTCGCCAGGTTGAGCCTCAATACACGATTATTATGCCGACAGCTTGGCACGACTTTAACACAAACAGTCACTAAAAGAATATGGCGGCGCCCTTTTGATTTGAGAAACATTTTTATTTTGCTCCCTCCGTTACGTCTAGACACCAGTTCTCAACCTCCCTTCACTCAAGGTTTCTATTTTCATGCAGTAGTAGCATAAATACCAATACACCTCTCTGTTGACGTATCCTTTATGTGATAGACGATTCGTACCTTTGCCTTCGTACCTTGACGTGTGTTCTGGCCTTGCAAAGAGCGTCTTTGAAGCGATATTTAACTGTGCAACTGCCTCCTGGTATTGTGAGCACTGTGTTAGGGCTGTACCAGGCGTGAAAAAACTTTTGGTTAGAATAGGAAATGTTGAAGCACAGTGTGAATTTCTAAACGAAAGGGTTCAGTCACTTGAATAAAAAGAGTTTGTGTCATCTGAAACAGTCAAAAGCTTGATACGAGATGAGGTTGAGGAAATGAAAGAAATAGACAGAAGAAGGTTAAACTTGATATGCATAAATATGCATGAAAGTAAAAAAGAGACCTCAGCTGAAAGGCAGCTGGAAGATAAAGACTTTCTGATAAATTTATTGGAGACAAAGATGAACCTAGACACTGCAGAAATCAAAGTTTTTAAATTAGTGAGGTTGGGAAGACGTGAGGCATCAGTTGAAGGAAATGTTAAGTGTAGGCCCTTGAGGCTTACAGTTGAACTCTTTGACCATAAAAGACAGATACTGAAAGCCAATTCCCATACATGTGATGAACTCCCGATGACCATGTGGGAGATTTGGATTTCATTTCAGGGAGATTGAGTTCTCCATCAGGGAGACTTTTTGACGGCGTCGTTTCACATACTTTACTGTATTTTTTTCTTATTTTAAAACAGAACATGAACTATAGTACAGTTTGTTTAGTTTACTTTTGAGTTACCCCCCCCCCCCCCCAGCCCCTCCCCCACCCTCTCCCCCCACAAAAAACACTTCCTTTCTTTAATTATTATAATTATTCATTTATCGTTATATTACTGTTATTTGTATCATTAGTTTGGTATCTGTCTGGCACAGAATCTAGCTTTTGCAAAAGGATATACTTGAGATTTCATACAGATTTGCCTCCCTTGAAATTTCTATTTTAGTTTTATCTACTTATCTTCTTTCATAAACAAATAAGTTTTGTTTAAAGGTACTCAGAGCTGTAAAAACTGATAAAAATGTATATAACAATGTTCAAATTCTGTTTTTGACACAAACTATACCCATGCACAAGACAGAAATATTAAAACTTTCATGCATAACTTTTACACCATTAACGATCAAAGTTATCGGCCATATATAATAAATTCAGATGTCAGTTGCCATTCGGGAGAAAAAGTACCTTACGGAGTGAGCGACAAGTGAAGACACCGATCAGCCTGCACCTCTGTGCAGCCTAAACAGAGTTTTGCATTTGTTGCCTATGCGTCTAAGGGAATCTAAAACAACTCTCCGACTGTATTGCGCATGTTTATTTCTTGTAGTTGTGAAACAGGGCTATCGGCTTCTTTTCAGGTGACATATCTTCTTAAACACATTTCATCGGTAATTATTACACGGGTCAGTGAGTTTATTAGTGACCTGATTAATGGGATTAATGTCAACAGACATGACGGTTTGTTTATTGCACAGTCAAAACAATAGTTGATGCTCTGAATACAGGTCAATACACATGTGGATATCTCCTTACTGGCAGGGGAAAAGGGCATGGCATTGGAAAAGGGGTATCAGAAAAAAATTATGAAGGGAAAACTCAGCATCCGGGAGATTCTGAAGGCTTTCCGGGAGCGCAGGAGATGGACTTCATTTCCGGGAGACTCCCGGATGATCCGGGAGACATCACATGTATGAATTCCCTTCTGAGAGAATGTGAGGATGTTCTTTTTAGTAATATTTATTTCACGCCTGATCTGACTAAAAACCAACGTAAAGAGTCCTATCAACTTAGAGTGGAAAGACGTTCAAGGGAAGAAAAGGGTGAAACTAATCTTACAATTAGGAGAGGGAGGACTGTGACTACAAGTCAGAGGGATATCAGTATCTGGATTATCCCAGGGAGCCACTGCCTCTGGCAGTAGCTCTATTTAGGAAGACCTAACAGTATTAAAACCTTTGTATATAGGACATGTATATATGTAAATATGTTGCACAGTGGTGCCTAATCAGTTTATGTTTTGAAGCAAGAATTGAGAGAACCCCCTAGATATGTTTTGCAAATCTGAGAACTTGAATTGTTTTAGAATTGAGATAGATATGAGAATCTGAAAAAAGTGAGACATGTTTAAAGTTTATACTTAGAACATTTTAGCATTTGTAATTAATTTGCCACACGTGACAGTGAATATTATAAATAGACTTATTAATGAGTTAGAAATGAAACCGGAAGTTAGACATCAAAATTGAGGACATGAAGAAGAGACAGGGACAATGAACCGCGTTAGGGTTCAATATATTCCCTAACATCCAAGTAAAGTAAAGTGGTTCCCAAGCCCTGGTCGATTCAGAACTTTCGACGAATTCGACATAACTCAGTGAAATGTCGTAGTCACCCAAACGTTGTGTCGTTCAAATGTCGTATTCAACCAAGCGTCTTGTAGACAAGTGTTCGACCAAGCATCTTGTAGACAGAATGACTTTTCGACCAAATGTCATGGAAGCTTGTTTATGAAGGAACTCAAATAAAGCATGCCCTAAATATTGGGAGAAATAGGTCTGAGCATACTGGCCAAGATCAGATTGCTGGTGCTTATAACTACACATATACAATCCCAAAAATATCTAAACACATCTTATAAGATGGTTGTAGATTTTGGGGATTGTTTTGGAGTGGAAAAAGCCTGTCTTATAACCGAAGAAATACTGTATGCAGTATTTACCTTCCACAGGAGGAATCACAGTGTTGGTGGATCCACAGAGGGTTCGAGATGGATAGTTATGCTCTTTAACCCATTGCATTCTGTGTATTTTTGTCATCTGCTGAAATTGTCTCCTGCATCAAAAATCAAGAATATGTTGACAATATTGGTCTAACTAACTCTTGTAGAAATGATGTCTAGGCAGCAAACAGTTTGAATCTCAGATCAGGCCCAACATTTGTGGGGCCTGATCTGGATCCAAACTGTTTGCCCAGATACCCCAGATACCCCTAGAGTTCTGGGTGAGGTGGAATTTTTAGGATAGTTATGGGTTAATTTTTCTTATTTGTTATTAACGAAAACATATACTCAACTTTGACCCCTTATTATAACCCCTTCGTTAAGATGGCTCGAATGAGGGTCACATAATAGGTTTAACCCATTCCATTCAGGATAACCCTTTAGGGGTATCTGGGCAAACAGTTTGGACCCAGATCAGGCCCCACAAATGTGGGGCCTGATCCGAGATCCAAACTGTTTGCTGCCTAGACATCATTTCTATAAGAGTTGGTTAGACCAATTTCGTCAAAATATTCTTGATTTTTGATGCAGACAACAATATCAGCAGACGACAAAAAATACCCAGAATGCAATGGGTTAAAGGAGAAATATAGAAAAATATCCCTGTCACCCCTTCTTATCTGGAGCACTGCTCTTCTAGTCTGCCCAGACACCATATGTTATGTCAGGTTGTCTAATCTGTTTGGAGTGGGATCAGTTAGGTTGTGTAATTGATTGAGTAAAAAAGAATACAGACGTATTTTAAAAAATTACATGTGTACAGCATACAGTCAACCACTAATATTTCAAAGTCTATGTTCTTTCGAAACCGCTGATATCTCAAAGCAAATTTTCTGGTCCCAGAAAATTTACTTTGAAATATCAGTAGTTTGAGATAACAGGAGTTAAAATGTAAATAGAAAATGTACCCAAAGTGTATTCTGTGATAGGGTGCTTTGAAATATCAGTGTTTATAAGAGGGTACTTTGAGATATCAGTGTTTGAGATACTCAGGGTTGACTGCACTTCTATGAAAAGCAAAACAGTATTTGATGTTACAATAAAATTAGGAATTCACAAAATCAGTTTTATTTGAAAAACAAACGATAAATAACCTGTATTCAATTTATAATCATCTTTATATTTGTTCTACAGATTTAACAATGTGTGATCGAAAACTTCCACAGCGTAAGAAAAGAGGGCGACAACAAGCTATAGACCCACCATTCCCAGTTCCCATAGCAACTGTAACTCAGGTGGCGGCCAGCAAGAAAAACTGGTACTATTTTACCGGGGAACTTGACGGAGATCATGTTGTAGTGAAACACTCTGGAGATATTCATTTCTTATACAGAATGGTTTGTAAACCATAATACTTACATTCTCAGTGCATTTATTCAAAATCCCTATGGTTAACCATTAGAACGCAGTGTAGTTTATACTTCAATAACTACATCGGTTCACGCGATGTTACATGAGGTTAAGTGACGTCAAATAAAACATGGTTCTCTCTAATTTGATTGGACATATGCGATGTTATGACATCATTGACACTGTTCGGCTGTAAGTAGAAAAACTGTGTATAAATGTTTATCTGCTTCAACTGCAGCCCTAACACAAATATGTGGTCAATTCATTGATAGAAAAAGAATGTAAATATAAGCAATGAACTTAATTTTTCTGGTGTTTATCGAAGTATAAACTACATTGGGTCACTAGCAAAGTTTACATGAACCCCTTCGGGGTTCACTTACTTTGCACGCGACCCAATGTAGTTTATACTTCGATACTACATTGGGTCACTAGCAAAGTTCACATGAACCCCTTCGGGGTTCACTTACTTTGCACGCGACCCAATGTAGTTTATACTTCGATACTACATTGGGTCACTAGCAAAGTTGACATGAACCCCAAATGACATGAACCCCTTTGGGGTTCATTTACTTTGCATGTGACCCACTGTAGTTTATACTTCAATAAACACCGATGAAATTCATTCCTTAATTAACATTTAAAGCACATAAAAAGCAGACAAGAAAATAATTCACATTTGCCAAATTAAAAAAAAATTGTTTATATACTATCTAGAATTCAAAGACGAGGGTAAAAAGTGTAGATCTAAATGAAGCTATTGTACATGAGCCGCCTCAACTAGATGTACACTGCTTGCAAATTTAACTTTTTTTCATTTTTAGGGCTGTAGGGGTTGTTATGTGTAATGTTCTGATGCATTTCTTTGACTCTACACTCCTCTGACTTAGAATTTTACTTGAATCCAAGCTGAAGTTATATAATGATGCTGATGTAATATACAGTCCTCTCTCGATATCTCGAATGCTGATATCTCAAAATCCCTCTTATATCAATGATTACAGATTGGACACATTTCCTGTTTTTATTTAAAGTTCAACTCTGGATATCTCAAACTACTGATATCTCAAAGAAAATTTTCTGGGACCAGAAAATTTTCTTTGAGATATCAGTAGTTTGGGATGAATTTGGACTTTGAGATATCGAGAGCTGACTGTATTAAAAAAAAAAAGATTTTTTTTCAGGGCTTCTTCGGACGAGGTTTGCTGTCACAAGGAATGCCTAATTTTTATGATCGTCTCCCAGATGTCTTTATACCAGAAGATAACCAGGATGTATTATGTTACAAAGTGGCAAGAAGAAGAATGTTAGTATCTAAACAGTTAAGAAAAGTTGAGCACATGAAATGATTACCGTATCTTCGGTAAAAATGAAACAGTTTGATTTTACAATGCAGTGATACATCCAAAAGATACACATGGCATGGCAAACAGTGTAGACCCTGATCAGACTGCTCCTGATCTGTGTCTGCACTGTTTTTCAGACTTTTCTCTCCCAAAACTTCAATTTTTTATGGTTCAGTATTTATGTATAAATGCAGATAGGTAGACAGATAGACAGACCAGTGCTCCAGATAAGAAGGGGTAACAGGGAGAATTTAGGGAGAATTTTCCTCTAATATATACATTGTGACCCCTCATTAGAACTGTCTCACTAAGACAGTTCTAATGAGGGGTCACAATGTATGTTTTCATTGAGAAATGAGAAAAATTATCTTTGACTTATCCATTACCCTTTTTATCTGGAGCTCTGGACAGACAGAGTACCGTAAGTCTTAACAGCTCCGGAAGAGTGGGAAAGGAGATGTTCTACAGGGTTATAAAGTAATAAAAAGAAAGGCAGACTGTATTTGTCTGTTTATAAAGCGGGGCCTTTACCAATCTAGAATTACCCAAAATAGCTAAATCAGTCATGTAATTCTGCTTTAAGATGGCTTTCCCCTTTCAAAACAACACCAAAAATCTAGTTTGATCTAGAATATTTGCTTGTTTCATAAGGCAAAAAAAAGCCAGTCTTATGACCGATGAAATATGGTTATTCTGAGCTCTAGATAAGAGGGGTATTTGATAATAATTGAGGAATATCTTTTTTTTATTTCTCATTGAAACCATATGTTGTGACCCCTCATATGAACGGTCTCGTCGAGACGGTTCAGATGAGGGGTCACAACACGTTTTTATGCAGAACTAGCAAAAATTATCCCTCTTATCTAGAGCTCTGTTATTGCAGGCCCAGATCTGACTGCTCCCGGAGAAGCAGTTTGAATTGAGATGGGCCTGCACTGTTTTCAAATTCTCAGCTTGTACCATCAGTGGATTAACCCATTCCATTCGGGATACCCCTTTAGGGGTATCTGGACAAACAGTTTGGATCCAGATCAGGCCCCACAAACATGGGGCCTGATCTGAGATCCAAACTGTTTGCTGCCTAGACATCATTTCTACAAGAGTTGGTTAGACCAATATTGTCAAAATAATCTCGATTTTTGATGCAGACGACAGTTTCTGCAGACGAAAAAAAATACCCAGAATGCAATGGGTTTAAGATGGAACAAATAATAGACATAAATGTATCATGCTTGTAGATATATGTAATGATGTGTATGTGTATACAGAAATTACCTTTTAGTTCGTTTTATGTGTAGGTTTCTGAGACATAATCAGTGGAAGAAGTCACATGACCATGGGTTGACCAATGAGGAGGCAGTTAATGCAGATGAGAATAAAGAGTATGATAGTGACATTGAATATGTATATGGTAAGTTTCATGTACCTAAACACCTGCTAATAAATGCCCCCGCTCTAATAAACACCCCCACTCTCTATTTCCATAACTAATATAATAATGAATAGTGTCAGATATTAATTCTGCAGGTATTGTAGTTTATATGAGGTGTTTGTTGGAGTGCTAACCTCATGACCATGCCTTTGCTTCTATTTCTCAATGAAAAAGTATGGCCTTTCAGAGCTATAACATTTAAAACATTTAACACATCCTTTTCACGCACAGCTCCACAGTGCCCACAGGGCTAATATCATGTTACTTTCCAATACTCAAGTTCACACCGGGTAGGTGGCAATCCTGAACACTCGCGGCAATCACGAACGCGGGTCAAAAAATTACGCGACGAGTTAGGGTAACTCTGTTTATCATGTTTATTTCATTTAATCTAACGGTTTTGGGTAAAACTTTTATTACTGTTCTGAAGCAGCATGTCTGAAAATTTCCACCAAGAAGAATTTACTTCACAATGTCTTTACTTAACGCCGCACTGCCTACTTACATTTTAACCATGAAATTTTAGACTGGCAAATTCAGATTTCTGGCTCATATTCTAACTTATTCAAGGTTAAATTAAATAAAACATAGTCTTCTGATAAACTTAAATGTCTTTCCTAAACACCTGTAAAATTTCTAGGTTCTACGTTAAATTTTCACCGTACTTGCATGGGAATGAAAATGCAAGGGTAAAAACTTCTGGCAATCGAAAACGTTGTTTCCTAAAATTGGATGCAATCGACTAACGCGGGGCATGGCAATCGATGACGAAAAACTGCATAAACAAACTGTTTCTAGATTAAGTTGTGCTGCATTATTTTTCATTTAATGACATGCACCTTCAAGATTGAGTAATTCTGTCAACAGACACGACATTGCATTGAAATCCATGTATGTCTTGAAGAAGAGTTATGCCTGGAAACATTCAAATATATTTTATATGGGTAAAAGCCTTTTGCCTGTTTTTGTCGCTGAAATTGTTGTTCTTGATATTGACTTGTTTTGTCGCAAAACACAACGAAGAGCAGTACATGTACTATTGCTTTAAATACCCATCGTTCCCCAATACAGCAAAAAGTCAACTATGGTTGCTGTTGTGATTATTGTTATCGCTGTTGTCAGGCTGTCTCCAAAAACAAAACGTAGATCAATATACGAATTCCACGAATCAATTTTAGGGCCAGCCAGACTAAGTCGGCGGAGGCCCTATAGTAATCACCTTGTCCATCCGTCTGTCTCTCTGTCTGTGTGTCTGTCTGTCCGTCCGTCCATCATGAATTCGTGTCCGCTCCATAACTCTGAAACCGTTTGAGATAATTTTACGAAACTTGAGATAAATGTTAAGCATCATCAGACGATGTGCAGAGAGAAAGAACCGTAAATCCATCTACATTTTTTACTGAATGATGCCCCTTTGAATTTTTTAGTACGGAAATCGTGTCCGCTCCATAACTCTGAAATCGTTTGAGATATTTTCACGAAACTTGGTACAAAGGTAAAGCATCATCAGAAAATGTACTGAGAGTAAGAAATGTAACTCTTTTTACATTTTTACTGAATCATGCCCCTTTGTAATTTTCAGTTCAGAAATTGCGTCTGGTCCATAACTGAAACCGGTTTTGATTTATTCACGAAACTGGATAAAAATGTTAAAATATCATCAGACGATGTGCAGAGAACAAGAACCGTAACTCCAACATTTTTATGGAATTATGCCTCTGTGTAATTTTCAGTACGGAAATCGTTTCCGCTTCTTAACTCTAAAATCGTTTGAGATATTTTCACGAAACTTTGTTCAAATGTAAAGCATCATCAGGCAATATGCAGAGAATAAGAACTGTAACTCTACTTACATTTTTTTTTATTAAATTATGCCCCTTTGTAATTTTTATTATGGAAATTGTGTCCGGACCATAACTCTGAAACCGTTTGAGATATTTTCAGGAATTTGATACACATGTTAAACATCATCAGACGGAATTATGCCCCTTTGTTATTTCAGTACGGAAATCGTGTCTGCTCTATATCTTTAAACCCGTCAAAGATATTTTCATGAAATTTGGTACAGATAAAAGCATTATCAGACGATGTGCAGAGAATAAGAACTGTAACTTCATCTACATTTTTACAGAATTTTGCCCCTTTGTAATTTTCAGTATAGAAATCATTCCGCTCTCTAACTTTAAAACTGTTGAAGACATTTTCACAAAACTTGGTTCAAATATAAAGCTTCATCAGATGATGTGCAGAAAAAAACAACAACATTAATACACCTTCATTTTTAACAGAAGTAAAACTACGATGTCCCTTTGTAAATTTAGATATTGAGAGCTCGACCCCTTTATGCTTTTAAAGCCTTTGGTGATATTTTCACAAAACTTGGAACAAATATAAAGCATCATCAGATAATATGAAGATGTGCAGAGTGCAGAGTGCAAGAATGGTAACTCCAGTTTCCTGCTTTACAGAGCTGTTGCCCTTGTTTTCATCAATCATGATTTTGTGTTTTGCCCACATCTTAATGACTCTACCAGAGGCTTAATTACAAACAACATATTAAATATGAAGGATACATCAAATGAGGAATAAAAACAGAATAATTAAATATGAAGGAACAGCACGATAATAAAAAGCTGTTATTGTAATTTCTGGTTGGGTATGCCATCAACAGTCCCATAAAGGCGGGGCCTATTAGTGACCATGTTTCTAGTCTATCATGGTATTTGCCACTTATCGACGAATCCCATGCAATCTGTTCGAATTCCGTGCATGGTATTGTTCATCTTGGTATCGGGTAAGGGGTGTTCGGGTGGTGCGATGGTGCTGTGTGTACCTTTCAGTGCAGGGGCGCCCTACTGATTTGGAACATTGTAGGGCAAGGGCCTACTGTGCTTGCAGTAGGTGCGGGTGGGGGTTATTTGGATATTTATTTTTTGTCTCGTCTAACGGTTCTCTGTCCTTTCTCCCTCTCTCTGGGATGCGGTCCGATATAGACTGAAATACTGTCTCAAAGGGCCGTTAAACCCTAAAGAATCAATCAATCAATCAATGGTATCGGATACATGTACCATAAGGTTCGCCATTCGACAAATTCCATATATGATATTTGAATCTTAAGCATTACGTTGCCCATCATGGTGTTGGGTAGCCTTGGATTCGCCATTCGATGGATACCATGAATGGTATTCAAATCCCATGCATGAAATTGCACAGCATGATGTCGACTAGCATGGCGTTCATTATTCATGGTATTCGAAATTCATACATAGTATTGCCCAGCATGGTATTGGATAACATTTTTCGCCATTCGACGAATTCCCTGCATGGCATTGCTCAGCATTTTACTTTTGACAGTCGATAAATCTCATTAATACCAGTATTCAAATCCCATGCATGGTATTACTCAGCAAGGTATTGGCTAGCTTGGGATTCGTCATTCGATGAAATCCATACATGAAATTTAAATGCACAGCATGGCATTGGGTCGTATGTTTGCTTTTTGACAATTGCTGAATCCCATACATGGTACGTGTACTCGGATTCCATTATGGGATTGGTCAATACGTTATTGGGAAGAATGCGTTGGCTAATCGACGAATCTCATGTATGGTTTTGAAATTTCATGCATGGTACTGTCTAGCACGAAGCATGGTATTTGCTAGCAACCCCATGCATCATATTCGAACCTCATGCACAGCATTGCCCAACATGGTTATGGTTAGCATGGGATGATTTGTCAGTCGACGAATCCCATGCACAGAACCACTTCCCATGGGAAGTACTGCCCAGCAGAATTGTGGGTACCCTGGAGTTCGCCATCCGAGGAACGCCAGAATCATCATGCATGGTATTCGAATAGCATATTTGTTATGTCGAGTGTGGGAGACAGCGATTCGATGAGTTCAACGCATGGTGTTCGAATCATATGCATGATATTATCTATGGTATTGACTGATATGGGAATTGCCATTCGACGAATCCCAGGCATGGTATTCGTGCCCCATGTGTGAGTTTGCCAAGTATGGTATTTGCTTGCATTTTGTTTGTCTTTTGACGAATTCCATATATGGTATTTGAATGCCATGCATGAAATTGCCAGTTTGATACTGGCTAGCGTGTGATTTGCAGTCGCCGAATTCCATGCATATAGTATACAAGTCCCATTGATTGTTTTCCTAGCATGTCTTTGGAAGTATGGGATTTTCCATACGATGAATACCACGCATGGTATGGTGTTGGCCACCATCGTATTTGTTAGCCTACGATCGCTTTTTGACAATTTACGTACATGGTATTCGAATAGCATATGTGTTATGTCGAGTATGGTATCGGCCAGCATCCTTTGCATGGTTATTCCACCATGGAATACATGCAAGCCAATAACATGCTGCGCAATAACATACATAGACTTCGATTACCATGCAAGGGATTCGTCGAATTTTGACCTCCATGCTAGCCGATACCATGCTGAGCTATACGAAGCATGGGATTTAAATAACATGCACGAAATTTGTCGAACTGTAAACCCCATGCTAGCCGATACCATGCTGGACAATACCATGCATGGATCGAATACCATACCATGATATTCGCCGAATGAAAACCCATATGCTACTTAATACCATTGATGACAATCTCATGCACGGGAATTGTCGAATGGCAAACCTTGTGCTAGCCATTATAATGCTGGCCAATAGTAGGCATGGGAATTGTCAAACGGTGATGCTAGGCTATCAAATACGATAATGGGCAATACCATGCATGGGATTCGAATATTTGAAAAAAAAATCCCATGCAAGCCAATACCATACTTGGCAATGCCATGATTGAAATTTAAATATCACGCATGGGATTCGTCAAATGATAAGCTCATGCTGGGCAATTACATGTGTAGGAATCATTTACCATGCAATGGCAAAACACATAACATACTGGGCAAAACCGCACATAAGATTCAAATGCCATGCAAGATATTCTTCAAAATTTAATGGCAAATCATGTGCTATCCAATATCAAGCACTCACACATGCCTGTGTGCACACACGCTCGTCAACATACACTACAGGTAGTGCGTATGTTTTATATCAATTTTACTGTCTGCTAGATAGTGCTTACTGTCTGCTGTGTCCTGTCAACTGTTTACAATATATTGTCACTGCTTCCTGTCTATTGTACTTCTACTGCAAGATCGATTTTGGGCATGTGCAAGAACATGGACAAAAGCCATGAATGCATTTGCGTGCTAATGCACAACACATGCACAAAAAATATGTGGTTATAGGAAGAAGAGGTAAACAGTAGACAAGATGCAGTAGAAATTATCCAGTGTACAGCACACAGTAGAGAGTGGGAAATACGCAACAGACAATATACTGCCAGTATATGTGCATGTACTGCAGATGTACAAAGTTCTGTCGCAGTACAGTGGACAGGAAACAGCAAAGTTTCTCAGTGATGGATATATTCAGAAACGGCGTCTAGTGGATGAATCACGGCGTCTTAACTATTGTCTGATACGGCTCTCTGAAGTTTGAATTTCAAACAAGAATACAAATGAATTAATCGTTCTTAAAACAAACAGTTTATTACTTTATAGAATACCACTCTTTTTCCTATAACGTACAGAGACAGTAGGGGTTTGTAGGATTGAACATTGTTTTCCACACTTTTCTGCTTAAAGCATACATGGTTGCCCTCATTAAATCGTCTCAATGGGGCAGTTATAAACATTCTACAGATTCTTGGCTAAATTTGAATAAAAAAACTGCAGAAGCATTAAATGTTCATCGATTGCCTTTCAAATATTTGTTTGACGTTAGGCGATTGCCATGAACAACGTTTTCGATTGCCATCGTTCTCTACCCTGTTGTTTTCAAATCGATGTAACTTCCTTCGTGTACAAGACAGAGTCAACTGAATACGCACAGTGTGTCTAGAATACATTCAATTTTATCTGTATGTGGTGGAAATGATCAAAATGTGTAGCAAACTTGAACATTTTGGTCTATTTTGTTGTTTTGGGGGTTAAAAAGTCGCAGATTTTGCGTTTAAGCCTAAATTACAGGCAGCTTTATTGGGATTCAACAACTAAAATTCGCGAGGCACATCTTTGAACATATATAAAAGTCGTGACATAGTTACCTTGATTTTTTAATTCATTCTTGCTGCTGAAAAAAGAAGTTTTGTCGACTTACCCTAAACAGCCGCGTAAATTTTTGACCCGCGTTCATGATTGCCGCAAGTGTTCAGGATTGCCGCCTACTCGGTGTGAAGTTGTTGATAATTATTCTTCTTTTTACTAAGTTATTAAACTACTTTGGTTACTAAAGGTTCAAACATTGTATATAAAATTTTTATATTGATAAATGAGCCACGACGCAACAAAACCAAGAAAGTGGCATGTGCGCCACGTGAAGACTTAAATCAGCCTGGGCATCTGCCCACAGTGCCCAGTCTGATCATTGATCAGAGTCTTCGCTGTGCACTTAAAGGGTAGTTAAGGGTCTAAGCCAGCTCCATGTGGACAGTCTTATCAGACTGGGCAGATGCACAGACTGATCTGAGGCTTCACTGGGCATACATGCCACTTTGTTGATTTTGTCGTGTCATGGCTCAAATGTAAATATTGAGATCTCTAAAGTAATTTCTCTTTTTATAGAAGGAACAAATATGGAAGATCCAGAGGCAAACAAACCAATGGACTTTAGAGACAAACAGGGTCACCAAAGCCAGTTTGAGACCTCTCAGCTCTCACAAGAGGGAGATGAGATGGTGGGAAATATACAACAAGGTCAAGGTCAGAGTGAGACATGGACTGACTCAGCTGAAGCAGATGACTTTTGGGGAACTCTTCAGTCCAAGAAAACACATTTAGTTAGTAGTCAGTCTGAAAGAATAGATAGAGTGACTGATACTGAAAGTTTTGCCTCATGGGATGCAGATGACAAAGGGGATGCTGACTTTTGGGGCTGTGCTGAATGTAATCAGAATTCAGATGCTGTTGAAAGCATAGATTCTAAAACAAGTGCAGAAAATAATTTTCCTCATGCATCAGACAATATTGATGCTTCAGTTGACAACTCAAACTTCATTGAAACATTAACTACAGCTAGCAGGACTAGTAACCAAACTCATAATTCTAACAGAACTGTTAATTGTGCAAATTCCCAATTTGGGAACTCTTCATCTAACAATCAAAATAGTTATGTTTGCAGCAAAAAATCTCCGGCCATAAGGGACAGATGTTGTGATGAAGTGACTAAAATAAAGGATGAGACTTTAACTGATGCAGAACTGGAGAATACAGAAGCTAGTATAGATTCAACTAAGAAAGTGCATGTTTGTAGTGATTTAAATGCTCGGAAATATGATAATTTTAAGGACCATAATATTGATTCTGAATGTAAAGATGTGAATAGTGTTAACTTAGTAACAAACTCTGGGGATTATAATGTTGAGGAAAGTGCTATAGCCGCAGCATTTAAAGGTAGTAATACAGATAAAATATTTGACAAAGGTGATAGGAATGCACCATCTATATGTGAAAGCATTAAAGACCATACAGAAACTGCTGAAAACAAACAAGTTAGTGCATTAGATTCTGAACAACCTATACTGGAAAGTGATTCTAGGGAAAGTGATTCTAGGACAACTGCTGAAAGCTTTACACAAGAATTAAGAAATCAGAGAACCAATTTAAACAATGAAATTATGGGAAGTAGTATTATCTCTGAATCTAACTTAGAGGAAATGGAAGTCAATTCTGAACCATATTCAAGGACAGAAACTTTTTCAAAGGTTGATGTCCATTGTGAGACTGAGGATGTTGATGGTGATTATTTAGTTATAGATGATTCAGATTGTGAGACAGAGAGAGGACTGAAACCTATTAAACAACCAGATATCATTTGGAAACCTGTTCTGAAAAAAAATCCTTTTCCAGTTCAGGAGCCCTTGGTGCTAACACTTGAAGAGGTAGCTTTCTGAATAAAGCCTTTCTCCTATTATATTTCCTGTGTAGTGTAGATACCATATTTTTTTAGTTATAAGATGGGGGCTTTTCCTTTTAAAACAACCCCAAAAACCTAGATTCTTTTTATAAGACAGATCTAGAGCTTTAGGCATATTTTGGATGGGAAGATCCCATCGTAGAGCAGAATTACATAAGACTGGTTTTAGCAGCTTTGGGGTGATTCTAGAGGGGAAATAAATCATCATCTTTTAACCAAATAAATTTGGTACTTGCAGGTAAATTGAAAAAACATTTCCTGTTATGCACGTTTTACCCATTTATGAAAACTGACTTACAGCGTGTTAACCAGCCAATAAAAGTTCTGAATTACATTTTGCACACATAGTTTGTTGTAACACACTGGTGTAGAACTTCCTGGATATTTGATGTTGTAACACACTGGTGTAGAACTTCCTGGATATTTGATACTCAATTTTATTGTAAAACAGTTAATATCTGCGGTATCAAAATTTCGTGGTTCAAATAAAATGACATATTTGCGCATGTTAATTTTGGCGGTCATGATAAACCAGGCCTCTAGATAATAAAGAAAAATTAATATGAATTTGTGAAAAAAATGTTTTCCATTAAACTATACATTGTTGCATCTATTAGAATCGCCTCATTGAGGCGATTCTAATAGGTTGCCACAATGTATAGTTAAATGGAAAAAATCTAAAAAAAAAAACTAAAATTCTCATCAAATGCTCTTTTTATTCAAACCTCCGTATATGTATTAAATCTGTGTAATATTGGTGAACTTATATTTAAGCACTCTTCGCTTTCACCGCCAATATCGCCAAAATTCAGTAACTGCAAAAAATAAGTGTTTTACAATAATTTCAATACAACCAACATAATAGTAGCTCTGTCTCAGTTAACCTTCAGGTTTCTATAACTATGAAACTCACTATAACTTTTGTTTTTAAAATTGGATGTTAAGGTGAATAGTTACACACTCAGGGAAAGCAACTCTGCAATTTTCAATTTGGCCAGCTTTGTCAATGGGAGCAAATTTTGAAGGAAAGAGTTTGCTCCCTTTACAGCTTTCTCCTAAGAGTACTATCCTTTTTGGAAGGACTTTGTTGTCCAGGGGTCGTATTTATGAAATGACTCAAGTGGTTGCTATGCTGTTGCTAAGGCTAAATTTCTTTGAAGGAGATTCCCTACAACTATGAAATTTGCTCTGGAGGAACAGTCTGAAAAAGAAATTCCTTTATAGAAATTCAGCCTTAGCAACAGCATAGCAACAACTTAAGTTGTTTTATAAGTACGACCCCAGGAAAGCAAGAGAAAGGTGGCTAATACTTCCAGGTTCCAAGGTTATAAAACTTTTTTTTTTCATGCTCAACTCAGTTGAGCATGAAAATATTAAATAAATACAATACAGTTAGCACTGATGTTTGTTGTTTCCAATGCTCGCTGGAGTCACTTTGGTGAAAGTTGTTTTATGTGATGGGCAAATTGCTGTCAGATGAGCTGTCCTGTTTATGTCGACAGTCTTGTTGTTTTGTGTTTTCAGGCATTCTTTTTGTCATATGGGCTAGGCTGTCTTACAGTTCAAGATGAAAGCAAGGTATTTCTTAATTTCTATGAATACTTTAAAGACTGTGACACCTTTTACCAAGTACTATAATCATAATTATCCATAAAGTTTAAGATGTAGTTTTTCTGCCCCTTTCTGTTGCATTTGCTTTAACACTTTAAGCCCCAGTGATGAAAATAGCTGAATTTGCAAACAGAGTAGATCTTGATGAGGCGGCTCATTATGAGGAGCCTCATCTAGATCTACACAGTTTCCCCTTAGTTTTTGAATTCTCAACATGAAATATCTGGGACAAGATATTTTTTTAATATTGCAGACATACTTTTTGTTGTCTGCTTTTTGGCGCTTAAAGAGTTAGCAAGGTGGGATACTGGAGTTCAGTTTACCATCCCTCATTTCAGAGGGAGGTAAATTCTTTGTTTTATATCTGAATAAATACGGCATGCTAGGTTTGTGACAGTGATCAGAGTTGTAGATATGAGAGGGTGTTCCATTAGGTTAGGGATGACTGCTAAGTTATAGTTATGCCATTGTTTGTCCGCCTGTCAGAGGAGATAATCCACGAGCTTTAGCGAGTGGATTATCTCCCGTACAGGCGGACAAACCGTGGTATAACTATTTTATACCACCCTTACCAGTGTAGATCTTGCTCAATGCAAAATATTTCATGCTAAAGTTTGCGTTTTCTGGTAAGGGTGGTATAAATCTACATTTAAGCACCTGTGTCAACAAGGTGCATGGTTCAGATGATGGGTCATAATATTTTCAAGGAGAAAAAAGATATGAGTTGCGACACAAGAAAACCAACTAAAGGGATGTGCGCCCAGCACAGACTCAGATCAGCCTGGGCATACGCCCAGTCTGATCAGAATCTTCACTGTCCGCATGGAGGTAGCTTGGACCCCTAGCTACCCTTTAAGGGCTTAGCTAAGAGTATGATCGGATTGGGTGGATGCCCAGCCTGATCTGAGTATGCGCTGGGTGCACAACCAATGTGTTGGTTTTCTCGTGTCACGGCGTATATATTCCACAAGTGCCATCAAACACATCCTCATAATCTTGAGCTCTCAGGTGTCCTGATACTAATACCACTGTATATTTTCCCCTAGGAGCCATTGACCTTGTGTGATCTTTGGCAGAGATTTGTCAAGGCTAAAAGGAGATTTCTACCAAGCTATGTGGCCTATCACTACTTCAGAAGTAAAGGATGGGTGCCTAAACCAGGACTTCTTTTCGGGGTAGATTTTAGTAGGTGATTTGATGATTTGTGTTTTCTTTTTGTCTGTTAATCTTTCAAATACCAAAAATGGAAATAGCTGAATTTGCAAACAGTGTAGATCTAGATGAGGTGGCTCATATTGAGCCATTTCATCTGGATTTACACAGTTTATCCTTTAGTCTTCGAGTTCTCAATATGATACAATTTGAACAAAACAGCTTGTGAAATTTTTGCAGACGTAAATTTTGATTTCTGCTTTTCAGGTGCTTTAAGGGCTAAATATACTGTTTTTGCTAGCTTTACAAAGCTAGACATGTCATTTTAAAAGTTCAATTTGTTCTTAATATTTATGTAAATATGTCTTTCATTTCCTCTGCAGGATATTTCTCCATAATAATACCAGTCCCTCATCAGAACCTTGGTGAGGCTATGCAGCATTAAGGCGAATTCGAATTAGCATACTTTCAGGGGAAATGACTCTTCCATTTTCATTTTTGCCCCCCCCCCACCCCCCCAAACCCTTTGTCAACAATTGTGTTCAAATCTTAAAGGGAAGAATTTGCTCCTGAAGGAGGAAATTCTCTCCTTTAAGAGTTAACACCTTTTTCGGAAAAGTTTTTTCTGTTGTCCAGAGAAGCAAACCGGAGTCACAAAAGAAGCCTCTTTAAAAAAAAAACTAATAATAACATGGAGGTTTAGCCATACACCTTAAGAAGACTGCACAGAAATTATCCTACGAGAATTATCATTGAAAGTCCACCTTATCTGAAATTCTGCTTTACTTTATTGATACAGTTTTATACAAGATAGGCCCTCCATTTTACCATGGCAGCTACTCTGTGATTGTTAAGACTGTTCACGAAGGGACACTAACTGAGGTGGAAGAATACACAGACAGGAAATTCTCCTGGACTACTTTCTCTGGGCTGAACAGAGTAACAGAACATGTGGCAAAAGTAAGTGAAATTTTGAACACAGGAATCATATTACCATATTTTTGCAGGTGTAAGGTGTTTTTCTCTTCCAAATGATTCCAAACAGATCTGTTGTACAAAACCATCCCAAAAATCTAAATCCATCTTACAAGCTGATTTTGCTGAAGAACCCACTGTAGTTTTCCGTTAACTACATAGGCCATAATTGTGCTAACAAACCTGTTGACCTTGATCTATAGCTATAGCTTTCACTCTAACATAATTATAGCAAGGGTAGATGCTTAACAGAGAAAAAAACTTGGTGTGGCCTGACCCAGATTCAGCTGTCATGGACCAATGCCGTCTCAACATTAGGAGTACATGATCTTATCCCAACGATGTTGGGACATCGATGCGGCGTTGCTGAGGCGTTGCTATGCACGTGCCCATCGGTGTAAACAATAACTTATGGGGCAGTTTCATTTAGCCTCTTAGTGGGCATGCAACCTCAGAGCAGCTCTGTGTCTCCGTTGGAAATGCGTGGAATTCGTGACTTCCTCGGTGTTGAAAAGATGGGTTTATGTTACTGTGATGTTGCATGCCCACTGGCATAATGGTTTAGTAGTTAACAAAGTGGTATCTTTTATAACAGTTATAAGTCTCTCATAGCTCTCAAGTTGAGCCATTCATTTTAATGAAAGTAATATGTATGTGTGTAATTGTGTTTTAAATCTGTATGAATTGTACTTTCTTTAAGGTGAGACTCAAATAAAAAAAAAATAAATGATAAACGATGATAAGCTTTCAGTCAGTGCCACAGTTTCTGTCATGTACTTGCAGGTGTTGATGATATGCTACATTATTTTACCTGATGAGCTGAGTGATGAGCAAAGAAATTCACCTGACTGTATCTCACAGTTCAAAGTAAAGGTAAGTAGAGTAAAAATTCTAAGAATTAGGACACCTGACATTATTAATATTAATGTAATTTTTGTTGCACCTGCTTTAGCAAGGTGCGATATAGGAGTTCACTTTTCCGTCAGTCCATACGTCCGCCCGTCAGTCCATCCGTCCGTCCACAATTACGTCGACCCTAGCGTTCGGATCCATTATTCTCAATCTTTGATACCTACGTTCATCAAACCTGGTATAAAGTTTCTACATAGAATGTTCTCGAGGAACCTTGAACTTATTTTGACCTTTGACCTATTTTTCATGCTCTAATGACTTCGTAAAATTCTGTGCCATCAGTCCATCCACAAATACGTCGACCCTAGCGTTCAGGTCCATTATTCTCAATCTATGATACCTACGTTCATCAAACCTGGTATAAAGTTTCTTCTTAGAATGGTCTCAAGGAACCTTGCACTTATTTTGACCTTTGACCTATTTTTCATGCTCTGATGACTTCATAAAATTCTATGCCAAAAATTACGTCAACCCTAGTGTTTAAGTCCATTTCTCTCCATCTATGATACCTGCAATCTTCAAACCTGGTATAAAGGATGGTCTAGAGGAGTAATTCCTTTATTTTGACCTTTGACCTATATCTTATGCTCTGCTGACTTAGTAAAATTTTACGTCGAAAATTACATCAACCCTAGCATACTGGTCCATTTCTCTCAATCTATGATACCTACGGTCATCAAACCTGGTATAAAGTTTCTATTTAGGTTGATCTAGAGGATTGTTGCACTTGTTTTGACCCATATTTCATGCTCTGCTGACTTCGTAAAATTTTACTTACAAAATTAAATTGACCCTATCATTGAAGTCCATTTCTCTCTGACAATCTATGAGAACTAGAATCATCAAACCTGGCATAAAGTTTCATCTTAGAATGAACTCGAGGATTAATGCACTTGTTTCAGCTCTTGATATATATGTCACGTGCTACTGATTTTGTAAAATTTCACATCCAAAATTGTGTCTACCTTAGGGTTTGAGTCCATCTCTCTTTAAAACAATAGGTGTAATCATCAATCCTGGCTTGAAGATTGTCCTGGGATGCTGCTATTATTTGTACCCTTGACCAATATATCATGCTCTATTGACCTTATAAATTTTATGTCAACCTGGCATCCATGATTATATGGACAAGAGCATTCAAGTCCATTTCTCACTAACTATACCACCTACAATCATCAGACATGGCGTAAAATGTTTTCTTAAGCTAGTGTCCTCGATTGTTTGACTGCTTTATACCTTTAACCTATATTTTTAACTCTGTTGACTGTAGAGCTTTATGTATAGAACTGCATCTAGTTTGTAAGTCCAATTTGCTCAAATTTCTACATAGATTCATCAGACCTAGTGTACACTTTCCTCTAACCATGGTATGTACTACTGAGAAAGCATAAGGCAGGTGCGACATAGCATTCCGCGGAATTCTTGTCTGTAAAAGTGGAACAGTTTGGATTTACATTGCAGTATTAGGTCCAAAAGATGCAGATGGAATGGCAAACAATGTTTATCTTTTGGGAGCAGTCTGATCTTGGTTTGCACTGACAAACCTACCTAGAATTTTATGGTATTGTATGGTTTTCTGGCAATGAAATTTTATGACAATTCATATACAGGTAAGTTTACAATTTTAAAATGTTAGATATATTTGCGTGCTTTAGTTAAATTGACATTGATTTTTTGTGAAACTTCACACAGCTTTCCATCATGAAAGAACATGCAATCTCTTCTACACTCCAGTCACTCACTTCTACACCAGCACTTTTGCTGACAATTGCCTGTTTTTCATACTCAGTTTAGCATAATTGTACTTATGTCTCTTAGGGCAGGACGGTAGGGTTATTAAAGTGAATGAATATCTTTGGTTTTCACATAGCCTTCTGGAGAATAGTTATTATATTTTGATTCCAAATTTATTTTCAGCTCCAAGTTATAAACAGATGGGTTTCTTCACAAGAAAGAGGCAAAGAAACAGAAGAGATGCCATAGCTTTTATTATGTTCTTGAGTTCTACAAATGTTGAAGGGCCAAGTCCATAGTTTTTGTCCATTTACAACAAAACTTGAATGGCTCAAACCCTGATGGCTCATTAACCATGCCTGTCTAGAACACTTTCGTGGATCCCTATAGGTCACTTATTATAGAAACTATAAACCTTGTATGGCTAGAACTGCCATTGGCTGGAACTAATTTTCATGGTCCCAAGCCTGTTCAAGCCAATGAAGTTGTACTATATCTGTTCATCCACTGGTCTGCCTGTCCATAAATAAATGAACGCGTTAGGATGTATGGATACATCTCCATGTTTTCAGCCATTTTTACAAAGGGGATCAACTTTCCGGACTCTTATCTGCTTTGCTAGTGGATAAAGCACTTCCATAAGGGGGTTAACTCTTAATGGAAAGAATTTGCTCCTACAGGAGCAAAATCTTTCCTTTAAGAGTTGACCCCATTGAGACGGGAGACCCAAATGAAAATGGCAGAGTTGCTCCACCTGAACCTATATCCATGCACCTGAAGACCAGTTAGAGGGTAGCATATTAAAAAGCCTGTTCTCATATACATCCCTTCTGCATGCTCTGGTGTCCTAAACTGTAAAATGGTATTATATTATACAATTTACGCTATCTGACACTACAATAATTGACTTATCCGTATGATGATTTAACCACGCCTACCTTAAATCATCTTAGACAAATAACATCAAAGTACATTGATTATATACTCAGTAAGTCGTGTGCAAAATGTTTGTCTAAGCCTGTACCGTTATGTTTTACTATTCAATCCATTTGATTGGTTAGAAAATTTTGCCTATCAATCTATGGATAGGTCAGTTAGCAATCTGACTGTTTCTTCTTTTCCAAGACTTAGCTCGGAAGCAGCTTTGAGAGTATGACTCATAAAACTTGACATATATTTTTAGTCTATTGGACTGAAATTACTTTGAACCTCGACACAATAAAACCAACAAAGTGGCATATATGCCCAGCAAAGGCTCAGATTAGCCTGGGCAGCTACCCAGTCTGATCAGAGTCTTTGCTGTGCACTTAAAGGGTAGCTAATGGTCTAAGCTAGTTCATTCCGACAGCCAAGATTCTGATCAGAGTGGACAGATGCCCAGGCTGATCTGAGTCATTGCTGGGCACACATGCTACTTTGTTGAGTTTGTCGTGTCGTGGCTCATATACCTTTGCAGCAATCTGATCAGGGTTAACATATTAAGGTGAATGGATGCACTTCCAGGAACTAAGTCAGGCATTTTCATTTTTGTCTCCCTTTTTAGCGGGAGTCAACTCTTTTAGGAAAGAATTTGCTCATACAGGAGCAGATTCTTCTCTTTAGGAGTGGACTCCATTTTGGAAGGACAGGATGTCACAAATGATGTTCCATTTGTAAAAATGGTGGAAAATATGGAGGTGTACCGATACAATAAAGTGTTGATACAGTATCTGATACTTGGACCTCTACAAATCAAGTAGAAATTCCAATTTTAATGTATGTTATGGCAGCTATATTATTAGTATTAAAAATGTAATGAAATGATATTTAGGATAATTTTGACTTAAAGAATAAAACAATTTGTATATCTGTTGTAAATTAGCCTGTGTTTATGATATTAGTTGTTATGCTATCATTGCAATTGGACAACATTTAGTAGATTTGTTATTCTGTGATGTGCCTAAATTTTGGGACATCTAAAAATAAATAATTTTCCATTTGGGACAAATGGAAAATTATTTATTTTGGGTGTCCCTATACTTAAGCACATTATGGTAGTTCAGGCAGTATGATGAGTTTTATCTGAGAAAAGTGTCCTTATAAGTTAGGAAAAGTGGAGTAGTATACAGGGGCCAGTCTTGTTAGCTCACCTGAGCCGAAGGCTCACAGGTGAGCTTATAGTATAGGCAGGCATCCGTCGTATGTCGTCCGTCCGTCAACATTTTCAAACGACATCTCCTCTGAAACTACAAGGCCCATTGTTACCAAATTTCATATGTAGCATCTATAGGCAGGGGGAATCAATAATACTGTTTTTTGTCCAAATCGCTTTGGAACTTTGGTTGCTATGGCAACTTAAAGTTGCCATTGACTTGTATGGGAAAAATCGAAAATTTGCATTTATTGCTATGTCACAGCAGATATTTTGACAAAACTTTTATAGAAATGTTCCTTGAGTAGTCCTCCATCAAGCACATGAAATTTATGTAAATTGCACAATTTGGCTGGTTGCCATGGCAACCGAAAGGTTAAAAATAGAAAAAGTATTCAAAAATCATCTTCTCAGAAACTATGCAACCAATAAAGCTCAAACTTCACAGAAAGAATTTTGATACTAGCCTCTATAAAAGTACTGTTTTTCTTGGCAATTGCTTTAGCAGTTTGGTTGCTATGGGAACTTAAAGTTGCCATTGACTTATAATGGCAAAATGGAAAATTTGCATTTATTGCCATGTCACTGCAGATATTGTGACAAAACTTTTATAGAAAAGTTCCTTTAGTAGTCCTCCATCAACCACATGAAATTTATGTAAATTGCACAATTTGGCTGGTTGCCGTGGCAACCGAAAGGTTAAAAATAGAAAAAGTAATAAAAAATCATCTCCTCAGAAACTGTGCAACCAATAAAGCTCAAACTTCACAGAAAGGATCTTGGTACTAGCCTCTATAAAAGTACTGTTTTTCTTGGCAATTGCTTTAGCAGTTTGGTTGCTATGGGAAATTAAAGGTGCCATTGACTTATAATGGCAAAATGGAAAATTTGCATTTATTGCTATGTCACTGCAGATATTTTAACAAAACTTTCATAGAAAGGTCCCTTGAGTAGTCCCCAACCAGCCGTATTAGATTAATTTGGCTGGTTGCCATTGCAACCGAATAGTTAAAAATAGAAAAATATTAAAAAATCATCTCCGCAGAAACTCTATAGCCAATAAAGCCCAAACTTTACAGAAATGATATAAGTACTAGGCTCTATATAATTACTGTTTGTCATGGCAATTGCTCCAGCAGTTTGGTTGCTATGGCAACATAATTTCCATTGAATTATAATGGGAAAAATGGAAATTGGCAATTTTTTGCTATCTCACTGCAGTTATTTGGGGTTTTTTTCTACAGAAATGTTTCTTGAGTAGTCCTCTACGATTCATTTGAATTTTGACCAAATCGCTGAATTTGATTGGTTGCCATGGCAATATATAGACTAAATTTTAGAAAAACATATATATTCAAAAATCCTCTCCTCAGAAGGCATATGGGATATGAAGCTGATACTTTGCATACATGTAAATGAATTAGCCTCTACATAAATTATGTTTTTTCTTCGAATCCCATCAGAACTCTGGTTGCTATGGCAACTTATAGTTTCCATTGACTTATAATGGGGAAAGTGAAAATTGGCAATTTTTGCTGTCTCACACCAGTTATTTAGAATTTTTTTCTATAAAAATGTTCCTTTAGTAGTCCTCTATGATTCATATGAGTTTTGTCCAAATCACTGAATTTGATTGGTTGCCATGGCAAAATAAAGGGAAAATTTTTGAAACAATATTACAAAATCTTCTCCTCAGAAGCCTTAAGAGGGATGAAGCTGATACTTTGCATACATGTTAATGACATTAGCCTCTACCTAAAATGTGTTTTATTTTACCTTTGCACATGTGAATTTGTTGCTATGGCAACTTAGAGTTTCCATAGACTGACAATGGGGAAAGTAGAAATATTGCATTTGTTTCTGTGTTACTGCAGATATATTGACAAAAGCTTTACAAAATGTTCCTGGAGTAGTCCTCTACAGCCATATGAACTTTGCCTAAATCCCTGATTGTGATTAATTGCCATTGCAACTGAAAGGCCAGATTTTCATTTTTTTTGCCAAAAATCTTCTTCTCAGAAGCCATAAAGGGGGATAAAGCTGAATCTTTTTTGCATAAATGTTTATGATATTATCTTCTACATAAATGGTGTGTTTTATTGCTGTTGTGCATGTGGTTTTGTTGTTGTGACAACTTAAAGTTTTTTCAACATAACCCCAGTGCTCAGGTGAGCGATATAGGACCATGGGTCCTCTGGTTTTACTTTATGCCACAGCAGTTATAGAACTTTTGTAGCATATTGTAAAACAGGACTGGCTAAAGACATACAGGCTGAACTGTCTTCCTGTTTGCATGTGCTCTAAGTCTTCTATTCTTGTCATGCAGCTCCGTATGATACAATTTCTAGCTGGCCTGTACATAAGTACAGGAAGAGCTGTTGCCCTACCCCCGGTGTTGGCAGCGGTGTTAGCAAAATGTTAAAGTTTTACGTTAAAATTTTTATGTGACGCGAAAGGCACTGTCAAGCTTTTATGTGATGGGCAAGGCACTGTCAGGCGAGCTATCCTGTACGCAGACAGGTCTTGTTATTTCATTGACATTAAAGGACTTAAAGCAGACTATGATAAACCCAGGTTCATAACTGATAGACTGAACCAATTTGTCAGGTTATTACATTGGCTAAACTTGTCATTTAGTGGTGTATTCGGATTTGACTAATTCTTGTTATGCTGCTATAGACCAGGGCCCAGTTGTTCCAAACATTGCTAGCTTAACAAAGTCACTAGTCAAGGAGTCATTAAGTCTTATAGTACACATATATCAAGTGTGCTAGTATTGTTGCTGATAAAATATGGGAAGTTTTTGCAAAAGCTCAAGTTTTCAGCAAAAAGCGGCACAGTTTAATGTACAATTGAAATTTAACATCTAGTTAATTAACGAAAGCGTTAGTTTTGAGCAACCAGGACCAGGATGTTTAATGCTTACTTATATAGGAAGAGAAATGTTCTGGTTGATGCAGTCATATAATAAATTTTAACCAGTCAATAGTGAAAGGTATGTCAGCAGAACCATTTTGCATAAACCTTACTCTCTAACACCTGTGATAATTGGTTCTATTGTCCCATTGCCAACTTCACTGAACGTCGCATTAAATGAATTTGGCAACAGCAAAGTGTGATTTTTGTCAATCTCTGGCCATAATTACCAGTTATAGCTCAGTCATTCTATTGTGGCAGTGTTCGATATACTTCTAATGGCAGAAGAGCATGTTAAGTGTATTTTGCTTGTTTGTCCTTGTGATTATATTAGAAACATTGATATACTGCCAATTATAAAACCTCAGAGAAATGATATTTGAAGATTGTTTCACTTGTACTAGAACATCTGAACCCACAAATAGGTAATTATTCACTGATTTGAAACAAACAGCAAAATATAAATATTGCCAGTTGAACTAGTTTGCTCTGTTATTCCCAATGCGAGTCTAAAACCTTATACACTGTCATTTATCGGTCAGGGAGTCTCATTCCCAGCATAAGGTATATGCTGCATGTAAAAAGGGTGTGAAAATTTATTCAAACAATCAGTTACCAATTGTGATGTTTTTATTGGCTGACTGGAGACATTTCCACTTTGAGATGGAGAATGACACTGTATCATTTATAAACAGTAATGTTTGTTTAACAAGGCCAAATTTCCTGGGTACAAACCATATAAGGCACATTACCTCTGTTTGTGTTGTGTTTTGCATGTACAAATTTGGCCAGTTGAGAAGGTTGACCTATTACCGATGTTCAGAATGACAAACGCAAACACCCTATCCTCTGGATGACACTGAAGGTTAAACCCTCTTCTTTAAGTACCACCCCTGTCTTGAAGGCAGAATTATTCACAACACAGCTCCTGTTTCTGTCAACTACAGAACTAAATGCTCATGAAAGGGTGTACATGGAAAAGACAAGATTCAACGTTTTCATAGCTTTAATGAAAACAAGTATTAAATAGTACAAAACAAATTCCAGTTCTTTACAATAAATAATAAGCACGAAAAGCAAACATCATTTATGTGCCACGACAAAACCTACAAAGTAGTATAAGCCCCCAGCAAAAACTCAGATCAGCCACAACATCTGCCCAGTCTGATCAATCTTCACTGTATACTTACAAGGTAGCTAAGTGTCTAAGCTAGCTCCAGGTGGTCAACTAAAACTCTGATCAGACTGGGCAGATGCCCAGGGGCCGTATTCATAAAGCCACTTAAGTCGTTGCTATGCGGTTGCTAAGGCTAAATATCTATAAAGGAGATTTCCTACAACTATGAAATTTGGTCTGGAGGAACAGTCTTTGTAAGACTGTTCCTCCAGACCAAATTTCATAGTTGTAGGGAATCTCCTTCAAAGAAATTTAGCCTTAGCAACAGCATAGCAACCACTTAAGTCGTTTTATGAATACGGCCCCTGGCTAATCTGAGACTTTGCAAGGCGCACATTCCACTTTGTTGGTTTTGTCATGCTGCAGCTCAAAATTGTTTCACTCAGAGCTACAGATAAGACGGTACAATAATAATTTGGATACAAAAAGGGGCATCCAGAATTATCCCAACTATCTGAAAGTCTCGTGTAATTCTGCTATAAAATGTGTGTTTTCTCTTGCAAAACAAGCACAAAATCCAGCCGGATCTGAACAGGGCAATTCTAATACTTGAAGCGCCAAAATTGAAAACAGTTAAATTTGCAAACAGTGTAGATAGATGATGTGGCTAATAATGAGCCAACTCATCTGGATCTACACTATTGGTCCTCTAGTCTTTGATTTCTCGATATTGTTTTTGGATATAGGTTTTATGGCCCTTTCAAAAATATTTCACCTATGTTGAGCCGACAATTAAGCAGACGTGGGTGAAAACCTGGCCCCGAGGTTATAAAACTTTTTTCATGCTCAACTCAGCTGAGCATGAAATTTTTTCTGCTCATAAATTTTAAAATGCCAACAATTGTTGGCATTTTAATATTTATGAGCAGAAAAAATAGCCTTCCTGGCTTATCTGAGCCTAAAAAATGCTGAATTTCTTGGTATTTTTATATTAATGGGCATTTTAAAATTCATGCTCAGCTGAGTTGAGCATGAAAAAAGTTTTATAACCTCGGGGCCTGAGCTGCCACTAGCTTCCCAGGGGAAAACCACCTGACCTTCTGTAAACAGAACTTGGCTTTTTCACTTGTGCCCGGAGAAGGCTTGAACCCACAGCTGTGACAGACCTAATATTTAAGAGTCAGGGCTCTTAACCATTAGGCCACTGAGGCCTGAGAATTCTCAATATGACTTAGTTTGGATGAAACATTTCATGAAAATTTGCAGACATACATTTTGTTGTCTGTAGCTCAGGCAGGTATACGATAATGTTCCTGTATTTTGGGACACCTAAATTAATTAATTTTCCATTTGGAACAAATGGAAAATTGATTGTTTTAGGTGTCCCAATACTTCGCACATTACGGTAAATATGTGAATAGTAAAACCCTGATGAAATTGAAACAAGAGGCCCAAATGGGCCTGATATCGCTCACCTGGCTATTGTGCAACAGGACCATTCTGATACAAAATTGGTCCAATTCCACTGAGAATTTCTCATTTTCACATTTTGCTACTTTTAGTAACAGAGGCCAACTTGCCTGGTCTTTATATATTTACTTTTGAAACACCTCAATGCAAGAATCATTTTGCCACAAATTACATCAAAATCCATTCAGGGGTTACTGAGATATTGCCAGTTTCATGTTGTGTACTATTTTTAGTAATGGCAGATGGCGGCCATCTTGGATTGCTAAAATGTAAAAAATCGAAAAGCCTTCATGCAAGGACCATATATCAGTCATCCGGAGTCTGACACAAATTTGGTCCATTTCCATTGAGATTTTCTAATTTTCACATTTTTCTATTTTCAGTAACAGAGGCCAACATGACTGGTCTACAGTTAGATATTTTTGAAACATCTCAATGCAAGAATCATTTTGACACAAATTTCGTCAAAATCCATTCAGCGGTTACTGAGATATTGTCATTTTCATGTTTTGTGCTATTTTTAGTAACGGCAGATGGCAGCCATGTTGGAATGCCAAAATGCAAAAAATCGAACAAGGGCTTCGCAAGCGGCGCATAATACGCCCGTTTAAATGTCATAAAGGAGTTACAGAATGAACAAGACTGTTTACAAAAGGATAGACAGACAGACAAACTATAACTAGAAAATGTGTTTATGAAACACTATGCCCCCAACCATATGCTTGTCTCTAGAGAAGGTTCATCCAATAATGCTTGTATCTTTGTACCATAGGCATACAATGCACTAAGTCGAAAAAGGGGCTTAACTCAGTCAAAAATTTACGAATTGTTTTCGAAAGTTAATCAGGTCATCTACACCAGGGGCTATATCAACCTGCAAAAATCATGATCCTAGCATCAGGGGTTCTACAGATATTTTGTTCACAAGCTTCCATAGGCAAATAATGCACTAAGTTGAAAAAGGGGCATAACTCAATCCAAAATTTACAAATTATTTTCAAAAGTTAATCAGGTCATCTACACCACAGGAAGTATCTTCCTGCATAAAATCATGCTCCTAGCATCAGGGGTTCTTGAGATATTTTGTTCACAAGGTTCCATAGGCTTACAATGCACTAAGTCAAAAAAGGGGCATAACTCAATCAAAAATTCATGATTTCTTTTCAAAAGTTAATCAGGTCATCTACACCACAGGCAGTATCTTCCTGCAAAAAATCATGCTCCTAACATCAGGGGTTCTTGAGATATTTTGTTCACAAGGTTCCATAGGCTTACAATGCACTAAGTCGAAAAAGGGGCATAACTTTGTCAAAAATTCAAGAATTTGTTTCAAAAGTTAATCAGGTCATCTACACCTTGAGCATTTTCATCCTGCAAAACCCCATGATCCTAGCTTCAGGGGTTCTTGAGATATTTTGTTCACAAGTTTCCACAGACTAAGTCGAAAAAGGGGCATAACTCTGGAAATACATGAATGGCGGAAAAATAAAAAAATACAGGTCTGCTTATTTTCCATACTGATCATGTGTATAAAGTTTCAAGTTCCTAGCTCTTATTGTTCTTGACTATGTGTAAGGGTACCTTTGTACCACAGGCTTCAATGCACTAAGTCGAAAAAGGGGAATAACTCGATCAAAAATTCACGAATTTTTTTCAAAAGTTAATCAGGTCATCTACACCACAGGCAGTATCTTCCTGCATAAAATCATGCTCCTAGCTTCAGGGGTTCTTGAGATATTTTGTTCACAAGGTTCCATAGGCTTACAATGCACTAACGCGAAAAAGGGGCATAACTCGGTCAAAAATTCACGAATTTGTTTCAAAAGTTAATCAGGTCATCTACACCTTGGGCATTCTCATCTTGCAAAGCCTCATGATCCTAGCATCAGGGGCTCTTGAGATATTTTGTTCACAAGGTTCCACAGGCTAAGTCGAAAAAGGGGCATAAATCTGGAAATACATTTCCGGCGGAAAAATAAAAAAATACAGGTCTGCTTATTTTCCATACTGATCATGTGTATAAAGTTTCAAGTTCCTAGCTCTTATTGTTCTTGACTATATGTAAGGGTACCTTTGTACCATAGGCCTCAATGCACTAAGTCGAAAAAGGGGCATAACTCGGTCAAAAATTCACGAATTTGTTTCAAAAGTTAATCAGGTCATCTACACCTTGGGCATTCTCATCCTGCAAAAAATCATGCTCCTAGCTTCAGGGGTTCTTGAGATATTTTGTTCACAAGGTTCCATAGGCTTACAATGCACTAAGTCAAAAAAGGGGCATAACTTTGTCAAAAATTCACGAATTTGTTTCAAAAGTTAATCAGGTCATCTACACCTTGGGCATTCTCATCCTGCAAAACCTCATGATCCTAGCATCAGGGGTTCTTGAGATATTTTGTTCACAAGGTTCCACAGGCTAAGTCGAAAAAGGGGCATAACTCTTGAAATATGTGACCCGCGGAAAAAAGAAAAAACACGTATTCGCTTATTTTTCATACTGATCATGTGTATATAGTTTCAAGCTCCTAGCTCTTACGGTTCTTGAGATGACAGACGGACAGACGGACAGACGGACGGACGGACAGACGGACAGTCCCAAACCAATATGCCCCCACAATTTCTCCGAAATTGGGGGCATAATAAATGAATTCAACTATTCAACATTAGTATATCGAGTCAAGGGAGATAAACTAAATATACTAGATATAGCATTCTTGGTTGTATTACACTCCCTTGGCATCACTACAATATTTTAAACAGTTGAAATGTTACAGAGGAAATAGGATATTTATGCAAGGGCAGGTAATTCAGTAAGTAAGCCAGAGTTGTGGTTCTTGCTCAGGACACATTACCTCATTATTATACACATTCCTACAAAGTTTCATTCTCATATTTCAAAAGTTTAAGGAGATATGGAGTGAATGAGAAACGCCTAAAATATACTAATCAAAGGGAGGTTACTCCAAAATTAAGAAAGGGGGAGCAACCATTCTTATATGTGACACACTGTCTTGTGATCCTGCACATTGTTATAAAGTTTCATCATGGTATTCCAAATGGTTACCAAGTTAAGGTATGCACAAGGTTAGTATACACAAAAATAGTCAACAAGAACTAATGAAAGGGGTGTAACTCTAAAATGAAGAAGGGGAGAGCAGCCATTGTTGTACGCGACACATCATTGGGTCTTCATACACATTGCTATGAAGTTTCATAAAGTTATCCCAAACCGTCATCTAGTTATGGCGCGCACAAGACTTGCAGGGAAAAAATTAATCAAAGGGGCATAACTTGGAAACTAAGGAAAGGGGAGCAACCACTTCTGTACGCGACACGTTCCCCCAACCTAATATATATTCCTACCAAATATCATGAATATATCCCAAATGGTTAATGAGTTATGGCGCGCACAAGAATGTTTACGGACGGACGGACGGACAGACGGACGGACGGACGGACAGCGCCATGACATAATACTTCCGTTTTTTCAAAACGGGCGTATAAAAAGCTTAATGAAAGGACCATTCTGACACAAAATTAACCCAATTCCATTGAGATTTTCTAATTTTCACATTTTTCTATTTTTAGTAACAGAGGCCAATATGACTGGTCTACAGTTAGATATTTTTGAAACATCTCAATGCAAGAATCATTTTGACACAAATTTCGTCAAAATCCATTCAGAGGTTACTGAGATATTGTCATTTTCATGTTTTGTGCTATTTTTAGTAACGGCAGATGGCGGCCATCTTGGAATGCCAAATTGCAATTAATCGAAACAACTTCATGCAAGGAACATTCTGACACAAAATTGGTCCAATTCCATTCAAGGGTTCTTGGGTAATTGTCATTTTTATGGTTGTTCTATTTTTAGTAACACCAGATGGCGGCCATCTTGGAATGCCAAATTGCAATTAATCGAAACGGCTTCATGCAAGGAACATTCTGACACAAAATTGGTCCAATTCCATTCAAGGGTTCTTGAGTAATTGTCATTTTTATGTTTGTGCTATTTTTAGTAACGGCCCCCGTGGTGGCCATCTTGGATAGTCAACTAGAACAAAATTGAAATAATTCCATTCAAGAACCATTTCTGACCAAATCTGGTCAGAATTGGTTGCATTTTCTTTAGATATTGACATTTGAGCAAAATCGGCCTTGTAAACGCTAAGTAGGTCACTGTGACCTAATTCCGCTATAGATTTTTTTATTTTTACAATTTTCAATACCAAGGTCCCACTTATGTTCCATGCAAACTTTCAACCAAATATACCAAATGGTTCTGGAGAAGAAGTTGATTTTGTTGTTTTTGCTATTTTTAGTAACGGCAGCCATCTTGGATTCTTGACCTGACCCAATTTTACAATTTTGAAACCCTGCAGTCTGGTCATGCTCCATGTGAAATTTGAGATCCATGGGTTCAGCGGTTTTGGAGAAGAAGTTGTTTGAAGTTGTTTAAATAGGTCATTTTTTGACATTGGCATTTGAGCAAAATCACACATGTAAACAGAAAGTAGGTCACTGTGACAAAACTCCGCTACAGATTTTTTTCATTTTTACAATTTTGAATACCAAGGTTTCACTGATGTTCCATGCCAAATTTCAGACAAATATACCCAGTGGTTCTGAAGAAGAAGTTTATTTTGTTGTTTTTGCTATTTTTAGTAATGGCGGCCATCTTGGATTTTCAACCTGACCCAATTTTACAATTCTGAGACCCAGGAGTCAGGTCATGCTCCATGTGAAATTTGAGAACCATGGGACCAGTAGTTTTACAGAAGAAGATGTTGGAATATTTGTTTTTAGGTGTTGACGGACGACGCACGGACCCACAGATGCACGGACGCACGACGCACCCCGGACGCATTGGTATGACAATAGCTCACTATGGCCCTTCGGGCCAGGTGAGCTAAAAAAAACTAGGGTACATAATAAACATTGAAATACTAAGTATTATTGCAGTAATTGGGGAAAAAAGTCTTAAAAGACTTTGGGTTCATTTGTGTCAGCTGAAAAAAAATAACAGTAAGCTGTATGAATATTAAATTGAAAGAAAAGTTAACATTCAGCATAAATGATCAAATTGTTAAAAGAGTGAGAAAAATAGAAAAATATAGTTATCAACAATAACGAATAAGCTACTATTATTAGAAACACACAAACAACTTGCATATGATTTTGAAAGATTGTACCTTGCACAAGTCCAGAAAAGGGGAGTAGTTGCTGATAGTGCCAAACAACTGTCCTGGATCCGAGGTTATAAAATGAGTATAATCTCAAACTCAAAATAAAGCACACTGATTGGCTGCTTCCGAGCATGTGCTTGGAAGCAGCCAATCAACATGCTTTATTTTGAGTTCGAGAATGTACTCGAGTTTCATAACCTCCAGGCCAGATCTCTCCTAATAAAGGAGAGCTGAAAGCCCACAACATGTGTTTCCCCATTTAAAGTATATGCGTATACTTACAGATTTTCTGCCATTTTTTCAAAGGGACACAAATTTTGTGACTTCTTGTATCCTTCCCTGGAGGATGAAGCCCTTCCAAAAGGGGTCAACTCTTAAAGGAAAGAATTTGCTCCCAATGGAATTTGCTCCTAAGGAGCAACTCTTGAAAGAATTTGCTCCATAGGAGCATATTCTTTCCTTTAAAAGTTGCTCCTCCTAAGGAGCAAATTCTCTTTTAAAGAGCAAATTCTTTCCTTTAAAAGTCGCTCCTCCTAAGGAGCTAATTCTTTCCTTTAAGAGTTGACCCCCATTGACAAGGGCGGTCAAAATGAAAATGGCAGAGTGGCCTTCCTTGACAGTGAACCCATATACCTTAATACTGTCTCTATCTGGAATTATGTGTACTTCGAAAAAGCGAACAAATTCAGTTTATCACTTGGAACAGAGAGCTCCAAAAAGATGGTTGTTGGATGGTGTAACCCTCATTAGAACAGCTTAGATATAGCAGTTCTGAGGGGGCTAACACTGGTTTGAATGGGAAATAATGTATCCCATAACTATCTCTGAAATCCCAATTTATCTGGTTGGTTGGTTGATTTCATGCTTAACGTCCACGGTAAACAACTAATGTCATGTCGGGACGGTCAGTTAACCTAAACACACTATTCCTGGGCAGGCTTAGACCTCCTAAGCGGTTAACCAGTACTAAGAGCACATACTTTCGCCAGTAACTGACAACTGCCCTTCTTGAATCAGCGGAAGGAAAAAACGGAAGTATGTGGCCAGACCGGGATTCGAACCCAGGACTTCTGACTTACGAGTCAGGTGCCCTACCGATTGCGCTACCCGGCCCGGCCCAATTTATCTGGAAAAGTACGCTACAGTGCATCTGGACAAAAGGTAAGTAAACACTCCACTGGTCATACACAAACATAAGTGCAGCTCCAGAAGTCAACCAGACCACCAAGATAGAACAGAACTGAATGGAATGGCGCTCTGCTGAAAGTGTATGCAACAAGTCAAGAGGCAGCAGCTAAAACAAACTCCTGACAGCCAGACTAATGCCAACACTGGAGACCAAAAACATCTGCCTTCACTATTTTTCCATTTTCTGAAAGATCAAAAGCGTACCGTAATGACCCTAAAATTTTGGACACATAGATTGTTCCAAAATTCTTGGAAAGTGGATTTCACATATGTCAATGCATCCAAATGATGCTTAGTGAATTGTAAATGTTGTAGACCCTGATCAAACTGCTCCTCAAGGAGCAGTTTGATCTGGGTCTACAATGTTTGCTTAGACCTGTCTGTCTAAATATTTAGGGTCATTACGGTAGAACAGGTAAACAGTAGACTCCGGCTATACTGTCCCTATACACAAATGTACATCTACTGTCCACCTAAACTTTAGTAAACTTCATATCAGTGCCGGCAGGGATCTCCCCAGACCATTAAGACATGTTGCTTGCAACATGCCTTCCTCTTCAAATTATCTTTGCAACATGCCTTGATTCCCAATGAAAAATTAAAGTTCAATTATTTTCATACCTTAGCTAGTAAAGTTGTTTTAACTGCACTAAGGATCATCAATAAGTTATTTATAATGTAAATTTAGGCTAATTTTGACAAAAAATTGCTATATTAAAGATTTTAAAAATTAGTCAAAATCTGATTTATGTGCTAAATGCAACGTGCCTTCTGAAATTTCTGGGGAGAACATTGGGGGACAAAAGAGACAACTGGAAGGATGCAACTAAATTATCTCCCTTTTATGACTTCCTGTCTGTTTTCCAGGACAAGAGCTCTTCCAAAATGGGTCTAATCTAACAGGAAAGAAATTACTCCTTGGGTAATATTCTTTTAAGAGTTGACCCCCATTGAGAAGGGAGGCAAAAATGAAAATGGCTGAGTTGCTTCCCCTGAAAATGTATCCAGTCACTTGGAGAAATTAATAAGATAGATCTCTGATAAACCATAAACCTAGTACAGGGCCCAGCTGTTCAAAGCATAGCTAGCCCAGCTGTTCAAAGCATAGCTAGCTTAAAGTTGTTTGTCATGAATTTAAGTTCTAGTACACACATATTCAAGTATCCCAATATTTTTGCCGACAAATTGTCAGGAGCTTTTGCACTTCACATTTTTCGTCATTTTTATAGGCCCGTTTGAAAAACGGGACGTATATTGTTATGGCGCTGGCGTCCATCCGTCCGGCTTAAACTTTTTGTTTCCGGACAACTCCTCCTACAGTTTACATTTGATCGTGCTGAAACTTGGTATATAGTAAGACTATGAGGTGGACCAGCGCATAGCGTTTTGAGCTTATGCTCCAATGATTTTTAGCGGAGTTACAGCCCTTTACTTAGACTTATTTGGGTGTTCGTTTCCGGATAACTCCTCTACAGTTTTCATCCAATTATGCTGAAACTTTGTAAATAGTAAGACTACGATATGGAGTAGGGCATATTGTTTGGAGGTTACGCTCCGATGATTTTTAGCAGAGTTACAGCCCTTTGAAAAAACTTGACTATGGCAGTTTGTATGGTAATTCTTTAGCATTCCATAACTTAATTACTCTTTGGAATATCATGATGAAACTTAATAGCAATATATATGAGGTTAAGACAACGTGTCTAATCCAAGAATGGTTACTCCCCTTTACTTAGTTTTTGAGTTACCTACCTTCGATTATTTTGTACACCTCATATCTAACTAACCCTTTAGACTATTGTGATGAAACTTAATAGTAATGTATATTAGGTAAACATGATATGCCACATATAAGAACGATTGCCTCCCCTTATTTTTGGAGTAACCTCCCTTTGAATATTTTTAAGGCTATTCTTGTGCAAGCGATAAGTAGGCAACCATATGGAATATCTTGATGAACATTTATAGCAATATGTATTAGGTTGAGGCGGTGTCTTATATATGAGAATAATTGCTCTCCCTTCCTTATTTATGGAGTTACATCCCTTTGATTAATTTCTACGACTATTCTTGGGCAAGCCATTACTAGGTAATCATATGGAATATCTTGATGAAACTGTATAGTAATGTGGATTAGGTTGAGACAGTATGTCTAATAAAATAGTAATTGCTTCCCCTTCCTTATTTTTTGAGTTACATCCCTTTGATTACTTTTTTAAGGCTTTTCTTTTGAGAACCCTTATGTTTGGAATATCTTGATAAACTTAATAGCAATGTAGACAAGGATGAAACGGTGTGTGTCATATTAGAATGCTACCCATTACTTACTTTCAGAGTTACGTCCCTTTTATTATTTCTTAGACTATTTTTGTGGGCACCATTACTAGGTAATTGTTTTGGATATCTTGATGACACTCTATAGCAATGTGCATTAGCTTGGTACTGTGTGTTGAGTATGGGAATGGTTGCTTCCCCTTAATTTTGGAACAAATTAGTACCTGTTTGTGGCTGATTGTCAGGGATATATATCTGCCCAAGGTACTGACTGGGCCCAAACTCACTCCAAAACGAGCTTATATTGCCCCGCTTGCGGAGCTCTTGTTAAATTTATCAAAAAATGGTAGTGTTTTCACGGTACAATATGTTTGAAATTTTAACATCCCATTTACTAATGACATTACTTGTTTTGAACAACCTGAGCCAGAACTCCACACAAGCCAAACTTTAAGGATAAAATTTATCAAAATTTTCTTAAATCTCCATATACCGTATTTCTTCTAATCATTGCCCCATCTTTAATAAATGCCACTTTTGGGGCAAAAAAGTGGCCAAATTCTATTAAAAACTGGCTTTTCACTTCCAGAAATATGATATTTACAACCCATAATTTTTCTTCCTGTCAAAAATGTGCAATGGATACAACAACAAAAGCAAACAAGAAAATATTAACAAAGTTAATGCTGTTTTGTGGTATGAATTTAAATATCAACAAAAACATCCTATTTTCTTATATCCAAAAATAGTTCTGCAACAATGTACGTATTTCTTTCATTCACTCCTCAAAATGAAATGCTAATATTAAGTGTGCATCTTAAGCCACTGAATTAATTAACAGATACACAGAGACATCAAAGCAAAAGACTTAACATGACTGGGTACATTTCCAAGGGAAGCAGCTCTGCCATTATGGTTTTCGCTTTCTCAAAAGAGGTCAACTGTTAAAGAAAAGAATTTGCTCCTCAAGGAGCAAATTCTTTTCTTTAAGAGTAGACAGAATCATTTTGAAGGGTTTTGTCATCCAAGGAAGCAAGCAGTAAAAGTTGCTTCCCTTTGTAAAAATTAAGTAAATTTATTGAAATATACCCATTCACTCTTATGTAAAAGTGCAATAATAAATGTACGTGTATAAATTAAGTAATGTGCTCTCTCAAACTATAAGCTTTTTTTATGACAAAGAAAGAAAAGAAATGCCACATTTTAGTAATTCCCAGCGGAACACAAAACTGAAACAATGTGGATGTAATGTCATCATGTTGCACTGATATTTATTAAGCATTATTCAACTGTGTTTATCCGCTGAATATATATGAGCCGAGACACTACAAAATCAACAAAGTGGCATGTGCATCACGTGAAAATTTGCCCAGTCTGATCAAAGTCTTTGCTGAAGCTTAAAGGGTAGCTAAGGGGCTAAGCTACCGTCACTGTGACAGTGCAGATGCCGACCATACTGGGTAGATGCCTAGGCTGATCTGAGTATTTGCTAGGCACATATGCCACTTTGTTGGTTTTGTCGTGCTGTGGCTCATATAGTACTTAATTCTGACATAATAAGGTTATGGGTTTTCCATGTTTTCCTGCCAATTTTACCAGGGAGACAACTATTATGACTTCTTGTTTGTTTCCTTGGAAAAAATAAAAACCCTTCCAAAACAGGGTAATTCTTAAAGAAAGAAATTTGCTCCTAGAAGACCAAACTATTTCCTTTTAAGTGTTAACCCATTGAGAAGGAATGAAACTGCAAGAGCTACTTCTCCTGAAAGTATATCTGTTCACCTTAAAATGTGGTATTTCTCTCTTGGAGCTTTTCTATTTAAGCCACCACAAGACAAAACCAACAAAGTGCCACGTGCCCCCAGCAAAGACTTAGATCAGCCTGGGTAGCCACCCAGTCTGACCAATCTTCGCAGTGGGCTGAAAGGGTAGCTAAGGGTCTAAGCTACTTCATAGCCAAAAGCGAAGACTGATCTGATCAGGCAGATGCCCAAGCTGATCTGAGACTTGGCTGGGTCCACATGCCATTTTATTGGTTTTGTCATGTCACAGTTCAAATTTGTTTCTACACTGTTGATCATATATTTCTGTCCCTAAATTAAAGGTCATATAAGTAACAGTAAGAAAGTAACAATAATGAAAATTCATAGACAGACAGCAACATATAAAAGTCATTGAAGCAAATCACCACACCCTAGATTCAGGACAGAAGAAAGAAATTGTAGAATGCCCGACGAAAATTTGTTCAGAATTCACCATTAATGCCAGTGTAGATCCAGATTAAATAACTCAATATGAGCTATATAATGTAGGTCTGCACTGTATGTGAAAGTTTCTTATAAAGCTGTTGAAATAAACATTTTGAAATTACACTGAAAGGGTGATAGACTGTTTTACAGAGGACAATAAATTATATACTTGTCAAAAAAAATGCAACATTTTAATTATTTTAGAATTTGTTAAGAGGAATGGGCACACTTCCAGGGGAAGCAACTCTGCTGTTTTCATTTTTGTTTCCTCAGGAGGCGTTTATCATAGCAGGGGCATTTATTAGAATTAATACGGTATTTATTGTCTGAAAACTAGTCCTCTAAGTTGAACAGGGTGATGTTAAAATAATGTTGCATCAAAAAAAATGATGTTGCATCAACCTCAGTACATGTAAGCTGTGTTGAAGCTGATACAATGTTGCATCAAACGACCAGATACGGGCAAGTTCTGAGGATAATTTACAAGAACTGAGCCGTGACATGAGAAAACCAACAAAGTAGCATGTGAGCCCAGCACAGACTCAGATCAGCCTGGGCATCTGCCCAGTCTGATCAGAGTCTTTGATGTCAGCATGGACGGCGCTTACATCCTTAGCTACCTTTTAAGTGCACAAGGAAGACTGATCAGACTGGGCTGATGCCCACGCTGACTGTCTTCGCTAGGTGCTGCTGCACATACCACTTTGTTGGTTTTATTGCGTTGCGGCTCATTTCTATTTAATATGAGATAATTTTGATTCTTTCGTTCATACTGTAAGAAAGCTTATGCTGTCCACTTTCATTAAAACTGCCTCCCAGAACTGTTCTAATGAGGGTCACAACTTATGTTTTGAGTGAGAAATAAGAAAAATTCTCCAGAGTTATCATCAAAATACCACCTGATCTGGATTATTAAGACGACGTGAGCCTGCTTTATCTATTCCATGAAATTGTAGAACAACTACATTGTGATTTTCATTGTTTTTTTTTTCAATAGTCAGGGCTCTAGATAAGAGGGAGTATTTGATGATAATTAAGGATAATTTTTCTTCTCATTTAACCATATGCTGTGACCCCTCATCTGAACCGTCTTGTCGAGACGGTTCAGATGAGGGATCACAACATATGTTTTTATGCAGAATTAAATTTTCACCAACTACTCCCTCTTATTTAGAGCTCTGGTAGTGCAGCATCCCAGTATTTCACACTCTTTTCTATAAATAACAAAAAAATTCAGATAATCACACAAACAGCTGTTAGGAATCTGACATATTCAGGTTCTTCATACAACGTGAGACAGTTTCAATGTCTGCTCTCTCTCCAGTTTCACTTATAAAGAAGGAAGAAAAATCAAGATTGTCAAGTGACCTGGAGCGAGGTAATGTTTCTTCACTAAACGATTTCACTGGTGACGAAGAATTCGACTTAGATTCCGTTATTTCCTGACCACGAGACATTAGATCACTTTCTTGGAAAGACTGTGTCAGCCTCCATGGAACCTCATATGGCTGCAATGACCTCTTCCTAGCAAGAATTCGACGATTCCTAGATGAGATAGTCTCACAACGATATTTTCTACGACTTTCAACTCTAGATTCTACTTCCTCCGGGGGTGATATATTATTTTTTCTAGGGTCTACAAAAACTTCATCACTGTTAATGACACTGTCTAGAGGAGCGTTCACTTCTGGTTTTAATTTTGTATCACTAACTTTCATGGAATCGGAGAAACCCGTAACGAAATTTCTGTCAATATGAACAATCTGATATGCATTAGAAGTGCCTTGAGTAGCAGAATTAACTTTATTTTTAGCACTCAAGGACCCTTCACTTCTTGTCCGACTTCTCTCATGAAGATACTGTTTTCTGCTTTCGGTAATGGTGCTGAGCATGCCTAGTTCATCTAAAGCCATATCAATATCCATTTTAGCGGCAGTTTGTCTACAGCAGTAGCAGCCTGATTGGTTAATATGGAGAGCCATTTTCACCTCGAACGAAAAACATGCTACCAAGTGTTGAGTTGGTCACTGAAAAAATATGATTGTAAGGATAATTAATCATGAAATGAGTCCTTAAGGTGAATGGTCTTAATGCCAATTTTCTGACATTTTTACAAAGGGGAACAACTTCTGTGATTTCCTGTTTACATCCCTTGGAGACAAAAAGAGGTCTGTTCTTGAACGAAGCATTTAAGAGTTGTCTCCCACTGAGTGGAGAAGCAAATAACTTTCCAAAGCAACCCGAAAATTCTAAATGAAGATCTTTTCTTCATCTAGATTTTTAGGGATGCTTCTCAACTAGATTTTTTGGGTTACGGTACTTTGGAAGGGAAATTGTTGAATCCTATATAAGTTTTTCCCTTTCAAAGCAGCCCCAAAATATATATTCCATACATTTTTAGAAAATCCTTTTTTTCTCCTAGAATTCTATGTAAGCTTTCCCTTCCAAAGCAACCCTAAAAATCTAGATGAAGAATAGATCTTCAGATGTTAAATCACTGCTTAAGAGATGGCTATGCTTTCATGTTGTGCAAATTTGAACTGTACATGTTAACAAACTACAAGAATTCCGCGGAATGCGGTGTCTCGCCTGTCAGCGCTTATGACCTAAACACGAAAAATCGACAAAGTTTACGCCACCGCCGACGACACCGGAAAAGCAATACATAAGTCTCGCCTCTGCTTCGCAGGTGAGAAAAAATGGCTTCAAACTGGAGATGAACATGACAATGACAAATAATCAGATTTATGATTGTTATTGGTAAGATACAGCCTTAATTGTACTCATTAGGCCTAAAAAAAATTGGCATGATTCCGGTTTCCCAACCCAGCGGTCTTTTTTGGCGCTGACTCAAAAAATTTTAGCGGCAAAAAATCAAGATCGGCAATTTCCGCCATTCCAGAAATAAACAAAAGTGCTGAACAAACAGACAGTGTAAGCCGCTTGCACTATTCCAGACGCATGCTAGTTTCAGCTTACGCTTATATAATCTGTCAATAACCATTTCATCGGCAGTGGTTTGTGTGTATTACCTCTGACACGCATCCAATGGAATATGCATATTACCTACTGATGGACAAAAGTGTAAGTTTGTCGACAAGAACTTGGCTCCGCCTATTGTCTTGTATTGTCCAATCAGAAGTGTCTTACGGAACGTGAAAGAGCTCAGACTGATCGGCTTCCACGGAAATAATTGCTTTTCTTTTTTATGGTTAACGTTTACACACATAATCCATTAATCTAAGTTGCAAACAGGAAATACCAGTCGCATTGCATTATTGCGCAGGCTGATCTAAGTATTTACTATCAGTGTATGGAATAAGATTCAACGTCTTAAGATTCAGTGTGACACGTGTCCAGTTTTGTGCTTTAAGTGGCGTCCTTTGATGTCTCACAATCTGAGATAAGGCATGAGACTGACCTATAAACGTGCTGTGTTTACCGTATTTTAACAAATGCTACTGTCTTTACATTCTTTTTATGGCAAATTGAATGTGTAACTGGCAATAGTCACACAATTTTCCGACACTGTATTAATATACATGAACTTTATTACATCACTATAATAAATCTTGGCAACTTCAGAAGAGCAATTAGTTCACTGACAAATAATTTTCGAAGACTACCAAACTGATGTTGACAGAAACGAAGAACAGTTCCGATCACCCATCAGCTCTTGTTACCAGGAAATGTCTGCCTAGTCCCAGCAGTCTGATTGAGCAAATGCAGTTCAACCGTGCAAAAAAAATGTCTGTTAGATCACAACGTAATTATGAAAGGCTTAGTGTATATGCGAGTTGCTGAATGGAATACAACAGTGCAGCCTTATAGGGGCATGCACATACCTGCGCCAAAAACAGCGTAGTATTTATTTGAATAGCGCTGAACTTTATTCCGGTAAAGGTCTGAACAGTCTAAAGGAGTAAACAAGGCATGTACATATTATCTGCGGAAAAAGCTTACTGGTTGATCACGACATGCACAGATCATTTGCGGTCCGATCAGAAAAAAATGGTTTCAGATAACCTGACATTCATAGGTCCTCGACAGAAAACTTATACAGAGAGGTAGAAAAAAGATTGACAGTTGATAAGATATATAAAAATACAAAATTTCTGTCGAGTGCCTATGCATTCACACTCGGGTCTGCAGAAACATTTTTTATTTTGGACTGCGTGACGTCAGTAGACGTACGTATTGCGAGCTGTACAATGTAGGGAGGGAATCAGAAATTATGTCTGCACAGCCTGATCAGAACATAGGTTTAGACGACTTTCCTCAGATTATTAAATAAGTTGTCTATCCAGAGGTATTTTGGCGGAATGGCGTCGTGTGAAAATACATCAACTAATACTGTACAAAAATCAGACTGCACAGCTAAACAAATAAGCAAGTTCGGAGTTCTGCACTGCACATGTGCACACTCAGATTTTGCTCTCAGAGGACGCAAAGTGTAACCAAAAACCAACATATCAACCAATATTTCAATTTTCTAACATTCCCTGTCCATTCTGTCTTGCTAAAATAATGTGTCTATCCATTTTCTCTGAGTTGAAAACAATTATCAATCATATCAATTATTTTCAGTGATTTTTTTTCTCTATATAAGTGGTGCCCATAAAAGGTACCAGTCCCAATTCAAAATGGTATCTTTTTTTCCCCAACTGAAAGGTGAAAAATTCCCAATTGCAGGAAGAATTTTTCTAGGGACCATTCTACAAGCATAAATTTACTTGCTTGCTTAGAGAACTGGCAGATCTATAGCTATAATTGAATTTAAATATTATATATTCAGTTTCAGGTCCCCTATCCTACCACTTGAGCAATAAAGGTGTTTCTGAATTTCCAAATTTAAGGAGAATACGTGATTTTTCCCAATACTGTGGGCACTGGCATCATTCCCAAAATAGTGAAAAAATCACTAATTTTTAATCACGTAAAAGGTGTTAAATATCGTCTGACCAGGCAGGCATAATGATGACCTATCAGATTTTGCTACACTTGACCTCTTGACTTTTCTGCTCCTGTCCAACTTGAAACGCGGAACTCCGAACTCGCTTATTAGATTTCATATTTCAATTTATTTGTATACATATGTGTGTGCGTACACTGATCACATGCCGCAGGCTGAGCCGAGTCTACCTTACAGACAGTAAGGTACAACACCTGCACTCGAAATTGCACCTATATTGTTTAATAAGTAAACCTTTCGGCATGTGCGGCTAGTGGCTATATATTTGAGTTCAAAAGCTGATCGAAACGCTTTAATCTTTATGACTTGGATTGGACTATTATCGGTGACGACTGAGCGAAAGTTTTTGTCTGTGTCATCATTCCTTAATTTGCAAGAACTCTGTTTGCTTCCATACGTGTGTAAAATGACGATTCCATTTTAAGATGTGTCAATCCCGTTTTCAGTGGGAGTATTCTTGACGCATCAGTTTGTGACTGCAGGCGTTTTTATCCATTTTCTTTGTGTCAAAAACGCCCCATACAGTGCTGGAACCAGCCAGTGGCCAAATGGACCTAATTTTTGTCTGGGGCAACCAAAAATGTCCAGAATTCAAACTTAAGTGGCCCAAATTTCTCTCTGGTACAATAGTAAATGAATGGGATCTTTATTTAGTGGAAAAATATGGGCCACCAAAACTTTGGCCTGTTTAGCTTTTGGGCCACCACATTAATCTTGTGAGTTTCCAGCACTGCCCTTATCAGCAGCTCTGACTGTCAGTATAAACCATGATCAGAAGGCTTATTGCACATGTGGCAGATCTGACTTTAATTCTCACACAATTACATTGCTTTCTATTTCCGAATTTAGGCATGTCTTATATAGGAGACGATTTGTTTTTGTCTCGAACGGCAGCGTAGTTGTGAAATAACACTAGCACATGTAAACCTACCCTACTTAACCTAATTATGTCTCAGCCACCAGTATAGGCTTAGATCAGACTACTCCTTAGTAGTCTGGTCAGAGCTATTTAGTGTTGGTATCTTGCAGAATTGAACTGTCACAGACTTGAAAAAAAAAAAAAAAAAATCCGACCTATCGACCCATATTTATTTCAAGGTGAAACCGGAATCACACAATTATTTTTTTTTAGGCCTTATTACAGTGTATCTAACAAATTATTAAATAAGTTGACTTATGCAGATTGTAGAAATGAAAATCACTACCTTAGCCTCCTTACCATCAACATCGCCATGGCCATTTTACGTAACGACATTGTTTCTAGGCAGACTGGTGAAAAGTGAATCATTTTTCAGTGTTACATTGCAGAGATAGGCTCCTGTCACCTCCATGCCGACCAAAGGAGGCAAAGGCAGTGATTACAGGGATAATTCTGGCTCAGAATTTTACCAGAGAAAACATCTCACTTAGCCATTATTAGCAAGAAATTTTCCATTCTCCAAGAGAATTTTTGGTGCTATCCATTACAGAAATGCATTTCTGCATGAGATTTTTTTCCCCATTTAAGAGATTTTGGTGAAATTTTTGCAAAAATTAGACCAAATCTCTCAAAATCTCACCCGAGAAGCGCGGTGGCTCAGTGGTTAGTGCACTTGACTCTGAAGCAAGAAGTCGTGGGTTCGATCCCCACCCAGGGTGAAGTCTTCTTATGTCTGAAAGCGTTTTTCTAGGGATGATGCTAACAAGTGTGCCGTCCTTCGGATCGGGATGTTAACTGGAGGCTCCCTGTGCAGGGACAGTCATCCCCTGTGCAGGTTAAAGATCCCTACTATAGCTACACGGCTATATGTAGGCTTTCATCCTGCAACACTGGAGTATACAAAAGTACACCTGCTCATAATACTCTGAAAAGACGGTGTAGCAGTATACATAGAAAGAAAGATAATGATCCCTGGATTAACACTTCTATATGGCGTATATATCTCAAGTCATTCATTATGACTATGACTCCATCATAGTACTTTTCTCAGCAAAACAAACAGTTACATGTATAATACTATTAAATATGAAATCAGCCCATTATCCTATGTGTTTTCCCAAAATAAATAAATCAGGCTGAAAGGGCCTACCCATAAAACCAGGCTGAAACGACCCACCCTTTGAAATTTGGGCCATAATAACTTGCTCCAGTTGGGTCAAATGACCCACCCCTGAAATCAGGCTGAGACAAGTGGTGCCAAAAAAGCCTTGGATTGAGGAACCTGATCAAAACACCCGTATTCCCTTCAAGACACTATTTTGAAAGCTCTGATGACATCAACGGAATCGGCGAAGATACCAGTATCTATTTTGAAAAAAAAACAGCAATGATACTGTGGTCTCTCCATGACATGACTTGACACGACTTGACACAGCAGATAAATGTTTATGTTCTTGTTTACACCCCACCCACCAGTAATGCGCTGAAACTGTCATGTCAACGCTGTTGTTTACTGGATCTGTTTAATGGTTTGACAAGTCGAGACTTTGCTTACAATACGCTCAAAGCATGGCTCAGTTGGTATCCTATAGTTTAGCTGGCTCAACACGGTCTGAATGTGCGCTTAAAACTTTTATTTGGTTGCTTGGAATCCTTTTTTTACCGGGAACTCTAGGAATCGCGGAACACCTTTGTTGTTTTCGCTCATATTTGTAAACATACGAAACGTTCCGAATATTTCGTGTGTCACGAATGACCGGATCGGACAGTATCAAACCAAATTGAAGCTAATTATTACCAAAATGCTACAGATCGGACTCCGAAGGTACCAGATCGGACCGGATCGGAGTAGAAGTACTTCAGAATCGAACTGTCCTTGACATGAGCTTTTTAATAGATTGGAGAATAAATATTTTTTCAAATCTATCTACCTACCTATTGGCCCTAGATTGGAGAATAAATATTTTTAATATCTATCTATCTATCTATCTGTCTATCTATCTATCTATCTATCTATCTATCTATTCATTTTTCCTTAGCTGTGGTATAGTGGAATGCACTGCCTGATTTTTCCCTTAGCTGTGGTACAGTGGAATGCACTGCCTGCTAATGTTGTTGTTCTGCCTACTCTAGAACACTTTAGAGAGGCAGTCCGGTCTTGTGACCATTCAATGCCATAAAGCAAAAGAAACATTGTTTTTAACATGCTTTTATCTGCCTTTCACAACCCTTTTAACATTTTAACACTTTCATCTTCTAATACAACAAGGGGTCATTCTAAAAAGTTATTCAAGCCAAGATGTGTTAAAGGATTTCGACAGCGTTCTTTTTGTATCAGATGTATTGATCCTTGGAATAGTTTGCCTTCAAAAGTAGTAAATTCGAAAACAGTGACGGAATTTAAAAACTTGATATAACATGGAAGCATCAATATTACGACGTTAGTGAAGTTTATTAGGGGCTCGGAACGGGTGGCTAGCAATTCTTGTGTTAAGAAATGAGCAACAGTATTTCCATATATGAGCATGGACCTGAAGTGATTGATCACACTTAAAGTTTTACCAATATTGGCGGTGAAGACAAGCCGAAAGGGCTTAAAGATTTACCGTTGGGTCTAGTACGTATCAAGTACGTATCTTTTATTTCAGCACTGCATTCTTTTAAACTTTCTAACAGCCTTGACGCGCAGACATTCCTGCACAAAATCCTCGCGAGGGGGTGTTGCAGTACAGGGTGTTAAGAAATCGATTCCTTACAGGCTGTAATTAATAAAATGCAGTTCGGCTTAGTCTCTATCATTTAAGTTAGTTTTAAAGCCGTAATTCACTAACGGATAAGAATATATATAACAGTTTAATATGGCACACCTATATGCATAAAACCCATAATAAATAGCAGGCCACTTTGACACCTTGGGTATGAACTGCTAATTTTATTACCGTAAAAGGCGGTTGTAAAACTTGTTACATTGTGGGTCCTTTAATATTGAATAGTTCTTGAAACCTGCAAAGTTTTAAAATTTAATGAATGTAACTTTTTCAGTTATAAGCAATATTGTAATGTCTTCGACCTTTCTTAACACCCTGTACTGCAACACCCCCTGCCTTTGGATTTCAAGTTTCATTTCAGATGTTAATTCATTACCCCCACCCCCTTTGCAAAATATTAATGCCTCATCTGCTTTTTCATGTCAGTGAACCATCTGCCAAAATGTTCATGTTATAAGGCATTAATATTTTGCAAAGGGGGTGGGGGTAATGAATTAACATCTGAAATGAAACTTGAAATCCAAAGTTGACATAAAATCATCTATATCATGGAGTGGGTCTTAGAGGGAAGGAAGACAAGAATAAAATTTCGAAATATTCATGGTGTATCTGTGAATTATTATATATTTGAAATTTTACAACCAAAAAGTCAAATTATGCAAATGTGTTGATAAAATGGCATTTCTACTCCAATAATGCATCTAAATGACAAGAAAATTTGTAAATCATAAAGGGTTTTTTACCCCAGTATAAAGTGTTTCAAGAGTTTCCTAAACAATGTCGTATTCGTACTTACTTTGTTTCAAAACAACGAGGTTTTAATGCAAAATTCAATGAAAAATGAATCTGAAGTTAAATCTAAAGAGTAGTTTGTTAAGAGTGATTTTGAAGAAAAATATAAAAACAAAATTCTGATCAAATGTTTATGCTCGATGTGAGAACAAAACTGATAATAAGAGTCTAAAAGAAATCTGCAAAATGCCTCTGTGTTTACAAATACTGATATAGATTCTATCCCTACCCCCTAAAATTTAAAGTTTCAATTGAGAATGGGGGTACCCTTTCGATTTAGTCAGAAATTCTGTAGTAAACCGTCGGAAAATAATAAAAACTAAATGAAAAATCCCGAAAATATTTCCTGCGATACCAGTAATTTTACATCTTAAATATTTCTACTAGTTTTGGAACACCAAGCTCTAAAGATGCTGATCGCTAATGCAAATCAAAATTTTGCCTTCACCATTAGTCAGCCCTGTAGAGGGTGTGTCCATGGCAATTCAGATTTTCTCATTATTTTTAAATCGACAAAGAATTTATATGATGCATATCTTTGGTAGTGCTTCCAATATCACACTATCAAAGTTTTGCCAAAATTATAATGTTATTAAGCTTTCAGTGTAAGTTTAAATAGTGTCTACGAACTTTCTTAACACCCTGTATACCTTGAACCTTGAACCTTGAACTTCTGGGGCTCCAAGTGAAGAACTACGTTCTTTTTAGCCCACCCTCTTACATTTACTCGTGTTGCACTATAATTACTGGTATGATCTGGTTACTCTTTTGTTGATAAATCCTCTTGGATGAATAAAAATCCTCTTGAATAAAAATAACTGGTAATTGTCGCTTCATGGAATATTACTATAAGTCAACTGTTAAAAAACACTGACTGCCATTTATACTGTTACTAATACTCATATATGATGTCAGAATTGTAAAATTTGTCCAGGCTGGATTTGAATGCATTAACCGATGAAGCATTCACAACATAATACGGCAATGCATTCCACTGATTCACCACTCGCTGTGAAAACTGATTTAATCTAAATGAGGTGTTTGCCCTGCTCTTTTCCAATTAATAGTTATGCCCTCTTGTTTTGGTATTTGATAAGACAAAGAACCTTTCCACAGGTATTTTTTCGTAACCACGAATAATTTTAAAAGCTTGTATCAAATCTCCTCGTTTTCGTCTATGTAACAAGGTAGGTAACTTCAGTCTCTTAAGACGATCACGGTATGGTAAATGACGTAGTTCTGGAAGTAATTTCGTCGCTCTACGCTGAACTCTTTCAATAGACTCAATGTCCTTTTTATAGTTGGGATACCAAACAACGTTCGCGTATTCTACATGAGGCCTAACAAGAGCCTTGTAGAGTTTTAGAAATATATCCTGATCCAGAAAATCAAAAGTCTTCTTGATGATATCGAGCATACTATTTGCTTTGTTGACCTTCTGAGAAATGTGACTACTGAATTTTAAATCTCTCTGGAACACTACGCCGAGATCCTTTTCTTCATTTGCCGAAGCCAATTCTTTGGAATCCATATAATAAATATACTCTGGATTGTCTCTACCACAGTGGATAACTTTACATTTACCAACACTAAATAACAGCTGCCAACTATCCGACCAGTCACACATAGAATACAGATCTTCTTGCAGTTCTTCTCTGTCTGACGAGTCCAATATTGGAGAATAGATCTTTGTATCATCCGCAAACATTTTTACAATATTATGCACTACTTCTGGTAAGTCATTTATATAAATAACGAAGAGAACAGGGCCCAATACACTCCCCTGTGGCACTCCACTGACAACTTCTCTCCAGTCAGACAAGCAACCCTTAACCGAAACACGCTGGCGTCTACTACTTAGAAAGTCCCTAGTCCATAGCCGAATGTTACCCATAATCCCATAAGATGAAACTTTATTTAATAATCGCTCGTGAGGTACTGTGTCAAAAGCCTTAGCAAAATCAAGATATACTGTGTCCAAAGGCACTCCACCGTCTACATAACTAGACCAATCCTCGAGAACATCCAATAACTGGAGAACAAATGACCGACCCGACCGGAAGCCATACTGATAATTAGATATAAAACTGTTGTTATCCAGGTGGTCAATTATATGTTTTCTAATTATTTTCTCCAACACTTTACAAACTATTGACGTCAAACTCACCGGACGACAGTTTCCTGGCTCGACTTTCGATCCCTTCTTGAACAAAGGCGTAACACAAGCATCTTTCCAGTCACAAGGCAACTTGCCCGACTCAATAGAGGTCTGAAAAATTTCAGTCAATGGTTTAGCAAAAACCTCAGATAAATTCTGCAAAATAGCTGGATGTATGTTATCTACTCCCATGGACTTTCCTGGTTTCAGTTGTAACAGATATCTTTTAACCATATCCTGGTATAGACAGACAGACAGACAGACAGACAGATAGATAGATAGATAGATAGATAGATAGATAGATCTAACTGCCTATCTATCTACTTTATGTGAATACAGTCATGTTCTGTGCGGTGCTATTAAATTTAGAATTTAGCATACTTCATTAAAGGTTATTACAATAGGCAAATCAGTGGCATATCTCTGATATATGGATAAGCATTGTCTTTCATATACTTTGCCAAAGGCATGGCGGGCCTCCAATACGGTCACTAAGCAATGCTTTGTCGTGGTTTTGTCGTGCCGAGGCTCATCCCAGCTCGCGAACATTTTTTTGCTTGGCCTCTGCTGTTCCACGCCCCACCCCTTCACCACACACACCTCCACTCTTCCTTGTCTATTTGGTGTATATATAGTATTAATCCTTAATCCACAGCTGACAGTACTTTCCTTTGAAGTTGCCAGTACTGATGAATCCAGATACATGTATTGTTATCATGTACAGTTATTATGTACAGTTATCATGTACAGTTTTGAATAGACCAATAATTACAGAGCTGCAATTAAACAAACTTAGTGAACTCTGCTGTTTTCCTTTTAGCCACAGAAATATTCGTTAAGGGTATTCATTTGACTCCCCTCGCTTAAATGAGTCTCCACAACATATTTTATATGAAAATAATCCATTAAATCATATGATTGCATTAGATTCACCTCAGAGGTTATTGATGGTTACCAACTTTTTGTTCAGAAAATGAGCACTGAATTAAGGTCATAGTATTACTCTGCCATTTTCATTTTTGCCTCCCTTCTCAATGGGGACAACTCTTGAAAGCAGGAATTTACTCCTTGCTCCTTTAGGAGCAAATTCTATCCTTTAAGAGTAGACCACTGGGAAGAGTTACATCATCCAGAGAAGCAATTTGTTCCTTTTGCATTAATAGCAGAAAAACTTGGATGTGTACCCATACATCTTAAAACATATGTTATGGTTACTCATCAATTAGGTGAGTCCATACAACATAAGTTTTAGCAGAAAAATGTTAAAATTAAGCACCGAAACTTGTTGGTAATCCATATAAAAAGGCACGCCAGTGAGGTTATTTCAGTAGCACAACATTTGTTTTATTGAAAAAAAAACCAACCTCTGTGTTACATGTATGGGTTCTGAGTGATCATTAAAAGCATAACTGGTAATAGAAAAAACACACTCTCTAAAACATACGTGATTGAAATTACCCAAACAAAATGAGATTAATGAATACCCTGAACAAACATTTCCTTGAATAGAGCAGCAGAGCTTACCCAACAAAATTTGTTTAAGCTGTAGCCCAATTTTCTGTCTCTTCTATCCTGTGTACAACATTAAAATGAGACAAATATTCTGATTCAAATTTCCCTCCGATCACTCAAGCCGTTTCTGATTGGTCAGGTAACTGATGACCTTATTGCATCAGACAGGAAGGTCCTTTTTCCAGACAAGGTGAGACAGGTTCAATTAGATAAAATAAATAAAGAAGATAAATATATATTTTTATTGGTTTAATTATTTTTTTTAGGCGAAAAGTTCAATAAAGCTGTGGATTAAAACAGATATATCCATTTCTTTATGAGATGTATTAGTAAATATCAATACTGATTATTAGATGTACAGGATAATTGGACTCACCCTAAAGGGCTCGTCCATTATCCTGTACACCTAACAATCAGGCTGCTCGCTCGGTTGGCCATGTGTTCTCTGTGTCTTGATTATTTGTAATCTTGGTTGTTTCCAGCTGTGGTTTGAGGGCTGGATTTGGATTTTGATTGTTTCAGTTCCTGGTCTTTGCATACTTTTTACTTTTACTGATATATCTAAAAAAAGAATGGATATATCTATTACTTACACATTCTGTATGCCTTCTGTTGACGTCATTGCGACTTTGCTACATCAACCGGTAAAAGAGTCATAATAGCATTGGAGTACCAGAATTTTACGTTTATGTCACAGATCTAAGTTTATATTGTATAGCTGACACCGTCGGTATGGCCGTTGCTATGTGAGAATTTCATATACTTTTTTCTTTTAACCAAGCATGCACACAGCGTTAAAACAAATTTGTGACAACGTCGTCAAATGTAATAACGTCGGACACCCTTGTAAAGACGTCGATAAAATGTCATAAAATTAGATCGACATTCTCCCGACGTTGTTTCGACATAAAGTGCCTAAATGAAAACTGTGTTTCATCACTTGCGAAGACCAATTGCGTTTACCAGGAATTTTAACTTTGATAACTAAGCATAACAACTCATCTGCATGCTACTTTACCAAGTTTTCCTGTGCACTGCTCGATTTTGACATTAATGCAATCAAATCCCACATTCCGCCTTCAAAATCAAAAGAAAAAGAAGTACACATACAAATTGACAAAAGTTCACGACAGAGACGCACGGTAAACCAAATAGGCCAAATGGACAACTCAAACAGGTGGTCACTTAGCTACCTTAACTGAAAACAGCAGCAACAACTATTTTACCCGTTTTCTATATTAAATTACAAACAAGACAAAACAGAAAAAAGAACTGGCAGCTATTTAGGTGACCATATTACTCGAGACCATAGACACGCGGACATAACATGTAACATTGAGAAACCACACCAAAAGCGCCGCCTTGGAGCAGTCAGTGACAGATTACTGCATGTTTACTAGTTTTACTGGGTCCAAACGTTGCCCTTTACCTCCGTGATGGTTCAACTCAACCAAAACAATTATAACACACTAACCACACCGTACATTCGACCTTTAACATTTTGATAGAATCCGGTCGGGTACGGAAAATACAGATGTTTACCGAGGCACGTGCCTTTTCGCGGGTGACTTATTTTCTTTATTTTTTCTACTTTATGCATGTATTTTGAGGCAGATAGGTAGTTGTCGTTTTTGTATGTAATCATGTACATATTTCCACGCCATCGTTTTCGTTTTCATCTTCGTTACTGACGAGAAATTCCAAAAGAATATGAAAAGGATGAATTTTGCCATCGAATTTTGTCTTTGTAACCTTAATTTCTCCTAGAGGTAAATAATTTATAAAGAAAAAATGATGGTTTTTTGGTAGCCAGATATCTATAGCAAATATAAATTCATAAGTAAGATCACGTTGCTTGATAACACTTGAGCAAAAGCGGCGTCTTTCATACCATATGGAATTTTCACGTATACGGGTCATGGCAGTCGCTTTCTACGGAAGAAAACGGACGGATGAAATACATTTCGATACGGGATATATCAGTCATATTGAAGTAAAACGTTTTGCCGTGTTGGTCCCAGGTGTTGGACAGTTCGCTCCTATATTTGTAGTGTACTTGTTTTCTTCAACATTTTGAATTGATAATGCATTATTTTATGTCGTAGAACATCTTCGCAAGCCAAGGATGCCTTAATAAGCCTCGTTCACACGGGCAAAGTTCCTGTGACTAAGTAGGTTTGTCATAGAAAAATGTGCTCGCGTGAAAGCAAAAAAAATTATGTCAAATTAAATTTTCTTTGTTAAAGTTTCTGTGACAAAGAAACTTTGATCGTGTGAATAAGCCTTTACGTACCCTTGGCCAACGGCATATTCGTAAATCGAATTTCCCACTGCCCCATTTCCTGGATGCGAACAACATCTATCACAGCCAATCAAATTACGGTATCCGTAACAAAATAGGCGCTTTGTCGATAGAAAATATCGTGATAGACCGACACTCGGCGCCAGGTGTGTGCAACTATAGTTACGCACCGCTGAGCCATTTGGGGAACGTCGTTACGAGAATTGAAACAGAACAGAACAGAAAACATCGTGGATACCGTTAGTTACCAAACAGGACGGCTCGATATAGACTGAAATACTGTCTCAAGGAGCCGTTAAATCCAGAACAACCAACCAACAACCAAACAGGAGTAGACGGTCAAGATTAACCAATTCATTCGTGTTTTTGAACGATTATGCGAAGTTGTGCAAAAACTGTGTTTAGAAACAGATCTTCTGATCTAAAAATAACACACCGGGGGAGTAATTCGCTGCAGCCAAAGGGCGGCGCTGTGGGAAATCTGATTTGCTAATAGGTCGTCGGCAAATGGTAAGGAACAAAGTTGGCTTAGTACCCTTGGCTAGCAAAGATGATCGTAGCAGAATTTTCCCTGTGTTTATCAAGAGAAGTTTGTTGTTGATGATGCGTTTAAGTAGCGCATCACTGATTGGTATCAGCAATGATCATTTTTCTACCCCCTTCGAAAGATGGGTCGTATTATGTCGTGGCGTTATCCGTCCGTGTAGCTGTAGTTCGTCCGATAACGCTAAATGGTACTATTGTTAATGACTTTCGACCAAGCTGATACTGCTGTCGATTGTCTCGGTCGACAGCCACTTTTGCATGTATGGTAGTTGACTGACTCGGTCGAAAGCATAGGGTAGGAAATTGCTAAGGTCTACTCTGGGTATCGTGCTATAAGTGAGATAGAGCATGATTCGTCCGCAAGTAGGGTCGATAATCCAGGAGCTTTAGCGAGACTCAGTGTAGACCTTGCACGTTGCGAGGTATTTCATCCTCCCAGTTTGATCAGAGTGTTCGCTGTCCGCATGGAGCTAGTCGAGACCCTTAGCCACCCTTTCAGCGCAGAGCGAAGACTCTGATCAGACTGGGAAGATGCCAGAAATGCCATCGTCTCAGTACGCATGCACTAAATTTCTATAGTCTTAAGAATACCACCTTCTAGCACCTCAAACACACCTGGTTAACTTTGTTTTCAAGGATGTTGCGAAACGAAAAAGAGCTGAACAGTAAGAAACGAAAAAATCATAGTTACTGAACGACCTGGTCATCAGGTCGTCATCAGGTCGTTTGGAAACTATGACTTTTTCGTTTCGTAACAGCTTTTTCGTATCGTAACAACCCTTGTATATACAAAGTTAACCTGGGGTGTGAAAGGTACTTGACTCGATAGGTTACCTTTCACATGCTACAAGGTGGATTCGGCGATCTCTTGATCTTTTAACGGTTATTGAAAGACTTAGTGCGAGCGCACTGAGATGATGGCAGATGAAAATTAACATTGCATATTTTACTTTTGTGTCGAGACCGAATATATGCGTTTAGTACAACAAATAAAGCTAACGCTCATAGTGCCAGGAATTTACGTCGGGCTTAGTCTTTTCTTCTATTTCCACGTATCGAGCAGGCACATGACGCTTTACCCACGTCAAGCTGACGTCGATACGACGTAATGACGTCGCATCCACGTCTGTAGGCGCCTTTTCGACGTTTTGTGCATGCTGGGTGATATATAACAAAGTTCAAACAGACTCCTACTATGTACTAATCAACTGACTGATTTAAAGAATCATTTAAACTAATAAGTATGAGATGATTATGAATGAATGAGTATTGTATTTTCCTCAAAATTACAAAAACCAAATCCAGCATCATTCACTCAAAATTAAATCATCGTTGAGTCAATGTCATTCCGTCGAATCAACGTTGATTCTATGTTGATTCAACGTTGTGTGCCCAGTGCATTGGTTGGTAAATGGTTGTAAATAACCTAAACTGGCTATGTGCAAAACACCGACGACGTTCAATCTGATGAGTGGACTCTAATGCAGTCTGACCACTAAGTGATCGGGAACTGTTCTGTGGGCCATCCTGAAGTCTTGAATGCTGAAGACCATAATGAGACGGTATAATTGAGTAGGCTGGTCTGGGCTAGAGGCATACTTCCTTTTTTCTTTTGCGATAACAGTAATTCGAGATGGAAAAATTGCCTGCCAGTGCAGCTTGGCGTCCTTAGTGAAGTCTTTACTGCTCCCGCTGTGTCGAACGAACAGTGACTTCTAGACATGAGCGGTTGTGCAGACAGATCTGACTCCACACCCAAAAGTGCAGTTAGGTATACATGTATAGCTTCATGTTCAGCAAGAATATACACTGCAAAAATAAACGGTAGATTTTACGGTAACATAACTGGCAACCAGCTGCCAGTCCTTTTACCGTTATTTTTACGGGCGCCCGTAAGAATTGCAGGAATCATCAAGCTGAGTGGGACAGAAAAGAGCAGATGTCGTTTTAGTTAGATAGCCCATCAACAATACAAAGTTATTTTCGAGTGCGCCAAGTTAACATAAAACTTCAATTTCGTGGTTTCCAACAATGTCTTACAGGCAAAAGCTCGTAAAAATAACGGGAAAAGGACTGGCAGCTGGTTTCCAGTTATTCTACCGTAAAATCTACAGAATTTTTTTACAGTGTAGTATTGTTCTGACATATACGAATAAATTTAAAAACCGTGTGTGTTTGATTACTGCAGACTGGTCTTGGCACTCGCAGCTTTTTTCTGACTTGATGTAAACATGGATGGATGGATGGATGGATTGCAATTTCAAAAAAACAAAAGGTTTCCTATTAAACGTAAACACTCATGTCAAGAAACAGAAACTGAGGTGGTTTGATCGCAACTCAAGGTCCTCTGGCTTAGCATATACAATTCTACAAGGCACAGTAAAAGGAAAAAGAAGAAGAAGAAGATGGGAAGACAATATTAAGAAATGAACTTTGCAAGCTCAACTAGGGCAGCTGAAGACAGGACTAGGTGGAAAGGGATTGTTGTAAAGTCATCTGTGGTGCACCAACGACCTTGCAAGGTTATGGGATAGATTAGACTAGACCAGCTCATGTTCATATCAGCTTAAGCATCATCAGTGTTTTAGTTACATCGGGTTGTCATAGATGTGATTTCTTAACACATGAAATGAACTACGAGTTATGCATACCCAGATCATCATGTGGACATAATCAGATTGTTCAGGCTTTGCTCAGATCGGCTGTGTATGAATCACATGATCATATCGTCCTTTTACCTTTTAGAAGACAATGCGAAGATATTAGAGGCTTGCCATTCAGTCTCAAAACCGAGCTGTCCGCATGAAAAATGGGTTAAGTAGCATGCGCATGAGTTGTTACGCATACTTGTAAGATTAAAAATGCCTAGTAAACCCTATTGGTCATCACAAATAACGAGACATTTCATTCTGACACACTACGCCAAAACAACGTTGTAGCGACGTGGATGCAAGGTTATGACGCGTTATCATTATCTACTCGTATACAAGGTTGTTGCGACGTCATAACGTTGCATTGCCGTCGTCACAAGTTTTTTAGACGCTGTATGCATACTGTGTTAAAAGAAGAAAAAACATGATGTATACATCCTCTTAGAGAAAAATAACCTAAAATTTATGCCTAACTGATAATCAGACCAGATGTTTTCGCCATCCCCTAATTATCTGGACACTGCAGGTATCAGCCAAACATGCTCTGTGAACTACTTTTGCCATTTCTCTGGTTCCCGGTTATTAATACAGGTAAATCAAGCATATAGTATTTTATCAGCGGTGCTACTGAAACCTGATTCACGGTATTAGTGCGCCGATTAAAGAACGCTCTCATAAAATACTTTAGAAAATCGCATATAATATGATAAAGTTTTGTCTACTTTTATTCTAAATACAGTCAGTGTGTTTGAAGACATATTTTTGAAGTATCACACGAAAATAAGTTTGCAATACAACTGGAACTATTTTTTTATAAAAGCTGTAAAACAGGGAATACTGTTTCGCTGGTTCTCGTGCCATTACAAAATTGTTATATTACAAAACGCTTAAATTTTAACGTAGAAATCCGTTCAAAACGCCTAAACAACATAACTTTTTACGAGGATTTCGATTTTCTAGTTTATATCAAGATTAGGATGCGGGATATTTATGTTTTACTTTTAATAGAGAAAATCGGTTAACAGCGTTATCTTCACCACCTGGGGCACTGCTGCGAAGTTGCATAATTCTGTATCATTTATTGGTATACTGGAGGATTATACGACCAGTTTCATTAGAAACACATGTGAAATCGATACCCCGAGTAACCCGAGTTTATATAGCAGTAAATCGGGTCGGTCGGGGTCAATTCTCTAAGAGCATGTACACGGCATGAAGATTTTTGTGCAATATTCGATTTTTCCATGCAGAACATATTATGCCGTTAATATGAAAATAGGCACTGCCTTTAGGCGAGTACATCGCTTTTTACAATGTATGGGTGGTATGATAAAGCCTCTTTGGCTGTTACCATGTTAACTCTAAAGTTTCGGACAAAAATGCATAGTCGAAGTGTAGACGCTGATCTGACTACTCACTGTACGATTCTGGATTCAATTTCACAAGTTGTCGTTTGAATTTTGTAATGAAATTATTGCAACTCAACAACTGCGAACTCCGTCTGACAAACGGATGAGAAACTGTCCGAGAACAGCAGAAAACTGGCTATATTGTTTTCCAGTTTCTTCTCTGCGGCGCTTTCTGTTTCCTTCAAACTTCACCCAATTACAGGCGCTGTGCATATGAGAACTACGCTTTACTTAACAGCAAGCACACATTCTCCATTCAGAGCATAATAGTTCGGAAAGTGGAGCTTCAGGTGGATAGGTAAACACTTCCAAGGGAAACGCCTCTGTCCTTTTCATTTGGAGTAAATCTTTTGGAAGGATTTCTTTCTCTAGGGAGCATAAGAATTTTCAAAAAATTAAAACCCCTGTAAAACGGCGGGAAACGTTGCTAATAGACAGGTGAGCAGGTAGGTTTAAGCTATAGCGACAGCTCTAAGTCTTTCAAGTCGGTTACAGTCTTTACGATTTAACCAGGCCCCACGGTTATAAAACTGTTTTGATGCTCAACTCAGCTGAGCATGAAATTTTACCTGCTAATATTTGGCGATTTACTGATAAGTACAGCTGTTTTCTTGCTTAGTTTACCTGAGTATGAAATTTTCTCTGAAAATGCCAACATTAGCAGAGAAATTTCATGCTCAGCTGAGTTGAGCATGAAAAAAGTTTTATAACCTCGGGGCCTGGTTTTCCTGGTGTCACAGACGTTGATGAGCGAGGTTTATTAGTACTTTCTCGGAGCTTGATGGTTCAAGATGTCATTATGTTACTGACAGAAAATTATGTTTACAATCCAATTATTTGGTTATCTAAAATCCAGTTACAGGGTACAATACAATTCTGTCCACGACAAATGTATGACCAATTTAGTACATGTAAATAACTCCGGGTCTTCAAGATATAAAATTAGGAATGAAAATGGCATAACATAATTATGAATTTGCAATTAGAATGTAGTACTTAGTCCCGTCTGTCCCGCCCGTACCATAAAAATGAATAAAAACGACCGTGTCTTCCGTATTTGCCGCCTGTTATACTCCTTACCAAATCAAAATATACCGACTGTCATTTCCCGTATATTTAGCGTCACCTGGCAACCGAATAAAAAGATAACGGCCCTGAATTATTTTCATCTATTTGCACCGTTTCAGAGAAAGAGACAAAATGTGATCTCTCGCTATGAAAATTGAAGAAAAAGTCGAGCTAGCTCACCAGAAAATACGAAAATGACTTACCCGCGAAAATGCACGTGAGTACATAAACAACTGCTTTATTCCGTACCGCCTGTCTTTTTCCAAAATGTTAATAATCGAATGTACGGTGTGCTAACCAGACCAACGAAATCTTTAATTTGGACAGTAAGAACAAATCATCCAATAATAATAATAATAATAATAATAAAAATAAAATAAAAGATAAACATCTATTTTTACCTATTTTCATTTTTTGACTACAAAACGCGACGGGAAGCAAAGTGGGACGGCTATACAGGTGGCTACATTGCTAGAAGACAACAGACAAACAGACTCAAGAACAACAGTGAAGAACCCAACAGAAGTACCGCCTTAAATAAATTACTGGGGTCTTAAACTAGTTTTACTGGACTCAAAGTAAAAAAGATAGGCAATGGTCAGGAATTAATGCAGTCAAATTCCACATCCCGCTCTCAAAACCAAAAGGGGAAGTAGCACACACACAAAAATTGACAAAAGATTACAGAAGGCGCGGGGGGGGGGGGGCTTAAACTAGGTTTACTAGCTCAAAACCTCGCCCTCTGTCTGCTTCTGCGATGGTTCGAACCATTTAGTTAGCCGTTTGGTCCACATGTAGGTTTCCAAACCCATCAATGAATCATCCCAGGAAACAAACAAATCACGGATAAGACCTATGATGAATCAGAGATGAAGACTTGACAGAAACAACGTATTGCAACACCTGGAGATCCCTGGGGTGTCAAACACCACCACTGAAATACCGGAGCAAAGGAAAACCACCAGCTGGACCCCGAATGACCAAGCAACAGACAAGACAAGTCCGGACCCAACCAACTGAAATAAACAGCTTTATGTCAGGTCTATCATTGAGTCTGATGCCCGGACAACTGACGCTCAAAGTTATTGACCATGATTGGATCAACCACTAAACATGCAGACTGTAGCATTACATTTATGTTTTTTCCAATCCGTTTGTGACATATAATAATTTTTCTGAACTGATCAGAAAAATCAGCCCCACTTATATATATATATATATTTGAATTTGTAGACTAAATCACCATAAAATTCTGGTAACGGTATGCCCTGTTGCAAAAGAGCTTTTTAAAGCCAATCCTGAATTTAGAAATCATCTCATTGCGTCGACAATAAAATTTTGAAAAGGCTTTTCGAAGTTTATGTTACCGATAGCCCTTTTGGAGATGTTTAGCTGTTAAAATTTTATTACGGCCATTGAAGTCAGTCGCATGAATAAACACCCTAGCAAACCGAATAAGCTGAGAAATGTAAACCATGAAAGGCAGAACAGGAAGCGTCACCATCCAAAAAGAAAAAAATACTATATCAGGATCAAAGTCATCACGTTTATCATAATGTTTGAATGAAATAAATCCGTATATGAAATGGATAAATGCAAATCCAAAAGTGGGGCTATGGTATCGGATGCCTTAGCTTCGTTTAACTGCAGCTCAGGTGGATAAATTCGAGTCACCATGCCTCCAAAGTAAAAGATTGTCAATAGTTAGAAGATCGTCTGGACATCCAGATGTAAAGCTTTGCTGCACTCTTTAATTGCACACCGGGGGATCGGTCGTCAGACTCTATGATGGTCCCGACCTAAAGCTATATATTTTAGTTGGTTGGGACCGGAGCCTTTTTGTCTGTTGCTTGGTCCACCGGGGCTCAACTGGTGACCTTCTTTTGCTTCAGATTTCCAGTGGGGTTGTTTGGCAGGACAGGGATCTCCACCTGTCAGACGGCCCGTTGTATCTGTTGAGTCCTCGTCTTTGCTTCTTCATGGTGTTGAAATTTGATTTATGTGTTTACCGTGATGATTCATTGACGAGTTAGAGGGTTATCATGCGAACCGAACAACCAACTAAATGTTTTGTACCACTTCAGAAACTGAGGGTGAGGTTGGGCCTGTAAAATCGATTTAAGCCCCCCAGTAATTCATTACTGACCGTTCCAAGGCGGTAGTTCTGTTGTGGTTCTTTGTTGCCTGTTTTTGGTGTCAGAGTTTCTGTGATGTTTTACCTTATGTATGTTATTATTATTTTTGGTTCGGTTTGGGTTGCTGAGTGGCCACCTTTTGGGAACAAGCTGCTCACTCGGTTGGCCATATGTTCTCTGTATCTTGATTATTTGTAATCTTAGTTGTTTCCAACTATGGTTTGAGGGCTGGATTTGGATTTTGATTGTTTCAGTTCCTGGTCTTTGCATACTTTTTACTTTTAAATGCTTTAATAATTTCAGCCTGTTAATTATCAGAAAAAGAAGCCATGAAATCTCTTCCACGGCAAAATAAAAACAAATCAGCTACAAGAGGAACACAATTAGTACCCATCGGAATACCAACAATGTGTCTGTACAACTTAGTACCAAATCTAATATAGATAGTATTTAAAAGATATGTTGAGGCTTCACACAGGTTTTGACACGACCAAAGTATACATGTATATAGGTTTTGATGTTCAGAAGTAAAGAAGGCGTTTCTTTTGTTACAGGGAAGAAAAGACGAACCTTCTATTTAGGAAGCCTTCTCAATTTAACCTATAACTGTTTCTTTGATTAAATTATGTGGCAAGGTGGTATAGAAAAATATTAAGTTGACAAACTGGTCGCACGGAATCGTCTCAACTTCAACGTCAATCGGGGTATTATCGGACAAGGGTAGTTATCGGACAAAGTCAAATGGTTATTAATCCCCTGTGCCTAATATATTCCTGTAGCACACTCAAGGCAGCTGGGTACCAATCATTTTTCCCGCCACTAGCAGCAGCAACGTGGTGACGCATAGGGTTGGCCAAGATAAGAAAATCCGGGCAAAACTAAGTCCACCCTGCTAAAAACCTCCACTTCCGGTTGTTATTACTATTTTCAGTTCACGTTGAAACGTATGTCTGCATTTTTCTATGAAAGTTTATCAGTCATAGCTGAATTTTAAAATTGGCATCAGCCTCGTGTGTGTCGGTAAATGGCATCTATTTATAGACTGATCGGGTTAGTGTGTTGGAGCCATGAGTGAACCGAAGGAACCCAATTACGGGAATTATCGGACGCGATTTCACATTCAATCACGTCGCAGTCGTTTTCATAGAAATTTCATGCTTCTATTCATATTCATGAAATTCTTTTCAGTGTATTGTCCAAGTCATTGTTTTCATTGCCTTATACATCACTTTTCATATTCTTATATGTGCATGTTTTACATTTGTTTGTATTGTTTGCTCTTATGCCATCATAGAGTGGCCGGAGTCTTATGTTTAGCAATAAAGTTCTGTTCTGTTCTGTTCAATAAAAGCCCAATGAGTACACAGTGCGACAGGGTTCCAATAGCGTGGCCAATTTTGCATTTAAGGTGGTAATTTGTGGTAAATGCAAAAATCTGCCAAAAAACATAAATAAATAAATAAATAAACGTATCTCCCTGGAAGTTAGCAGATTTCTTATTTTTGTTTAGAATAAAAAAAAGAGATACATGCTGCCTAAAAAGTGTTTTATAAGGAAAGATCAAAGAGTTATTTTCTGCGCAGAAATCTAAAAAAAAATGACATCGTTATTGAAAATTTACATAGCGCTGACGGTACGTTATTGCATTATGAAGAGCGTCCTAGCAATTATTCATTCCAACTCTTTGTCAAATTGTCAATTAGACCAGATCAAAACGGTAGCTTTCATAGATTCTCAAATGTTCAATCATGTACAAGGTGCATGTACAAATGTACATTAGATGCATTCATTAAATAACGGGTAGGCAAGCATACCTATATGACACCTTCAATATAAATAACACATTACTGATACTAAACAGATATGTAAATAAAAATGTTCAATCTTGTTAAAATAGTATCACCTGGGGTTTTTTTTGACAAAAAAATTTGGACACAGGCTACGTCTTTGTTTTCTGCCGAGCGCCTGATAATGTGTGAAAGAGTTTGATAAAATAAGAACTAGGGCGCTCTTTTTAATGCAATAAAGTACCCTTGGCATTTAGTATATTTTCAATAACGATATTATCATTTTAGATTTCTGCGCAGAAAATTACCCTTTGATCTTTCCTCATAAAAGCATTTCTCAACATCAACAAATCCTGCATTTTGGGATTCTAACTTATGAGAAACGTATAAGGAAGGCATCTGCTAAGTTTGGCAAGATCTGTTGTAATGCAGATCTTAAAGTTCTTCCCGATGCTTTTTAAATATTAGAAAATGAATAGAACTAAATTAAGTTTTGTCAACTCACCTCTTCAGGTCTACCTCATATTTCCAACAATGAACTCTTTACATTTATGCAAATTATTTGTCACATCTGTTTCAAATAAAATTCTACGCATTTTGACCAAATAACTCCCACTTCTCGTAAATTCCATATCTGAATGCATTTATTAAAGTTAAAAGAACGCATTCTGAACTGTTTTAGGTGTTTAATTGTTGTTTTTCAATAACCTGCTTTTTGTCCGATAACTACCGTACATGTCCGATAATTACCCGATTTGGGGTGCCTTAAAAACCATGCCGCTCTCTACAGGTTATCAAGAAAACACAACTCAAGTCTTACTGACAAGCTTTGGCTTTCTTCAAAGTATTAGGAGGTCTCATTTTAAAGAGTAAGGCAGTAAAGGTTAAATTTGGAAAGCCGAAAACCTGGTTTTTGTCCGATAATACCCCGACTGACGTTATCTGCAATAGCAGTTTACTACAGAATTCTCTTTTGCAGATGTCTCTTTGTAGGCCCTAGTATCGCCAAGCTTCTGTTTTAAAGTGTTAATGTAGTATAGCCGTCAGTCAACAGCGACGTTGTTTGCGGTCTTGTCTGCTGGAACCAAAACATACTTTATATGAATTTCTAGGATACCCCAGCTGTAAATGTCGAAAAGTAGATTTAGGTTTAGAGGGTAAAAGATTAGTACTTTGCGTATAAAATTTAATACGCAAGCCTCTAACAACTCTGTCCCGTCTCCTAAAGGTAACTTTAGAAACACCACTCACACAATAGGTGGAAAAAGCATCGACATGGAGTTGCTGTGGTTCCTCAGTGTGACTTGTTCTTATGTCCGCTTGTCTGTGATCATCAAGTAATATAGTCACCTGGCCCAGAGGTTATAAAACCTGAGTACATTCTCAAACTCAAAATAAAGCACACTGATTGGCTGCTTCCGACCACATGCTCGGAAGCAGCCAATCAGTATGCTTTTTTTGAGTTTGAGATTATTCTCAAGTTTTATAAACTCGAACACAGGAAAGCTGACCATTTTGCTTTCTGTTTTGTTTTGCAGTTTACAAAAGAAAATAGGTAATGTATTCGTTACTTGTTCTGGTTATCCATGTCTGTGTTATGTGAGTAGTGATTTTAATTGGGATAGCTCAACATCCACATGCCTGGGAAAATTAAATCCCAGATTTTTCTATAAAAACTTACTTAAGCTTTGCAAAACACCCAGCTATCCAGGTAAGGGAATCGTTCCTGACATGTCACATACTGACTCTGAGGTATGGCTCTGTCCTGGCAGGCCTCATAAAGGCAGAAGAGGTAGTAAACTGTGCCTGACAGGCCATATACTGACAGTAAAAGTAGGGAATTTTCCCCGTCATGCCATATACTGAAATTGCAGGAAGAAAACTAATTCTGTTAGGTCACATACTGACTGACAGTAGTCCATGACAGGCCCTTACAACTCCAGGTCATCTCCCACAAAACTAAGTAACTGTGACCTACTTTCACAAAAAGTAAAAGTAGAGAATTTTCCCTGTCATGCCATATACTGACATTACAGGAAGGAAACTGTTTCTGTCGGGTCTCATACTGACAGTAGCGGTATGGAAATGTCCATGACAGGCCAAATACTGACATATGCGATAGAGACCTGTCTCTGTCAGGCTAAACGCTGACAGAAGAGCTAGGAAATTGTTTATGACGTGCCACATACTGACAGTAGAGGTTGAGAACTTTCCCGGATAGGCCACATACTGACAACTGAAGTATGAAACTGTCCCTGAGAGCCCATATACTGATAGTAGAGGTAGGAAACCGCTCGTGACAGACAAAATACTGACAGTAGAGATAAGGACCTTTCATCTGTCCGACTAGGCACACCTCCTCCGGAGTTTTCGATATGTACATGTAGGTGTATACACTTGCTGAGTAGCTCTTTAAAATGAGTCTCTCTCTCTCTCTCTGTCAACCTAAGAGCCTCTTTAGATGTTCGCATAAATATGTGTACATTTATCACGTTTCCCTTTGTATGAACAAAAGAAAGAGAGAGAGAGAAATACTTTTACACCTATTTTGCAGATTAAAATGACCATATTGATTAGCTCAGAAAAAAATCTTTCGTTTAGATTTCCATACACTCATGCTTTCATTTATAATCAAATAACCGATGGGTATTGACGGTTACTTACCTCCTCCAAAACCATCGAAAGAAGTTTAAGATAGACGGGATTTTTGACGCAACCTGTCCATTGTGCTATTTGGAAGATGCAGACATTGTCCACATGTTGATACGTTGTCCTGCACTTAGTCAAGTGAGATGCCTACATTTGAATGGGCTAGAGAAATGCTTTCAAGATGCACTTGGTTTAAACAGTATTTTATTCAGTTAAACTACATACATTTATACAAATACAAATCATATCAATGTAGGATCTGACGGTAAGCGCAATGCTTGTATAATAGTCATCTCCATATTAGAAAACCAAAGATGCACTTGGGCCGAGTTCTTGGTCAAATAATATCAGAGATGACACTACATTGGTACAACTAATACTGGATTGTCAGAAATTGTTTCCTACCGTTCTTCCTGATGACAGAGTGCTGCTTAATACTATAGAATCTCATACAATACTTTGTGTTATAAACTAACTCGTGAAGCGACTTTTCCTGTTTAATGACATCAAGGTTGCTTCGGGGATCAATATGAGGCAGCGCTTCATGGACAGTATCATCAGGTGTGCTGAAGGCTTCGTACAGACTCCCATTGGGGCTGAAACTCTGGTCCAGTTGCTGCTAGACAGTGCAGGTGTGTTTATTGACCTCAAAGACAGTCAGATCAAAAATGTGGTTAGGGATATTGAAACACTATCTAAGAAACTTTGCTATGCCCTTCATACTGAAAGATATAAAAGACTAAACCTAATTTCAAAGCGTAAAAAGAAAACTTGCGGAAAAGGTCGCCGTGGTGCACAGTAGCGTGAACTCCATTTTAATAGACTCTTGAAGTTTTAAATAAGGCTCTAACGTGAAACTAAAGACTACCCAAGAAGACTCCCTACGGAGGTGTGCCTATACAGGCAGAAGTTATAGAACAGTAACAGTATGGCTGCTGACACCCCACCCCCATCCCCACCCCAATTTAGTAAACAGAAAAACATTGGTGGTCTCGACAGGCGGAGTATACATCAGAAAGAAAGAAAGAAGACCCCTCCCACCGCCGAGGCTTCTGTGGCTGTTTGATATCTCAGTGTCAAAGTAAATCAGTGGCCTCTGTGCGACAGTAGTAATGCTAGTGTGACAGTGGAGCTACCATTAGCACTGATGGCAGATAAGCTAGCATGCGGTACTGTAGTAACACTAGGTTGAAACAGATAAACCCTGTTGGTATTGTTCTGGTACTACTGTTCTCACTTTGGCATCAAAGAAGCCACAAGGTACAGCCCCGAATCCAGGGGTGGGCTTTTGGGCTGCAGCCCCGCCGCCTGGGCCTCTGTGTTTTGCATAATATGCGGGCCTCCAAATAATAAGGAGTATCAAGATTATTAATAGATTAGAATCGCCTCGGTGCTTTGCTTTTATGATCATCTCAGTATCGAGTCTGAGGTAATGATCAGAAAATGATCGACTCAGTATCGAGAGATAGATAGATAGATACACGGTGCATAACCATATCGGACGCTATCTGTGAAAGCTGGACTCTATCTGTGTATTTCGGAGTCTATTTGCGTTAGTTTAGGATTCTATCAGTCCCAAAATGGAAAACGAGGTAAGGGTGGGTGTTAATAAACTCCAATATAATTGTAAACAACACATTTTCTTATGAGGCATAAGGTGCACGGAACATCAGACATCCGTGTCTTCCAGTATCTATAGCTGTTATGCCTAATTCGTATTTACTTTCGTGTCTACAAGCTGGAATGAAGGTCAAGATCTGACAATTTTGAAGAGTGTGTCCACTTTGAACGCCGACCAGTTGCGAACGCAATGGAAAGAAAACAGATCGGTTGGATAGGTTTGACCCTAATGAATGAATTTAAAAATTTTGTAAGGCTCTGAGTTGAAAGAATATCTCCTTTTTGAAGAAAATCGGATTTTTTTACCTTTTACAATGACACCGGATGCTATATGCGCCTGGCACCTGACTCTTTCAGCGGCTAATCGTGCTTCACACAGGACTCTATCTGCCAATATCATAGGAAACTGTGCTTCAGAAGCATGGGCTTACATTTGTATATAGTGATCCGATAATGGTATCAACACGAGGCAGATTTCTATTTAGATATCGTTCATGATTGATTGATTCCTCTTCTTGCACACATTTTAAAACTTTTCAAAGCCGAAGAAATGAATCAACGTTTCAATACGCGCGTATACATATTTTTGCAGTTGCAGTTATAAGTCATGCTGAAAGCCATCTTGAACAGGTTTAAACCACAAGCCGAAGAGATAATCGCTGAGGAACAGCTGGGTTCCGAGCGGGAAGGAGCATCACAGAACATATCTTCAGCCTTAGAGTCCTGTGTGAAAAGTATCTCCAACATCAGCAGAATCTGTGCCATGTCTTCATTGGTTTCAAAAAAGCCTTTGACAGGGTATGGCATGCAGCCTTATGGGCCACCATGCGGTGGTGCTATGTCGGTGCAGGTCTAGTTCGCACCATTGAGCAGCTATGCAAGGCTACAAGGGCAGTCCTGATCAATGGCAGCACAGGAGAATGGTTCAGAACAAGAGTTGGAGTAAGACAAGGATGTCTTCTGTTACCCACCCTCTTCAACATTTTTCTCGAACGGATCATGTCTGATACTCTGGAAGAACGTGGCGGGGGTTGGCATGGGCGGCAGAGACATTGCCAATCTGCGGTTTGCCGATGACATAGATGACATACACTCTAGCTGAGGAAGAGCAGGAACTAGAAGCTCTAGTTGAAAGTCTCGACCAAACCTGCACAATGTGTGAGATGGAGATCAGTGCTGAGAGGACCAAACTGATGACGAACAGCACAGATGGCATCCAGAGGGAGATCAAGGTAAAAGGGCAGAAGCTGGGTACTGTAAGCAGCTTCAAATGCCTTGGGTCAGTTGTCTCAGATGATGGCTCAAAACAGGAGGTTCTCTCAAGAATTGCACAAGCAAATTCAGCTCTTACCAAGCTGAAACCAATTTGGAGAGATAGCGGCATGTCTCTTGGATCAAGGGTGAGACTTGTATGCCTGTGAATCGTGGGCCTTGACAGCAGAGTTAGAGAAAAGAACGCAGGCCTTTGAAATGAGATGCTGCTGAAGGTTACTGAATATTTCGTACAAGGACCATATAACCAATGAGGAGGTTCGCAGGAAGATCTAAGCAGCGATTGGAGAATATGATGGGCTCCTGACGCTGGTCGGGAGGCGGGGCTGGGGTGGTTTGGCCACGTCTCAAGGTCTTCTGGTTTAGCAAAGATAATTCTTCAGGGTATAGTGAAAGGGGAGGGAGGAGGGGGTGGACGGAGGAGGAGGTGGGAAGACAATATCAAGGAGTGGACAGGAATGGATTTTGCCAGCTCGGCTGGGGCAGCTGAGAACGGGGCAAGGTGGAAAGGGATTGTTTCGAAGTCATATGTGGTGCCCCAACGACCTAGTAAGGTTATGGGATAGAATAGAATGAATAGAATAGTTATAAGTACAAACGGTGGTGGACACCTAGAGTTGCGATTTATTATGAACAACATCTTTAGGTTGGTGTAACTATATGCATGATATTAGGTCAAAGAAACCCATAAATGGAGAGCACTTTCAACTTCCTTTACATCTTTTGAGTGAACCGTTATCTTTAAAAGTAGAGATGATCTTTAACAGGAAATATATACAAAGTTATCCATAAAAAGAAAGATGTCAGTTATCAAAAAACCAGAGACATACCGTCGTCGGTCGGTGGGTGTGCGTGTTCCGACTTAAAGTATTTTTCACCCTAGACATTTAGTCGCTCGAAAAGGTGTCAGGCAAGCCAGTAAAATATATTTTTTATTTGAATATTAAAAGAAAAGCTTTTTTAAACTGTCGAAAGGGCATATAAAGATAGACAGAGGGTGGTCCATATTTTGTTATTGTTCCCGGTAGCCCTTCTGCCGACAATAGGTTTCTGACATGTATCAATATCCGTCCATTAACTATATTCGACATGTAGGCCTACGCTGAATTTGAGTCTCATTCTGACACACACGAAAATCTGGATGAAGAACAAACGGGTCGTTTCATTGTACTGGTTAACCGCTTAGGAGGTCTAAGCCTGCTCAAGAATAGTTTTGGCTAATGCAATCACCAGTTTGATCTTTTACGACGTTTTTGGCTAAAAAAAAAGGAAACAAACATCACAAGTAAGGTCCGCTGCTCACAAGTATAGTCCGTTGCCTTGAGGACAAACATCTGTCCGTTGGCATAAAATTACATTATTTCGAAGACACAAATAGAATCCGGAACATTGAAAATAATGGGTGGTGTCCTTTAAACATTGATATTAACGTAAAGATTTTATTCATACACCTAACGACATGTGTAAATTATCAAGAACATAGTTATCTTCGTAAATTAAGGACAAAATTCATTACCTACAAATAAAAACACTGAGTATTTCCTTGTTTTCATGGGCCATGTATGCTCCTGCACCATCACGCTGCATTTGATTTCACTGATGACAAGCACTGAACATCGCTAGCTGAATAATATCGACAGAAATATTAAGAAAAATAAGGTATGTGTTCCGTGGAAACCATGAAACCCAGTACTTACACGTTTTGTCCCTTTTTCTTCGACTGAATAGCCGAAGCGTTCATGGCAAGTAACAAATAGAGTCCGTAGCACTCACAGATAGAGTCAAGTAACGCAGATTTTCACAGATAGCGTCCGATATGGTTATGCACCGTGAGATAGAAAAGTGATTCAGATTTACTGACACGGCCACCGGGTGAATAGCCATAATGTCGGTGAGTCTAAACACCCCACGACACCCCATGACACCCCACGACACCCCAAGACACCCCACGTCACCAAAGTATATGTATATTTTCATTAAAAAGTAGATGTTAAGAAAAATAGCATTAGTTATTCCTTATATTTTTTATAAATACTTTCTCTTTTTTTAAAGACATCCTGACTGATAGGTGAAATAACCACCACCTACTAAATTCAGTGCTGAAATTTTGTACCAGTATACTATATACACATCTGAGTCGAATAGTAATGTTATATTTCGGCTATCCATTTACTAAAGCATTTTTTTTTAAATTGCAGCTGGGAATGGAACTGCATGTTTATTAGCTAGGCGTGTCCTACACTCATTGAGTCTGAAAAAAAGTTCATACTGCTCCTATTATGGTAATGTGTTGCACATAATTATGGAAGTATTCAAACAAACATCGAATAAACTAGTGGTAATGATATATGCTTATCCCGGCGTCCCAGTAGGGTGGTGTGATCTCAAACTGTACAGAACCAGACCAGGCCTGATAGGATGAGATGAGTAGCAGTTGTAAAACGAAATATTCTGATAGGGTGTTCATTTTACTTTCAGTGATCTGATTTGAACAAAAGAGATAATTCTGTTTTGTGGTCTTATTAAAACTGATCATACTGATCTCGTTATGAAAAGACAGATACAAAATAATTCAGTACTAGCACAGCTAGCATAGAAAGATCGCAAGGACGTCATTCCTGAGCTCATATTTGGTTATTTATTCATTCGTTGCGCGGATCTATCATGGGAGACTCATGTGAACATTGACTACTATGATCAGACAGTGTTTATGTTTTCAACTTTGACTCAACATACATGTATTTAACATTTAATGATTTCTCCGGGCTGTCTGATCAGAGTCTACTCTCAGAGTTGGACTATATAATCCACAAAGCGAATAAGAATTTTGGAGGATTAAAGACGACCGGCGTGTATTTCTTGATTGTTGCTAAATATCACACCTAACACAATCGCTTATATCAACAATCGATGCCGCGTGCCGCTGATTAATCGGCAAGCATGTGTTTATTGATTATTGTTAAGTGCTAACGTAATCGCCCATATCAATAATCGATGACGCGTGTCAATAATTAATCGAATCCGTGCATACTGTACGAGAAAAAAATAATTTCATTAGAGTTTATTTAATTGCATATTCATTTCTCAAACACATTTTATCTAAAAAACTGTTTTATTTATTCCTCGGTAGCACAAAACAAACGAGTCCTAAAATCTGTGGGGTGCCGTTTTACTATTTATTCCCTATAACTTGATATACATAATTCGAATTATGGATATCCATTCTTCGAATTATTGATATCTGTAATTTATAGATATTCAAAATTATTTATTGATATCCATAATTAGAATTATGGATTTCTATAATTCGAATTATGGATATCCATAAATCGAATTATGGAAACGGCATTCCATAAAAGTCCATCCAAATCTTCTGCAATTACCAAAATCCTCCGAGTTTTCATCCAGATATGAATATATCAGAGGCTTATAACCACGTGAGTAATTCATGAGCCTCTGCAATATATGTAATAGCGTTATTTATCAAAATGTTGTTTGGTTAGCATACGTAAGAATTTATTGTCGTACATTTAGATATATTGTCATTCGCAGCAATATTCTTTATGTTCGTCTCACTTTTGCTTTTGTGAGCTATAAACAGTGTATAGTGTTTAATGCTTAATAAAGTATTCTGTATTTTTCAAAATCCAATAGGCCATACGCCCATGAGGATAGAAAGATATTTACAACAATTTATGACAGACAGTGCAATTGTTAAGGAAAACAACTAACACAATATACATGTATGATTCTGAAAACAAACTCATTGATATAGCATTAAATATGCACATAATGGTATGTCCATTAATCAGCAAGTCAGCAAAGAAAATGTGACAGAGAAGGTGCTTGTCTCAAACGACAAGCTCACCCAGCGGACAAAACGACATCGTTTCATCGTTGTTTCAGCGTCATGACGGTGAACAAACGTCGACGCAACGCTACACGAAAGCACTGTGCCCGCTGTGTAAACTTGCACATTCGAAATTTCCAACAGATGCTATATTATGACAAAATACATATACTCACATTTAGCTTTATGCAATATCAGTGTACAGTTTTAATTGCCAATAATTGGCCAATATATGCTGTATACAATGTTTCAGAAGTTGAAGATTAAATGGATAAATGATAAAATTGAAAGGAAAATTTCTTTTCAGTTATTCTTCTCAATTAATATATCTTGTAATAAACGCTGTAAACTGGGACACCAAACCGATGGTTTGGTTGGTTGGTTGGTTTGGGTTTAACGGCCCTTTGAGACAGTATTTCAGTCTATATCGGGCCGCTCTCCAAAAGAAAGGGAGAAAGAAGAGAAATGATAGATGAGAGAAAAATGTCCAAACAACCCCCACCCGCACCTACTGCTCGCACAGTAGGCCCTTGCCCTACTGTTATCAGTAGGACGCACTGGCACTGTAAGTTGTACCATCGCACCACCCAACCACCCCCTCTGATGGTTTGAGTTTAACCCTATTTGAGAGTATTTCAATAATATATACTGAACCGTTTTCCAAGACATATACAAATCGCATCCCGCACCTACTGCAAGCACAGCTGGCCCGTCCTCCCTATCCAAACTAGTAGCATTGAAAGTTACCCCGCATCATCCCCCGACCCGACCACCCCTTGAAATAATTGGAATGTCTATGTAAAACATACTATATTTTAGTAACTAATATATAAAATAATGTTTAAGACCTTTTTATGGAAGATATTTATCAATAAATTGGTTCCGTGGGGTGTCGTGGGGTGTCGTGGGGTGTCTTGGGGTGTCGTGGGGTGATTAGACCGACCCCCGCCATAATGTTGCGGTGTTGTTATGGCGCGATACATTGAACAAGATGGGTTGACAGATCTCGAAACGATTGTCAGAAATATCACCGGTTTTGAGGTAGTTCTTGTGGATGACAAATACTCTACAATGTATTGTGCATCTGTTAGGCTATCTTAATTTTCGTAATTCAGCGTCGTTGTAGGCGAGAAAAAGCCTTTATCATCTTTGGACGTACTTCGAAAGTGGGTGGGGAAATCAGTGTTTGGTTATTTTATTCAAATCAACTTTCACCTGACGATTTGGACATATTTGACCATTACAAAAAATTCCTTGGTGTGACTATGTTTTCCATTTTTAGCAATTGTGCATTCAGGGAATGATGGAGGTTCGAGGTTTCCTGCCCTAAATCCTTTGTAGGTTGGTTGGGTCTGGTATGAAAACCACAACCCGTACCTCCGTATGTTATGGCTCTATTCTTAGAGTTTTTTCCGGTAATATCGCGATTTTGTAGAAAAACAACATTCTAAATGCTTTATTTCGCACATTGTTGTTAAATATGAGTCAAATATTGTTTTTAATTCATATATGAGTTGTATATTTTAATTAAGCTAGCGTCCTTATCAAAAATTGTATGAGAAACAATCTCAGGTACGGTTGTGGTTTTCATACCCCCTAAAAATTCCAAAATGTTATTTTCTTCAAAATAAGTAATTTTGAAATTGCATATTTATTACAGATGTTTAATATACATGATGCCTTAATATGACACCAATAATTCTAACTTTGAGTCTTTTGGTTCCTTCTGAAGAGGACAGAAAAAATTCTAGTACGGATTTAGGTACGGAGGTACGGGTTGTGGTTTTCATACCCGACCGGTTGGTTGGTTGTTTCTAGGTCCCAACTGACCGAAGTAGTCTTGCTGAAGTGTATCACTCTGTTATATACTGTATTTGTCTCTAGTAAAGTTCACATGATAATCGCGTTTGAGGTTATGCGCTGTTCAGACAGTCTTTGCTTTAATAATAGAGCATTCATGTATTTAGATTGTCTCACTAATTCCAGCACTTTAAAAGAATTTCCCACTAGTCTGCTATGCAGTTCCCAACTTATCTGCTAATCTTTCCAACTCTGGCATCAGTTAAACCCAGTGTGTCTAGTTTTCTGGAATAACAAAAGAGTTATTAAGTAACATGCTTGACCTCTACTTATCATATGACTTCTATATCCATCATCCTACACCCTAGAAATAATAATACTACCTCAGCCTTCGCAGGTACGGTAGTAATTCCTTAGTATCATTTTAATGATGCAGTGGAAAAGTAATTCACTTTTCATACATCAAGCTTTGTTACACTGAATATCTGATGAAAGTAACTTAGACATTGATGAAATTATACTTACTGAGCTATTACAGTGCATGTGATAATTTAAGAAAACTCGGCTTTCAGAATCAGAATCAAAAAGCCTTGAGTTCCCTGTTAGTTATTGGGTTTTGTGAGAGTTTCAAAGAAAAAGCTGTGTGGTCTTGTGCAGTTTTTCCGGAAATGGCCTTGGTGTGCAGTTATAGGGGCATATGCGGTAAATGGGTCGATTACGGTACCTGAATATTTTGCAATCTGGAAGAAGCTTCAGCTATATAGATTGGCTGGAAGTGGCTGCCCTTAAAACGGGATCAGAGAGGCATATTGCTGAATATGAGAATGAATATCCGACTAGGGGTTCCATTCCTTTCATTATTATCGTACCATTAATTCAATATCTGTGAAATACTGTTGAAAGGGATGTAAAACTCAATGTCATCCATCAATATTCATAAAATAAGCTGTGTCACAACAAAACCATCAAAGTGGCACGTGTGCCCAGGGAAGACTCAGATCAGCCTGGGCAACTGCATAGTCTGATCATAGCCTTCACTGTAGGCAAGGAGGTAGCTTAGAGCCTTAGCTACCCTATTGCGGCTCAGTTATATAAAGAAATGCTTTTAGTTGGTAACTTGATTGTTGTAAATATTTGTTTCAGGAAAATGAAGAAAACTTTGACATCTGTATCCAGTTTGCAGTATCCAATATAAAATATCACAGGTTTCTCAGTGTTGATAGTCACAAAGTTACCAGAACCTTACAAGGGTAAGATTGTTCGACATTCAGTCTCTTGTAAAATTTCATGCTTATGACTGTACATATTTGGGCAGAAGTGCCGTAATGAGTCATGAAAGGCAGTTCTAGCTTGACATGCATATGAAATTTGACAGTCTTTGGAAGTGACAGTTAGTTCAAAGCTTTATTCCACTTATAGCACAATACCATTTGGGGACCTTGCACATTACAAGGTATCCCATTCTTAGGATTTGGGTATCTGGGGATGGTGCGGTAAGACATGAGGCACACATAAGAAAATTGATTCATACTGTCATTTTCCAAAGCACCAGATAAGCCTGTGTTTGGGAGGTAAATTTTTTTTATATTTTTCTTATTTCTGCACAAAATACTGTCATTTTCCAAAGCACCAGATAAGCCTGTGTTTGGGAGGTAAATTTTTTTATATTTTTCTTATTTCTGCACAAAACATATTTTGTGGAATCTCCTTATAAGATCTCTTGACAAAAATATGTGTTGATAAAAGCTGTTCATATGTGTATGTAAAGAAGAGGGATTTTAATGATAATTCCAAGATATTTTCTGAGAATTTTTCATCTAAACCCATTTTGGGACTGTTTTGACAAGGTGGTTTTAAACCTTAAAGTGCTGAATAAGCAGTTAACTGAATTTACGTCTGCAAAAAGTTTCATCCAAGCCGTTTCATTTTGAGAATTCATAGAATAGAGAGCAAACAGTGTAGATGCAGATGAGGCAAGATTCAGATGAGGCAAATCTTAACAATACTCAGTAGGGGTGTAACAATACATTGGACTATCGATATATCGCAAAAGTGACACTGGCAATAGTCACTATCGATAGGGAAAGCTGCAATGTCAATACTATCGGCAATAGTGTTTCCAATATCGCAATAGTTTCAATAGTTTCTAGACATGCATCTTTTTCTTGAAGGAAATATTTTTAACTAAAAGAATAATAGGAAATGATGTGTTTTAGCTTGTATAAGATTTCAAAGAATGGAAAATATAACATTTTCTAGTATTTTGTTGTCATGTTGTGCACATTGTGAAATGACAGTCATTAAATAATGCTTTTTCGCCACTAACTTATGTGAACAAACAAGATTTTATGCATAAAAGCACAATTTCTGGATAAGAATGCTGTCTCCAATAGTTATTGCAATGCATTGCAATAGTAACCTGCAATAGTAATAGTATTGCAATAGGGATTCCTGCAATAGTAATAGTATTGCAATAGTCATTTTGGCCTGCAATAGTCATCCCTAATACTCAGCCTCATCTGGATTTGCTCTGTTTGCAAATTCAACTTTTTTTCGTCTGTGGCACTATCAGAGTTAATCTTATGAAAATGTTCTCTTTCAGAATATGTGATAAGTTTAGAATCCATTCCGAGACAAAGAAGGCACAGAAATTACAGGAACTCTCCCAGAAATTCCTCGAGTCACCTGTTTTTGAGCGTAAGCAAGTTGGAAAGGTGAGTTGCTTCGTGTTAGGCACTGATATTTCCATTTTCATCCTAGATAAATTTAAATTTTATTTTACTTTTAAAAGTAAAATAAAATTTGAAGTTATTTAGGATGAAAATGGAAATATCCATTTAATGGAAGCTGATCCAAAGTTATATATGCATTCTTGTAGGCATGGATGTTGCCTTTTTTTGGTCTTACATGGAGGAGAAAACTTGGAAAACTCTATAAATGTTACTCTCCAATCATCTCCATACTAATACAAGTCTGCCAACTAATGCAATATAAGGTCTTTCAGCTGTCTGGAAAAGTTGATATGCGAAACTGTCATATCAACCAATCTGCCAAAATACTTTTCATTTCAGTTATAACTGTCATAACACCCTAGCAGCTGAAAACAATTTTTTGATTGACATTCCTCAGTGTGTTGTCTTTATATATAAGTTCTGGCCTAGATGCTTAACCCTTTTGCACTTAGAACAGCCAAAACTCCATAGAGTTTTGTCTGTTCTGAGTGCAATAGGGTTAATTGGACTTGTTCATGTTGTATTCCAGACAACAATGCATTGAGCTCCGAGTATGATTCTTCTCAGAAATGGGGGCGGCTGTTACTCAGGTACTATGCCAGTTGATAAATCAGTGTAACTTTTCAGTGACAAAGAAAAAAGAAAACATGAATTGACTTTGATTGTTATTGGAATGTTTGGTTTTGGCAGCTTCAAAAGTGTCTGACCTTGGGAAAGAATGAATTATTACACTAGTTTACGGATGGGTAGTATTTGATACCTGAAGCTTTATGATTTTTTTTTTTTTGCAGACAGACACTCATTATGCAATACTGTCATTTCTGTTACTGATTGCCGACAACCCTGTCAACAGCCAGTACATTGAAACATTGAGACAGGAACCAGAAGGTAAATATATGATGAATATGTCTTTTTATACCCCCAACATACAAGTAGGTAGAGAGCATATACTTCAATTACTTTGTGTTATTGATATAAAGAAACATATAAGTAGTGTTTGACACTATCAATCTATCCAATTAAGATGACTTTCTTTTCAAAGTATTTACTTTCACATATTTACTTTATTAAGCCTTAAAACACTTTATTAAGCCTTAAAACACAAAAAAATGAAAATAGTTGAATAATGAACCACCTCATCTGGATCTACACTGTTTACCCTCAAGTCTGTGAATTCTCAGTGAGATACACTGGGATGAAATTTTTTTTTAAAGTTTGTAGACTTAAATTTGTACTTTGCTTTTTTGGTACTTTAACAGTGCTCAAGATAAGAAGGGATAACAGGAATAATTATGGGATAATTTTCCTTATTTTGCCATAAAAACATACTTTGGGGCCCCTCATTAGAATCGTCTCACTTAGACTGTTCCATTGAGGGGTCACAATGTATGTTTTTGTTGAGAAATAAGAAAAATTATCTCTGAATTATCCCTTTTGCCCCTTTTTATATGGAGCTTTATTGTTATGTTATCATCATTCTTATAGAAGTTGAAGATGACTTTGACTGGGGAGCCTATTTATTGGAAGGAATTGAAAGATACGTGCCCTCAGATGAAGACTCATCAGTAAGTTGTAAACTATTTTTATGGCCCCCAGTGGTATGGTCTGGACATGTAGTGTTAAGGTATGGCATTACATCTGTATGTGCAAACCATATTAATCCTAATTAACACCCCTGCTCTAATAAATGCCCCTTGACTCTTTTTCGAAAATAATGTTATATTAATTTGCATGAATTCGTGTTTGCTTCTGTGGATAAGGTAGCTCTTTGAAATGGGGTGTACCATTGGAAGGAAAGAATTTGCTCTTAGAGGAGCAAATTCTTGCCTTTAAGAGTTGACCCCTGCTGATAAGGGAGTCAAAAATAGTAGAGTTGCCTCCTTTGAAAATATACCCATCACCTTTATATTGCTTATGGGTATTTTGGCAGTGACTGATTTACTACACTTAAGGCTCTAAGTAACGCCCCCATTTCACAAAATGCAATGTCTTCGGGGCGTTTAATAGGATTAATAGGGTACATCCATAAACTCAGGTAAAGCTTTTGGACTTAGTTTCTCTATCAGGTTGCTGCTATGCAACCATTGATGTTACAAGTTGGCATTGGGTCAGATGTTGCATTCCTTCGACTGCAGCAGGTGTATCACAGAATCCTGTTTCCTTGACCTTTATGTTCTGGTCCACTAACTTTAGTTTGATGGTCATGAGCCTATGGCTTTTGATCAAATCCTGGTCCATATTGTACTAAAATTTGATATATAAAATATTGTTTCAACCAACTTAAGGGTGTGGCACCATTTGTAGCATGTGTTTGCAAACCAAAAGGGGTTCTTATGTGATACTTTTTGTGCTGATAAGCTATTGTGCACATTAAGACAGAGAATCACCTGTTGGATTTAACTAAGGTTCTGAGTAACCAAAAGGGGTAGAGTTTTCAAACATGCTACATAGAAGCATGTGGGGAAGATGTACTGAATGCAGTGATGCATATCTGGCCATATTGCACGGATCATTGAACATAGAAAATTTTGGTTCACCAATTGGGTTTATACAAGGTTGGGCGGTAAATTCCACCCCCGGTATTTACCGGTGGAATTTACTGGTATTTACCGGTCTGGAAAATACTCCCAAAGTGGAAAATACTGGCAAATACTGGTCGATTGAACTTTTTCACCTTTAAATCTTGTTAAAACCAAAACCAAGTTAATTTAAAATAACATATACATAAACTAAATGACTTAATGATGTTTTAGTTAATTTTCATATTAAATATATAAGTTTATCATCATAAAGAATAAAATGTTTCACAAATTAAGCAGGTTGAAACAGCCAAAAAGTGGATTTAAGACAAAAAAATTGACAATTTCACAAGTATTAACATAATCTTGATTCAACTTTATTATTTGTCCTTAAACTCAATAGCATAAAAATACAGGTAAGAAATAACAGGTAAAGTCACCTGTGCACCTGGCCAGTCACCTGTGACACCCAATTAACAAGAAATTGTCTAACCTGTTAAAACAACAAGTTTCAAAACAATGTTTATTTAAAGGGGCAGAATTATTGCTTAGGGCAAGGATGAAAACAACAAGATGTCCGTATGCTTATTTGTTTTATACAAAAGTTAGAGATAAGTCTAGGTGAAGTACACAGAGGTGTTATAGTTATGGCTTTAGCTATAGTATGGCTTCAACTCTTGAATACAGTCAGATAATAATATAGCAGTCAGATAATAATTTTTCATAATCAGTCCTATTAAAGCTGAACCATCACACATCATTACCAAACTACTATTCACCATGAAGCCAAAAGATCCTATGCTGTTGTTGACCAAGACAACAAGACCAGTGCCAGATGTACCGGTACTTAATGCAAAGCAGTAGCTAGTGCCAAAGTTCCATGACTCCATGCCCACAGAAAGAAATGAACAGCTATGAAACAGACTATTTTTTTCCTAAAACAAAGTTCAAAATTTCACTGACTAGATCAATTATTAAATAAATAAGTTATACAATTGTTAAAATTCAATATAAACATTAAGTCAGTTGACCAGTATACTAGAAATACCCATATGATTTTGAGGGTAGGTTATTGTATAAATTCCAGGCTGGTCAATTCAATCAACCAGTATTTGCCGGTATTTTCCAGTATTTGCCGGTATTTACCGGTAAATACCACCGGCATGGAAAATACTCATATTTGCCGGCATTTTGCCAACCTTGGGTTTATATCAGTTTCTATTCCATTCTATCCCATAACCTTACAAGGTCATTGGGGCACCACAGATGACTTCGAAAAGATCCTGGTCCACCTTGTTCTGTTTTCAGCTGCCCTAGTTGAGCTGGCAAAGTCCATTCCTGTCCACTCTTTAATATTGTCTTCCAACCTCTTCTTCTGTCTGCCTCTTCTTCTTTTGCCTTCCACTGTGCCCTGTAGAATTGTCTTGGCCAAACCATCTTAGTTTCCATTTCTTGACCAGGGTAAGGAGTTCATCATACTCTCCAATGGCTGCTTGGATCTATCTGGGAATCTCCTCTCAGTTTCTAAGAAACCAAAAAAATTAAAGTCATCAAACTCGCTACACAGGAACATCTGGGGAAGGTAACTGAATGTGGTGATGCATATTGGGCCATGACCAGCAGGGCTACAGAAATTTTGAAATCCAAATCGGTCCGGACGGCCGATGACGTCATACGAATCCAAAATAGACACGAAAACTAATGACTACACTGTATTCCACAATCCAAAAACTCACGAAAACTAATGACTACACTGGAGCGCTGTTATAACACGGGTGTCATCGCTGAAGTAGCCATTAAGTCCACATGTTCTTACTCATCGTGAAAAATGCGCTTTAAAGCGCAGAGACAGTCAAACCGAAAGTGAAAGTACAGATGCCGTACCATCGGACATCCTCGCCGATCTTCATTTACGGAATGGGCCGAAGTATTACAATTGATGTATTTAACTGTATTCGAGTTAATTCCCTTGAAATATGAATATACTTGCAAAAAGGTGCTTTCGGACGAATAAAAAAATATTTTTTCTGCGCGAGAAATGAAGTTGGCTAAAAAAACCCTGACCAGCCTCCACATAATCAAGTCCGGTTTAAATTTTTCTTTTTGCTAGTCAAATTCTTTCCTTATGCTATCTTTGAAAGTATACAGTAACCTTACGTTGCACAGCCTTTTTCCATGCACCGGCAAGTGTATGTTGTGTATTACGAGTTGTGCAAAACCTTCGCCGCTGGCCAAAATTGTGACACGTGCTAATTATCGAAGATTTCTAAAAACAAATATAATCAGTGTTCACACCTTGGCAAGACAATTGACACTTTGTTTATCTGTGAAAACTTTTGACAGCAGTGCGTGATTATTGGATTAATAATATGACACATGGCTAAAATCCAGGTATTTATGTCATCATACATCGAAATTGTGTTTTTTTTCAGACCGAAAAAAAACATACCTTATGACATCTGAATCGGTTTTTCGAACTCAAAATCGGTCAGAACCGACAAAAATTCGGATTTCTGTAGCCCTGGCCATGACCTATATTTTATGAATCATGGAACATAGAAGATTTTGGTTTACCAGGTGCATTTAGCTCAGTTTCTAAGTACATGTAACTGAAAAGTATAGAGTCTTTCGAACTTTTTGGAGAAGATCTACTAAATGCAGTGATGCATATTTGGCCATGACCCATATTTCATGGCTCATTGAACATAGACAAGTTTGGTTTATCAGTTCCGTTTAGCTCAGTTTCTAAGTAGGGGATAGAGGGATAGAGTCTTCAAACTAGCTACACAAAAGCATTTGGTCAAGAACAGCTGAATGCATATGGTGTGATGACCTGCATTGTACAGTTCATTGAACATAGAAAATTTAGGTTCATCTGTAGTGTTTACCCAGTCTCTAAGTAAGTAAATGGTATACAGACTTCATTTTTGGTATCAACTGACATTAGGGAAAGGAAAGCTAAATGCTGTGAACCTTGTCTGGTATTGACCTTTATTCCATGGTTCATTGTGCTTGGAAAAGAAAGCTTCACCAACTATGTTTAGGTTAGTTTCCCAGTGACTGCAAGAAGTAAAGTTACAATATTCATGTCTTGAAAAGGAAGAGGTGTAAAACTACTTAGTATTAGTACAGATAGGTGCAGTCTGATCAAGGTCTACTCTGTTTGCCATTCCATCTGCATATTTAGATGCATCAACGTTTTTACTTGTGAAACCAAACAGTTCCATTTCTAGGACAAGTATGATAATTATTTTAGGTGTCCCAATTTCTCGAATTTTGGTGGTGCTTTTAAATTGACATTTAGTGCAACTTATTCTTGTCCTGCAGGACTGGACTGATGAAGAGGACACCCTGGAAGAAAAAGATGTTGAAGTTCCCTCCCTTAGAGACAGACAGCTTGTTCCTGTTGGAGTTACTGCCCCTGAACACATGACTTCTTATTACAAGTCACAGTCAGGTAAGAACCACCAAGAGATACATGTTCACAGAAACCAAAGTTTTATTACAGACAAAGGGCATTAAATACAAAGATACAAGCACTATACAAAATTAAAATCAGCCCTGTAAGACTTCAGAAATATATAATTTTCTTAATAATACCAAAGTTAATTGCTCTTAAATTTACATTATTTACCATTATAATCATTGATTGTAAAGTAGGGTGACCACTATGGTAACTGCCCTTTGTTTTAACTGCAGATGGCAGCACCTGCTATGGGGTGGAACTAGAACATTATGAAGGAGCTGATTGGTTGAGCAGGAATCTAGTGCCTCAGTACTGGAGAGGAGAGAAGTTGGAAATAGAAACAGGAAGATATCTAGCTTCTCAGTTAAATAAGGATTGGTGAGGAACTAAACCTCAAGCTCTCAGACAGTCCTTTCTCCCTCCCCTCTTCCCCTCCCCCACTAACACCCCCCCCCCCCCCCCCCCCCCCCCCCCCCCCCCACACACACACACATATAAAAGGAGAAGATTTTATAACATTATTTTCTCACCAGCTGCAGAAAAGGTGACCCCTTTCAGTTCAAAGTTGGTGTGGTTCTTAGTTCTTAGATTGGTGAGAAACTGAACCTCAAGCTCTCAGATAGTCCTTTCTCCCTCCACCCCCCCCCCTCCCCCACTACCACACACACACACACACACACACACACACACACACACACACACAAGGAGAAAACTTTATAACATAACATTATTGTCTCACCAGCTGCAGAAAAGGTGACCCCTTTCAGTTCAGAGTTGGTGTGTTCTTAGTTCTGCGGGGTCTTCTTAGATCCAGGAGCATCAGGCAAGTTTTATAAGTCTCATTGTAAGTTTGGTGAGAAATAAGAATCAAAGGGCCAATAGCCCTGAAATGACAGATTCTATCAAAATTAAGTCATGCTACATCAGCTCAAAATAATTTCAAACTTCAGTCCTGTTGTTAATGGTCCAGCTAAATAAGCCATTTAGCGCAAACCTCTTCATGCACCTGCAAAAATGCTATCTCATGTACACAAGTAATATTTGAATTCTGACAACGGTTACTGCTTTTCACTGACTTTAATAAGGCACTCAGTGTTTGCGGTATTTCGCGTTACCTATGGACCACGAGGATGTCCACTCCAATGTTTACAATATGGCAATTCTATAAATAGCCACCGATAAACACACAATTACCATATGATGTCCAGTATAACACTTGCGAGATAATTGGATAAACCTACAGAATTTCTTTTACATTACATGCTCTGCAATGATTGACGTGCTCGGAATACTGTTTTAGGCAGGTTTACAACTGTAAAAGAGTTTTTTTCAGCGGCAGCTGATTTATTTTACTTAATAAAGTATGAGGGGTGCTTGAAGAGGGGGCGAATATGGTAATTGGCAGATTGATTTTTTATTTCAGTTTGTATTCGTTATATTTTTTGACCACTGATGTCATTAGTTGGATACTTCTTATTTTACAAAACTACTTAAATAATTATACCTGCACAAGAATACATTATATAAGTTCTCATTTAACTTCGTACAAAACTTATTTTCAATTCCAGACGTTTTTCAGCAAAATGACCTTACGATCACTTCATTTCTGGGCGGAAGAATACAGCTGTGAAAGCCACTTTCCAAAATACGCTTGTGACAGCATTGAATGACTGATAGAATCAGTCATTAAAAATGAGCATAGTTTGGATTGCACAATATCACACCAATGTATGGCTGTGATATAATAAATGTTTGGGTAACAAGATACTGCTGGATAGATATCATTCAGTAGATATGTCAAACTTCTCTGAAGATATTAGAAGTAGGCAAATAATGTATGATGGCTGTACCAGTTTTCGGGGTATTAACATTTGTTTGCACCATAAAAACTGTGAGATAAACAAAGCTCACAAGTTGATGGTCTGTGTGTGCATAAAAACATATGTTTGGTAATATGTAACTTACATTTCATGTCCGCATGTCTCCATGTTTACATAGTTGATCAAATGCAAACAAATACTGAGCTGAATCTACTCTCCGAAAGTGCTCTAGTTTTCGGGGTACGTTAAAGAACTCGTCTGCAAAGTGCATCAGTCTCAGATCCTAATGATAACAACTGCCTTCATGAGACCTGCAGTTCTTTAGGATGTAGACACGATCTTTGACTTTTCAGAAAAAAGTTCATATTTGAATGAACCGCCGTGTCATCTTCGGCGGTACTTTTCAGAAACTTTCAGTGTTTTCAATATGGCGGCTTTCACAGTCACCAACGACGACGTCATGGATGATGTCAATACTAACGTGCTCTCCCGCGTCATTTAGTGAATGCTAAAACATACTGATTCAACTTTCTGTTTGCAAAAAGAAATAATCTTTTGATTTCCCTGACAAGCTAAAAGGTTTGATTACTAGAATAACCCGAATTCTAGAGCACCCTGAAAACAGGTGCATCGACCATACATTAAATCTGCTTTTTTTTTGCAAGTATTTATTTTTGCATTTTTCAGTGACACCCAGTTTTGCAGCAATAAACTTGGTTAAGACTCTCTCCGGACTCATTGGTTATAATTGCAGAATTGAAATTATTCTGTGATTCTCTTAAAATTGTCTTCCAAAAGTTGCAAAAATAAATAGCTGGAAGAAGTTTAATTGGTATACAGTATAAATCTTAAATCATACACTGATAAATATGGTTGATTAAAACCAAATGATCTTATGCAAACCCTGAATGTAAAGTTTTAATCAGTTTTATTCAGTCTTTATCTTCCATCCTTCAAAAATTTAAAGATTTTTTTGGCTTATTATATTTTCTGTATTTTTAGGGATACATACAAAGAGCACATGGATCCATTAGGTGGAAAACATAAAAAGACAGTGGTTACAGAAAATATTCTGATGAGAGAAGTTATATGGTATGTACCAAAACTGCCCTTTTATACCTGCTTTCTTGCCATCTGGGTTCGAGGTTATAAAACTTGAGAATAATCTCAAACTCAAAATAAAGCACACTGTTTGGCTGCATCCGAGCACATGCTCGGAAGCAGCCAATCAGTGTGCTTTATTTTGAGTTTGAGAATGTACTCAAGTGTTATAACCTCTGGGCCTGGTCCCAGTTCAAATTTACAATATTTGTTAGCAGAAAGATGTTAAACCTTCAGTTGCATGGTACGCATGAACACTGCCATATTTGTCCGGCCTGGGATTAGCAGAAGCAAGACATAGATATTACCTGTTTTCCAGGAGTAGCTTTAGAGCAAAAACTTTGCAACAAGTTTTCTGGTTTGCTCTGTTTTAATAGCTCCATGCAGACAGTGAAGACTCTAATTAGACTGGATAGATGCCCAGGCTGATCTTAGTCTTGGCTAAGGGCACATGCCACTTCGTTGGTTTTGTCTTGTTGTGGCTTGTGTAGATTCAGTGGTGTTTCATTAAATGATGCCTAATGTCATGTGAGAACTAGGAAGATTCATATAAGCCCAGTTTTATCATAGTCTTACCTATTCATATGAACAATCTATAGACAGGTCACCACCTAAGGTCACTTATGATGCATTGGAGCTGCGACATGAGAAAATCAACAAAGTGGTTGTGCACCCAACGCAGACTCAGATCAGCCTGGGCATCTGCTGTCCGCATGGAAGTAGCTTAGACCCTTAGCTACCCTTTAAGCGCTTAGCAAAGAGTCTGATCACCCTTTAAGTGCTTAGCAAAGAGTCTGATCAGACTGGGCAGATGCCCAGGCTGATTTGAGTCTGTGGTGGGCGCACAACCACTTTGTTGGTTTTCTTGTGTCGCGGCTCATTTTGACGTTTTGTATACAACTTGTAGGATGTTAATGGGTGTGTCTCGTCTCTACCTCTTCAAGTTTAATGGAAAATATTTTGTACCAAGGCAAGATTTAGCTGTCAAGCATCTGTCTGAGGTGAGTGCTCATAATCTCATCCACAATTGTTAGCCCTTAACTCTTAATGCGCCAAAAAGCAGACGACAAAATTTACGTCTGCAGAATTTCAAAAAATGTTTTGTCCAAGCGATATCATATTGAGAATTCGAACACTAGAGGGCAAACAGTGTAGATTCAGATGAGGTGGCTCATTATGAGCCACCTCATCTGGATCTACACTGTTTGCAAATTTATCTATTTTGATTTTTGGCGCTTTAAGGGTTAAAGTGCCAGAAACCAAAATAGATTAATATGTAAACATAGAAGATCCAGATGAAGTGGCTTTTGATGAGCAGCCTCATCGGTATATACAATGTTTAATCACCACCAACATCTTTGGTGAAATCTTTGAATTCTCTGCTTGATGTAACTTGGATAAAACATTTATTTAAATTCTTCAGACGTAAATTATGTTATATGCTTCTTTTGTCATTTTAAGGATTAAAGGTCTAGAGAAAGGTATATGATTACTTTTCCATATTTTTCTGTCATTTTTGCAAAGGGGAAACACTTTTTGTGACTTCCTGTTTGCTTCCCTGGATGAGAAATGTTTTACTAACAGAGATCTACTTTTAACAGAAACATTTACTCCTTGGGAAGTAAATTGTTTCCATTAAGTATACCCCATAGAGAATTCAGAATGGAGGCTAAAATGAAAATGGCAGAGTTACTTCCCTTAAATAGTGTAGCTATTCACATAAAGCTTATCTTTGATTTATGTTGATTAAATGTACATATCTGCAAATAGTTTCAGTAAATTTAAGATTTGCCATGTAAAATTAAATCAGATGATAGTGAGTTAGAAATCTCAAGAATATAAGATCACACATCCTTTTAGGAAAAACTTACATCTGCTTGTCTTTTCCTAAATTTACAAATCAGGGTTCGAGGTTACAAAACTTGAGAATAATCTCAAACTCAAAATAAAGCACACTGATTGGCTGCTTCTGAGCATATGCTCGGAAGCAGCCAATCAGGGTGCTTTATTTTGAGTTTGAGAATGTACTCAAGTTTTATAACCTGGGCCAGGACTTACTTATTTCAGGAGTCACTTACAAATTTCCTGGCAGAGTTTACTAGATACGGATCCTACATCCAGGTGCTGCAGGGGTTTGTCACTGATTGTTGCCATAGCAATCAAAATGGTGGACAAGAAGTCAGCCAGACATATCAGGCATTTGCTACTTGTGTGGCAGAGTTTCTGCAAAACTTGAAACAGGAGTTGTGTGTGTTGGAGTCAAAGTTGATCAAACAAGGTGAGATACATGTATTTAGAATGTTATTTTAGCAGTATATCAGGATTCAAAAGGATTCTCAAGCTGTAACATGCTCATAGAGTTGTCTAATTAGGATTTGCTAGTAGATTTGCTACACTTTTATACCAGTGGAGTGAGGTAATCAAATGTTGACCACAAAATATTAATGAATATTTAACAAAAGCACTTATTAATACATGGTTTTCTTATTTCAATGTGAATGGGTATACATTCAAGGTTTCAAGGGAAGCAACCCTTTCCTTAAAGGTATAAGGCTGCAGATAGTTTTGGTAAATTTCAAATTTTCCATGAAAAAATCAGTCAGATGCATGATAGTGATCAATATTAAAAGTACTTCATTCTGCCACATTTATGAAATGTTAAGGTCATTGATTCTAAAATAATTCAAGAAAACACATAAATGCCTAGATAGTCTTCATCACCATTTACACCTACCGGTCCAGAGGAGATTTTAAGGGGCACAAGAACTTTGCTCTGGCATTTCTGTCCAGATATTTGAGTCATGACACAACAAAACCAAAAAAGTTGGCATGTCCTCCCAGTAAATACTCAGATCAGCTTGGACATCCATCCAGTGTGATCAGTCTTCGCTATCAGCAAGGAGATAGCTTAGACCCTTAGCTGTTCTTCAAGAGCACAGCGAAGACTCTGATCAGACTAACCGGATGCTTAGGCTGATCTGAGTTCTTGCTGGGCACACATGCCATTTTGTTTGTTATGTCCTGTCACGGCTCATTTAATAATAAATATGTTGTAACTTTATTTCTTATTTGCAGAAGAAATAGTGAGTCTCATGTCATTATCATTGGAGCTCAAACCCCACCTTCAGAAAGTCATGATCATCTACAGTGTATTCATGAAAGGTGTTAAACAGGGTGACGTCTTCAAGCTGCAGAGTCAAAAAGCTACGTTACTTCTTACAACACTTTATAACACACTGATGAGCTGTGATGCCTTGTTTGAGGTTTCTGTTACTGGAGAACATATAGACAGGCAGGGTGTAGAATCTGGTTCTTCAGCTATGGTAACTTTTAGTCACTGTCATATGAGAAGGAGTAATGAAATAATGAATAACGATTACTTCTTGCAAGATTTTTTCTTAGCCTGCATTATGTGATATTCTGTCGGAAATCTAACATCAATTTTTGAATGTCACATTTCAGTGGCTGACACCTGTTTTTGTATTGCTGAAAGCTCTTGCTTTCTCCGCAAAGAAGTACTCTTTGAAAGCTGAAAATGTGAGAGAAAAAATGCACTAGAAAGAGCATAACTGAAGTCTGAATTGCAACTTATTATTTGAGGAGATAAATTGTCACGTTTATGGTAGCAAATTGTGTTTTTCAGCTCCGCTGATGCCTGGCTGTATAACAAAATTTGTGACCATAAAGCAAACAGTTTAACTTCCAGACTGATAAGTTTGAGTACGCTTATTCCATAATTATCTTTAAAGAATTTAATGACAAGGACATTTTAAGCACAAGTTAAATAGCCTTTTTTTTCAGAGCCTTTTTTTGGCAAAGTCTTGTTTTTGAAGTCTTTAGAGTCAGTAGTTAATTTGCGTGAACAACAAAGGCTCATTTAATGTCATATAAGTATATAACCTTGTGTAAGGTCAAAATGTGTTGTATATTAGAGGTGTTCTGTCAAACTTTTGACTATTTTCTTATAGTTGAAATTGTTGCTACCTGTGTGGATCCAGACCTGTCAACCGTACGTCAATATCATAGATACCTGGATATCTTGTGGATATCTTACAGACCCTAAACAGGAATTTATCATTCAGAGGTAATCAATTCTTGTTCTGGCTGAAGATGTACAAATTTTGGTCATGTTCAACAAGACCTTTTATGCTGTATGCAGTGCTGCATGTATGAAGGGGTAACAGGGATAATTTAGTGCTAATTTTCTATAATTCTGCATGAAAACATATGTTGTGACCCCTCATTAGAACTGTCTCACCGAGAGAAAGGTCGAAAGGCAGACACTATGTAAAAGCTATGCCAGATACAGATACTGTATTTTTTTGGTCAAAGACTGTTTTTTCCTCTCCAAAACAGCCCCAAATACTGTATACACAGTACTTTTCGTGGGTTCAAATTTAAGTGGTTAAGGGTCAAAAACATAAACATTAATTTTCACGATTCTTAATTTTTGCGGTTAGCAACATGTGCGAAAAGCAAAACTCCCTCTTTTTCACTTGAGCCAGTTCATTAACCTGCAGCAGGGCCCCCACAGGTTAATGAAAGAACTTCTCAAGTGAAAAGTACCAGCAATTACCAAAGCAAACAAAATCAAAATATACGAACACTGTGTCTACATAAGATACTTTGTAAGAAACAGGAAATTATTTCGCGATTTTAATATTTCCGGTTTCTAAGTGACCGCTATCTACCGCAAAAAATGGAACAATATTAAAATTATCTTGTATATGGTACCTAGAGTCATCATATAAGATGGATCTAGATTTTTGGGATTGTTGTGGAAGGGATATACCCATCTGTTTGCTGAATTACTCAAGAAATTTATAGGAACAAGAATATTGAGACCTTAGATGAGACATTTTGGGAGAAATCATTTGCCTACCACACAATGGCTGAGGGAAAAGATGATCAGAACAAGGATTACTCCCCAGTAGGTCACAAGTTCGATCCCCTGCTTCTGCGGTCTTTCGGATGAGACTTGAAACCAAGGTCCCGTCTCCATATGACCTCGTTGTTGGTGGGACGTTAAACCCGAGTTCACTCACTCCCCAGTAGACTGGGCTCCAGAATTTTTTCCTCACCAAAACAGCACCAAATACCGAGATTCATCATATAAGATGGACCTAGATTTTTGGGATTGTTGTGGAAGGAATATACTTATCTTTTTGTTGAATTACACAAGACAGATAAAGATCTTTGAAATTTTTAGGAACAAGAATATAGAGACCTTAGATGAGACATTTTGGGAGAAATCATTTGCCTTCCACACAATGGCTGAGGGAAAAGATGAGCAAAACAAGGATTACTCCCCAGTAGACTGGGCTCCAAAGTTTTTACAACCTGTTCTACAGCAGATTGTCTTGACTGGTAAATCTATGGAAATGTTAGAGGGTCTTGGCAAACTGGCAGAAATGGAAAGCCGGAAGAAATTAGATCTCTATGGTATGTACATCTTTATGATAAGGTCTTTTTGTCAGATCACACGTTTGTTGAAACTTGGAGTCATATTTACATTTTGATTGAAGAACTCATCAGCTGATGAAAGTAAATAAATGAATGAATACTAAATAAATTTGAAAGACTGAAAAACTGAACAGAAAAACATTAGATAGATAAAACATAAAGATTAATAGCAAACCATATAAATCAGTTTGTTATAGTACCACAGTCTGTTTTACATACATGTATTTAAGTATACAAATATAAAAGTAGAAGTAAAATAGAAAAGAAAAATGAGGTGTAACTCTTAAGTTACGAAAAACTCTGTAGTATAAATTAAAGATCAGTATCGTGAAATCTAGGAGTAACTTATTTCTCTTAAGAGTAGACGCCATTTTGGAAGGGAAACACACAGAAAGTCTTTAAAGTTATTTTTCTTTATAAAACTGGCACAAAAACATGGAGGTGTACCCATATATCTTAAGGTGTCCCATTACATACATAATGGATCTTACACTTGTGGTCATTTCATATGAAATTTATGAAACAAGCCTTTGGCGAGTTTCATTAATTTCATATGAAATGACCACGAGTGAAAGATTCTGTTTATCATATGACCCTTTAAAAGGGAATTTTATCACCTTCAAACTGAACATTATTTCAATATGAAAACGCATTGTTGACATGGACGTTGTCAATGATGTTACGTGTACTCGCCACCGGTCTGGCCACATACTTTCGTTTCTCCTTCCGCTGATTCAAGAAGGGTAGTTGTCAGTAACTGGCGAAAGTATGTGCACTTAGTACTGGTTAACCGCTTAGGAGGTCTAAGCCTGCCCAGGAATAGTGTGGTTAGGTTAACTGACCGTCCCGACATGACCTTAGTTGTTTACCGAGGACGTTAAGCATCAAATCAACCAACCAACCAACGTGTACTCGCCAAAGTGTTATTACATGTGTGGTCATACAATTTTTATGACACGTGATCCACTAAATAACTGCGACATCATATGATAAAGTTATTTATGACATGTTCTGACAATTCCAGAGTTCAAAGAGGGTCATTTGTATGAGAAGTTTCTCACATCCTTGAAGTCACTCCTTGGTACTAAATCAGACTCCAGTTCTGGAGAGTCAGAACAAAGGGCAACAACTCAAACATTGTTTTCCCCTGAGGTAGAAAAACAAATGAAGGAGAAAGGAATATATGATGATTTTCTGCAAATCAATTTTGAGACCTTGATGACATTAAAGGCAGATAGTCACACACTGCTAGAGGATAAATTTTCAAGGTAAGTCTCATCTTTGCAATAAATTCTGAAATGGAAACTGTGAGATCTGGGTTCGAGGTTATAAACTTGAGAATAATCTCAAACTCGAAATAAAGCTCACTGATTGGCGGCTTTCGAGCACGTTCTTGGAAGCAGCCAATCAGTGTGCTTTATTTTGAGTTTGAGAATGTACTCAAGTTTTATAACCTCGGGGCCTGGTAAAATTTTAAGTGAGATTTTACCAAAGAATGTGACACTTCCATAAAAAATCTTCTTAAGGGTCATCTTCACAGTTTTAAAAGCAAAATACATAACTTGCTACAGTTCATGTTTGTTTTGTCTTAAAGTGCAAAAGTGGTAAAAATTATGAGTTTCTTTATAGTGAAAAATATGTGGGATTTAAAAAGTCCTTCAGGAAACTGTTCAAAAAGGGCAAAAGATTGAGATCATCTCATTTAGAGACTTGGCTGGTATGAAGTCTACTTATTGGAGTGGCATTATATGATGTCAGTCTTTCCTGTTAGTACCTTTCCGTGTGATTCCATATATTCTGTTGAAATTTTGATACAGTACCAGATAGTATTTATGGTAGATGTTTTCTTTTGATCAGACTTACCAACAGTCTTGATTTAGAGAATCTTCAGCCAGTGGAGTTAATATTACAAGAATGTCTTTATCCTCATATTCAACGACAGTATGAGAGGGTGTGTTCTAAACTTGTACAGATATTGAAAAAAGAATATAAACTTATGGAATGCCTTGCTGCCATTAAGGTGAGTTATACTTTTTTACCTCTCAGCTCATAAAAAGAGCTTGAACCATACAAACCAGCAAAGACTTAGACCAGCCTGCACATATATGCAGTCTGGCCCCAAGGTTATACAAAAAATTTCATGCTCAACTCAGCTGAGCATGAAATTTTACCTGCTAATAAATAGCAAATTACTGATAAGTACAATTGTTTTCTTGCTCAGTTTTAACTTTAGCTAAGCAGTACTTCACTTTCCCCAGCAAACAGCTGTTAAAATCTGATAAGCACACATATCAAATACACATAATTACTTCCACGATTTGGAAGTAAATAAAGGGGAGAGTGATAGACTGTAAGTATGAAATTTTCTCTGCTTATCAATATGAAAATGCCAACATTAGTTGGCATTTTCATATTTATCAGCAGAGAAACGAAAAAAGTTTTATAACCTCGGGCATGGTCAGAGCCTTTGTGGTTTGCATACAGCAAGTAAGGACAGGAAGAAATCTATAGCTGCTGCTGAAATCTACAGCTGAAGGCTCTAAACCACCTGACCAGATATGCAGACAGATTTTGATTCTTGCATCTTTGCAAATACATGTATGCTTACAGTAGACCTGCTTAAATTACCCTCAAGATAAACGGGTATAAAAGCTGCTTCTCTTTTGAATCAAATAGTGCTAAATATTTACATTATCCATGCAGTTATTGAAAACCCCTATAGTAAACCATTAGAACGTAATGTAGTTTATACTTCAATAACTACATCAGTTCACGCAACGTTAAGTGACGTCAAAATAATCCATGGTTCTCCGATCTGATTGGATGTAGGCGACGTTATGACCTCATTGTTAGGTCGTTGATGCTGTTCCCCTTTTAGTAGTAAAACTGTGTTAAAAGGTTTTTCTGCCTCAACTATAGCCCCTAATGCAAATTCGTGGTCAAGTAATAAATAGAAAAGAATACCAAAAGTTTCATAAACCCCTTTTGGGTTCACTTAGTTTGCACAAGACCCAATGTAGTTTATACTTTGATAAACATCAGAAAAATGAAATTAATTCCTTAAATAAGCATTTAGAATGCTGAGTTATAATATAAATATATCTTTTCCATACTAAGTGGGACAGATGTGTATTTCTGTATGTAACTCCTTTTGGACACAAAATCCCAAAAGTTTGAAGCAAAAAGTTGAAAACAAATAAATGGTGACGACCATGCTGATAATGACTTGCAATTTTAGGCCCTTTTGTAAGGTATTTCCGTCATATTGCAGCAATGGGAGGGTGATGATGAAAGGCTGCGTGCAATGGAATTCTGTTTACGGTTGGAAAGATTCTCACCTACAGCGAAGCCCGAACCCAGGACCTCTAGATCAGTAGGCCTGTTCTTAACCGAATGAGTTACCTGGGCTCCCAAAAAATTGGTAACATTGATGTGCTTTACAAGTGAGCTATCCTGTTCAGCTGGAACAGGTTTCGTTCTTTGACTTTCAGCTCTTGAAAGGATATCATATAAGCTCAGATTCAGATTCAAGCTAGTTAGTGCGGAAGTAGAAAAGTATGATACTTTAATTTCACTATGTATTTTCAGAATTTCTTTTTGATGGAGGCAGGAGACACAATGTTTGTTTTCTACACTGAAATATTTGACAAGGTAAGACAATTTGTCATTTATTCATTATCATAAGTGAGTAACATTGACAAACTTAATTATACACCATGCAAACTGAATATTGTGCATTTGTCACTTTATAGATTCCCAAGTGTCTAAGATTGTTTATGTTGGCAAGAGAGACCATGATTAGACTGAGCTTCAGCACAACTAGTCAAATTACCCACGTTCACACATGCTATAGGGTACTTTTTGCTGGATGCCACTTCTGGGCTTTATATCGTTATTTGAAGATACAGTCGAATCTCGGTAGTTCGAACGCTGATTTTTCGAATCTACCGGATTTTTCGAAGTTGAAACAAGGTCCCGATCATAAGCCTATTAATTCTATGCAAAATCACTTCCGCAAATTCGAATTTCGATTATTCAAAAAATTGGATTTTTCAAAAGAAAAATTAGGTCCTGATGGAGTAAATTCATTAGAATTATTCCTCTATTATTCGAAATCAAAATTCATGCTCTAATTTTATGCGGGAATATAACCTTTTGTCATCGATGAGATAAATAAATTTACACCCTCAGTTCATCACTGCCACCTGTACAGGTAATTATCGCTTCACGACCACTGATGTTTTGATTGATTAGTCATTAATTTCTGTTGAGCAAAAGGTGTCTGTCTAATTGCATAATTGACGGGTATTATCTTGTTTGAAGTTTGTAAATTTACAGGCTAAATGTGATTACTTTTGTTACCAGCAAAGGCTCGGACTAGCATGTGCATCAGAACTTTGGTTCCGTTAGTCTGTGATCATACGGTTTGCGCACGGATCATACGGTTTGCACACGGCACTAAACAGAGTCTCTAGCTACACTGCGCAGACTGACAGGCTGGTTTGAGTATTCGTTTTTCCCAAAATCGCTGTGGAGCCTCAAAAGACTGGTGGAGTCATTTTTCTATAAACGAAAGTAGCCAGTTCTCAGAAACATAAAAAGAAAGTGAAAGTACAGTTAAGTCCGAGATAGAAACAAGTCACGGATAGCCTGTTTCCGTTCAGTCTGGCTTTGATCTTCCCCGGCGCTGCATTGTCATAAACAGTTGATTTGCAGAGCTGGGAAAATGTTCGGGACAATACACATGTACATGTGCCAAATACAAGGGGTGCTCTCGCGATATTAAATGATCTTGGATGTTTGGATAGTTCCGGTATGTAATGTTAATTATTCTACGTTCTGATTTTGTTTTCATTGATTTGTAAATCCAGGAACGTCAGAAAGCATTGAGAAATAAAATATCGGACCGTCTGAAAAGCACTGTATTAACAAATTCCAGAAATGTACAGAAATGAACGGGAAAGGCCGAACTAAAAAATTGGAACTACGGATAATTCGAATGAAATAGTGAGGTCCCTGTCAGTTTGAATTATCGAGGTTTGACTGTAGATAAGAAACTGACCAAACTCATATTGTCATACGGGAAATTTCACAACAACAGTATTCTATAAATGAGCTGCATCACGAGAAAACCAACAAAGTGATTGTGCGCCCGGCGCAGACTCAGATCAGCCTAGGCAATCACCATGTCCGATCAGACTGTCAGCTAAGCGCTTAAAGGGTAACTAAGGATCTAAGCTTCCTCCATGCGGACAACGAAGACTGATCAGACTGGGTGGATGCCCAGGCTGATCTGAGTCTCTGCTGGGTGCACAACCACTTTGTTGGTTTTCTCGTGTGACGGCTCAAATTGGTACCAGCAGAATTGTGAGTGAATATATCCTTCCTGGTGCTTAAGGCATCTACAGAGTTTCAGTAACTTTGAAATTTGCAGCCATTAAAAAGTCTGAAAATCAGGACATCTAAAATAATTACTGTAATTGTCCTAAAATTGAATGTTTGGTTTTACACTGCAAGGTTGCATCAGTGTAGATCTTGATCAGACTCCTCCTTTTGGTGCTGTAAGGCCTGGGTCTGCACTGTTTGCTCAGACCTTTTTGTCCTAATACTTAGAACTTATAAGAGTATTTCTTGAAGATTCTTGGAATTAGATTTTGCGCATAATTTTTCAGATTCGTCTACATGAATCTTGGAGAGACACAACGGCAGTAACATGGTTTCTTCATGAGGCCCTAGAGCATCATTTCTCTGATGAGATACCACGAGTGTCAGTTGTCATAGAAACACCAGACACACAGAAAGACATACAGCCTATTAATGTGACAGACTGTATAAAGTTGCAGTATCAGGTAAACCCTTTGCTCTATCATTTGATCCTCCAACCATTTGCATGAACAGCATTTGTGTATATACACACATGGATGCACCTTTGTGCATAGGTCCACACCTTGGTGGCAACATGTTTAAGCCCAGTGTTGGCAAAGGGCGACTCCAGAAATGGCCCTCCATTCACATGTGTTTTATTCCATCTGCCTGAATATCTGTCCTTCCTTCTATCATAAATCTTGTCTCTACAAGTCCTCCTAATCTTTTGCCAGATCAGTTTAAAATTTTGTAGACTCTTTTCCTATCATATAAAGATGTGCATGTGGGGCTCTAAATTTTTGAATCGATCATTTTTAGCTCCCCTGCACAAATGTACAGGAAGAGCTATTGCACGTCCCCCAGCATTGGTGGGGGCGGCTTTAGCAAAATGTTAAAGTTTTACATTAAAGTTTTTTTTATATGATGGGCAAGGTGCTATCAGGTGAGCTATACTGTACCTGGACAGGTCTTGTTATCCCCTGCAGAAGGCGGAGGGATATAGTTTTCTCCATGTCCGTCTGTCAGTCCGTCCATCCGTCAATCTGTCCTTTCTTCCTTCCATCCTTCCATCCGTCTGGAGCCATAATAACTAAGTAACCACTGGACGGAATTTCATGAAACTTATAATGAATATATATCACTATAACGCGCTGATGCACATGAAGTTTCGTCAGACTGGCTTCAGTAATGCATGAGTTATCCCCCTTTAATTGTCTAAAAATTAATGAAATGAGCCATAACTAAGAAACCACTTGATGGAATATCGTGAAACTTAAAATAAGTATGTATCACTATAACGCGCTGATGCACATGAAGTTTTGTGAGACTGGCTTCAGTAATGCATGAGTAATTGCCCTTTAATTGACTTAAAATCAATGAAATGAGCCATAACTAAGTAACCAATTACCAAAAATTCATGAAATTTAAACTGAATATGTATCACCATAACGTGGATATGCACTTGAAGTTTTATCAGAATGGCATCACTAGTGCATGAGTTATTGCCCTTGAATCAATTTGAGATTGCCAATTCCAGCCATAACTAAATATGTATCACCATAACACATTGGTGCATCTTACTTTTTGTCAAAATTCACAGCTGAGCACATTAAGTTTTGTCATAATCGCTTCAGTAGTGCATGATTTAATGCCCTTGAATTGATTTAAAATCCATAAATTAGCCATTAGTAAGGTACCGACGAACAAAATTTCTTGTAACTGAATTAAAAATGTATCATCATAGTGCAGTGATGCTGAGGCAAGTGTTTAAGAACAACTTCAGCTTATGCCTTACTTATCCCAGAGTTATTGCCCTTGATTTTATGTACATTCCACAAGTTCAGCCTTAACTAAGTAACAAGTGAACAAAATTTTATGAAACTTAAAATAATTATAAACAAATCAGGGCCACATCGGCGTGGGATATAAAATCACCGAATTTGCTTGTTGACTTATGGCCCTTGCTGACTTTAAGATCTTGTTTCGGTCAGAGTCTTCCCTATCAGCATGGAGCTTTAGACCCTTAGCTGCCCTTTCAGTGAACAGGGAAGACTCTCATCAGACTGGGCAGATGCCCAGACTGATTTGAGTCTTGGCTGGGCTCACATGCCACTTTACTGGTCTTGTTGTATTGCGGCTCAATTTTCTCATTTATTCCTCAGGTTCCGGTGCCATTAGATGTAGTTATCAACACAAGATGCCAAGAAATTTATAACCAAATATTTAGCTTCTTGTTACAAGTGAAGAGAGCAAAGTATTGTCTGGACGAGCTCAGGTTTTATGGTGAGTTGACTAACACAGAGTAAGTGAACTTTGGTTTACCATCCCACTAACTTATAGGTCATACATGTAGAGAACCTAGGTTTAAAGTCTGATCTGAAAGACCAGAGGCGTTGGAAGGGGATCAAACCTGCAACCCCTGGATTGGTAGTCTAGCATCTAAACCACTATTCTACCGCCACAGCCACTGAACATAGAATAATGAATCCACTGACGCATAGCATTCCATAAAGAGGATCTTGGTAACACTGTAGACCTGGGTCATTTGCTACAAAATGTGGGCTCTGAACACGGCCCACAATGTATATCAGAAGTAAAATTATAATCTTAAATTATAGTCTTTTCTATTCATAAACAGGTAGAGGAATAAGACAAGTCATTCAAGAGTTATCTTACAAACATAACACAGCCATAACTTTAAAAAGTCTGGAAACTGTTTGAAACCTGAGGTCATTAAGGAACTTCGCCTCTCATAGGCTGATGTCTGGTTTTATGTTGCTGAAAGTGAATGTTTTGGTTTCAGAGTAGTGCACTTTGGGTTCAGAGGAATACACTGTATCAAAAGATATATTTCAGATTTGTCAATATTTATATAGTTTATGAGTTGGGACCTACAGTTTTGGTTCTTTGACTTCTCTACTTTGAAACATGAAATGTGAAAAAGTGCAGTAGAATGTTGATAACTGTATTCAGAATAGTCATTTGGGGAGGTGAGTCGTCACGTTTATATGTGCGAATTCTGTTCACGGCTCTACTAGTTAACCCACTACTATCATTAAATACTCATTTACTTTCAGATCTTGCCAAAGAAACTGCACCACAAAACAAAGACTTGTTTTCTTCCATGAATATTGAGAATGTGTCAAGAGCAGGGAAGATCCACAGAATGCATATTCTGAAAATGAGACTGACCTACTTTGCTAACAGTTTACACAACTATATTATGACAAGGGTAAGAACATGGGCAGTGATTTACATTTAAGGCAGAATCTTTCACATATCTTTGCATACTTCCAAATATGCGAAGCTAGGCACTAAATGGTTAAACACATTATATATAATTATACGCCATAAATTTTGGAAGAACTGTAAATAAGAACTTATAGCTCAACCAGTAGGTCATATTTGATTATTCTTATAATTCTTTGTGGTAATAAATTTAGGGACCTCCTGGTCATGTCCCCTGGGAACCTGGTCTGGCGTGGTTCGGACTGAGCGTTGTTTGAGGGGGGGCAGTGTCTGGAGCAGAGCTGCTGATATTGGATGCACAGCTCTAGACACTGCCCTGACTTCCTTTCTTTCTCAACTATCCTGACCGACCAGGGTATATGGCCAGAACATCCCAGCCCTTAAATCCAGCGGGCACAGGGCGTCTCGGTGGCCTCGCACTGGAGTCAGTGGGACGTCAGTGGGACGTCACTGCGACGCCATGTGCCTGCTGGGAAGGTAAATGTGATTAGATCATTGTCTTGTTTCTATGATATGTTGTAGATGCGCTAAAATGTATTTGGCAATCTGAATAAAGAATTGAACATATCCATATTAAACTAAAGTACTGTATGGACACTGTGCTTGTCTTGGCAGGCATTGTCGCTTAGATGGGATTGCTAGGCAGAGTGCCATTATCGCTTTAATACAACAGGCACAGTCCTGTTAAATAGCTCCATTTTACAACATTACCAAGGGAAATAATTCAGTCTACAACCAGATTATGCCAAACATAGGGTTTTTTTGTGAATAAAACAAAATTTGGCTGTTTTTGATGAAATTTAGAGACTTTCAAGGGTTTGTATTGACCAGAAACGCCCGATTTTGTAAAAGAAAATTCAGCCCTGGAAAGTGCATTTGTCTATAAACTTGGCACCAACAGAGTGAAGGTGTATGGGTATACCTTCATGCTTTTCTGTCATTTTCGCAAAGGGAAACAACTTTTGTGACATCCAATTTGCTTCCTTGGATGACAAAACCATTCCAAATAGGAGTCAACTCTTAAAGGAGAGGAGCAAATTCTTTCCTTTAAGAAAGGACTCCAATTGTGAAGCAGGCAGCAAAGAAAAAAATGATGATGTGCGTTCCTTGAAAATGCACCCATTCTATAAAATAAACAGTGCTGGCCTGAATGTAAGTTAGTTGCCAGATCTTCTTGAATTGCTACTAGTTGTGCTTAGTTATTACTTAAATATATTTACAGTACAAAGACTAACAATTTTTCTAGGGGCCCATAATAGAAAACTTAACATTAGACCAATGGGCATTTTCTTATCAGACTGGAACCCATCCTGAAGTTATGAAACCCTGCTAATTTATGTTTCCCTGTTGAAATTTCACAGATTCTACATAGCACTGGCCTGGAATTCCAGAAAGATTTTGAGACTGCAGCAGACTTAGACCAGATCATTGAAATCCATGCCGCCTATGTTGGAAAGATACATGAGAGATGTCTACTACACAGAAGAAACATGTTCCTTAAAGAAGCAGTGATGAAAGTTCTCAATATTATATTATTGTTCCAGACAAAGTGGGACCAGGGTATTGATTTGATCAGGTGATTTGCTTCACTTTCTGCTATTCTGCTATTCCTGGGCTGGAAGGAATTCTAGCTTTTCTTCTAAACTGCAACTAGCAGAAAGCGATACATAAATGAGTTTACACCCCTTATTATACCCACTTAAGGCGCTAAGCCAAACAACATTAACAAGAAATAACTAAAATAAAGTATTTTAGAAGCAGTCTGTTTGCCGTTATTCTCTTAAACAGAAAAAAAGAGAGCAAAATTTACTTTTTTTTCGGTACATACCATCTAGGGGTCGCAAGATCGATCCCCCGCTTCTCCGGTCTTTCGGATGAGACTTTAAACCGAGGTCCCGTCTCCATATGACCTCGTTGGTGGTGGGACGTTAAACCCGAGTTCACTCACTCGGTACATACCAAAAATGTTTCATCCTGTGCTATGCACATGTGAAATCACTGATGTTTTCATTACATTTGATGAAATGTATTTGGTATTCACCTGAAAGTAAATAAACTCTGTATATCTTACATTGTCATTGTCAGCAGCATAAATTGTGGTAAGTTTTGGTAAGATCTCTATATCTGTCTCACTTGCAACAGTAAGACATAGGTGTAGCTTTTCCATCATTGTCAGTGACAGCTTATGTGGTTACCTATAGGAGGCCAGTTGCATTTGAGCTGGGATATAACAAAACCAACAAAGTTATGTGTGCCCAGTGAAGACCCAGATCAGCCTGAGCATCAACCCAGTCTGAGCAGAGTCTTCACTGTTGACATGGAGATAGCTTAGGTCTTCAGCTTTAAACACACAACAAAGACTTATCAGACTGACTGAATGCCCAGGTTGATCTGAGTCTTTGCTGGGTGCACATGCTACTTTGTTGGTTTTGTTGTGTCATGGCTCATTTGTATACATCCAGCACCTAGATCTTGAGGAAAGTCATGGTGGGTCAGGGGATAGGGGTGGGCAGACTATTACATCAAGATTGCCATGGTCAGGGTAGATCCTGAGAACAACGACCAGGGTGGCCACAGTCAGAGAAAAGCATCAGAAAAATGATTTTTGAAAGTGAAAACTGATCTGTTTGCCTAACTGTGTAGGCTGATTTGAGTATTTACTGAAGGAACATGACCTGCAGTCCCTTTTCTCACATTGCCAGTTATTTCTTTTCAGCATGAAACAGATAGAAGATATAGAGACAGAATTTTCTCGCTGTATACAGTTTCTCTCCTCATTCCTCAGATCTGTGATTCAACGGGGATCCTTTCCTCATTGTAAGTTCTTAATCACCGCATATCATCTCATGAATGCATGAAGGTGCTACTGTAAAACACTTATATTTGGTGATTACTTAATTTTGGCAACTGGCGATTAAGGCAAAGTGTGCTAAAATATAAGTCCACAAAAATTTGATTTCAGTACATTACATACATTCAGTATAGCAGAGGTTTGGATAAATAGGAGTACATAAGGAGGTTTTGAGATATTTTCTATACCATTCCATTAAACTATATTAGAATCACCTCAATGAGGAGATTTTAACAGATGCCACAATATAAAGGTCAATAGAAAAGTGAGAAAAATTGTTTCAAATTTACGTCAGTTTTTAGCTCACCTGAGCCGAAGGCTCAGAGGTGAGCTTATAGGATGGGAGTCGAGCCGTCGTCCGTCCGTGGGTCCGTCAACATTTTCAAACATAAATATCTCAGAAACCAGTGGGCCGATTGCAATCAAATTTTATCTGAAGCATCATTGGGGTGGGGGAAAGGCTGCATGAGGTTTTGGTGCAGATCAGCTCAGAACTCTGGTTTCCATGGCAACAGATAGCCCCCATAGGGTTATAATGGGGAAAACGGCGTCATCACGTTTTCTCGACTGTTTTTGATTAGATCCTTATCATACTTGCAGGTAATGGTGACATACATAAGAGCTTGGATGAGTTCGAAATTTGGCCGGATTCGAGCACAGACTACGGAGTTAGCTGCCCTTGAGCGTTTGAAAAAAATCCCATAGGGTTATAATGGGGAAAATGGCGTCATCACGTTTTCTCAACTGTTTTTGCTTAGATCCTTATCATACTTGCAGGTAATGATGACATACATAAGAGCTTGGATGAGTTTGAAATTTGGCCGGATTCGAGCACAGACTACGGAGTTAGCTGCCCTTGAGCGTTTGAAAAAAATCCCATAGTGTTATAATGGAGAAAACAACGTCATCACATATTTTTAGAAAAACTTTGTCATCGCTCTATTGCCTACATTTCTCAACGGATTTTGAAATAACTTCACACAAATGTAGGGCATGACAATATCTCGAGCAAGTTCGACTTTCAGGATGCTGCGCCCAAGGTCAAGGTCACTGTGGCTATTTTTAGAAAAACTTTGTCAGCGCTCTAGCACCTACATTTCTCTATGGATTTTAAAATAACTTCACACAAATGTAGGGCATGACAATATCTCGAGCAAGTTCGACTTCTAAGATGCTGCGCCCAAGGTCAAGGTCACTGTGGCTATTTTTAGACAAACTTTGTCAGCGCTCTAGCACCTACATTTCTCAGCAGATTCTAAAATAACTTCACACAAATGTAGGGCATGACAATATCTCGAGCAAGTTTGACTTCCAGGGTGCTGCACCCAAGGTCAAGGTCACTTTGGCTATTTTTAGAAAAACTTGGTCATCGCTCTAGCGCCTACATTTCTCAACGGATTTTGAAATAACTTCACACAAATGTAGGGCATGACAATATCTTGAACAAGTTTGACTTCCAGGGTGCTGCGCCCAAGGTCAAGGTCACTGTGGCTATTTTTAGAAAAACTTTGTCAGCACTCTAGCACCTACATTTTTCAATGGATTTTAAAATAAATTCACACAAATGTAGGGCATGACAGTATCTCGAGCAAGTTCGACTTTCAGGGTGCTGTGCCCAAGGTCAAGGTCACTGTGGCTATTTTTAGAAAAACTTTGTCATCGCCCTAGCACCTTCATTTCTCCATGGATTTTGAAATAACTTGACAAAAATGTAGGGTATGACAATAGCTCGAGCAAGTTCGACTTTCAGGATGCTGTGTCCAAGGTCAAGGTCACTGTGGCTATTTTTAGAAAAACTTTGTCATTGCTCTAGCACCTACATTTCTCAACGGATTTTGAAATAAATTCACACAAATGTAGGGCATGATAATATCTCGAGCAAGTTTGCCTATCAGGGTGCTGCAATCAAGGTTTTTGATTAGATCCTTATCATACTTGCAGGTAATGATGACATACATAAGAGCTTGGATGAGTTTGAAATTTGGCCGGATTTGAGCACAGACTACGGAGTTAGCTGCCTTTGAGCGTTTGAAAAAAATCCCATAGTCTTATAATGGAGAAAACAACGTCATCACATTTTCATTTTTCATCGGATCCTCTTCATACTTGCAGGTAATGAGGATATGCATAAAAGCTTGGATTAGTTAGCACTTCGGCTAGATCCCACCACTGACTATGGAGTACCTGCCCTGAGCATCAAAAAAATCAATGTCGCCACTTTTTCTTGGTTTCTACTTATCCGATCCTTTTCAAACTTGCAGGTAATGAGGAAATGCATAATATCTTAAACAAGTTCAAATTTTCGCCAGATCAGGCCAACCGCTACGAAGTTAGCTGCCCTTGACAGCTCTGTCTATTGTGCTCTTGATCGGATACTTTTTAAACTTGCATATATTAAATGAGGGCATACATAATGTTTTGGATGAGTTTAATTTTCAGCCTGATTGGACCACTGACTGTGGAGTTAGCTGCCCTTGAGCATCTTAAATATCCCTATAGGTTTACAATGTCTCTCAGGTGAGCAATTGTTGCCCTTTGGGCTACTTGTTTAGCTCACCTGAGCCGAAGGCTCACAGGTGAGCTTATAGTATAGGCAGGCATCCATCGTCCGTCCGTCATCTGTCAACATTTTCAAACATCTCCTCTGAAACTACAAGGCCCACTGTTATCAAATTTCAAAGAAAGGATCTTAATACTAGCTTCTATAAAAGCACTGTTTTTCTTGGCAATTGCTCTATTAGTTTGGTTGCTATGGGAACTTAAAGTTACCATTGACTTAAAATGGCAAAATAGAAAATTTGCATTTATTGCTATGCCACTGCAGATATTTTGACAAAACTTTCATAGAAATGTACCTTGAGTACCGTAAAAATTCGATGTTTTGGGACCCTGTATGTATTGGGACACCTGCTGTTTTTGGGGAAAACAATTAATTAAACGATTATATATAATGGGACAAATTAAGATTTCAGGAAAATTTTATTAATTTTGTGACTGTATTAATTGGGACGCACTGATTGTTAGAAATAACCAGATGGATGTAAACTGTTTGCTGAGCTAGATAGTCCAAATACTTAAGGTGTATAGGATAAGATTTTGCCGCCTTGAAAGGTACCGAAATTACCACATGTGTTGGCCAAATGCCAGCGGTGACTGACAGGCCTTAATTTATTGTCCTGATTGCATTGTATGATTGCATAATGGCATAATAAAGGAAATATCCTCATCGCATCAAGGAACTGGAAATACTGATCAGCACACATTAAAAGCTAAGAGATGGCTCAGACTATAAGTAGTCCAAATACATATAGTAATTACGGTAAGAACACCTGTTACGCTTGCCGATTTGCCATCGCCGACTCTTTGATGCTTATGAGACAGACTTTATTTTTGAGTGTCTGGTTTTTTTGTACAGGAGAAAAGGTGCACACTGCATCAGTAAATAATAATAAGAAGAAGAGAGCCTGATCGACCTGCACATTTGTCACCAGTCCTACTCTCTGTATCAACCATCTACACTGCCCAAGAATAGCAGAGACCCAAGTATTAGTCTGTATAGGTGCTCTTACTGATCTGGGTTTTTAACACGTTGTATGGCTTTTTTTCTTGTTTAATGACTTGTGAATGAGTAAATATGGTCTTCACCACTTGTCAAATCAATTAGTTATGTAACACCTGACACAGCTTGACCTTACAGAAATGTATAGGGTTGGGTGAAAACTCATCTTAGGGCAATCAATATGCAGTGACCAGCATGCGCACCTGCGAAGTTTAGTTGTGTTATCAGTTAATGGGATTAAGCTGTCTGGAGGATAACCATTTTGTTGTTAAATCAATTGGTGATAAAAGGATATTAATATTGAGGAAGTGAACATTTTCTAGTTTATTTCATCATCGGTAAACAGATTAGGAGATGAAGGCTAATTTCGGTAAGACCTATTTACTTCCATATACTGCCAAAGGCAACATCACGGATTGTATGTATTGGGACACAGAAAAAACTAATTATTCTAAGTATTGGGACATCAGAGAAAGTAATTATTTTTGCCTGTCCCAATACATCGAATTATTACGGTAGTCTTTAACCAGCCTTGTTAAATTTATGCAAATTGCACAATTTGGCAGGTTGCCATTGCAACCGAATAGTTAAAAATAGAAAAAATATTAAAAAATCATCTCCACAGAAACTGTGTGGCCAATAAAGCTCAAACTTTACAGAAAGAACCTTAGCACTAGCCTCTATAGAATTACTGTTTTTCATGGCAATTACTCCAGCAGTTTGGTTGCTATGGCAACTAAGAGTTTCCATTGGCTAATAATGTGGAAAATGGAAATTGGCAATTTTTGCTGTCTCACTGATTTAGATTTTCTTTCTACAGAAAAGTTTCTTGAATAGTCCTCTATGTTTCATATGAATTTTCTCCAAATCGCTGAATTTGATTGGTTGCCATGGCAAAATATAGGGTAAATTTTCAAAAAGAAAAAATGAAAAAATCTTCTGCTCAGAAGCCATATGGGGGATGAAGCTGATATTGTGAAAGCATGTTGATGACAGAAGCCTCTACATGAGTTTTCTTTTTTCCTCCAACTCCATAATAACTTTGGTTCCTATAGCAACTTATAGTTTCCATTGACTTATAATGGGAAAAGTGAAGCCATGAGGAGGATGAAGCTGATATTTTGCATACATATTAATAACATTAGCCTTTACCTAAAGTATGTTTCATATTATCATTGCCCATGTGAACTGGTTGCTATGGCAACTTAAAGTTTCCATAGACTTACAATGGGGAAAGTGGAAACTTGGTATTTATTAGCTCACCTGAGCGGAAGGCTCACAGGTGAGCTTATAGTATAGGCAGGCATCCGTCGTCCGTCCGTCCGTCAACATTTTTAAACAACACCTCCTCTGAAACTACAAAGCCCATTGTTACCAAATTTCATATATGGCATCTATAGGAAGGGGGAACCAATAATACTGTTTTTTTTATCCAAATCGCTTCAGAACTTTGGTTGATATGGCAACTTAAATTTTCCATTTACTTGTATGGGGAAAATTGAAAATTTGCATTTATTGCTATGTCACTGCAGATATTTTGACAAAACTTTTACAGAAATGTTCCTTGAGTAGTCCTCTATCAACCACACAAAATTTATGTAGATTGCACAATTTGGCTGGTTGCCATGGCAACCGAAAGGTTAAAAATAGAAAATATATTCAAAAATAATCTCCACAGAAACTATGCACCCAATAAAGCTTTGCCACAACACGACAAAACCAACAAAGTGGTTTGTGAGCTCAGTAAAGACTCACATCAGCCTTGGCATCTGCCCAGTGTTTGCTCAGTCTTTGCTGTCAGCATGGAGGTAGCTTAGACCCTTAGCTACCCTTTCAATGCACAGCAAAGACTCTGATCAGTCTGGGCAGCTGCCTGATCTGAGTCTTTGCTGGGCTCTCATGCCACTTTGTTGGTTTTGTCGTGGTGGGGCTCATTAATTTAAACTACTTTCTTTTACAGTGGAATCTCTTGCATTTGGACTAGAAACTTTGATGCCAAGCTGAAGCTTCAGAAAGAATGGAATATTTTAGAACTTCAAGATCTGTGATACCAGTTAACTGTCATGCCAAGATGAATGCTTGATACAGGGCATTCTAGAGCTACACAATGTGTTCCCCACTGAGTGTATAGGAAGTGGCATTGTGTCAAAATTAGTGATAAATCGCATTGCTAATGTTGCAGCATCCAAATTTGTGCCTTGATGGTGTTGGATGTAAAGATTTACCTCTGTCCAAGTCTGCCTCAAAATAGCCTTTAGAAAATGTCACATGAAAAGTTTAAAGTTTCACTCTGCATAATGTTAGAATCAAAATGTAATTATTCCTTAGTTGCAAGTTATCATTAATATGTTATCAGGCCAGGCCTGCACTGACATAAGCCAGAGGTCCTGGGTTTGATACCCGGTCCGGCCACTTACTTTCATTTCTCCTTCCACTGGTTCAAGAAGGGCAGTCGTCAGTAACTGGTGAAAGTATGTGCACTTAGTACTGGTTAACCGCTTAGGAGGTCTAAGCCTGCCCAGGAATAGTGTGGTTAGGTTAAACGACAGTCACTACATGACCATAGCTGTTTACCGTGGATGTTAAACAATAACACAACAACATATTATCAGGCAGGTATGAAAATAGATTGATGCTGGATGTCCCGTCTTGAATTAATATTTCGCAATCTGCCCTCCAGATGACAAATGAAAACAGTATTCTAAAATTATCAAATACATTTACTCCAGTCTCCTGTAACTATGACAGCCGGATGTAAAACTATGAGAATGTAATAAATGACTATGAAGAATATAGCAGTACATTTAAAGGTTGGATATTGTCTGTTGATGCAGAGTTGAAATGAGCTGTCACATGACAAAACCAACAAAGTGGCATGTTTGCCCAGGGAAGACTGAGACCAACCTGGGCATCTACCCAGTCTAATCAGTCTTCACTGTCTGCATGGAGCTAGCTTAGACCCTGAGCCATTAAGTGGCTGCCCAGGCTGACCATTGAGTGGCTATCGAGGCTGGCCTGAGTCTGCTGGGTGCACATGCCACTTTCTTGGTTTTATCGTGACGAGGCTCATATGAATAATGTTTTCAAAAATAAAAAAGTAATGATAAATACGAAATGTTCAGGTGGTGTTTGTTCATGAAGTCTTCATTGTGAAGTAGTGAAGAAAGTATATAACAAAAGTACCCAGACCCAATTTAGTGTGACATGCGTGTACCTGTATTTAACTTCTTCAGAGCTGCTAAACTCCTGATGATGTGCAAGTATCTGCAGACATTGCACATCACTGTCCCCTCCAAGTTCACATTTAGTAGTAATATCAGTAATTAGGAGGTCATAATAATAATTCTAAATGATGTAAATGTTTTCTCCATGGGAATTGGCATCGTGTGAAAAATTGTGATAAATCACATTGCTAACACCACTGTATGCAAATTCACACTTTGATAACATTGGATGTATGGATGAACTTGGCATCACCACACTTAAGGGTGAAAAGGGGCACTTTCAGGGGAAACAACTGTATTTTTCATTTTTGCTTCACTTCTCAAACTGGGTCATTACTTAAAGAAAAGAATTTTCGAATTCTTTCTTTGAAGCTGGACCGGGTAGCGCAATCGGTAGGGCACCTGACTCATAAGTCAGAGGTCCTGGGTTCGATACCTGGTCTGGCCATATACTTTCGTTTCTCCTTCCGCTGATTCAAGAAGGGCGGTTGTCAGTTACTGGCGAAAGTATGTGCACTTAGTACTGGTTAATCGCTTAGATCTAAGCCTGTCCAGGAATAGTGTGGTTAGGTTACATGACCGTCCCGACATGACCTTAGTTGTTTACAGTTGACGTTAAGCAACAAATCAATCAATCTTTCTTTGAAGAGTAGTTCCATTTTGGAATGGTGTCATCATTTTAGGAAGCAAACAGGAAACCCAAAAAAGTTGTTCTCCTTGGTAAAAATGGTAGAAAAATACAGAGATGTACCCGTAAATCTTAGTGCTTAGGAAACCAGCCAACTCCCACAGCAGAGCTAGCATATTGTCTTGAAAATGGTCATCGATTATTGCTCCTCTCATACTGATCTATAATGGATTAGTAATCTTTAGATTCTAAATTTGCATTCTTGACATGAGATTGTTACAAGATATGAGATTGTTCATACTATGGTCCTTAATCCTTTGTTTATGCTGATGCTATCTTTAATTATTGAAATTCATTGAAAAATATTATTTGATTATCAATAAAACAACTAAAAAATCTAAAATTGTGATAATTGGTAAGATAATTGATCATAATTACCAAATAGCAACTGGTCCGCCATGTTGATGTTCGTGTCTCGTGATACCTACCATATCACATAATGAAGTTAATGTGTATAATGAAAATACCAAATCGTCAAAATACGGCAGTTCAATAATAGGTAAAAAAAACTTCAGGAATCTTGCACTTTTACATTACTGAAAGTGTTTGTCAGATAATCGACTGACTGATAAGCTATTGTTAGATTAACTGATACTACGATTAAACATGGTAACACTAACTGAAGGGCTGACAGATTTTGTTTGTGAATATTGTTTTCACACTGTCTTATTTGGCAAATGAGTTCTTTTGCCTTTTATAAAAGCTTCAGTTACCATTTAAATCTGACTAAATGTAGTCTATCATTTTGAACCTACAACAAGTGTTAACTGTTGGTGACAGAACATTTTGCAGGACCCATGTATGTAATGCGGTTGTATAATTCAGCTTTAAAATGGGGTTTTCTCTTCCAAAACAATCTCAAAGGTCTAGATTTAGATTTAGCTATTCCTATGCCATTTTAAAACCTTGTGATTCAGTATTTAAAATAAGGACAAATTGCAACTTAAAACGTATAAAATAATTTTATTGGGCAAACAGTTTTAACAAATATATTAAGATAACTATTAAAACTTAACAAAGTAAATGGCACCATTTATGTAGATAACAAAAGTTATAGTAAATTGCACCATTATAATATAACACAAGTAAATAATTGAATGCTTCATCATGGTGGCAGTGGAGACAGACCTAACAAAACATTTCTTGCAATAGCTATTCAATACAGTATAAAACCAGATGAGAATAAATGGATAATGGAAGCCTGAACAGATTTGGCCCTTTCCATTTGCACTTTTGAGTACAAACATGACTCAACACTACTCATTATAATGCTATCATGTCATGGGTCAAACTGGATATAATACTGATATCTGACTAGCATAGATGTAAGGTAAGAAAGAAAATATCACAGAGAAGATATATGATTGTTGTTGCATGAAAATTAACCATATGCCATGTTTACAGTAAATTTTTCAGTACATCTACACTAAATGATACGTTTTCACTTTGCAGATTCCTATGGAATTATATCAAAAGTGTCAAGAAAGCAGACAACAAAATTTACACCTGCAGTTACAATGTTTTGTTCAAGCTTGATTTATGCTGATTGCAAATTCAACTATTTTCATGTACAGTGCTTTAGGAGTAAATGACCTGTGCAAACGGGAAAGACTGATCACTCTGCACTGATAGGAAGCCTGACTTAAATCTTGCTTACATCACACCATCACATGAAAAGGCACTTTATGCTGTGTACAAACATCATTACATGCAAAGGCACTATGGTGTGCACAAACACCATAACATGAAAAGGCACTTTATGGTGTGTTCCACTACATGAAAAGACGCTTTATGGTATGTACAAACAAGCTTGTTTGTACACATCATAAAGTACCTTTTCATGTGATGGTGTGATGATGTTTTCATGTGATCATGTTTTCAGCAGTAAACTAGATATAGCACCATAACATAAAATGACCTCAACTGGAACATATTATGGCTTTTATCTAAATAAGGAACACTATAAGACAAAATGACTTCAATCTGAACACATGCTTCTAACTAAATAAAGAACAACATAACACACAAGACCTGTCTGCCTTCAGGATAGCTCGCCTGACAGCATCTTGCCCATCACATAAAACTTTAATGCAAAACTTTAACATTTTGCTAACCCCTGCTAATGCTGACCCCTTGTAATAGCTCTTCCAGTACAGTTGTACAGGTGAGCTAAAAATGACTTCAATTCGAATACATATTGCTTTAAACTAATATTAAAGAAATATCATAATATAAATGACTTCAATTGGAACGCATATTGCTTTTAAATAATAAGAAATATCGTAATACAAATGACTTCAATTGGAACACATATGCTTAACATTTTGCTAACCCCTGCTAATGCTGACCCCTTGTAATAGCTCTTCCAGTACAGTTGTACAGGTGAGCTAAAAATGACTTCAATTCGAATACATATTGCTTTAAACTAATATTAAAGAAATATCATAATATAAATGACTTCAATTGGAACGCATATTGCTTTTAAATAATAAGAAATATCGTAATACAAATGACTTCAATTGGAACACATATGCTTTCAACTAATAAGGAATATCATAATACAAATGACTTCAATTGGAACACATATGGCTTTACATGTAGCTAGGAATATCAATACAAATGACTTTAATTTGAACACATATGGCTTTTAACTAGTAAGGAATATAATACCAATGACTCCAATTAAAAAGACATGTCGCTTTTAGCTAAAAAGGAATATCATAATACAATGATTTTAACTGGAACAATATGGCTTATAACAAATAAGGAATATCATAATACAAATTACTTCCATTGGAACACCTATGGCTTTTAACTTATAAGGAATATCATAATACAAATGGCTTCAGTTTGAACACATATGGCTTTTAACTAATAAGGAATATCATAACACAAAAGACTTCAATTGGAACACATATGGCTTTTAACTAATAAGGAATATCATAACACAAAAGACTTCAATTGGAACACATATGGCTTTTAACTAATAAGGAATATCATTGCAAAATGACTTCAATTTGAACACATAAGTAATAAAATAATAAGGAATATCAAAATACAAATGACTTCATTTGGAACATGTATGTCTTTCAACTAAATAAGGAATATCGTATGAATAAGAACTTTAACAACACAGCAAAGCTTGCCTGGCCTGACACTTGCCTATCCTGAACAAAAACTACAAATAATTTCAAATTCACATAAGAACTTGTCACTGGTAACAATGTGCTGAAATAAACAAACTGGGCAAGGAAAGATAAATCCAGAGGGATTGTCAACATACTAGCTTACATCACTGCTGTATAAAACTTAACAAAGTAATAGCTGATGTTGTCATCTGCTGAAATAATAATTATGCTTTTCATAATTTCACAGTGACAATATGCGACAGTAACACTGAAAAGCCAAAAATGAAAACAACTGAATTTGCAAACAGTGTAGATTCCGATAAGACAGCTCATAGTTTGGACAAAAAAAAGAAAACAGAAAATTTTCTGCCATAAATGTCTGCTTTTTCGGTGCCGACAATATACTTTATAACCATGAGATATGTGGAACAAAGGTATGTTTTAACACTTAGAATGCCAAAAAATGAAAATTGTTGAATCTGCAAACAGCATAGATCCAGTTGAGGCGGCTCATAATTGGCCACATCACCTACATCTACACTGTTTGCCTCTATTCTTTTAAGTCTCAATTTGATGCAGCTTGGACAAAACAATATTTAAAATTCTGCACTAGGTTTTGTTTGCTTTTTTGGCACTAAGGGTAGACAAAAGTGAGCTGCAACACAACAAAACCAACAAAGTGGTATGTGAGCCCAGCAAAAGAATCAGATCAGTCTGGGCATCCACCCAGTCTAATCAGACTTCTGCGCATTTTAGGAGTAGCTAAGGGTAAAAGCTAGGGGACACCTGCACTTTACCGGTCCACATGCAGGTAGGTAACTAAGGCCTGTATGAGGAAAAAAATGAAAAATAAGTAAAAAGTCATAAAAACAATTTAAAAAAAAAATGAAATGATCATACTTTTTTCTGGTTAAAACTAAGGTTTTAAACCGTAAGTTTTAACTAAATTTCAGAAAATCAGCCTTGCCTGCCCTATCATTTCCAAGCTAGCCCGGCAAGAAAAGCGGAAGTGTGCGAAGTGGGCAGAGCGAAGTTCCTTGAATTTCATTGGTCTAGTGCTAATTTATTCAGTTGACCTTGAATCGCGCAACCGTTGGGTCAGTGTTCGAAGTTTTTTGTTTGTAAACAAAACCACTTTCCGGCTGTCAAAATGTAAATAATGCCATTTGTTTATGATGATTTGGCTCTAATTTGTGCTGATAAAAGGAATTTAATATCTTGGCTTCAAGAAAAAGAAGTTTTAGGTGATTTTGGTGGCCTGTGCGACAAGTGCTTGAAAGGAAAAGTGAACTTGAGAACTGATTCATCATACAGCAAAGACAGGTTGGTTTGGAGATGTACAAACAGCAAGTGTAACAAGAAGACATCCATCAGAGAAGGTAGCTGGTTTTCTCATACACATCTGTTGCTTGAACAAGCTATCAAACTAACATACTACTGGGTGCATAAAACTCACTGAATATGTTGCAACAGAATTAAAATTTGGAAGTGCTCATACACTTGCGGACTGGTACAATTTTGCAAGGGAAGTTTTTGTTGAAATTATAAAGTCTGAAAATGAGCAGATAGGAGGGTCGGCAAAAAAATAGAAATTGATGAATCCAAGTTCGGTAAACAGAAATATCACAGGGGAAAGCGTGTAGGTGTTTGGGTTTTCGGTGGAATAGAGTGTGAATGTAAAAAAATGTTTCTTTGAAATTGTTGAAGACCGGTCAGCTGCAATATTAATTCCAATCATTAAAAGGTATGTTAAACCAGGTTCTGTAATTTTGTCAGACTGCTGGAAAACTTACAGTACTCTGAAAGAAGAAGGCTATACCCACCTTACAGTCAACTATTCTGTGACATTTAAAAATAAAGAAACTGGAGCCTGTACCAATCTCATAGAGAGCATGTGGAATGCTGTAAAAAAAATCATTACCCAAATATGGAGCTCAAAAGCAATTCTACGACAGCTATTTAGTAGAATATATCATCAGGAAAAAGTACCTATATGATGCAGAGGACAAATTCTTTGAATTCTTAGAGTTGATAAAGAAAGTCTACCCTGGAAAGAAAAAAAGGCAGCCCTTAACTGAAATTCAAGGAAATGTGGAAGAAGAAAAAGAACCAGAGACAGTAAACTCAAGTCTACAGGACCTCTCTGATGATGAGCCAGTGAACAACAGTCTTTTGGACCTGTTTGATGATTAATTTTCAGGTAAGTGGTATTATTTTGTCACTGTCAATGGAGATTGTAGTTGGGGGCTTAAATATGACTAAAAGGGAAATTAAAGTAAATTTTTCAGCTGAATGTTCAGCTATTCAGTCTAAAATTATAATCATAATGCTATTTTCATGTCGAAAACTACACTGAATCGCAACCGGTAGAATCCAAGACGGCTGACTTGTAAACAAAACTAGGCTCCGCCCACTTAGCAACAGGTCGCTCATGCGCACTCGGTAGAACCAATATGGCCGACAAGAGACCGTTAAAGTGCAGAATATCCAAAGCTAGCTCCATGCAGACAGGGAAGACTGATCAGACTGGGCAAATGCCAAGACTGATCAGTTTTCACTGAGCACACATGCTATTGGTTTTGTCGTGTCCTGGCTCATTTATGTAAGAAAGATCATTTTTGTGATATAATACTACATGATGGAAAAGGAAGATTAGATGCATCCATGAATTAGATAGGAGAAATCAAGGATGGCCGATGTGCAGCATCTGGATCCAGGACAACGTAGGGTATTTTTCTGTGGTTCAGCCACTCCTCAAATTGAGCTTCCGAGCCAAGGAGAATTTGTTCGAAGATAAACTGAAAATAAAAGAGGAAAGTAAAAAGTATTGCCTTTATCACAGGCGCTTGAAGTTTTATGCTATGAAATATATTTCAATAATGCCGCTAAACATCCAGGCTATGAGCCATTTAGAAGAAATGGCCAGGTGTGCAAGCTTGTATTTGGACTCTATTACAGTCTCCAGTTTCCGGTGTATCAGCATAGCACAGCAATGTCAACAGGTTCTATTACGGGAAAAATGAAGTGACTCTGTAGATAACGATCCTCTTAAATATACGATTCTACTCTGTCCAATCATCAAACAACAAAATCGCCGATCAGACTGTGGATGCGCAAGCTAATCTGCATCTTTGTTGTTCGGAATGGCAAGACATAAAGGCCTCAGTCAACAGAAGAAAATTTTGCGCCAACATTACTGTGTAGTTTTGACGTTGACATGAACATCATTTTCATCATGTTTGTTTCAAGTTTTCACCCGTAAGAAACGTTTTTACCGAAATTAGGACAAAACAAAATATTGCAAATACATGGAAACCGTGATTCAATGACAATGGTCATATCTACAGGAGTAATGAATGATTGCACTGATGTGTGATTTTCAAACGCATCCAAGCACATGCTCAACTTTGGCGCATTAATCCGGAAACTGGAAACCGTAATGGCGACGAGATTTTGTGGCCAATTTTGAATTCAGGATTACAGCACCACATAGACCATGACTGAACAAATTAATCATGTTTATAGATACATTTTGAAACGATGTTTACAGGTATGAAAATTGTTTTTGTTGGGGTGTTTCTAACTGGCAGTTTTAGCAGACAAAAAATCAAGACATTTTTGCTTGCATACCTGGCCATTTCTTGTTTAAAGAGTTTTGAGGTTTTTTTGAGCATAGAACTGCAAGAGCCTGTGCCTTTATAAGCCTAAATATGGTCAAATATAAGGACGGATTCTTGTAAACAACGGTGTAGTATCAGAAATGAAAACAGCTGAATTTGCAAACAGCATTGATCCAGATGAGGTGGCTCATATTGAGCCACCTCATCTACATCCACACGGTTTGCTCTCTAGCCTTTGAATTTTCGTGTTGCTGTCTTATTGTTTAACGTCCATGGTAAACAGCTATGGTCATGTCAGGACAGTCAGTTCACCTAACCACACTATTCCTGGGCAGGCTTAGACCTCCTAAGCGGTTAACCAGTACTAAGTGCACTTACTTTCACCATAAACTGACAACTGCCCTTCTTGAATCAGCAGAAGGGGAAATGAAAGTATGTGGCCAGACGGGGTATCCAACCCAAGACCTCTGGCTTACAAGTCATGCGCCCTACCGACTGCGCTGTGCGGCTCGGCTGAATTTTTGTGTGATACAGAAAGAAAACCTATTTTGAAATTTTTGCTGACCTGAATTCAGTTCCTGCATTTTAGCTCTTTAAGGGTTAAAACAATGTAAACCTGTAGTTTCAGAGCCCTAGATAAGGGGTACATTTTGTAATATATGCAAAATAATTTTTATTAGTTTCATAAAGTGGTTCTACTGAAGAGCAAAACTCTATGTCTTCTGAGATTTTGTTTATTTCATTTGCTAAAGTGGTTCTACTGAAGAGCAAAACTCTATGTCTTTTATGAGATCTGCTCTTCATGACCGTAATGAAATCAATTTATGGAAATCTTATTCATTAGTTTAACCCAGTATCACAGGGTATAAACCAGTCCACCAATTTTCGCTTCCTGCAGAGACTGTCCATCATATTTAGCTTCTGCCTAGACTGTCTGCGATTTCTTGCTTCCTGCAGGGACTACTGTCCTCGAAAAAAGGCTTCCTGCCAAGACTGTCCGCATGACTCCGCTTCCTGCCGAGAGCCTCAACAGGAAGCAGAATCATGCGGACAGTCTCTGCAGGTAGCCATTTATCATGTACAGAAGTCTCGGCAGGAAGCAAGAGATCGCAGACAGTCTCGGCAGAAGCCAAATATGATGTACAGTCTCAGCAGGAAGCGAAAATTAGCGGAATCGATTATACCCTGTGAATATCCCTATAAGAATTTATCATTTGAGACACTAATCTTTGTCCCACATTCTTTCTCCTGTGGCCGGGTTGGGTAGCGCACTTGGTAGTGCGTATAACTCAAGAGCCAGAGGTCCTGGGTTCGATACCTGGTCTGGCCACATATTTCCGTTTCTCCTTCCGCTGATTCAAGAAGGGCAGTTGTCAGTTACTGGCTGAAGTATGTGCACTTAGTACTGGTTAACCTCTTAGGAGGTCTAAGCCTGCCCAGGAGTAGTGTGGCTAGATTAACTGACGGTCCTGACATGGCCATAGCTGTTAACCGTGGATGTAAAGCAAGAAAACAACAACAACTTTTTCTGTTGGAGACAACAATGCCAAGCAATCAAATTTATTACATAGAAATACCTACCTTTAAAGCTCTCTGCATTTGTATCTGGCAAATGTCATATGCAGGAAGTGACATCATAAGAAGGCAAAGCTTAGCCTGAAAATGAAACGTTGCAGTAGAACATCAACTAATAATATTATAACAGCTCAGAACAGTGACAACAATCTTTACTTAAGTTTAAAGAATAAATTATACCAAGTTTCATTTCATAAATTCAAACAAAAAATATTCGGGAAAACTTTTGCGGAAAAAAAAGACCAGTCAGGAAAGCTCACTGACATTAATCAATTTAGCCGTTTTAAGTCGCAAATTCTACACTTTACAAACACTTCCTTTGATACTTTGCACAAATTTCTAAATTACAGTATATATTAGTAAAGCAGGGCCCAGCTGTTCAAAGCATCAGTAGCCTAACGAGCTTGTTAAGAGGTCAACTCGTTAAGTATTTTACAACTTTATGACCAAATACACTATTTTTTATTGAAAACATGTGAGAAGCTTTTGTTAAGTATTTTACAACTTTATGACCAAATACACTGATATCCTTTTATTGAAAAAATGAGAGAAGCTTTAGCAGTGCAAAAGCTTCTCACATTTTTTTCAACAAAAAATCTTGGTGTAATTGAAATTTTAACATTTGAAATTTTAACGAAATATTTACTAAGGATGTTGTTGGTTTTCAACAACTGGGCCCTGATGTCTTACCTTAGCATAAGGCACTGTTTTATTGTCCATATGAGCAAATATCTGTAGCTTAATGAGCATGTCAGAGATTGCTTGATCTCCAAGAGAAGGAAAAGTTTGGGTCTTCTCCCGAAGCTCTTCATACCTGCGAAAGACAGCTCTTCTAGTTTATGATGTTGTCATTGGATTATGTCAGTAACACTGGTGTCTAGCCGCTTCGGTGATATATAGAATACCATGTTAGTGTCTTTTGATATCAAGTTTATCAGGCGAGACCAGAAACAGGGTAGGAATGGCGAGGCTTGCCGAGCCAGTCTGACGGTTTTCTGGTCAAGCCTGATAAACTTGATATCAAAAGACACTTACATGGTTTTCTATTTATCATGCATCATTAGAATATTTTCAGGTGCAAGGAGCGTCAAACAGTAGAAAAGTAAACGCAGTTTTGTTTGAACTTGTTGACGTCGCGAATGCATTATGGCGTGAGCCGGTGACGTCATTTAACCAATCGAACGTTGATATCATGGCCAATGTCAGTATACAGCCAATCGTCTTCTGAGATTGCTTCTGTAGGCATCACCTGATAACATTCGCGCAAGCGCAGTTCTAAAGTGACATGATAACACATCATGTTATCATAGCCCTGTTATCAGGTGAATTTTGCAGCAGATGCATGATAAATAAAAGCACCGCAGGCACTGCATGATACCCCGCCACTGCTGGGGATCGTAACTCATTTTTTGAGATATATAATAGCTAAATAGCCACAGAACTGGGACAGGCAGAGGTATGATGTCCTTACTGTAAATAAATATTAATATAAACCACCCAACAATGTGGAGCATACTGACCAGTGTACATTCAGATCAGGATGTAAAGCATTTCTTTGAGCTGAGAGACTCTGTTTCTTATTCTATGGTGTTAAACATATCAGTGAAGTTTCATTCAGATATTCCATATAGTATAGGAACTACAGGTCAAAAACCATTTTTCAGATCTATCAAGGGGGGATAACTCATTAAATGGAAAGGTAAGAGTGATGGTTCTTTGTCACAATATGTAACCTTTGATGTGAAACGCATCTATGAAGTTTCATTCAGACATTCCATACAGGAAAGGAACTACAGATAAAAAAAGGTTTTCAGATCAATCAAGGGCAAATAACTCACGAACTGGAAAGGTCAGAGTGACAGTTCTTAGTCATGATATGAAGCCTTTGATGTAAAACATATTTGTGAAGTTTTATTCAGATATTCCATATGGAAAGGGAACTACAGGTCAAAAACCATTTTTCAGACCTATCAAGGGCAGATAACTCATTAACTGGAAAGGTAAGAGCAATGGTTCTTTGTCACAATACGTAACATTTGATGTGAAACATATCTGTGAAGTTTCATTCAGATATTCCCTACAGTAAAGGAACTACGGGTAAAAAACATTTTTCAGTTCAATCAAGGGGGGATAACTCACGAACGGGACAGGTAAGAGTGACGGTTCTTAGTCACAATATGTAAAGTTTAATGTGAAATATATCTGTGAAGTTTCATTCAGATATTCCATATAGTAAAGGAACTACGGGTGAAAAAACATTTTTCAGTTCAATCAAGGGCGGATACTCATGAACAGGAAAGGTAAGAGTGACGGTTCTAAGTCACAATATGTAACCTTTACTGTGAAATACATCTGTGTAGTTCCATCAGATATTCCATATAGTAAAGGAACAACAGGTCAAAAACCTTTTTTCAGACCCATCAAGGGCGGATAACTCACAAACTGGGGAGGTCAGAGTGACAGTCCTTAGTCACAATATGTAACCTTTGATGTGAAACATATTTGTGAAGTTTCATTCAGATATCATAAATAGTAAAGGAATAATAGGCCAGAAACCATTTTTCCAATACGAAAAAGGGCAGTAACTCTGTTAAAAATGGGCGGATTTTGCCCATTAACAATCCCATACCACTCATCGCCAATAACAATATGTATGCAAAATTTGAAAAAATTCTGTGTATAAATACTCAAGTTATCGATCGGAAATGGTGAGCACGGACGGAAGGACACCAAAAGGTATAACATAATACCTCACCACTGAAGTGTGGCGGGGTATAAAAACCATCAAAGCACCAGGTAATGTCATCTTTTATCAGCCATAAGGCAGGATTTTTTCCCTCTCCTGAATGACCCCCAAATTTCTAAATACCGTATACGCTGTAATTTTCGAGCTTCAAATTTTCGCGGTTAAGGGTCGAAAACATAAACATTAATTTTTTCATTTTTTAATTTTCGTGGTTAGCAACATGGGTGGAAAGCAAAACTACTTCTTTTTTCACTTGAGCCAGTTCGTTCATTAACCTGCGGCAGGACTGTCGCAGTTAATGAAAGAACTGGTTCAAGTGAAAAGTAGCAATTACGGAAGCAAACAGAAACAAAATATATGAACACTGTGTCTACAGAAGATACTCTGTCAGAAACAGGAAATTATTTCGCGATTTTAATATTCGGGGTTTCTAAGTGACCGTGAAATACCCCGAAAAATGGAGCACCGCTAAAATTATCTTGTATACAGTATCTTATGTAATTCTGCTACAGGATGGGTTTGTCCCTTCCAAAACAACCCCAAAAATCTAAATCCATCTTACAACATGGATCAAGATTTTTGGGGTTTAAAAAAACCCTGCCTAATAACCGAATAGATATGGTATATTCCAAATTCAGAGGAAAAAAAAGGCAATTTGCTCAGAAAAGGAGCATTTCCCACAGATGAAACTGGATGTAAAATAAAATACTGTAAAACACGCATATGTTGCGGCAGCGAAATTTGGCGGTTTTCATAAATGGACCTTACTGCGGATTTTTATTTTTGGGGTTGTGTGATTTCTAAACAACAGAAGACTTCTTCTGACGTCATATTTGCCCCTTGAGTCTGAGCTCTACAATGCCATGGCGATTACACAATTCATTCCTGTAATCATGTTACCTTTTGCCTAGTAAACTGTTAAAAGTAAAAAGCTTTTGTGATCCTTCTGATTTGATCAACTTGGCTTAACCCATTCCATTCGGATACCCCTTTAACGTGGGGCCTGATCTGATAGCCAAATTGTTTGCTGCCTAGACATCATTTCTACAAGAGTTAGTTAGCCCAATATTGTCAAAATATTCTTGATTTTTGATGCAGACGACAATTTCAGCAGGTGACAAAAAATACCCAGAATGCAATGGGTTAAATACTAATAGTACGGTATGTCTGATGAACATTGGCACACTCTGTTTCCTCCCATTAGTTGTTTGCTTGAAATCTTCTTTTGCACTAAAATTTGTGAGGTGTATTAGCTTTGATATTATGGTAGAGGAACTAAATTAAATGCACAATAACGCTTTTTTTCTTCTTTCTTGAGTTTATATTTGCAACATTTTAATATGGCCATTTTCTATTATCTGCCAATATACCCAAAATAAAGTGACTGCCAAATATAAGTTTTTTACAGTATTGTTCACATTATAATTCATTCCTCATGTATGATCATCTATATAGATTATCTTACACGAGTGGTCATTTCATATGAAATTTATGAAACAAGCATTTGGCGAGTTTAATAAATTTCATATAAAATGGCCACGAGTGTAAGATCCTGTTTATCATATGACACTTAAAAATGGGATTTTAACGCCTTCAAACTGACCATTATTTCAATAAGAAAACGCACTGCTGACATGGACCTTATCAATGACGTTACTTGTACGCGCCAACGTCTTATTACATGCGTGGTCATACAATTTTTATGACACAAAATTGTCCACTGAATAACGTCATATGATAGATATTCTTATGTCTGGTTTTCACAAACATCTCAGCAGAGAAAGCAACCGTAATGGGAATCATTATTCCATCTTGTTTTTGCAACCTTGACTTCAAGACTTTTTTGCAATGATATAACTTTCTGAGACTCCACTATTTTCTAACTACATAACTGTTACTGGAATCTCAAATATTTGTGAAACTTCTGAAAATACAACTACAATTTTGCATACCATTTTGAAGGCTGAACATCAAACCTCTCTAAATGGGATCTGTTGGCCTTTTCCTTTGCTTGCTGAATTTGATATTGTTGTTCTGCAAACAAGGAACTGCAAACCTCACTGCCTAAGGCGCTAAACTTCAATCGAAAACTGGCAACCTTTTCCCTGAAATAATCATAAAAGACTAGACCAAAAACATACAGATTGTTCAGTATAAGGGTACAAACAGATAAAAAAGTTTCAGCCACAACCCGACAAATCCAACACAGTGATATGTGCACCCAGTTAAGACTCGGATCAGTCTGGGCATTTGCCCAGTCTGATCAGAGTCTTCACTGTCCACATAGAGCTAGCTTAGACCCTTAGCTACCCTTTAAGTGCACAGCGAAGGGTCTGATCAGACTGGGTGGATGCCAAGGCTGATCTGAGTCTTCGCTGGATGCAAATGCCACTTTGTTGGTTTTGTCATGTGGCTCATTTGGAATGTTTAGAATGTTGCTATAGCAGTTGCAACAAAAACGAGAAGAGCTTTCAAAAGTTCCTCACATTATTTCAGCAAAAATATTAGCTTACTTGATTTTATATGCACAATAAGATTTGATAACAATCCTTGACTAACAAGTTTGTTCAGGTAACAATGCTCCAATCTACTAGGCCCTACCTAGCAGGCACATGGCGTAATGACGTCCTACTGATGTTGATGTGATAATGTCACATCAACATCAGGTTGGCGTCATTCCGACATCATCTGCCAGCTGGGTAGCTGTTGTAGGGAGATGGCTATTGTTGAGAGATGACTGTTCATATGTTTTCACTGATACAATCAGGGTCTGGTTGTTCAAAAGTAATAAAGATGTTAGTAATAATACTAGAGGGCAAAGAGGCCCTGAATCGCTCACCTGACCAAAAAGGTTAAAGGTCAAACTAGGGTCATCATTTGAACAAACCTGATAGTTTGCAACTATTTACAAATGGTTTTGGAGAAGAGGATTTTTGAATATTTTTCTATGTATTGCTATGGTTCAAACCCTGGACCCCCTGGGGCCGGGCTATTTTGGACCCTGTGGCCATCATTTGAATAATCTTGGTAAAGGACCACTAGGCAACGCTACATACTAAATTTCAAGCATCTGAGCCAAGTGGTTCTGAAGAAGAAGGTTTTTTAATATTTTTCTATGTACTTCTATGGTTCAAACCCAGGACCCCCTGGGGCAGGGCCATTTTTGACCCTGGCGCCATCATTTCAACAAACTTGGTCAAGGACTACCAGGCAATGCATCATACCAAATTTTAAGCATCTGCACTTACAGGTGCTGGAGAAAAAAGATTTTTAAGTACATTTTAATTTCGAACCCACGACTACCTGCCCCAGAGCCATTTTGGATCACAGGGCCACCATTTACACAAACTTTGTAGGAGTCCACCAGGCAATGCACCATGCCAGATTTCATGCATCTGAGCCAAGTGGTTCTGAAGTAGAAGATTTTTGAATATTTTTCTATGTATCTCTATGGCTCAAACTCAGAACTCCTTGCTGCAGGGCCATTCTGGACCCTGGGGCCATCATTCGAACAAACTTGTTGAAGGACTACAAGGCAATGCTACATACCAAATTTCAAGCATCTGAGCCAAAATTGAAGGTTATGAAGAAGAAGATTTTTTAATATTTTTCTATATATTTCTATGGTTCGAACCTAGGACTCCCTGCCGCAGGACCATTTTGGACCCTGGGGCCACCATTTGAACAACTTGGTAAAAGACTACTAGGCAATGCCACATACTAAATTTCAAGCATCCGAGCCTTGCGGTTCTGAAGAAGAAGATTTTTGAATATTTTTCTATGTATTTCTCAGTGATTTTTTTTACCCCTGCGTCCTGCGTCTTAGACGCATAATTTTCCAAGAGGACGCAAAATATTTCCTTGGCTGCATTCCGGGACGCATAAAAATAGCCGATCGGTAGTCCAACTTCCGATTTCGGCTTCGTTTACAAAGCTACTTTCGTTTTAAGAATATAGCAACGGTGCATTAGCAGATTGTTATATTACTGGTAAAAAACAGTACCATAGTCTTTCCTACTCCCGCTAAATACCGAAGTCTACCTGTAATACCAATAATCAATAGTAGTTGTCCAGTACCGGAGGAACATAGTATTATCGACCAACGTGATGTCTTTTACCTAAGTGCAAACTTTTATCAATACACCGGGTCAATAAGTAATCATGCCTCCGAAAAACAAGAAAAAGATCAAACTTGATTCAAAGCAGCAAACATTATTTGGTCTTCTTGGGCAAGACAAACACGCAAGGCCAGATGTTGCAGATCATGATGCGACCGATCAAACTTCCGAATCCGAAATGACAACGGATGTCTCCAAATCCAATACGCTGTCTGACAATGAGACAACAGGTGATTTATTTTATTCCCGTGACCCTAGGAGCTTGATGTTGGTTATTTTTTACTTATAGGGCTTGTCCTTTGAAGCCCTTTAAGTTTGGGATGCAGAGAAAATATTGCTTTTGCATCCCAGTAAAGATGCAAACCCTTGAGCTTGGGATGCAAAGATTTTAGGTCTTGTGAGTCCTGGGACTCAAAGAAGGAGATTTGTAAAAAAAACACTGATTTCTATGGTTCAAACCCAGGACCCCCTTGGGTGGGGCCATTTTGGACCCTGGGGTCATCATTTGAACAAACTTGGTAAAGGACTACTAGGCAATCTACACACCAAATGTCAAGCATCTGAGCAAAGCAGTTCTGAAGAAGAAGATTTTTTAAATTTTTCTCTGTTTTTCTATGGTTCAAACCTGAAACTCCCTGCCCCGGGGCCATTTTGGATCCTGGGGTCACCATTTGAACAAATTTGGTAGAGGACCACTAGGCAATGCTACATACCAAATTTCAGGCATCTGAGCCTTGTGGTTCTGAAGAAGAAAACTTTTGAATATTTTTCCATTTATTTCTATGGTTCAAACCCAGGACCCCCTGGAGTGGGGCCTTTTTAGGCCCAAGGGCCACCATTTGTACAAACTTAGCAGAGGACCACTAGGCAATGCTACATACGAAATTTCAAGCATCTGAGCCAAGCTGTTCTGGAGAAGAAGATTATTAAGAATTTTTTAGTTTCAAACCCAAGACCCCCTGCCCCGTGGCCATTTTGGACCCTGGGGCCACCATTTGAACAAACTTGCTGAGGACTATTTGGCAATACTACATACCAAATTTTAAGCATCTGAGCCAAGCAGTTCTGGAGAAGAAGATTTTTGAATATTTTCCTATGTATTTCTATGGTTGAAACCTGAGACTCCCTGCCCCAGGGCCATTTTGGGCCCTGAAGCCCCCATTTGAACAAACTTGGTAGAGGACCATTAGGCAATGCTACATACTAAATTTCAAGCATCTGAGCCAAGCAGTTCAGGAGAAGAAGATTTTAAAGAATTTTTTAGTTTGAACCCAAGACCCCCTGCCCCAGGGCCATGTTGGACCCTGGGGCCACCATTTGAACAAACTTGGTAGAGGACCACTAGGCAATGCTACATACCAAATTTCAAGCATCTGAGCCAAGCAGTTCTGGAGAAGAAGATTTTTAAGAATTTTTTAGTTTCGAACCCAAGACCCCCTGCCCCAGGGCCATTTTGGACCCTGGGGCCACCATTTGAACAAACTTGGTAGAGGTCTACTAGATAATGCTTCATACCAAATATCAAAGCCCTAGGCCTAGCGGTTTTAAAGAAGATGTCATTTATAGCAAATTGTTGACGACGGACGACGCACAACGGACGACGGACACTTGGTGATCACAATAGCCCACCCTGAGCCTAAAGGCTCAGGTGAGCTAGAAAGACTAGAATGCCACATTTTCAAATATCATATTATGCAAGAACACTGCCATTTTTTTTAAAGAAAAATTGTGGTCGTCACTAGAAAAAAATATTAGCATGGTTCATTTTACATGTACATGAAGATTTAATTAATCCTTGACTAACAATTTACTGTGTTAAGCCAAGGATGCTCAAGGTAACCAGGCCCAGAAATATTTCCAATGCTCAACCAACTTAACTTTTTAAGTACCAAAAAGCAGACAACAAAATTTATGTCTGCAAAAATTAAAAAAATACCTTGTCCAAGACATTTCATATTGAGAATTCAAAGACTTAAGGGCAAACAGTGTAGATTTAGATGAGGCGGCTCATTATCAGCCGCCTCATCAGGATCTATGCTGTTTGCAAATTTTGGCACTGGGACTTAAAGAGTTAATTAATTGGATAACCAATACCAGAAATATTTTTAAGTTTATAGTTCCAAAACTAACCTGGCAAGTTTTTCAAGCTCGGCATTGTTCTCTTTGTGGACAGACTGCTTCATTTTGTTCATGTCCCGATGAAATCTTTGTATCATTGAGTAGGGATTAGGTGCAGTAGTTCTGAAAATAACAAGCAAATTTGATGAATTTATATCCCACATTGCAGTGGCTCCAATACTTAAGTACAGTTTTCACAACATTACTTGTGCATATACAAAGTTACTGATAAGGGGAGAGTTTAAAATATCATTAAATGTGTAGTTCTAGTCTCAAGGTATAAACAATTTTTTCACACTCCAATCAGCTGCTGTATACAAAATTTGAAATTTAAATATTTACATTTTTTGATTGATTGATTGATTTATTTCGATATCACAGATCAGCATTACATGATAAAACAATGGGATATTAAATATACATGTAAAACATACACATTTAAAATATCTCACATTTGAATGTACCATGGCTTGCCAATCAATACCAAGGATAACACAAAAAAGAGAAAGTGATTTCTCTTATTTCCATTGTGGTCCTTAAGGACTGATTGCAAGTCACAGTGAGGCACAAAATCATAAAATGGTAGACCTTTGAAACCTAAAACTGACCATTAAAATACAAGGAAAGAACGTTAAAACATTAAATATATACGTTAGAGACCATTAAGAATGCAATGAGATCAAGTCTAATACAAGTCAAATTTTTATACTATTAGATCTAAAAAATATTCTTAAACCACCCTTTTAAAATTATGAAAACCTTGTATTTCTTTTACACTATTTGGGAGACTATTCCACAGAATACAACCATTGTACGCAAACAACTTCTTGCCAAAACCTTTCACTTTAGGAATTGAAAAACATCCATTTTCTTGAAACCTACATTTTCATCTGTTTTCAAGCTTGACATAAAGCATGTTTCACCCAGAAACAAAATACTGGGTTTAAGTGATAGACTCCCAAAAGCTGAAGAGTAAAAAAAATAAATAAATAAATAAAATAAAATGTAAACATAAACATAAATATTGAAATCACTTTTGTTATTTCTCCATGAAAGCTCCAAAAAGTTATTTCAATTCTTAATACCACTATATACTGGCAATAGCAATGTGCTTACTTCTTATTCATAAATAATGTTGACTTTTCTTGGGCAACTTACTTCTTATTCATAAATAATGTTGACTTTTCTTGGGCCACTTGTTGCCAGATCGGTAGTTTTCTTGACTTTTCCTGGGTAGCAGCTGCGGAGCCCGGGTGTGCTTGGCCATAAGACTCACGTTTTTCTTCCAAACCTTTTTCCTTTATGTTCTCTAGGTGCTTCAGCTGGTCCTTGTCTATTGTTGGTAGAACATTTGCTCCTCCATGAGTGGGGGTTACACTTGCTCTTCTGAGTAATAGTATAAGAATCTTTCATGTGGTGTGAAATGGGGATTGAAATATCTGTATCGTTGGTCACTGTCTGGCATCATGAGGCATGCAAAGTGATACCTGTTGAGCAGTGATTCTGAGAAACAGATTTTTCTATTTGCACCTAACGCTTGCGACAATACTTTTTTTCAAACCTTTTGATAAACAATGTAACTGCAGCACTCTCTTAAATACATGATTTTAGCATTCTAGAGGTTTCGTTTTAATTCTGAATGAAGCAAATGTCATCACTGACTGGAATTACTATTCAACGTAACCTCATGTGACCTTATCTGTGATGTGTCTGTAAAATCATTGAACAGCTGTGATAAGCTACCTCTGATATGATCAATGCACTACACATGATATGTGCATTTTTTATTCTATCCCAGGGTACTATAAGATGGTTAAGATAAGAATTTCTAACCTATGTGAAAATGGTGGGAATGCTGTAATATCAAGTATGCGAAAGACACATCCTACTATCAAAAGTACCAACCGTTGTAACCCAGCAGGCACATGACGTCGTAATGACGTCGCACTGACGTCGATGCGACGTGGTGACGTCGCATCGACGTCAGTATGACGTCATTTTGACGTTATGTGCCCGCTGGGAACCCTGCTTAACGTGGCACCTTCAACTTTAGTAATTCTTAGTTTTGTGACAACCATTTAAAGATATCTTTTTAATTTTGAAAAATTTATTTTCAGCTCTGCACTAACAACATTTCATCAAGTCAACTGGGGGCTAAACTCAATTTGGTGGCATTATATTACAAAGGGGCATAACTCTATTTCCCCCAAAAATGCAACATACCTGTACCATCTCATGAACTTAGTCACTATACCAACTTGAAGACCAAAGGATGCTTGAGGCTCCTCTTTATATTCCTGTGGCTGAACATTTAATAAATCTTCCCATGTTTCTAATGCTGGTCGTTGTGGCACTGTTTCTGTTACATTCCTTGATCGTCTATAAAAAGAACAAATCCTGATCAAAGCTGAATCTGAATCTGAATCTGAATTGTTTACTGGTGATACGCCAAAACTGACAATCTTTCACCAGGGGGGGGGGGCGTGACTGGAGGAAAATTAGTCCCTAGCTCTCACGAGAGATGAGAACTTTGACACACAATCATCTGACATTTCAGCAGAGGAAATCAGGGAATCGGGGAGGTCATTCCAGTCCCTGATGGTCTGGGGAAAGAAGCTACATTTATATGCATCTAAACTAGCAGTGGGTATCTGAAATGCCATGGAATGTTGATTTCTGCAACGCCTAGTTTTGGGGACAAGGTCACCTGTAGGTATTCTGGCTTTACCTTTCAGACCTTTGTATAGCAATATGAGTCGGTTATCCTTCCTCCTCTTTTTGAGGCTTTCCCACTTAAGTTGCTCAAGGATGCCAGTCATGCTACCCACCTCTCGGGTGTAATTCCTAGTTACAAACCTAGCTGCACGGTTTTGCACCTTTTCTAACTCTTCCTGAAGGCCTTGTGTATAGGGATCCCAGACCGAGCTGACACTACAAGGAAGCTTTCTGAGGTAGCAAAATAGGAAAGTTGTCATAATTTAAGTTTTTCTAGACTGGCTATTGCTGCTTCTCATATTTCTCCATTTAAAAGACCTGGTTCTCCTTGTAAAACTATCCCAAAGATCTAGATCCATCTGAAGATGGAGCTAGATCTTTGGGATTGCTTCAAGATGGATTTAGATCTTTGAGATTGCTTTAAGCTGGATTTAGATCTTTGGGATTGCTTTAAGATGGATTTAGATCTTTGGGATTGCTTTAAGATGGAGCTACATCTTTGGGATTGCTTTAAGATGGATTTAGATCTTTGGGATTGCTTTAAGATGGATTTAGATCTTTGAGATTGCTTTAAGATGGATTTAGATCTTTGGGATTGCTTTAAGATGGATTTAGATCTTTTGGATTGCTTTAAGATGGAGCTACATCTTTGAGATTGCTTTAAGATGGATTTAGATCTTTGGGATTGCTTTAGAAGGGAAAAATCCACCTCATATTGGAATTTCATACGACCGATGTAGATATCCAGAGTCAATCTAGAGATAGAAAAGCACTTTTACAGAGAAATAACTACAGTAATTATTTCTTGCTTTTTTTTTTTTTTTTTTTTTTTCTTTTTACACAAAGTAATCATATTTAATTTTAACAGCATCCTTTATAAACAGCTTGAGATTGTATGCACTGACCCTATACAGAAGGATTTTCAATATTTTGACTCAGTAAACTGAGAAACAAGGAGCAGTTTGAGTTTCCTCTCACAATTATTAATTATGAGAAAAAACTTTAACTGCTCTTTTTTTCTCAGTTTACAGAGTCAAAATATTGATAATCATGATTATTAATTTGGTTTACTCGAAGCTTCCACTTACCTTCTCCCAAAAAATTTCCCGACATTTTCCATGGCAGTCATTCTCTTGACAGTACTGAAGACTGACATTCTTCCACCACGGTCAGTCTCTGGTTCTAATTCAACAGTATCAGTGGACATCATCTTACGAGACCAGCGAGACCTTTTAATGAAACAAGTCAAATAAAAATTATGGTTATGGAATTGCCCCATTTATTTATTCAGGTGTAAGATGTGTGGTTTGCTCCACAAGAACAACCCCCATAGGCTCTGATTTAATTAGAACTGGACACTGAAGAACAGCTGTCACATGAGCCGCAGTAGTGAAGTGGTTTATGTATTAGACTTCCAATTTGGGTCACAGGTTTGATCCCTGCTCCTTTAAACTTTTTGCATGAGCTTTTTTACCAAGGTTCAGTAACTGTTTGACCTATCTGTTGGTGGGATGCAGAGAATAAGGGATAACGGATAATTTAGGGATACTTTTCCATATTTCTCCATAAAAACATATCATGTGACCCCTCATTAGAACCGTCTCAGTGAGACATTTCTAATGAGGGGTCACTACATATGTTTTTGTTGAGGAATAAGAAAAATTATCTTTGAATTGTCCTCAATACCCTCTCTTATCTGGAGCTCTGGGGACGTTAATCCGAATTCTCACTCATAGTTGCCACATTATTATGTAAGTTCAGCCCATGTGATGTTATCTATATACTTGCTACCCAATTCATCTTTTCGAAGCCATGCCTACTTTAAACAGGTATGCATCTCTTCATCAACTGTAAGGTAAATCACAGGCTTATTATGGGACATTGAATATGTGTGATTTTGTTTGTGGGACAATGTCATGTGTTAAGTTTGTTGTACTGGTCAGTTATATGCTAAGTTGTCGCTGTATTGGTCAGTTATACAGTATCAGGTGACTTTTGAGTGACATTCTGGGTGTGGATCAGAAAGGTCAAGTATTTATCTGCTTTACTTTGCTCTGTTTCCTCAATTAAATGGCCATAACTCAGTATTGTTGAGAAAATCTGTGGTTCATGGTCTGCTGTATAAAGAAATATAATAAAGAAATGAGCCGCGACACGACAAAACCAACAATGTGGTCGTGCGCCCAGCGCAGACTCAGTTCAGCCTGGGCATCCGCCCAGTCTGATCAGAGTCTTCGCTGTCCGCTTTGAGGTAGCTTAGACCCTTAGCTATCCTTTGAGCACTTAACGAAGAGTCTGGTGAAACTGGGCGGCTTCCCAGGCTGATCTGAGTCTTCGCTGGGCACACAACCACATTGTTGGTTTTGTCGTGTCGCGGCTCAAATATACTGCTACCTGGAATCATATTCAGGATAACAGTACTGTGATGTTTGAGCCCTAACAACTCGATATTTGGAAGAAAGAGAGAATACTGTCAAGAATTCTAAATATTGGAAGACCTAAAACAACTACTGCAGTTGTCCTCGAAATGGCACAGTTTGGTTTTATAATGTAGTAATGCAAGCAGTCTAATCTGGGTCTGCACTGTTTTCTCAGACCTACCTGTCCCAACACTTTGAAGTTTTACAGTACTCAAGAATATAGTATTGTAAGTTTGAGCCCTAACCACTAAATATTTGAAAGAAAGAAGAAAGAGAGAAAGATAGAAATACTTTTTAGAAGTGTCAGAGGCAACTGATGGTTTACATAAAAGACGACTGGATTCAGCACGCTCATTACCGAGGTCAAGGTCAATGCTTGACACCTTATCTCGACGAGTTGGAACTCGTAACCTACAGAAGAAGAAAGAAAGGGAGATAAAAGGTTAAGTAACAGAAACAGCCCAAAATTTTGGGAAGAAAAGTGAGCTTATATCTAATAGCATAAGTTTGATAATCATTCTGAGACATTTTTAATTATTTCTCAATAAAAGCATATGAGCCGCGTCATGACAAAACCAACAAAGTGGTTGTGCGCACAGCGAAGACTCAGGTAAGTCTGGGTATCTGCCCAGTCTGATCAGAGTCTTCGCTGTCTGCATGGAGCTAGCTTAGACCCTGAGCTTTAAGTGCAAGCAAAGACTCTAATCAGACTGGAAGGATGCCCAGGCTGGTCTGATTCTTCGCTGGGCGGACATGCTACTTTGTTGGTTTTGTTGTGTCATGGCTCATATGTTATAAAGTGAACATGATGAGATTGTGCAGCTGTGCAGGTTGATATGAGTACTTACTTCAGGTCCCTTTTCACTTATCAAGCAATACCAATTACATGAACCTTTTTTATAATTAATCATTATCTAGCATATAGACTGGACAGATGAGTTGTGATTTTACATTTTCAGTACTATCAGAATGTCAGCAAAAGTTAAAGAAAATGATTCATACATGCTATATCATATTTAGAATTAAAACACTGGAGGGCACACAGTGTCGATCCAAATGAAAGAGCTCATGATCTACACTGTTTGCCAATTCAACTGCAGTCAACTCTCGTTATCTCGAAGTAAAACTTCAGTCCAAACTACTGGTATATCAAAGTAAATTTTCTGTTACCAGAAAATTTACTTAGTAGTTTGAGATAACATGAGTTGAAATGTAAATAAAAATAGGAAATATCGACGGCTCAGCACAAAAGGGTTGTAACTCCATTTTTGAAAACTTTTCAGGAGGAGCAAAAAACTGTTTATATTAATTAATATATACAGACACAAAAAGAAACGTCCGTTTTATAAGGTTCTGTATCTTTTGAACCAGTAATGTTGTAGCCATACAAAATAAAACAAAATGTGTCCTGAGCCTCTGGCACACATAAAGTTGTATCCGTTTTAATTTTTCTCCATAGCCACAAGATTTATCAAACTTTATGTCAAAACACCATTTTTATTCCTCCGTAGCAATTTATTCACCAAAGCCTGAAATGTTTTGCGTCAAACGAGGGTCAGAAACGTCGAAAAACGAAAAACCGCCTTTTAAAAGCAATACCGTTTATTAAATGAACGAGAAAGCAGCCCAAAGTCTTCGATTTATGAAATTACCTCCCTTTTAATTAAATTAATAACGATTTTAGAACTTCCATATCTCCATAACCGTTCATTATTTTGACACCGTTTTTGTTTTATTTGACTATACTTGTGTACGATAATGGCAACATGCATCAGAAAATAAAAATTCAACCTGAAATCAGAAATACCGGTTCACTAAAATCCTGGTTTATTACCCCACCCCTTATTGAAAAATAATCAGGTAATTTTGTGACCAACTTTTTGCGATGCTGAATGATGCTGTTTCAATGCTATTGATGGCTAGAAATGAATTTTGAAGTAGTCCTATGCCACTGACTTCCAAACTGATGGCCCAACAAGGTAATGTCTGCGTGTATCTACGCACTGTTGTGATCGACGTTTTGTGACGTCACTTTAAGTGACTAATTTATGCCAGTGGTTGTGACAATTAGGAATGCATCTAGCACTCATAAAATCTCAGCAGCGTGTCTGCTCAGTGATGCTGGGATGTGCTGCAATGGTTAAAACACGAGATACTGATTTTGTGACTTTCGAAATTTGGGTACTGGCGCTTGCGGCATTGCCATTGGCGTCGATGTTCATTGAATTGATTTCCGTTCAGCGCACACGACTGCTGAATAACTGACGTTATTGAAACAATATGTTTAAAAAAAATGTATGTGTTCATTTGAAATTCTCAGACACAATTGTAAAGCGGACGTCATTTGTTTGTGTCAGTATATGTCACTATAATATCATTTATACATGAATGATAAAGTGGAGCAATTAAAATTATTGTGTGGTTACAAAAATAAAATAACTGTAATGCAGAAAGGGTTATTGAAAAAATTTGAGATACAACTGTTTTGAGCCAGAATGAGAGAACAATCTGATGATGAACTCTGTGCAAAAGGGTTGTAACTTGAAGTTACAACCCTTTTGCACTAAACAAAGGAACCACAATTACAATAAATATTGTGCAAAAGGGTTGTATGTCAGAATATAACCTATATAATTACAGTTTTTATATAGAAATGAGTGTGATATTTGGCAATATTTATTTTCTAAATATCAAAAATTAAAATAATTTCACATATTTCATGAATAACCTATTTTTGTGAGGACAAAAATAGATATTTTACGCAAAATTTATCAAACAAATTCATTTAACGAACAAACTTCATATTTGGGCTTCTGTTGATTGTCTCTATTACTCCTCTGTAAAAAGTGTGTTTTGAAGGAGATTGAAACTTACAAAACATAAACTTTGCAAAAATTAATACACTCCAAACATTTGTATCATTACAGTAAATCACAACAATATTTTTTCCATGTCTACCTGGTTCTTGTTCATTTATATGGTAAACAAATTTGTAAATCTGATTTCTAAAATAGTTCAGACAAAGTTCTGAAACTCATTAATTTTGCTAAATCTTTTAGTTATGTAAGTCGGACAAGTCTTCCCAGGGTATAAAACCATAAAAAAAACAGAAGTTATTTATCCCACCCACACTTCCTTGAGTGTCTGAATTAATGTGACCGCTGTACCACATCATGGATACAACTATTAAAGTATAATGTAATAAAGGCCAAAGAGATGGTGAAACAGCCAGAACATCTCTCAACAATGCTGTATGAGCCCTCTGCAACCAGTGCTGTGTGTAAGTGGTGCCCATAAAAGGAACCAGTCCATATCTAAAATAGTATCCTTTTTCACCAATAGTCAAGTTTAAAATTCCCAACTGCTTGGAAAATTTGCAAGGAACGCCCAGGTGACTATAACTATAGGTAATGTGCAATAATTCTGCAGAAGTAAAGCACACCTATGATCCCTAATAACCAAATCAAGCATTGTCATCATTTGCACCCCTCAATAAGATTAACTAAACGTTTTTTGGAACTTCCCCCAAAAAAGGAGACAACATGGAATTCCCAGTTCCATAGGCATTGGCACCATTTCCAAAACAGTGAAATAAATTACAGATTAACTGCCCAACAATACCTGATTCTTCCAAAGATGATAATGCAAAATAGTTGTTCGACAAGATCTGTTTGTGAACAGGATAGCTCACCCGAGTGACAGTGCCTTGCCATCACATAAAAATCTTTTACCAAAATATTCTTTTATACAGACAGGGACATGGACACTGACACTGACCCCATTGTTAGGGTACAGCAACAGCTGTTTTGTACTTTCATACATCAGAATCCTGTGTGAAAAGTACCCCTAATATCAGCAAAATCTGTACCATGTCTTCACTGATTTCAAACAAGGGCTTCGCAAGCGGCACATAATACGCCCGTTTAAATGTCATAAAGGAGTTACAGAATGAACAAGACTGTTTACAAAAGGATAGACAGACAGACAAACAGAGGCAACCACTCTATAATAAATGAATTCAACATTATATAAGTATATCAAGTCAAGGGAGATAAACTAAATATACTAGATATACCATTCTTGGTTCCATTACATTCCCTTGACATCATACAATATTTTAAACAGTTGAAATGTTACAGAGTAATCATGATATTTACGCAAGGGCAGGTAATTCAGTAAGTAAGCCAGAGTTGTGGTTCTTGCTCAGGATACATTACCTCATTATACACATTCCTACAAAGTTTCATTCTAATACTTCAAAAGTTTAAGGAGATATGCAGTGAATGAGAAATGCCTAAAATATACTAATCATAGGGAGGCTACTCCAAAATTAAGAAAGGGAGAGCAACCATTCTTATATGTGAAACACTGTCTTATGATCATGCACATTGTTATAAAGTTTCATCTTGATATTCCAAACGGTTACCAAGTTATGGTAGGCACAAGTTAAGTATACACAAAAATAGTCAACAGGAACTGATGAAAGGGATGTAACTCTAAAACGAAGAAAGGGAGAGCAGCCAATTTTGTACCCGACACATCGTTGGGACTACATACACATCACTATGAAGTTTCATTAAGATATCCCAAACAGTTATCTAGTTATGGCGCGCACAAGACTTGCAGGTAAAAAATTAATTAAAGGGACATAACTTGGAAACTAAGGAAGGGGGAGCAACCAATTTTGTACGTGACACGTTCCCCCAACCTAATACATATTCCTACCAAATATCATGAATATATCCCAAACGGTTAATGAGTTATGGGGCGCACAAGAATGTTTACGGACAGACGGACGGACAGACAGACGGACAGCGCCATGACATAATACGACCGTTTTTTCAAAACGGGCGTATAAAAAAGCCTTCAACAGGGTATAGCATGCAGCCCTATGGGCCACCATGCGGAAGTACAATATCAGTGCAAATCTAGCTTGCACCATTAGGCAGCTCTTCGACAAGGCTACAAGTGCAGTCCAGATGAATGGCAGCACGGATCAGAACAACAATTGGAGTAAAGCAAGTTGTCTTTGTCACCCACCCTCTTCAGCATTTTCCTCGAACAGATTATATCTGATGCATTGGAAGAACATGATGGAAAGGTTAGCATAGGCAGCAGAAATATTATTAATCTTCGGCTTGGCGATGACATAGATGCTTTATCTGAGGAAAAGCATGAAGTAGAATATATTTGAAAGACTAGAAATAACCCAGACAAGGTGTAAAACGGAGATTAGTGCGGAGATGTCCACATTGACAACAAACAGTGCCAGTGACATCCAAAGGCAGGTCAAGGTTAAAGAACAGAAGCTGGGTACTGTAACAAGCTTCAAATACAGATGGCTTAAAACAGGAGGCTGTCTCAATGGTTGCACAAGCCACTTCAGGTCTTACAAAGCTGAAGCAAAATTAGAGATATCACCATATCTCTTGGATCAAAGGTGAAACTTATGCACTCCCTTGTCATTCCATATTTCTGTGTGCCCGTGAATGGTGGACCCTGACTGCAAAATTATAGAAAAGAATGCAGGTCATTGAGTTGTGATGCAACCAAAGGTTATTGAACATTTTGTACAAGGACCACATAACCAATGAGGAGGTTCGCAGAAAGATCCAAGCAGCAATTGGAGAATATGATGAACTGACCATGGTCAAGAAACAAATTCTAAGGTGGCTTGGCCACATCTCAAGGTCTTCTGGTTTAGCAAAGTTGATTCTACAGGGCACAGTATACAGAACAAAAAAGAAGTAGACAGAAGAAGAGGCGGGAAGACAATATTAAAGAGTGGACAGGGATGGACATCCTCAGCTCAACCAGGGCAGCTGAACACAGGACAAGGTGGAAAGGAATTGTTGAAAAGTCATCTGTGATGCCCCAACAACCTTGGGAATAGACCTAATGTAGGGATGATCTAAGAATATATGAAGGCAGATGCACCTCTGATATGATGATGCATGTTGAAGTAACGTTCATTTGCCATAAAGTAGACATGGTGATTGAAACTGTCACACACATCCGTTTTGAAAAGAAAACCCCCACCCCATTCCCAAATAGACACACACAATACAGTTGCACTAAAGGCTGACATGGCTGCTGAAACAGATACTTTCTTTTTGCCTCACTATTTTCAGACCATCAGTTTGGTCAATTTATTTTTGTGTCCTCCTCTTCATAGATTAGGTTCCATTGGCCTGTAGCATCATATCAGTTTTATATGTCTTTCACATGAGGCTTTAAAATCTTTGGTCTAGTGAATCAGTGTTCTGCTCTTGAAGGAACACTTTAAGATCTTAATTTTATGCTAAGCATGCAAGAGATTTTGAGAGGCTAGATGTTTGAATTTGTATCCTGCACTATCCCCACTTATCCATGTTGTGTCATACCAGCCATTTGGACTGGGTTAATACACTGTATTCATAATTAAGAGGTCATCGAGCTTGTCCGGTCTAGTCCACATTCATCTCTATGCCTAGTCCACATTCATCTCTATGCCGCTAAATTATATCAAATATATTTCACCCATCCTTCTATCAGCTCAAAATGACTTCAGTACTGTTGTAAAAGCCATAAAATCTTACACAAGCCATACATTCCCACTAAACACTTCATTTTGGGCACCATTGCCCATGACGCAAACAATCAGATGCTCACGCAAAATTATCACTCACAAGTGAATTATCACAAGATCTTGGTAAGCCTAAAAACTCCCTGTTCCTCATCTATCATTCTCACATGACCTTAATTATTTTCCCATTGATCATATAGAAAGTAGCGTCGTGTGAACATTTGTGATAAATCATGTTGCTTTTAAACGCTCATTGTGTACAATCTGCGCTTTGATGATGTTGTATGTAAACATTTACATTCCAGTGACGTCTGCCTCAAAATTGTCCTTCGGAAAACGTAGCAATATCCTTGCATTTTCATTTCATATAATGTTAAAATCAAATTAATTTTACCTTACCAGTAAATAATTGCTGATTAACACATTTTACCTTACCAGTAAATTATTGCTGATTCACAGCTGCTGTCCGGCAGATATGAGTATTAATTCACTCCGGCTTCGCCATCGTGAACTAATATTTCGTAATCTGCCCTCCAACAACATGTGTTAAATAGCAATAATTAACAGGTATGGAAAATTTATATGTTAGATAACTTAGTTCAACAGTGTCATCAGTTATCAATATTTTACTTCTCTTTTGCACAGAAACTATTGTGCAAACTGTCATTATAGTTTGTGCAAAACGGTTGTATCTTAAGTTACAACTGTTTTGCACAAACAATACTATGCTGTCTGAGATACAACCTTTTGACAAATGGGCTTTTTTGAGATAAATACATAAGATATGCTTTTTATATTTTATCACATTATGTATTAAGGAGGAATAAAGTGGAATATGCAAAAACGTGACATTTGTGAAAAAACATAGTTACAACCCTTTTGCACTGAGCCCTCGATATAGTCTTCAATATAAGAAGATACTTTGAGATATCAGTGTTTGAGATATAGGGAGCTGATTGTGTTTCCATTTTTAGCAGTGTAAGTGTTAACTTACATCTGTGTGGCCCGACTACTTGGCCTTTCTCCACCTTCGTTCTGGCACTCTCGTCCCTCTTTCTGAAGTTTTTCAACCGCTTCTCTTGATAAAGGAACCTGAATTATAGTACTGTGCCTTTTATCATGCTATGTTTGGAATCCATAAACATGCACAACCTTATGAGAAGAGTAATGAGACCAAACTACAAAGCAATGAAAGGGAAACAAGCATAAAATGGATAATTTAGCTTGAGGCTAAAAAACAAAGGATTGTAATTGAGACAATGGAGCAGGCTTCATTTTCACATTTTACCATTATTTTGTTGTGAAATGCCTTGTGAAATCACTAAGCATTTCTAGCATTTGTATGACAATTTGACAAGTCTAAATTTCACCAGTAGAGTAAGCAGCCCTATTTCATGAACATCAACTACAGTCCATTTAAAATCATGGATAAATTTCCTGCAATAAATGAGCTGCGACACAAGAAAACCTACAAAGTGGTTGTGTGCCCAGTGAAGACTCAGATCAGCCTGGGCATATGCCCAGCCCAATCAGACTCTTGGCTAAGCACTTAAAAGGTAGCTAAGGGTCTAAGCTACCTCTTTGGGAACAGCAAAGACTCTGATCAGACTGGGCGGATGCCCAGGCTGAGCTGAGTCTAGGCTGTGCAAACAACTACTTTGCTGGTTTTCTCGTGTTACGGCTCAAATTACATGGTCACTCAATAAATCCTTTTGTGACTTGATCATTGACTTCTACAATCAAAGAAAAGGAATATTGCTGAACATGACCAATACACTGTATCGACAAGCCAGCTTCAAGTTTCTAATAGGTAAACAAACCACAGCTGTTCTGCAGACACACATTCACACTTTAATACCAGTAATACACAAAGCAGACCGTTATAATAATGGTATCAAAATTAATTTGGACAATAATATTAATGAATTACTAAAATTCTCCAGTTTCTGAATCTCGGAATACATTTAATGTTTAAAGAACAGGGCATTTGAATGTGGCTACAAACTTTTTATGTTTAAAGTGATATTTTCATATATACAGGATACAATATTATATTTTTCATTAATGATCATTAAAGAAATAAAGGGTAGGGGGCAGTATTGTTGTAAGATCTTGTCTGTTTTGATCAACAATAAAATGTGTTTGAAATATACACCAATCTGGTCATTTAGTATGACAAAGACTTTATATTTGATTGGGGGAAAGAAGCCACATCATTGCATTACTTTATGTAACAAGTAGCCCAAGGGCAACGACCGCTCACCTGAGTTATAAAATGTAAGCTTCTAGCTCAGGAAAGCTAATAAACAGGCTGCAATTCTCTAGGATTCGATGACCCCATGGGGTGTGGCAAGTTTGGACCCCAAGGGCTTGATTGGCAGGATTTATGTAGAGGCAAACCATACACTGCTACATACTAAATACATAAGCTCTTGGCCTTATGGTTTCATAAAAGAAGATTTTGAAGGTTCTTTAGCTATATAGCTCTATATAAACAAACAACCCACTGGGGTGTGGGCAGTTTGGACCTCAGGTTGGCAGGATTTATGTAGGGGAACACTAGACATTGCTACTTGCTACAGATACGCTCTTGTCCTCATGGTTAAAGAGAAGAAGATTTTTTTAAATTTTCCCTTTGTAAGTCTGAAGGAGTTTATGACCCCCTGGGCATGGCCAATTTGCACTGCAGGGTCAGGGTTGGTATGATTTATGTAGAGGACCACTAGACATTTCTACAGGCTACATATATATGCTCTGGGCCTCATGGTTTCAAAGAAGAAGATTTTTCAAGATTTTCTCATTGTAAGTCTATGGGAGCTTATGACTCCCAGGGCGTGATCAATTTGGACCCCAGGGGCATGGTTGGCAGGATTTATGTATGGGACCACTAGACATTGCTTCATGCTACACATATAAGCTCTGGGCCTCATGGTTTCAGAGAAGAAGATTTTTTTTAAGATTTTCTCTTTGTAAGTCTATGGGAGCTAATGACCCCTTGGGGCGTGGCCAATTTGGGCCCCAGGGGCATGGTTGGCAGGATTCATGTAGGGAACCACTAGACATTGGTACATACCAAATATATAAGCTGTGGGCCTCATGGTTTCAGAGAAGAAGATTTTTTAAGATTTTCCCATTATGAGTCTATGGGAGCTTATGACCCCTGAGGATTGGCCAGTTTGGACCCCAGAGGCTTGGTTGGGAGGATTTATGTAGGGGACCACTAAACATTGCTACATGCTATATATATAAGCTCTGGGCCTCATGGTTCCAGAGAAGAAGATTTTTGAGGTTCTTAAGCTATATAGCTATATATATACAAATGACCCCCTGGGGCGTGGCAATTTGAGCCCCAGGGGCATGGGTGGCAGGATTTAAGTAGGGGATCACTAGACATTGAAACATTCTATATTTATAAGCTATGGGCCTCATGGTTTCAGAGAAGAAGAATTTTTAAGATTTTCCCATTGTAAGTCTATGGGGGCTAATGACCACCGGGGCGTGGCCAATTTGGGCCTCAGGGGCATGGTTGGTAGGATTCATGTAGGGGACCACTAGACATTGGTACATACTAAATATGTAAGCTCTGGGCCTCATGGTTTCAGAGAAGAAGATTTTTGAGTTTTTCCCATTACAAGTCTATTTGAGCTTATGACCCCCGGGGAGTGGCCAGTTTGGACCCCAGAGGCTTGGTTGGGAGGATTTATGTAGGGGACCACTAAACATTGCTACATACTATATATATATATATAGGTAAAAATACAAAAATAATGTCCGGAACCAGAACTCTGTATATAAAAAATCAAACTAACGAGATGGAACGTCTGTAAATAATTTAATTTCCCTATGCATTTCACTGTATAAGATCATCAGGGGAATATATATATATATATATATAGGCTCTGGGCCTCATGGTTCCAAAGAAGAAGATTTTTGAAGGTTCTTAAGCTATATAGCTATATTAAACAAATGACCCCCTGGGGCGTGGCCAATTTGAGCCCCAGGGGCATGGGTGGCAGGATTTTAGTAGGGGATCATTAGACATTGATACATGCTATATATATAAGCTATGGGCCTCATGGTTTCAGAGAAGAAGATTTTTTAAGATTTTCCCATTGTAAGTCTATGGGAGCTAATGACCCCCGGGGCGTGGCCAATTTGGGCCCCAGGGGCATGGTTGGCAGGATTTATGTAGGGGACCACTAGACATTGGTACATACTAAATATGTAAGCTCTGGGCCTCATGGTTTCAGAGAAGAAGATTTTTGAAGGTTCTTAAGCTATATAGCTATATATAAACAAATGACCCCCTGGGGCGTGGCCAATTTGAGCCCCAGGGGCATGGGTGGCAGGATTTTAGTAGGGGATCACTAGACATTGATACATGCTATATATATAAGCTATGGGCCTCATGGTTTCAGAGAAGAAGATTTTTTAAGATTTTCCCATTGTTAGTCTATGGGAGCTAATGACCCCCGGGGCGTGGCCAATTTGGGCCCCAGGGGCATGGTTGGCAGGATTTATGTAGGGGACCACTAGACATTGGTACATACTAAATATGTAAGCTCTGGCCCTCATGGTTTCAGAGAAGAAGATTTTTGAAGGTTCTTAAGCTATATAGCTATATATAAACAAATGACCCCCTGGGGCGTGGCCAATTTGAGCCCCAGGGGCATGGGTGGCAGGATCTTAGTAGGGGATCACTAGACATTGATACATGCTATATATATAAGCTATGGGCCTCATGGTTTTAGAGAAGAAATTTTTTTAAGATTTTCCCATTGTAAGTCTATGGGAGCTAATGACCCCCAGGGCGTGACCAATTTGGGCCCCAGGGGCATGGTTGGCAGGATTTATGTAGGGGACCATTAGACATTGGTACATACTAAATATGTAAGCTCTGGGCCTCATGGTTTCAGAGAAGAAGATTTTTGAAGTTTTTCCCATTATAAGTCTATGGGAGCTATATGTTGCCATGGCAACCAGAGTTCCAACACAATCTACCCTTAAACCTAATGCAGTCAATCCCCCACCCCAACAATGCTACACATAAAATTTGATCAAGATTGGCCTGCTGGTTTAGGAGATATTGGTGTTTAAAAGTATGGACGACGACGACGACGACGACGCCGACGCCGACGCTGACGACGGACGGACCATGGCTATACTATAAGCTCACCTTGACAGGTGAGCTAATAAACCACTGGGCAGCGAGGAGAAATAAAGTTACATCAGACTTATCATGTACTGGCACAAACCGTTAGGGGACAAAATCGCACCTGAGCCTGTCATGAAAATTAGCTTTGCGACACACTGGTCAGCACACAAGACCCAAAGTACTATGAAATAAAGCAAAACTATTAGGACAGTCCCAACTGCTATGGATGAAGGATGACTTTTGATTTTACGTCCATTTTACCAGAATGTCAGTCATATCAGGACAATGGGAGGATGATTATGAAATGATGGGAGGGTAATGATGAAATGGAGCCCCAGTTTGAAAGATTTCCGTCCCCAGCGGGTCTCTAACCCAGGACAACTAGATTTAACCTACTGAGTAAAATTGTTGCATCATTATTCAAATATTAAATTAACAAGTTTCCAAGGCTTGTAGGTTTTCTATCATGTTTCTGATGAACACAGATGTATAGAAGTTTTAGAAATCGTGTTGAAATATTAAAATGTCAGAATATTTCGATCTCTGAAATATTGTAAATATTAAAGTATGTATGTTTTGTCTGTATGTCCCTGTACTTTGGTTAAGTTTTGTTTCATCTAGATTTGATGTCTGTTCAGTTATAACCCTGTGATAAAAACTGATACTGAACAATACTTTGACTTTATTTTTGACTTGACTGTTATCATGAAAAGATGCAAATGATGTTTATTACTAAACAACTGCAGTACTAACATTTCAGATTCACGCCCCCCCCCCCCCCCCCCCCCTAAAAAAAGACACTGACCTATTAAAAATACCTCTTCACTGAATTGAAGAGGACGGACAGACGCGGTGTCAGGAACCCAGTCGAACCTCTTGGGTAACATCATTATAGTTTACAAGTTTACAAGTTTATTTATTAATACAGACAGTTTCACAAATATAAGAATCGGTTGGACCGTAAAAAAGACTACAAACTAGTTCATTAGTAAATTTGTGAAATGTGAGCAAAATACTTATTTTTGAAGCTTTCAGAACCTTCAGGAAACTGATTCTTTATAATCTAAAGCCTTACAATCAGGAACACAGCAATAAAATACCATGATTTTAATCTATTTCTTAAGGTTAAGTAAATAAAACCAAATAATTAATCTGAGGTCTGTGAGTGTACTGTGTAGTATTTATATTTCTAAGATACTAGGTTTACCTAGTTCAGGTCACGTGATCGTTTTCTAGCTGCTTTGTCGATACAGTGTATAAGGGGATGGACCAATTATTTTAATTTGAAAAAATCTTCAGGTGTATGAATACACTTTTAAGGGAAACAACTCAGCTATTTTCGATTTTGTCTCCCTTCTGAACAGGTTTCAACTGGAGGAGCAAATTCTTTTCCTTAAGAGTAGACCCCCTTTTTGTGCAGGAAAGCAAAAAGATAGTCACAATAGTTGTTCTCTTTGAAAAAAATTAATTGCGGAAAAATATGGCAGTGTTACTGTGCACCTTAACTTTATCCTACACCATTTTTACAAAGTCCTATCTACTGACTTTTGACCTTGCAACAATTACACCAATGCAATCTTTGAGTTTCATAGTAGTGTTGGGACATCGGCTGGAAATCATAATCGATCATCGGTTGAAATCGGTTGCTGCTGTCGATGCGATTCTTCCGATTATTAATCGGTTCTTGATAAGTTTGCTTTTCCATGCATGTTTCACTGTTAATCCTTGTAAAATCCATGTATTATAGACTGAAAATAGCTGCTTTTGTAGTGTAGTAGCTTTTGTAGTTTTGCAACTGCTTTCTATATGCACCTTTTGGTTCTTAACCACCTCTGCTTTGTGCTAGTTGGCTAAGTAACACCTAAGTATGGTGGATGATGTGATGCATGTCCATATGAACCATTAACCAGGCTCTGATAGCATCAATAATTTTTTTTGACAGACAGGTCTAGCCAAACAGTGTAGAATGTAGACCCAGATCACTGAGATCACACTGCTCTTTTAGGGTCCACCCCACACACAAAAAAACTAAGTCCACACCTAAAAAGATTCAAGCAGAGGTTCCCCTTAGGCACTGGCCACATTCGTTAACCCCTCAGCCATAATAACCAAGGCCTCAGAAAGATGGGGGTAAAAAAACATGAAGAAAGAGTGGGTGGGGTGACAGAATTATTATGTAAACAAATATTCAGAGCAAGAATTATTCATTCAGATTGTTTATCATGGCATGGAATTATTCCCAGATCAAATGTAGTGGTCATGAATTGGTTGTAAGATAACAGAGACGCCGTCACTTTTTACTGAAAACCAGTACTTCATTTTTGACGAAAGATTCTTACCCTACAAACCCCTTTACTCATATCGAGATTGTCTCTTGTTGGTGGCAGATCGTCATTCTTTTTGTAAAATCCGAAGTATTTCCACATGTTGGATTTTCTAATTAGTGCCATTTGATCATATAACTGTCGGAAAGTGTTGTCATTGGAAGCCATATTGGAGACATAGGCACGCTCTATTGATAAAACAAGAGCAGCGGCGTGCGCCGCACCACGTATAAAACCCGGTACCGGAGTACTGGACGGTGCAGAGACGGCTCGCATACCGCTCCTCCATTTCATGCCGATGATCGATTTTGACAAAGTTAAATCGATTATCGGAATCGGGAGCTTCCAGCACGCCTCTAATCGATACCACCTGATCATCGGTACACCACTATTTCATAGTCCTATCTACTGACCTTTGACCTTGCAACAATTACACCAATGCAATCTTTTGAGTTACGAAGTCCTATCTACTAACCTTTGGCCTTGCAACAATCACACCGATGCAATCTTTGAGTTACGAAGTCCTATCCACTGGCGTTTGACCTTGCAACAATTACACTAATGCAATCTTTAAATTGCAAAGTCCAATCTACTGACCTTTGACCTTATATCCTTGACCTTCATGTTACTCAGTGCTGTCAGGATGTTGAAAATGGCGGTAAGATAGTCCAGATGGTCCCTGCACTGTCTTTGTTGTCTCAGAAGACTGAAAGAAAGGTCTACAGTTAATCATTTTACTTCAGTTAGTCCAAAATACAAGCATTTGTAATTAGTGTAGGCCCATTATCATACATGCCATATACTCTTATTGTTCTATCATTGTTTACACCTTGAGCATCCCTCAGAAAAATCAGAGAAAAAATTGTGTGCGGTTTGCTTTTTTTGGCTAACTGAATTATGAATCCAAAAAATGAATATATACATGTAGTACAAATGGCACCCCATACTCCCGGACCAGTCTTATATACATGGATACAATGCAGTCCACTGTATAGATCCTTTAACCAAAACTGTTGTAGGATTCAACTACCGGTATGCCCTTGCTGAACACCTTCTACCATAAAAGTTCTTAGTATTGGGACAGATAGGCTGGGCAAACAGTGCAAACCCAGATCAGACTGATCCTAGAGGAGAGTCTGATCAGGGTCTACACTGTTTGCCATTCCATTAGCATCTTTTTGATGCATAACTATGCTGTAAAATCAAACAGTTCCATTTTTAAGACAGTTTCAAGAAATATATTTGGTGTCCAAACTTTTAGAACTTTTTACGGTATGTTTCTATAGCTACCTTGTAGTAATTCCACTACTGACTTGCATCACAGACACTTTAGCTTGTGGTGGTCTGATTGAAGAACATCTCCTTCTGCTGCTCTGGCTTGATCTTCTACTACTGTCACTGGCTCGGGATTTTCTTCTTTCAAATGGACTGCGCTCTAGTTGAGTAGAACAGAACAACACTTTATTTGGATAGATATCCAAAGAGGCAAAGACCACAATGCAGGTAGCATATGAGAAAAATTGATACATACAGGCATTCTGCAGATGCATAACCATTGCCCCTCTTGCTGCAAGGCCATGAAAAACCTTTGCTGTCTTTTACCAGCTACATGTATATTCAGAATCTGAAGTGAAAGGATACCCAAAAGTAAACCAATTTTTAACATAATACAGCTTGGATGGACACTATTTTTCTTTAGATTTTGCAGATGCAAATTTTGTTGTCTGCTCTTTTATGGCACCTTAAACCTATTGCACTCAGAACAGCCAGAACTCCATAACTTGAACCCTACTGCACTCAGAACAGCCAAAACTCCATCACTTTAACCGTATTGCACCTAGAATAGCAAAATAACCCTTAGGCTATTGCACTCAGAACAGCCAAAACTCCATAACTTTAACCCTATTTCACTCAAAACAGCCAAAACTCCATAACTTTAACCCTATTGCACTCAGAACAGCCAAAACTCCAAAACTTTAACCCTATTGCGATCAGAATAGCAAAATAACCCTACTGCACTCAGAACAGCCAAAACCTTATAACTTTAACCCTACTGCACTCAGAACAGCCAAACCTCCATAGAGTTATGGCTGTTCTGAGTGCAATTGCGTTCAGGGTCAAACTTACTTCTTCCTGATGAGCCAGAAGTCAAAGAAGAACCTGTCAGTATACTTTGTGGGCTGCCCCCACGCATTTGCATTTCATCCTCTTCATCCAGTTCAAACTTTGGAGACTGAATCAGCGGCATAATTATGGATGTTGACTGAATTACCATTCCATCAGGGTCTGGACGGTTTAGCAGCTCTTCCTCTTCTCTTGCTCTGTCCTACAACAATTAAAATAGCAAACCCAGCACAGCCTCAATATGAGCCGGGACACGACAAAACCTACAAAGTGGCATGTGTGCCCAGCGAAGACTCATGTCAGCCTGTGCAGCCACCAAGTCTGAACAGTGTCTTTGCTATGCGCTTAAAGGGTAGCTAAGACTCTAAGCTAGCTCCATGTGGACAGAGAAGACTCTGATCAGACTGTGTGGATGCCCAGATCAATCTGATTCTTTGCTGGGCGCACATGCCACCTTGTTGGGTTTGCTTCGACCCTGCTCAATTGTAATGTTATTTTGTATATAGTGGTGTCATATGCATTTTAAGAATAACAACAATATAGCCTGCCTAATAGGTTCTTGACTTTAAAGGGGGCATACAGGGTAATACACAATTGTGTTAACATAGGTAACCCTGATCATGGGCACCGACCATGTCACTTACCTTGACGCTGATGCTAACTGTTACTCTGACTATGCTAGGGTTGAGGTATTTGTGAACAGTCTAATACACAGATGGAAAAACAGATGCCTATATAACATGTTGCTATAGCAGGTGTGACAAACTTGTATCCCATTGATAAATCCATGCAAGTTTGGAGGAAATTTGTTCAGGACAAAAATGGATTTAATGCTATAAATGACATATTAAGTCATTCCATGACTTTGAAAATTAGGTCAAGGTCATATAAACCTAATTAACCCTTGTGACTATCCCACTGATATATCCCTAAAAGTTTGGTGGAATCCCGCCACTGGTTCAGGAAAGAGATGGATATAATGCTAGGGTCAATAGTAAATGTGAAAGGACACACAGACTGAGGTCAAGGTCATAGAAACTTAATAAACTCTTGTTACTAGCACACTGATACAAGGGTCATCCAATAAGTCCTGCAAACGGCCAAGTTTCAGGCAAATGATAATTAAAAACGAATCAAGCAATCCACATTCCTACATTGCATCTTCCCTTCATTCCAGTCAACAATTTTCAGAAATGTCATGATCTTGCAAATGGCGTTGCTAGGCAACTGAAGAATACTGCCATTATGGGTGCGGCGGTGGCTTCTAGTTGTCTGTTTAAGATCTCCTAGCTTAGTTCAGAACACTTGTAAATATCTGAAGATTGCTGGGAGATACGGAAAATAATACCAAAGTATGTACACGGTACCAAGGTTAAGAAATTGCCGTCAGTCAAGATATTATAATTGTTCAAAGGAAGATCACCATGTTTTTCGGGCAGCTAAAATATCATATAAAATGAGTATATGAACATTCTGTAACATTCTCTTGTTGCCCAGCAACCACATTTGTTTGGTAATGTGAAATGATAACTGTCTCTTATTTGAGTTCTTACATATAAGGCGATTACTTTAGACCATGAATTATTGTAATTTGAAAGAATTATGAACATATATGCAGGGATTTTCTTCCCCTCACCTCTTGTAAAAGACGCCGTGTTGATGTGATTTCACTGCCGGTATCACTTACACCTTTGCATTCAAAACCCTCCCATATCTGAGAAAGGAATGCCACGTGTATGATTTTTAGCACATATGTATATTATACATGTAAGCTGTTAATGGTGTAATTTGATTACCCAACCTCAATTTATAAAGCAGTAATGACATTGTTTGCAAGACTTATTGGATGACCCTCGTATATCTATGCAAGTTTGGTGGAAATGAAGACACTGGTTCAGGACAGGGATGGATTTCACTCTTAGGTCAGTTTTAAGAGCATGACAATTAAGTTATCCTGTGACCTTGAAAACAAAGTCAAGGTCAGAAAAATCTAACAAACTCTTGTGAATAACCCACTGATAAATCCATGCAACTTTAGTTGAAATCCAGCCACCGCTTCAGGAAAGAGATGGCTTTAATACTAGAGTCACTTTAAAATGTGGGCAGATGACAGCTGCATGGACAGAAGTGCTGAGGGACGGCTGGAAAACCAGATACCTATATCATGCCTTGCTTTAGCAGGTGCAACAAAAAATAAAACCATTTCACTGGCTCAGTGCTGATCACTGGAATGTTTTGTGATGTAATTTTTTTTGTCTTAATGTTGCATGTCTGGTGACCTAACATCTTAATATGTGTGCAGTAACATCAACCTTAATATGAAATAAAGTTTACTAAAATGACATATCCTATATGTAGTATGATATAATAAAACAATTTTTGGTCTTACCTGATGTGGACATGAAGTGTTGTTGAATAGTAACCAATTCATATACTGACCTTCACTTTGCATCAGACAATATGAAGTTTGCTGTTGTTTAACACTTCATGCCCACTTCAACAATAGTCAACAATTATGTATAATATTATATAGGCCCAGCTGTTCAAGCATCGTTAGCTTAACAAAGTTGTTAGTCATGGATTTGTTAAGTCTTCCAGTACATACAAAATCAACTGTGCTCATATTTTTTGCCAAGCTTTGTTAAGTCTTCCAGTACATACAAAATCAACTGTGCTCATATTTTTGCCAAAAAAAAATGAGGAGCTTTTGCACTTAAAAAGTTTCTAACATTTTTTGGGGCAAAAAAATGGCAGTGTTTTTCCACACAATAGGTTTGAAATGTTAACGTCTCTTCAACTAATGAGGTTGTTAATTTAGAACAATTGGACCCTAGCAAATATCAGCTGGCAAAATCTGACATTCAGTTTACCTCAACCTGTCTGACATGTTCCTCATATGACCTGCCCGCCTTCACAGCAGTCATTCTGTTAGTTGACTCTCTAAGACATTTCTTGATATTATCAAACCCAGCTGTGGGACACGAGTCAATAAGTTCCTCATCTAGAACTGATATGTCTTCTTGGTCCTTAACAAAAAAGATAATACATACTGCATTTATTACTGTAATTATTTAACTATCCTCCTTGCCAAAAGCTTAGCATAATTAAAATGTATATATACCAAGCTCATTAGAGATAATTACAACTGAATTCTAACTTTCTGTGGAAGTTAATGAATTCTATAATCAAAATCAATGGTTAATCATTGTAAAATTAGCAAGTTTAATTTGAATTTGAGTAGCAACTGCACAAAGCGAGCACAGATGTATATGTCCAAAAATTGTTTTTGGACAAAAAAAATTCCTTTTAATGTGCTATTAGTGACTTTTCAGTTTCACCAATTTAACTTTTGTAAAGCTAAATGTTTTTGGCGAATACGAAATTACTGCTTTTATACTCATTAAAACAAAGCATTATTTTCTCTTTGAAATGCAAATTTTCAGGGCATTTATTTCTGTGCTCGCTCTGTGCAGTGCTTGCTCAAATCAATTTATTTGGTGTTTTTACAATGCCTAAGCATTGGCGCTGATGGCTGAACGCATTTACCTTCATACTGAAAGACAGAACTAAATTATTAAGATTTCTAATAATCCTGCTACATTTTCCTTAACCCTATTGCATTCATAACGGCCAAAACTCCATAGAGTTTTGGCTGTTTATGGAGTTTTGGCTGTTCTGTGTGCAATAGGGTTAAAAATATGTTAAACTTTTGGTGAGGAGTATAGAAGATGAAAGGTTCCATTCCTAATTTACCCCAATTGTGTAAATCACTCGTTTAATTCAGTTATAAGATGGGGTTTTCCCTTCACAAATAATCCTGAAAATCTAGATCATTAAGATGGGAGTAGATTTTTGGGATAGTGTTATGAATGACAAAACCCTTGTCTTTGACAAATTAGCTTAATAATCCTTAACTTTAACTAGTTCCGTAGTGATGTGTCATAACTGTTTTGAGGTAAAGGTGAAAAGTGCAGCCTCTGATCAGACTCCTTATGCTTATACCCTCCTATCTCAAATCGAACAAAGTGACATATGCTCCCAGTGAAGACTCAGATCAGGTTGCGCATCCACCCAGTCTGAGCAGTCTTCATTGTTGGCATGGAGGTAGTTTATACACTTAGCTATATTATAAGCCCAAAGGGAAGACTCTGATCAGACTGGGCAGATGCCCAGGCTGATCTGTGTCTTTTTGGGGCTCGCATACCACTTTGTTGGTTTTCTCGTGTCGTGGCTCATATTCTATTGGGATCATGTAAAACAATTCCTCAAGGCATGTGTTTACAGGGAACACTCAGATCAGCTTGCATATTTCCCAGAGTCAGATTAGAGTCTTCCCTGTTTTTATATACAATCTTTGAATCCTGACAAATTTAACATGTAAGCGCCAAAAATGAAAATAGCTGAATTTGCAAACAGTGTAGATCTAGATGAGGCAGCTTATTTTGAGCTGCCTCATCTGGATTTACACTTTTTGCACTCTAGTATTTGAATTTTCCATATGATATAGCTTGTACAAAACATTTATTTGAAATTCTGCTGAAGTAAATTTTTTGTCGGCTTCTTTGGCACTTTAAGAGCTGCTAATATGTAGCGACTAACCTGCTTCAACTTTGAGGCACGGTCTGCCTTATCAACTTCGTAAACCGTACCACGTCTTGTCAACCTTGGATGTACCTGTAATTTACAAGGCAGTCACATGAGACAGCCAGGTTAGACAGTACAGAAAACCCTGTCTTGTCTTACTACAAACTAAGAATAATTGCTTTAATAAAAGGCTCTATTGATCTGCTAAAAGTCATAAAATATTTTTAGTGTGAAGTGCTGCTGCCAATTTTTCACAACAGTTTCTTCATCAAACAAAAAAAAACATCCTTGAGTTTCACATAAATGGGTTTGAGTCATTAAGACAGGTCCAGTGGTTAGAGCGACTCAGTTATGGTGCAGAAAGTCGCAGGAAGGTCGTGAGTTTGAACCTGCCAGGGCATCGCCATCTCATGACTGGAAAACTCTCTCTGTCAACCCAGCACAAAATGGGTATCTGTTTGGAATCAGAGAAGGATAAGGCAGCGAAAGGAGAGAGATGGGCTTGGCCTTTCATATGCTGTGCCCAAGATTCAGTGGACCTCTAACCCCCACTGCCCCTATGGCTACTAGGCTATGGGAAACCTTTATCTTTTTGAGTCATTTTAGTTGGCAAAAGACGGAATAAACTGAGCAATACTTAACCGTTCTATCCATGTTTCCTGGTAGCGATGATGTAACAAGCTCATAAGGGTCAAGGACAAGTTCTCCACCAATGGGTCTATAGGGCTCCCAGGGGGTGCTGTAGAACCCCTTGTCCATGTTTCTCTGTCTACGTCGGAAATTGACATGCCAATAGTCTTCTGGTTTGTCTTTTTTACAGGCTGTCTCAGTTCGGCACTGAACTTGCACATGTTTGTATGGTTTTGCTGGAAACAGAAAATTCATGTATCAATATAGAAATGAGCCACTTCACAATAAAACCAACAAAATGGCATGTGCACCCAGTGAAAGTTAAGATCAGCCTGGGCATAGGCCCAGTCTGATCAGAGTCTTAGCTGTGCACTTAAAGGGCAGCAAAGGGTCTAAGCTACTTTCATGTCGACAGCAAAGACTGATCAGACTGGGTGGATGCCCAGGCTGATCTAAGTCTTTGCTCAGTGCACATGCCACTCTGTTGGATTTGTCATGATGAGGCTCAAATGGAAATGAAAGAAACACATCAAACAAAGCCAACTGAACGTTAACGTTCTCCTGAAGGCTGTTAGCCAAAGAATCGCAAAAATTCTATCAAAGTACATGTATTGGAACAGATAGGACAGAGCAAACAGTGCAGACACCAACCAGACTGCTCCTTTAGGAGTAGCATACTGCTCCTTCTGATTAGTGTCTACACTGTCTGCCATTCCATCTGCATCTTTTGGATGCATTACTGCAATGTAAATGATTGATTGATCATTTAGGGTTTAACGGCCCTTTGAGACAATATTTCAGTCTATATTGGGCCGTCTTCCAGAGAAAGAAAGAAAGAAAAGAAAAATGATAGACGAGAGAAAAATGTCCAAACAACCCCCACCCGCACCTACTGCAAGCATAGTTGGCCCTTGTCCTACTATTATCCAAATCAGTAGGCACTGGAAGTTACACGCAGCACCTTCGCACCACCCGACCACCCCCTACTGCAATGTACCGGTAAAACGAAACCATTCCATTTTTAGATCAATTATGGTAATTATTTTAGGTGTCCCAAGTTTTGAATATTTACAGCATCTCAAGCAAACACTTGAGGTAAAAAGAAAGAAGTACATGTATAAGTACTATGTCAATCAACTGAATCAAGTGACTGGATAGGGACATAATAAGAAATTCACAGGCATCAAATAAAATAAAATTTATTTAAGTCAGAACATTATCCCTACCCCCATACACCTCCCACCTTCACACAGAATATTTACAAAATAAATAAACATTAATAAACAAATACTAGAGGTCAAATATTGGTCAACTTCCACCATTCAAGTCAATGATCAGGGGCCATATTTATAAAACAACTTAAGTGGTTGCTATGCTGTTGCCAAGGCAGAATTTCTTTGAAGGAGATTCCCTACAACTATGAAATTTGCTCTGGAGGAACAGTCTGAAAAAGACTGTTCCTCCAGAGCAAATTTCATAGTTGTAGGGAATCTCCTTTATAGATATTTAGCCTTAGCAACCGCATAGCAACGACTTAAGTCATTTTATAAATATGGCCCCAGTACATTTTCTGATAGTCTACTGTCAGTTCATATCCCACTTTTTATCATATAAATAGCATAGCATCCTGTTCAGTTTTCTCGAACCTAGAATATGCTGGGTTTGATTCATTTTGTTGGTTGTCACATGAATCAAAAGCAGCATATCATTTACAACTGGGTTGAAGGAAGCACTAGTTATTAGCACTTCAGCCCGTCATACTTTCTAGATTTATAATCGATTAAAGTCAAAATATTAGTCATATTCATTTTCTGATATCGTTCATAAAAATACAACCAATTCCTATCACTAATAAATACATGTACAAGTGCTTGGTTTAAACAATATTTTATTCATAGAAATTACATATACGTAGTACAAAAATTTTTTTAATAAAAATAAAAAATGTAACAGGATTTGATGGTAAGCAAAGTGCTTATATAAAAGTTATCTCCTGAAGCAAAGTGCTTATATAAAAGTTATCTTCTGAAGCAAAGTGCTTATATAAAAGTTATCTCCTGAAGCAAAGTGCTTATATAAAAGTTATCTCCTGAAGCAAAGCAATCTCCTGACATGTACTTGTAACAGAATGAATCTTACACAAATTATTTGTCTTATAATGAATAACTGTTTATGGGAAGCATTCTTGAGAGTTCTATTCTCCCAGCACAGTATGCAACAGTGTTAGAAATTAACGTTTTTGCAGGTAGCAAGTACTTTGTGACCTGGTATAAAAGCTAGAAGCAAAACTCTCATACCTGGTAGCAAAAATAGCCATCAGAGGAGATGGCAAATCCCCCGACCAAAGGCCCCTTGCGCTTTGGTAAACACAGTGCCCTTCAAAACACATATAAATAGTATACTGTCATTCTTTTATGCTCCTTATTGACAATATCTGTTTAACAGATGCATGATTATCTAACACTCAGACCAAAACAGTATGCCAGATTGCTAAAAAGAGGTAAAATCTCAAATAGCAACCATGTAGACAATGTATTGCATATGATACATTCAACATTTCAAAATGTGTGAATAACTTCTAAAGTACAAGCCCTACAAATCTAATTTTGAGCTCTCTAGTAAGTGAATTTGGACAAAGAATCCAGTATGAAAGCAAGAGTTGTCATTCTTGTATGAGACAAACTGTCATGATCTAATCTCCATATCTGTGAATTATCATAAAAATATTTCAAAGGGTATTCATGTTATGAAGCGGACAAGAAATCACACCTAAAACTATCAAGGGGAAATAACTAACAAGAGGGCCATGAGGCCCTGAATCGCTCACCTGGGCAATTGGCATGGTGGCTTTTTCTTATCATGTCTGAAATTGTCAAAATATAAGTCTTGGGTCAAAAGTCAAAGAATGACCATGACCGCTTGTACTCATAAATCTTCATGTACTCATCAAGACAACCATATATACCATTTTTAGGCCAAAATCTTCAAAACTTTCTACAAAATCTTATGTTCTAGCATTTTCCCATATTTGACCATGCCGCAAAAAAGGTCAGGGTAAACCCAAGGTCACCATTTGAACACTCTTGGTGGTACTCCAGTACTCCATGCTACTTACCAAGTTTCAAGGCCATAGGTGTATTGGTTCTGGAGAAGAAAAATATTAAAGATTTATACCATAAGTGGTAATGGCGGCCATGTTGGTCATGTGACCTGGACCGTTTGAACAAATTTTCATTCAATCAACCCCTGGAGGCTCTATATGAAATGTGTTTACAATTGGCCCTTTGGCTTTTGAGGAAATGGTTGAAAATATCAAAATATGAGCGATCTGGATCAAAGGTCAAGAAATGACCTTGACCTCTTGTACTCATAATTCTTCATGACCTCATTAAGACAACTGTATATACCAATTTTTAGGCCAAAATCTTCAAAACTTTCCATGAAATCTTATGTTCTAGGATTTTCCCATATTTGACCTTGCCGTAAAAAAGGTCAAGGTCAACACAAGGTCATAATTTGAATTATCTTGATAGTACTCAAGTACCCAATGCTACATACCAAGTCTCAAGGCCATTGGTTAATTGGTTCTGGCGAAGAAGGTTTTTAAAGGTTTTTACCATATATGGGCATAGTGGCCATGTTGGTCATGTGACCATGACCGTTAGAAATTTTTTTCATTCCCTCAACCCCTGGAGGCTCTATATTAGATTTGGTCACAATTGGCCCAGTGGTTTTTGAGGAGATTGTTTGAAATTGTCAAAATATGAGAGAACTGGGTCAAAGGTCAAAGAATGACCTTGACCTCTTGTACTCACAAATCTTCATGTACTCATTAAGATGACTGTATATACCAATTTTTAGGCTAAAATCTTCAAAACTTATCATGAAATCTCATGTTCTAGCATTTTCCCAAATTTGACCTTGCCGTAAAAAAGGTCAAGGTCAACACAAGGTCATAATTTGAACAATCTTGATAGTACTTAAGTACCCAATGCTACATATCAAAACTCAAGGCCATCGGTCAACTGGTTCTGGAGAAGAAGATTTTTAAAGGTTTTTACCATATAAGGGCGTGGTGGCCATGTTGGTCATGTGACCTGGACGGTATGAATAAATTTTTGTTCCCTCAACCCCTGCAGGCTTTATATGAAATTTGGTTTCAATTGGCTAAGTGGCTTTTGAGTAGATTGTTAGAACTTGTCAAAATATAAGAGTTCAGGGTCAAAGGTCAAAGAATGACCTTGACCTCTTATACTCATAAACCTTCATGTAGTCATTAAGATGACTGTAGATACCAATTTTTAGCCCAAAATCTTCAACAGTTTCCAAGATATCTTATGTTGTAGCATCTTGCCATATAAAAGCATAAGGAAGCAAATTTGACCTTACCGTAAAAAAGGTCAAGGTCAACCCAAGGTCATAATTTGAACAATCTTGGTAGTACTCGCGTACCCGATGCTACATACTAAGTTTCAAGGCCATCGGCCTATTGGTTCTGGAGAAGAAGATTTTTTCAGGTGTTTACCATATATGGGCATGGCGGCCATGTTGGTCATGTGACCAGGACCGTTTGAACAACTTTTAGTTCCTAAGGTCCCAGGAGGCTCTATATGAAATTTGGTTACAATTGGCCCAGCGGTTTCAGAGGAGAAGTCGTTTGAAATTGTGGACGGACGGACGACGGACGGACGGACGGACGACGGACGACGGAGCCTTACCATCCTATAAGCTCCCCCGGAGCCGCTGGCTCAGGTGAGCTAAAAAACTTAGAAAGCAAGAGTTGTCATTCTTGTTCCCGACACATCAGCATGACCTGTTCTACGTAACTATGAAGTATCATGAAAATATTCCAAAGGGTATTCAAGTTATTGAGCGGACACGAAATTACACCTTAAACCATCCAGGGGAAATAACTCAAAAAGTAAGAAAGCAAGAGTTGTCATTCTTGTTCGCGACACATCGTCATGACCTGTTCTACATATCTGTGAAGTATCATGAAAATATTTCAAAAAGTATCATGAAAATATTCCAAAGGGTATTCAAGTTATTGAGCGGACACGAAATTACACCTTAAACCATCAAGGGGAAATAACTCAAAAAGTAAGAAAGCAAGAGTTGTCATTCTTGTTCGCGACACATCGTCATGACCTGTTCTACATATCTGTGAAGTATCATGAAAATATTTCAAAACGTATTCAAGTTATAGAGCGGACACGAATTTACACCTAAAACCATCAAGGGGAAATAACTCAAAAAGTAAGAAAGCAAAAGTTGTCATTCTTGTTCGCGACACAACGTCATGACCTGTTCTACATATCTGTGAAGTATCATGAAAATATTTCAAAAGGTATTCAAGTTATAGAGCGGACACGAATTTACACCTAAAACCATCAAGGGGAAATAACTCAAAAAGTAACAAAGATAGAGTTGTCTTTCTTGTTCGCGACACATCGTCATGACCTGTTCTACATATCTGTGAAGTATCATGAAAATATTTCAAAACGTATTCAAGTTATAGAGCGGACACGAATTTACACCTAAAACCATCAAGGGGAAATAACTCAAATAGTAAGAAAGCAAGAGTTGTCATTCTTGTTCGCGACACATTGTCATGACCTGCTCTACATATCTGTGAAGTATCATGAAAATATTCCAAAGGGTATTCAAGTTACAGAGCGGACACGAATCTGCCAAAAATTCACCAAAAGGGAGATAACTAAAAAATTACAAAAGCAAGAGTTACCATTCTTGCACGCGACACGTCGTCTTGACCTGTTCTACATAACTGTGAAGTATTATGAAAATATTCCAAACGGTATTCAAGATATGGAGCGGACAAGAAAATGTTTACGGACGGACAGACGGACGGACGCCAGGCTCATCGCTATATCCCCCGAACCTTTCGGTCCCTATATCCCCCGAACCTTTCGGTCGGGGGATAAAAACTGGAGGCCAAAAACAGTCCTCTTGCCACTCAACAGTTGTCAGATTTATGACCAAACAAAATTCCATAAGGTCAATGGCATTGATAATGCCTTTGACCTTACAGAATTGTGTTTAGCCTAAACATAGCAGCAGTATTTTAATGAAAATCATCTAGTAGTTCCAAGAAATTAACTTTAAACTACTAAAGAATTTCTAGGCAGCAATTTTTTGCCAGCCACTTTTTCTTCAGGTGGCAAATGAGATTTTTATATCACCCTTATCTGAAAATGCCAACTTAAGTACAAAATATTTTGCAATGACAGTGGCTGATCCAAAGGGGGTTCAAGGGGTTCAAACGAACCTCCCTTTCAGACCAAATTATCTTATTTTCATGGGGAATTTCAGGAAAAATTGGTCAAACTGCTCAGATCGAACCCCCTCAGCTAATTTGAACCCCCTACAGATCCAAAATTCCTGGATCCGCCCCTGAATGAGAAAGGTCTACACTGGTAAGGGTGGTATAAAATAGTTATACCATGGTTTGTCCCCCTGTATGGGAGATAGGAGATAATCCACTCGCTAAAGCTCGTGGATTGTCTACTCGTACAGGTGGGCAAATCATGGTATAACTATTAGTAATACTTAGGTGGCAATTTTGCTACTTGCTACTGTTAATTTCAAACCTTGATGCAGTGTCAAAACTCTCACCTGTGGGAGGTCTGTAATGCTGTCTGACAATCTTTGTGATGTCACTGGACACTGGTGTACCACGATTAGAAGACTGTAACATTGTGATCTTCAGTTGTCTTGCATTTTTTCTTTCAGATTCTAGTTTTTAAATCTGGAAAGCGATAATAATAAAAAAAAAAAACATTTAAAAAGTTCAATTCTTGAAATTAAGATTTCTTTACATGTATTTCAACTCAGTTGTTGTAGCTTAGATCTCAATGCTACCATAGAAAGCGGACAGACTGGCCAAAGAGGCAGCACAAAAAGCAGAAGATATGGACAATGATAATAGGTTGATAACCATGGTAGATATCAAAACAGCAGCTAGGAGATCTTGTGTCAAGAAGTGGCAAAGGCAGTGGCAAAGGCAGTTGGATCAGTCAGACAAGGGGAGAGCATTGTATTCATTCAGACCAGCAGTAGATATAAAGAAAAATAAATATTGTAAGTCCAAATTCCCAGGTATCATATCAAAACTAAGAACCGTATATTGTTTATCAGAATATTTAAATAAAGTACATAGGTCTATTAGACACATTACTGTGTAGTCGTGGGAAAGTAGAATCAGTTGAACAATATTATATTCAGGAGTGTCAGAAATATGAAGATTTGAGATACAGTTTGTTGGTAAAGCTCCATCAATTGACAGGTATCTGTGAGTGGACCTTCGGTTTATTCATGGATATGTATCTGTATCTGCCAGGTACTCCAAACGCCTCTAAATGAGTATTACATGGAGTGCATGGCTGTGTGCGCGAATGGCCGGAATCTCAACAAGAAAGATAAAAAAAAAAAAAAACTGATGTTGTTATTTCATTTAGATTTAGGTTCAATTTAGAGTTTCGTGAGTATTGTATCAGCTGTGAAATTTGCAAAAACATTGATTTAGTGTGTGATGATAATTATGAGGGATGATATGATGAATAATGAAGTATGATTAAAGATGATCAAAATGAGGTTTTCAGAAGCCCTGCTCGAAATGATCCGAGGTCTGGGCTAACGCGTATGTCAGGAGGAAGGTTGTTCCAGATTTTAGCGGTACAGGAGAAAAATGAGTACCTATGTGAGTCAATCCTTGAAAAGGGGAAGGTGAATCTGTGTCTCAGGGAGGAGTGTATGGATTTAGGAAGAGAAATTTTGACTAGATTGTGATGAATTTTATAAAGCATAACCAGGGACGAGATTTTTCTTCTTTCTCTAATGTAGGCAGGTTTAAGTTTGACAGCATGGAGCTAACACTGCTTGTATAGCTGTAATCATTAAAAATAAATCTTAAAGCTCTATGCTGAATCATTTCAATTTGGTAAATGTACTTTTTCTACCAGGGGTCCCAAACTGATAAAGCATACTCGGGAAGAGGTCGAACATAGGTCTTATAGGCAATTTCTTTTAACTTACAGCTGCTGGTCTGTATGTTTCTTTTTATGAATTTTAAAGTATTATTTGCTTTTGTTGTAACCTGGTTAATGTGTTTAGTCATAGAAGTGATACACATAGAATTATTTATATTGCAGATTGCAATTAAATCTTTGCCAAGTTTGTGGAGAGATCGAAACGCTTCTCAAATATTTAGTTTGCCTCATGTGCGCACCACTGAAAAAGTACCAGCGAGAAAGTACCGTGTTTTATACTTCAGAATACCCGCGAGATACTGCAGTCAATATAGGGCTATGATTACAACGATAACAAAAAACAATCTAACCCTATTGCTTTTATACTTTTATCTTACTTTTCCTTTCTTCTACGACTACACCATGCGCACCCGTATCTCGATAATACTCGAAAGAGGGTAGAGGATTATGAAGAGATGGACAACTCAGGGATTTCGCTAAGGACTGAATGACTGGTGGTCCACAGGACCAACTTATCCACAATTTAAGTGGTCCTCCCGATGTTTCGGCTATTCTTTGTTATCATGTGTTTTCATTTAATTTCAAAATCAGTTGGTCTGCAGGACCAGCTACCGAAGACATCAACTGGTCATGCCCAAAAATCACTGATCCAGGACCAACGGACTTATGGTTAATAAAACCCCTGTAACTGGCAAAACTCGTTGAATCTATGTCTAAACGACAGTATTGGCCGCGCAGGTAATGTCTCTTCAAGGTAGAAATCTTCTCAGTAATGATCTCACGGTATTTTCGGGTTCGGGGTGCACGTTACATTCAAGAAGTCTGAGTGATGAAGTCACTCAGAGCATAACAAATTTCCATTCCGTATGTGTCCCTAAAATCAGTTTTTGAACAGCCCAACAGCATATCACAATCTAGTTCACTTGTTCCACTTAAGTTAAAAATATGTGTCCTCATTCTCTCCCTTTCATTGAAGTATTGTTCACAGTAGAGAAGATAATGCTCTACAGTCTCTGCTTCACCACATGTACAAAGGTTACTGTCTGAATTTCCTATTTTATGCTGATAGTTTTTCAATTTATTGTAGCCTAATCTTAACTTGGCAATATTTCTGTAGGACTTTGTATTTGGTATATCAATTTTAGACTTATCTGAGACCCTAGGTTTATACTTGAACAACGATCTCCCTAATTCTGATGATTCCCACTGTCTCTGCCATTGTGAGAGACCTAACTTGATTGTAGCTTGTTTGATATCGGCCATAGTGACTACCTGGTTCTCAGCTTTCATGGTTGCTGCTTCGGAGGAAGCTTCCTTAGCTATTCTGTCTGCTTCTTCATTCCCTTTGATATTAGCATGGCCGGGTGTCCAGGAGATATTCACTGTTATGTTATTATCTTGTAAATGTTGAATTTTTTCCTTGATTTCTAATACTGTATGTTAATGCTGTGTTGGTTGCCATCCCAATTCCAGGATACCAATAGCTGATTCGCTGTCAGAAAAACTCAATATCAGCAAATTTTATGTTAGGTTTTTTTTTTTTTTTTTGAATTTTTAAACTGTATGGAAATTTTGACACAAATTTTCTTTCTTTCTTTCTTTCTCTCGGTACTGCTCTCAGTCAGTAACTGACCATGATGGCAGGCGCGGGGTGTGGCGCATAAGTTTCAAAAAAAAAAAAAATAGTATTTTCCTATGACAAGGCCACACAGAGTTAAAACTATTTACAAGAAGTCCTCAGGGATAGGCATTACATGCTCTATCCCTGCCCAACCCAAGGTTTACACTATTTTGGACTTAAACTCCTCAACTGTCTCCGCAGAGACAGCTTCAGTTGTAAGCCCATTCCAAGCTGCAATTGACCTGGGGAAGAAGGAATGTTTCAAACCGTCAGAATAAGCAACTGGACGGTGATACTGAAAGGGGTGGGATCTTGTTCTCATCTTCCCTCTACCGGACTCAGACAGATACTTATCCTTATTAACTATTGCCTGGGAAAGATGGACGAAGACCGGACAAACAAAAGGCAAGGCTGCTTTAAGAGTGCAGAGCTCTGTATAAAAGAAAATTTAACCTCTGTACAGCCGTAACTAACCAAATACAACCGCCATCCTAACTTCCGTGTGTACTTATTATGACGTAGTCAGATTGTGTGTAGCAAATCCAGTCGGGTCCCGAATCTATTTACGGACAGGAGCTATTTACACAGACGACGTGTATAGAGTATTAGAGGGCACCAGTGTTTTGGGTGACTTAAGCATACAAGTTTCTTCAGAGACACACATTTTATTTATTTCCCAAAGATTCTTAGTACTTATAGATTAACGATAGCAGCAAAGAAAACAGCAGAAATACCTTAAATTTGAATTAATCACAGGGTAGAGGGAAATGATGGAGCAGAAGACTAATTTCTAACTTTAAAACACCTTTCAAATTTACTAACCCTACCTATGAAAACAATAAAAAGATTTTCGCCCTCATATGCCTCGCCATAATGACAATGACAATACTTTATTAGCACTGACACATTCACAATGAATGATTACTACGATGGCAAACCTCAGATAAGACAAAGATTAAATAATGATAAAAAAAACATATAAGCACAGGGCAATAATGCCCAGCGGGCACATGGTGTTGAAATGACGTCGTACTGACGTCGATACGACGTCATTACGTCGTATCAAGGTCAGCACGACGTCATTGCGACGTCATGTGCCTGCTGGGTGAGTTCAACAAATATCAACTGTTGACAACCGTACTAATATAGATCTACCAGTTGCAACACAAATTAACACTCGTAGGCATGTGGCATTCCAACCATCATCGGAGTATCATATTTTGCCCGGCCTCAACTAGAACAAATCATTATTTTTCTTTAAGAAACGTTTTCTGATATGGATCTAAATATCTAAAATTTTAAGAAAAACGAAGATTAAAGGTTGCTGCTAAAAAATTGGAGTTATACTCTACAAAGGTACCATTCTCTCATGCAAAGGTGACAATGTGGAGCTCAATTTCTCTCACTATCTTAAAGGCTATAACTAAATGAATTATTCCAAGCCGGTGGTTCTATATTTTTGCTTGTCTGTTATCAGAAAAAGTGTGACTAAAATCTCAACATTAAAGACAGCTCTAGACTAGAAACAAGGATTCCTAAATGAAGGCAGTCTTGCAGCTGATGGTACCCATTCTTGATGAGGCCCCATTTAACAGAGTAGAGTCGGGTAACTTGAACTTCGGACAGCTGGTAAATTCGGACAGTGACATTCAATTCCTTTTTATGTCAGTCGTTTGTAATTAAAACAAAAATAACTGGGCAAACAGTGAAAATCCTGATGAGACGGCTCAAGATGAGCCGTCTCATCTGGATTTTCACTGTTTGCAATAGTTTCTGTATTTTATCCATTTTTCCGAATTTACTTGCCGACTCTACTCTAGATTGATGATCATTGATACGCTGTTGAAACGGTTTAGTTGTAAAACTGCAAATCACCCATTCACCCATTCCGATACATATAAGCAAGTTAATTCCCCCATTTATCTTCAATCAGACTGACTCAATTCTGCTAAAATAGCTTATTAAAGCATAGCTGGCCTACTGATCTAGCGGTCGCAGGTTCGATTCCGCTGGTGGTGAACATCCATTTTCAACCGTAAATGGGATTCTGTCAAGAACCAGAATTAGAATTGGTTCAAGGACAACCATTCATCAAGACCTGTTGCAAACAGTCTTCCATTATCATCCTCCCTTCGTTTTGATGACTGAAATACTCATGAAACTGACATAAAATGGAAATGCACCGATCCATCCATTATTTCTGGTTATAACAAAATAGAATCAGCATATGTTTCTGCCTGTCACTTAACAGTCAGTGTCGCTCGAGAGATTTAATGTTTTATGAACAGGTAGAAAACCCTGCTCCCCGTTCCAACAAATTCTTCAAAATGTCCATAAATTAGTCATAATAAAAACATAAAATCATTAGTTACAGGCAAAGTTGGGTGAACTGACTCAATTTCTTCCCTCCCTCCCCTTTTTATACCCCCGCGTTGAAAAAGTGTTTTTTTTTTTTTTTTTTTTTTTTTTTTGGGGGGGGGGGGTATACTAGTTTACATCTGTCCGTCCATCCTTCCGTCCGTCCCCTTTTAATCATTTTTTTTGTCAAAGATTTCTCCACAACCATACAAGCTAGAATGGTCACATTTAGCATACTGGTTGATGACGATGTGTTGTATCGTGGAATTGAGTACCAGCCTTCTCCTGATTATTCTTCCCTTTATTTGTCCATTTTTCTTTATTTCCATACTTTGAATGAAGAAATTTTTAGTCAACCATTCAAGCTAGAATAGTCATATTTGGCATACAGGTTGATGACGATGTGTTGTATCGTGGGATTGCAAACCAGCTTATTCTTCCGTGTCCAATTTTCTTATTTGTCCATTTTTCTTTATTTCCATACTTTGAATAATGAAATTTTTTGTCAAATTTGTCCAATTTTCTTATTTGTCCATTTTTCATTATTTCCATACTTTGAATAATGAAATTTTTCGTCAAAGATTTCTCAACAACCATTCAAGCTAAAATGGTCATATTTGGCATACAGGTTGATGACGATGTGTTGTATCGAGGGATTGCAAACCAGCCCTCTCCTGCTTATTCTTCCGTGTATTTGTCCAATTTTCTTACTTTCCATACTTTGAATAATGAAATTTTTCGCCAAAGATTTCTCCACAACTGTGTAAGGTAGAGTAGTCATATTTAGTTTGCAGGTTGGTGACGATGTGTTGTATTGTGGGATCCCAAACCAGCCTTCTCCTGCTTATTCTTCCCTGTATTTGTATGATTTTCTTTCTTTCCATACTTTGAATAATGCAGTTTTTCGCCAAAGATTTTTGTGCAACCATGCAAGCTAGAGTAGTCATATTTGGTATGCAGATTAATGACAACTTATTATAGTTTGGGACTGAGAACCAGCCATCTCCTGCATATGCATCCCTTTATTTGTCTGATTTTCTTTCTCTCTTTATATTGAATAATGCAATTTTTTGTAAAAGATTTCACAGCAACCCTTCAAGGTAGAATGTTCATATTTGGTGTACAGATTGTAAACGACTTATTGAATAGTGGGATTCGACCCAGCTGTATCTGGCATATTCTTCCATGTATTTGTTTTATTTTCTTTCTCTCTTTACATTGAATCATGAAATTTTTCGTAAAATGTTTCACAGTAACCCTTCAAGGTAGAATGTTCATATTTGGTATACAGATTGATCACGACTTATTGTATCGTGGGATTGCAAACCAGCCGTATCTGGCATATTCCTCCCTGTATTTGTCCGATTTTCTTCCTCTCCATATTTTGAAGAATGACTTTTTGTCAAAGGTTTCTAAGCAGCCATTGCAAGTTAGAGGAGGGATATTTTGCTTGCAGGTTGATGATAACTGTTGTATTCTGGGATCGAGAACCAGCCTTCTCCTGCTTATTCTTTCCGATATTTTTCCCGTTTTTCTTTCGCTCCTTACTTCTCTCTTGACTTAGAATAATGCATTTTTTCGTAACAAATTTCACAGCATCCTTTCAAGTTTGAATCTTCATATTTGGTATACAGATTGATAAAGACTTATGTCTTACATGTATTTATTAACTGTCCCATCTGTCTATGTGAAATCATTTTATTCGGTATTACGTATACATAGAAAGGGATTTATTAATATTTGGTATACATGTTGACAATGAGTTCTCTCTCTCTATACTTAATGTAACGAAAATAACACTATTTGACTAAAACACTTAAGCGGGGGTATAGTCGGATTCTCCGACAGTCCTAGTTAAAGATTGGTACGCAGACTAAATTGAGTACACTGTAAAAAATAACTGTAGAATTTACGGTAGAATAACTGGAAACCAGCTGCCAGTCCTTTTCCCGTTATTTTTACGGGCGTTTGCCTGTAAGACATTGTTGAAAATCACCAAATGGAAGTTTTGTGTTAACGTGCCGCACTCGAAAATAACTTTGTATTGTTGAAGGGCTATCTGACCAAAACGACACCTGCTCTATTCTGTCACACTCTGCTTGATGATTCCAGCAATTTTTACGGGCGCCCGTAAAATTAACGGTAAAATGACTGGCAGCTGGTTGCCAGTTATTTTACCGTAAAATCTACGGATTTTTTTACAGTGTAGTTTTCATGCTCGCACTAAAAAAGGCATTAGAATCTTTACCCTAAAAGTCAAATTTTTGTTTCTAACAGTTTGCTAACATATGAATTCCGTAACGCCATAATTCCGTAAGAATTTTGTGTCACAAAACTATTGAAGCTATAATCTTGAAACTTGGTATACATATGCACTGTAAAAAAATCTGTAGATTTTACGGTAGAATAACTGGAAACCAGCTGCCAGTCCTTTTCCCGTTATTTTTACGGGCTTTTGCCTGTAAGATATTGTTGGAAATCACGAAATGGAAGCATGTTGAACATTCTAGGGGGTATTGGACGAGTGATGGTTCCTGCTCACCTGTGCAGTATTGTTAATTGGATAATTTCCCTTGGGAACGGTCTACACTATAATCGACTTGCTTTTTTGTGACAACATATAAGCCTAGCATCCCCCGAAGGGGAATCCGGCGAGAAGTGAACATCCAGATCAGACGCTTCAAACCCGAGGTCTGATCAGGATCTGCACTGTTTGCCTTAAATGTTGGAATTTTTGTAAGAATAATCTAAAATCAGTAATAATAAACTATGTATTTTTTCTTATTTTTAATTTTATTCTATTCTATTTCATTTGTTTATTTATTCATTTACTTATTTTTTTATTTTTTTTTTTTTTTTATTTATTTATTTTTTTTTTCATTTTCCTTTTCTTTGCGAACCTTTGAATTGGTGAATTTGTTTCGCTAGTTCCTATTTAAATTACGCATCCAAAGGAATTCTGACAGGATCGGTGGCAATGCATTTCTTAAACGAAGCGACTGAGTTTTCAGCGCCGCAAAAGGCAAAACTCTTAAAGTTTCAGTTTTTGGACTCATGGGGAAGCACGAAGACATAATGTTAACTTTGAAAAAGATGTATCATTTTAATCCTCAGAATAAAGACTGTCAGAAATAAGGTTATAAAAAAATCAGTATAGCTCGAAATTTTCAGAAATACGCACTGAAAATGGAAAATTTCGCAATTCTTTTGAATATTCCAGTGAATGTATATGTCAAGATAGGCATGTAATTAAAAAGGCAAGGGAAGCAAGAAAACTTTAACTTTTTCGAAAAATGAAAACACCTTCGTGTAGGTAATATACCATGCTTTCAGAATATAGGTTATAAAATATTCAAATAATTTGAAAAAGGTAAGAAAAACATAAAATTATTGATATTCCGTATTCAATTCTATGTAAATTTGATACCCAATATTAGACAGACAAGGCTGTCTAACAGGGGCGATAACAAAATCGATAATCCAATGCGTCGGTAAAGAATGTTCAGTATGTTTTATCTTAACTTGGCGCACTCGAAAATAACTTTGAATTGTTGAAGGGCTATCTAACCAAAACGACATCTGCTCTTTTCTGTCCCACTCTGCTTGATGATTCCTGCAATTTTTACGGGCGCCCGTAAAAATAACGGTAAAAGGACTGGCAGCTGGTTGCCAGTTATTTTACCGTAAAATCTACCGTTTATTTTTGCAGTGTGGACAATGAGTTGTTTTATCGTGGGACTGAGAATCGTGCTCCTTGCTCTTATTCTTACCTTTATTTGTCCATTTTTCTGTCTGTTCAGGGTAAATTTGTGTCAGTTTTCTCAGGAACTGTGCAAGCTACAATCTTCAAACATACCATACATATAGAGAATGCATGATTGTATCGCGGGATTGAGACTCAGGCTCATTGCTCTTATTCTTCTATTTTTTATCCATTTTCTTTCATTTATTCCGTATTTTGCTTGTTAATATTGAAAATTTGTGTCAGAGTTTTCTCAGGCAGTATTGAAGGTAGAATCTTGAAACTTTGTATACAAATGGACAATGAGTTGTTGTATTGTGGGATGGAAAATTGTGCTCATTGCTTTACATAGTGAAGAAACTGCGTACTTGTACTTCTACAGGTGTGAACCAATTTGGTATACACGGGTAATATGGGGAAATTTCATTATCACTTAATAACTTTAATTATTCTTAATATATTTTTACATCACAAACGGTATCAGAAAGTAAAATTCTTCATCTTTAATATCGTGTTTGAATTTTGATTCTAGCACTAGTACAAAATGGTCTTTTTTGGGTGATTATCTAGAGTAAATTTAGTAAATTTTCCCTTTATTTGTCCCCTTTTCTGTCTTTTCAGGGTAAATTTGTGTCAGTTTTCTCAGGAACTGTGCAAGCTGCAATCTTCAAACAGGCCATACATATAGAGAATGCATGATTGTATCGTGCATTGCAAAAATAAACGGAAGATTTTACGGTAAAATAACTGGCAACCAGCTGCCAGTCCTTTTACCGTTATTTTTACGGGCGCCCGTAAAAATTGCAGGAATCATCAAGCAGAGTGGGACAGAAAAGAGCAGATGGCGTTTTGGTTGTATAACCCTTCAACAATACAAAGTTATTTTCGAGTGCGTAAAGTTAACATAAAACTTCCATTTCGTGACTTCCAGCAATGTCTTACTGGCAAAAGCCCGTAAAAATAACGGGAAAAGGATTGGCAGCTGGTTTCCAGTTATTCTACCGTAAAATCTACAGTTTTTTACAGTGTGAAATTCAGACTCGGGCTCATTGCTCCGGTTCTTCTATTTTAACATTGAAAATTTGTCAGAGTTTTCTCAGAAAGTATTGATGCTAGAATCTTGAAACTTTGTTTACATATGAATGATGAGTTGTTGTATCCCGAGATTGCTCATATTCTTCCCTTTATTTATCCATTTTTCTTTGTTTCAAGGTTAATTTGTCACAATTTTCTCTGGAACTATTTAAGCTAGACACTTCATATTTGGTATAGAAATAAACAATGGGTTGTAGAATTTACAAACATGATTATTACTAGTACTCTTATTCATTCTTCATTTTTCCAGTTTTCTTTCTTTTCATATTAAGAATGTCGAAAATTTGTGTTAAAGTTTTCTTTGCAACTTATTTATTGCTCTTTTTACATGGCAGTGCATTACTAAAGCGGTGCAGCGGGGCTATAGTCAGATCCTCTGACAGTTCTAGCTGAAACAACTTTGTCAAGTATAGGATTCCTCATCAGTAGACACTTCTAAATTCTAATGAGCGCATCTACTTGTATAGCGTTTTATCATAAATTTAAACATGGCATGCAGTTTCCTGTAAATTTTCTTGCAGTTCATCCCGCAGAGACCTCCAAAATAAGAGCTTTGCAAGTGACGTATAATTCGCCCCGTATTTAATTCGCCCATTTCTCGTAATTACCAAAATGTTTTACATGCCAATTACTATTACTATTTATATACCCCAAATCAGCTTCCTTCATGAAGCAGTTCAGAAGCTGAAACATGCCAGGTTGAGTAAAGGGCATAGCCCAGTCATATTTTTAACTGGCCAAATGTCAATATAGCATAAATATTGAAATTCAGGGACAATAACTCAATAATTGTAGAACTCAGAATAATCTCGCCAATACCAAAATATCTTACACATAAAATACTATAAAAAAAAATAAATTACAAAATAAAAGGCCGAAGGCCTAATGTTCATGGACGTATGGACATGTCAATAATCGGGACACTTGTTTTTGAAAGAAGCCAGGGCTATAAGTTGAAAACCGGAGGAGTTGCGGCCATAAGATTTGACCAGACTTACAAAGGGTCATAACTCTTACAAAAAAGGACCTAATCATGACCAAATATATATGAGCTATGTCAAATGGTGATTTTAATATCCTGAAAGTGTGATAACTGATAGAGGAGTTGCGGCCCAAAAATTTACCTAGACTTACAAAGGGCAGTAACTCTGGCAGAAAGGGTCTAAATTATGACCTCAATAGAATATGCTCCATGTCATGTAAAGACAACTATATCCTAAGAATGTGATGAAAATCTATTTGAAACTGAAGGAGTTGCAGCCAAAAGATTTGACTTACAAAGGGCCATAACTCTTGCAGAAAAGAACCCTATCATGACCCAAATATGTATGAGCTGTGTCAAATGGTGATTTTCATATCCTAAAAAGTTGATGAAAATCGGTTGAAAACTGAGAGAGAAGTTGCGGCCAAAAGATTTGATCAAACTTACAAAGGGCTTTAACTCTGGCAGAAGGGGTCCAATTATGACCCTAATAAAATATGTTCCACATCATGTATTGACAATTATATCCTGAAAGTCTAATGAAAAAAAATTTGATAAAACTAAAGGAGAAGTTGCGGCCACAAGATTTGACCAGACTTACAAAGGACCTTAACTCTGGCAGAAAGGGTCCAATCATAACTTAAATAAAATATTATCCATGTCATGTAATGACAACAATAAGTTGAAAGTTTGATGAAAATTGGTTTCAAACTGAAGTTGACGATTTGGCCAGATTTACAAAGGGCTGTAACTCTGGAAGAAAGGGCCCCATCATGATCCCAATAAAATATGATCCACATCATGTAATGACAAGTATATCCTGAAAGTTTGATGAAAATCGGTCGAAAACTGAAGGAGGACTTCTGGCTACAAGATTTAGCCAAATTTACAAAGGGCAATAACTTGGGCAATGTCCGATAATGACCCCCGATATAACATGATCTATGTCATGTAGTGACAACAATATTCTGACAGTTTTGTAAAAATCTAATGAAAAACTCGGCTGGATGGATGGACGGACAGATAGCCAGAACCCATTCCTATAGTCCCCTTTGACTATCTGGTATGTCGGGGGCCAATCAACTTCCTTGATTAAGCGATTTAGAAAGTAAGCTTGAGTTGCCAGTTTTGTTTGTAACACATGGTACTGACAAGACAAATAATTCTTTTATGTATCATTAATATAGTCCAGCTATGTAAGAAGTTACAGAGTGAATGGGACATTTGTGCAGGGACAGATAATTCACAAAGTGGTTGTGTGCCCAGCGCAGACTCAGATCAGCCGGGGCATTCTCCCAGTCTGATCAGAGTCTTCGCTGTCCACATGGAGGTAATTTAGACCCTTAGCTACCCTTTAAGTGCTTAGCAAAGAGTCTGATAAAACTGGGTGGCTGCCCAGGCTGATCCGAGTCTGGGCTATGCGCACAACCATTTTGTTTTCTCGTGTCCTGGCTCATTATTATGCGTTGCTAAAATAGTTTTTAAGTGAACAATTATGATTGTTGATGGACAAGTGGAAGGACAAAGACATGGATGTATAGGGCTATAACATAAATACATGCCTGTTTGTAAGCTGTTTCCGAGTTGCAGCTATAATGCATAATAACGAAACAACAGCCTTGATGATCTACCTTATCCTAGTAAGCTTTAACATATTTTGAACCATTCAACTTTTCAACCAGACTTCTAGTGACTCTGGGCATATGAAATATAATCAATAGTCATTCATTAGTTTTCAGTGGAAGCTTAAAAAATTTCTGGAGAACAGTTTAATACCGAATAAAACCCCTCATACACAAAGGGGGCAGCCTATTTTCATAATACATATAAAATCTGTTTGTCTTGTATACTTTAAAATATCATTCCTCACATTCTACAAAGAGTTATAACGTGTAATGGCTCTTGTTGTACAGTACATGCAAATATGATGTCCCCAATACATGTAGTTTGATGGAAATGCAAAATATTTTGACATCTGGCAGCTCTACCAAAAGCCCTTAAATTTTGCTACCCTGAAAACCAGAGACCCATGTCTTATTATCATGTTTGCTGGGAACATTGTGGGCAAAACCAAGCGGTATTTACGCACAAATGTTGAAATCCTACATAATTTTCTTCACAGAGTTCAAAGGCATGCACATCGTGGGTCCTCAAATGTGCACTGTCTGCAAAATCTCAGAGACACTTCCAAAAAATTAAAACCTTTGCTTTAAGTTCTGAAATAGAATAATTTTTGTTTGCATACATCACTATTTACAGGGAAGCATAAGTCAGAGTTATACCTTACACTCATGGGGGTAGCTGTAAAAGGTGAAGTGTCGTCTGATTGATACTAACCATAAATTCCTGAAATTTGGTGAATGCTGCTCTATAGTATGGCTGTTAAAAATCAATAATTGAGCCGCGACACGACAAAACCAACAAAGTGGCTGGTGTGCCCAGCGAAGGCTCAGATCAGCCTGGGCATCTGCTAGTCTGATCAGAGTCTCCACTGTGCACTTAAAGGATAGCCAAGAGTCTAAGCTATCTCAATGTAAACAGTAAAACTCTGCTCAGACTGGGCAGAAGCCCAGGCTGATCTGAGTTTTCACTGGGCGCACCTGCCACTTTGTTGGTTTTCTTGTGTCGCGGCTCAATTGTAAAAGGTTTCAGAATATGGTCTGGCCAAGAACTTTTTGAACCCAAGAAAATCAGTGTAAGAATAATTTCTTGGAACTTCTTGCATTGCAAAAATGTTCACCTGATAAGAAGCCCAAGATGATGGACTTGTTAGTGTAACACTAACAGGCAAGAAAAAGTAAGGAGAAAAATTCTCAGGAACTGACACAATTCAATCCCAAATCCAACCCAAGACACCATGTGGGAAAGAGACAACAAAAACAGCCACCACCAAAGACAACACCAGCGGCAGCCACAATGAATGGCAAGCTACATCTTGTTTGATTATCAGGAAAGAAAGAAAATAGAAAGAACAGTATTATCAATATTTTAATTTACTAATGGAATCTGTATGTGGTATGTACAGAGTCTATCATCAACATCAAATGCAACAACAGCAAAATTATTTTAGCACTTACTGACTTAAACAAGAGATATTTATAAAAAAAAATATTCATACACCTAAAACACACGTCCATCTTTCTTTTCTTTTTTTGTTGGTTTTAACAAGGGAAACAACTTCTGAGACATCCTGTTTGTTTCCCTGGGCAAAAAAGTCCTTTCAAAATTGGGGGCTGCTCTTAAAGGGAAGAATTTGCTCCTTAAGGGGAAGAATTTGCTCCTGAATGGAGCAAATTCTTACCTTTAAGAGAAATCCACAATGATAAGGGGACATATTCTACTTGGCAACAATTACCTCCCCTGGAAGTGTAGTCTTTCACCTTAAAAAAAGTTTTTACAGTATATATTCAGATCAGTTTGTTCACTTGCAGTCTTTTGTTTTGAGCTTGCTCATATAGTCACTGTCTGTTGATCTGGTGCACTGCATGTAGCAACATAAACACTTAACAAGACCTGTCCCCATACAGGACAGCTCGCCTACAGTGCCTGGCCCATCACATAAAATACTTTAAAGTGTGACGCCCACCCCCATGCGGACGCTGACGTCCAAGTGACAACAACAGCTCTCTGTACTTTCGTACAGGCGAGCTAAAAACTGAAAATCATTTATTTTGCAAACAGTGTAGATCTTGATGAGGTGACTCTTAATAAGCAGTCTCATCTGGATCTACACTGTCTGGCCTATATTCTTTGGCTTCTCATTAGGATGCAGCTTGGACAATTGTTTTTAACTTTTGCAGACGTAAATTCTGTTGGCTGTTTTAAGGGTTAAGACCATGCTACACCACATAAACTAAAATTCTGGGCTGAAACAGCCTTTTCCTTATCTTCATAGATCACACAAAAAAATAGCCATCAGAGGAGATGGCAAATCCCCCGACCGAAGGCCCCTTGCGCTTTGGTAAACACAGTGCCCTTCAGAACACATATAAATAGTATACTGTCTTTTATGCTCCTTATTGACAATATCTGTTTAACAGATGCATGATTATCTAACACTCAGACCAAAACAGTATGCCAGATTGCTAAAAAGAGGTAAAATCTCAAATAGCAACCATGTTGACAATGTATTGCATATGATACATTCAACATTTCAAAATGTGTGAATAACTTCTAAAGTACAAGCCCTACAAATCTAATTTTGAGCTCTCTAGTAAGTGAATTTGGACAAAGAATCCAAATCTGGAAAAAAAAAATTTTATTATTATTTTTTTTTTTTTTGAGGGGGGGGAGGGGGGGGGGAAGGGGGCAGGGACTCGGAAAAGTAATAAAGCAAGAGTTGTCATTCTTGTATGAGACAAACTGTCATGATCTGATCTCCATATCTGTGAAGTATCATAAAAATATTTCAAAGGGTATTCATGTTATGGAGCGGACACGAAATCACACCTAAAACCATCAAGGGAAAATAACTCAAAAACTTAGAAAGCAAGAGTTGTCATTCTTGTTCCCGACACATCAGGATGACCTGTTCTACGTAACTATGATGTATCATGAAAATGTTCCAAAGGGTATTCAAGTTATGGAGCGGACACAAAATTACACCTAAAACCATCAAGGGGAAATAACTCAAAAAGTAAGAAAGCAAAAGTTGTCATTCTTGTTCGCGACACATCGTCATGACCTGTTCTACATATCTGTGAAGTATCATGAAAATATTTCAAAAGGTATTCAAGTTATAGAGCGGACACGAATTTACACCTAAAACCATCAAGGGGAAATAACTCAAAAAGTAAGAAAGCAAGAGTTGTCATTCTTGTTCGCGACACATCGTCATGACCTGTTCTACATATCTGTGAAGTATCATGAAAATATTTCAAAAGGGTATTCAAGTTATAGAGCGGACACGAATTTACACCTAAAACCATCAAGGGGAAATAACTCAAAAAGTAAGAAAGCAAGAGTTGTCATTCTTGTTCGCGACACATCGTCATGACCTGTTCTACATATCTGTGAAGTATCATGAAAATATTCCGAAGGGTATTCAAGTTACAGAGCGGACACGAATCTGCCAAAAATTCACCAAAGGGGAGATAACTCAAAAATCACAAAAGCAAGGGTTACCATTCTTGCACGCGACACATCGTCATGACCTGTTCTACATAATTGTGAAGTATTATGAAGGGTATTCAAGTTACAGAGCGGACACGAATCTGCCAAAAATTCACCAAAGGGGAGATAACTCAAAAATCACAAAAGCAAGGGTTACCATTCTTGCACGCGACACATCGTCATGACCTGTTCTACATAATTGTGAAGTATTATGAAAATATTCCAAACGGTATTCAAGATATGGAGCGGACAAGAAAATGTTTACGGACGGACAGACGGACGGACGGACAGTCGGACGGACGCCAGGCTCATCGCTATATCCCCCGAACCTTTCGGTCGGGGGATAAAAAGGGCTGTATGAGAAATTTGAAAACATTGTTTTTCCCCTAAATCTAAAATGAACTGCAGCCATGAGGGTGTAGGCTGATTCCAGTCTTTGGTGCTTTAATATGTTAATCTAATTCTTTTATTTTGTCATGTGGCTCAAACTGGTTGATAAAAAATAACCTGTTTGATTAGAAAAGAAATCAACAACAAGAGACTTAAACTGATACAAATTTAGACCAACAAAATAGGGACTTAGAATCCGCTACCGTTACACTACCCCTACTTCACTAGTGTAGCAGAGTGGAGCGCAACGTCAGGAGTCTCATGACTACAAATTTAACAGATGATACTGAAGGAAGTTTGAGACTGGCTACAGCGATAAATGGTACAATTAGCCAATTGATTGAGAATGACCAGCAGCATAGCTGTCTATTCACAAGTAGTTTTGAAATGAAATTTTGTCAGCTAGACATTATTTCAATGCACAGCTTTGTATTTGTAAATGCAGCCATGCCAGTGATATTCAAATAAGAATAAATGCCTTATCAACCAGAAAACCTGCCACACTGATATTTTGTCTGACACTTTGAAATTGGAAAAAAAAATCTGGGTTTCCCATCCAAAGGCATCAAACATGATTTTGCTTGTGAACAAATCACCTCTAAAAATGGGAGAAACTGAATAATATTTATATAACAACTTTCAACTGTACAAGACGATTCCACACTGAACCAAAATGATACAAATTTGATCACTTTAAATACAAAGAAGCAAGCACTTAAAGCAACATTATAGCACTTCACGTAATAATAAATGAGCCACGACATGACAAAACCAACAAACAAGGCATGTGCACCCAGCGAAGACTCAGATCAGACTGGGCATCCGCCCAGTCTGATCAGAATCTGAACTGTAGGTATAAAGTGTATTTAAGGTCCAAGCTAGCTCCATACGGACAGAATAGACTCTGATCAGACTGGACAAAATCCCAGACTCATCTGAGTCTTTGCTGGGCGCACATATGCCACTTTGCTGGTTTTGTCATGTTGTGGCTCAAATTTGATTGCTCTGAAATACTAAGAATCAAGCACTTAAAACAACATTTCACGTAATAATAAATATCTAAAGAATACAGTCAAAGCTGCTCATGTGGTCACCACTATTAGGGGGTCACCTGCCTTAAGCAGCCACCTTTTTGGGGTCCCTTGTACCGGAATTCAGTGCAATGAACCTGTATTAAGAAGCCATCTGATTTTAAACAGCCAATTTTTCTGGTTCCCTTGGGTGACCCCTTAAGACAGGTTTGACTGTACTTCACTTCTGCACTACACGAGTCTCCCATGTCCTGTGCCAACAGTAACTATCCCAATCAGCCTGTATCTCTGAGCACTATGATTAAGATGTATGGATACACCTTGTGGTTTTGCCTTTTATCCAAAGGGAGACAACTTTTGTGTCTTCTGTTAACTTCCCTGGGTGATAAATACACATTAATATCGAGTGGATGAGCTTATACAATCGGATCACCCGAGACGCTTGGTATGAGCTCATCCATGTGACGTGATACAGTACGCCAGATCAAGTTACTATTATAATAATTTGTTTATTATATACCTTAGGGAACAGCCAACCACTTGCCAGCGCTAATGCAGTGACCCGGATTCGAGTGAGTGAGTGAACATGGGTTTAACGTCCCACCAACAACGAGGTCATATGGAGACGGGACCTCGGTTTAAAGTCTCATCCGAAAGACCGGAGAAGCGGGGGATCAAACTTGCGACCCCTGGATTGGTACCCGGATTCGAACCTGCGCGGCAGAGGTATGTAGCTAGTCGTGAGACAAACGCTACCGATTGAGTTATCAAGGCGCGCTTTTTGACATGTTTAGTGACGTGACGTCACTTTTTACGTTTCTCTGGTTCTTGTTTCTATGATGCATGTTAAGAAATGATGCGCCTGAAGCTGGAACTCAGACATAACCTCGTTTTAAGGGATAGTGATACAGATTCAGAAAACGTCAGTTTGATATGGCTGGCTGTATCAGATGGCCAGAAAACAGGCAGTTCAAACGGTGTATCATTGATAGGTACAGTCAACCCTCTTTACAACGGCACTCATTACAACAGCAAAATCCTTTATAACGTCATTTTGATTTGCACGGAATGGCTAAATTGCTCTAAATATGCATTCTTTACAACAGCAAATTCAGTTTAACGACAAAATTTTCAGAAACAAATGCTGTAGTTGTAAAGAGGGTCCACTGTATATAATAAAACCATTTGAAAAAGGGGTCTACTCTTAAAGGAAAGAATTTGCTCTTATGAGAGCAAATTCTTTCCTTTCAGAATTGACCCCCATTGACAAAGAAGGCAAAATGAAAATGAAAGAGTTACTTCCCCCTGAAAATGTAGCCATACCCTGTTATACTATATCTCTAACCCAGTTACACAAACACTGACTTGACATTGGATGGCCAAATGACTGCATTTGTATTAATACTCTCATTTCACAGGGCAAAAAGCTGAACATATAAAGTGCATGTGTATGCAGACCTTGAAGAAGCGGGATGATGGCCGAACCACAGGATCCAGCCCTGTTTTACAATATGCTACCAGACATTTGACATTAGCTATGGCTTACTGTATAACTGACCTGGATCCGGTGGATTACACTGACTGGCTACTATTTAGAATAGTTTCCTGTAATACTGCTAATATAATGTAATGAGATTCTTGTATCAAAACCACATTCGAGCCGCATGATGCAAAAATATGGCATAGGGTATATGCAAACAATAAGGACGAATCTATGAAATCTAGACTAGACTTTGCTGTTCCTATAGATTTCTATGGGTCAGTGTCTGGTTTGTACAAACAGCAAAGCCTCTGATCAGACTGTGCAGATCCACAGGCTGTCAAAGTCTTTGCTGTTTGCATATGTGTTAAGGGCCTTTTTGCTTGTGGCAACTTGTTTGTTTCAAAGCCATTGTTGGCAATGCCATCACATATATACAACCAATGACTGGTAATGTCCAAATACTAACAGCAAATGCAACTCCTACAACAGATTTTCACCATCAGGGCCATGCTTTTGATTTCTCGAATTCCATAAAAATGTCTCAATGACACAGCAATGGAAAATAAAAAACTAAAATAATCAGAGCTCTCGAGAATCTTGAGTTTTGATGATAATATTGAGATAATCTTTATAAACCCTTGAAAAACATGCTGTAACTGCCTCATCCAGGTGGTTGTAATTATAGACAACAACTTAGAACCACAAATCTATTATTATAAATGAAATCCCAGTATTACCTTCATAACACGTTTTTATCGGGCGCTCTGAATGATAACAATAACTGTACATGATCAGAAATAGAAATCTAACAAGTCTGGGCCCAGTTAGTTAACGAGACGTTAAAATTTAAAATGTTCATATCTCAAATCCACTAATATTTTTTGTTGAAAAAAATATGAGAAGCTTTTGCATTGCAAAAGCTTCTCACATATTTTCAACAAAAAATATCGGTGTATTTGGCCTTGAAGTCATAAAACACTTAACAAGTTGACCTCTTAACGAGCTTGTTAGGCTAACGATGCTTTGAACAACCCAGCCCTGATTTCTGAACTAAAGACACAGACAATATTCCCCATGGTTGTCATTTGCAACAGGACTTGTACTCAGAAATACTGTAAAAACTCTAAATATTGGGACAGATAGGTAGGAGCAAACAGTGCAGACCCAGATCAGACTGCTCCTAGAGGGAGCAGTCTGATCAGGGTCTACACTGTTTGCCATTCCATCTGCATCATTCTGAAGCATTACTGTGTTGTGAAAACAAACTGTTCCATTCTTAGGACATTTATTGTAGTTATATCAGGTGTCCCAATTTTTACGGTAAGAGCTGACTGTAACCATTTTATACATTTTTGGTGTAACATACACGATAATGGCAAATAATACCCTAAGTATTGAACAGATTTGCATTAGCATGGGCCTAGTGGCAATCGGCCGATCAAGATCACTTTCCAATCTCTGAATCCTATTAATGCTCAGCTTTTATAAAAGTCAAAACATTCTATGAACATCACCAAACTAAGCAGGTGAGACAATCTAATAGTTACCAGAGACAGAGTTTCTCACAATAACTCTGATACAACTTCTGTTAATTACCCATTAAAACTTAAATTGCAGACCCTCTTTAGAACATGAAGGTAAATAGTTCCACTGATGGCCATAACATTTGTTCTAACAAAGAAATAAATCTGCAGCTCTGGGCCCAGTTGCTCAAAGCATTGTAAGCTTAACAAAGTGATCAGTAAAGAATTTGCAGTGTCTTCTGGTACACATAAACTCAAGTGTGCTAATATTTCTACTGAAAAAAGTGAGGAGCTTTTGCAGTGCTAAAGCTTCTCACGTATATTTGGAGAAAAATGGCAGTGTTTTGTCTGCAATATGTTTGAAAATACAATAACTCATTTACTAACAACATTGTCAGTTTTGAACAACTGGACCCTGGTCATTGGACATCAAGTTTCAATCTGATCTTTTTTTTCATTTTCTAACCACAATTGCACCTTTGTAAGCATTCTTAAGGTTCCTCTTCACAGTTGCAAGAAAAAAAAATAGGACCATTGTTTGCATCATACCCATACCTAAATTATATCCCTGATTATCCTCATTTTATCCATATTCTCAGAAAAAGTGCTTAAGATTTCTTTGGTGGTGTTTGCACAATATTTAATTTACCAGAACACTGTATTTACCTTCGTTAAAAAATCGGTTTCTAAGATTTTCACTTTTGAAAGGAAAAAAATTAGAGCTCTTTTGACAGTGGTTTAAAGTTTGTTACAACTATGCACACAAATATTTTATACCACTCACTACCGACTCCTACCAATTTTGATTGTGAAAAAACGACCGAATACGGAAAACCAGAATTTTTTAGGCCACCCTCATGCTTTCTGGAGGCGGCCATATTTGAAAACTGGGAAAATCATGGTATGCCAGTTTTCGAACAAAATTACGATGAGATCTTACATTTAGCCAACTATCAAGACACGCTTTTTGAAACTTCGATACAAAAGCCCTCTTTTAACCCATAAACGATTAAACGTTCTTGCTTTAGTATCGTGTCATATTTGGAAAGAATCGTGTCCACATGTATTTGTTTACATTTGCTTCGTCTTCGATTAACTAAGATTCCTACGCGTAAAATTTAACCGAACTAATTTGATTGAAAATATTAATATTATGTTCATATTATTTGTTGAGAGAGGTTTACTTTGATTTATTATTACATATAACACTAGTTAATGTGTCTACAAAAATTATTCTATCCGTAATTGTATGAAATGACAAATTGATTTTGGAACTACTTTTTAGCGCAAGCATTTCTGCTTCTATGCGGAAATGCTCTTCGGTCGTAAACAGAAACTAGAAAAACTTGGCTGCTGAAGCTGACCTTGGCTGATGTGAAGTTTACATCAAGTTTTTGCCGAGTTCTGACCTATTTACACATTGGTAGGTGTGAAAAACGATTGATCGCTCGTACGATTGTTCAAATCTTCATCTTGTAGGTTCACTAGCTGACCTGTCAAACGTTGTTTTGATGACGTAGCGGTCGTATTTTTTATTTTTTTTCAAACCACTTTTTTCATTAAATTTGTAATGTCATTGGAAAGTGTTGTCCATTTTGTGGTCCACTAAAGACATAATAACAAATAATAAAATGTGTTTGTGCATGTGTTTTTGGTTGTTCACATATGAGGGCCAACGAGAATCAGACCATCACTGAAAATACATGAAGAAATAATTTTGCTCATTTATTTGGTTTATATTGAATAAGTTGGGTGTACTATCATGGCAAGTCGTAAGAAAAACTCACATAAGTTTGGAATTGCAAGGGAAGACACCGTAGAAAGAGAAAATACCTATGTCTTGGTCGAAAGAGCTATCAGTTTTCATATCATTTCAAAGATAATAACTCGGACAATGTTGAGATTATCAAGCGCACACATGGTGGCAAGAAGTAAAATAAAAGGCTTGGAAAAAAACGAGCACTGAAAAGATTTTACCAGATATATCGATTATATCCCAGTAAGCATGTGACGTCATAATGATGTCACTGCAACGTTATTACATGGCATCAATGTCAGTACAGTGTCATAAGGATGCAAAGTGGTGCGTAAATTTACCGGAACAGGCCTAATTACTGGATCTGACCGGAACGGAACCATATTATTCATATTTCGATGCACGCGCAGATTAATTCCAGGCCCTACCTGTGACTAACATGTGTCATCTTAACTAGCAATCCCTGATTTCATCCACCGACTTGATACATATAGAGCTACATATTTCCTATGGATGAAATGTTGGTCATGATACTATGGAATAAAAATTCAGGAATCTTTGTGTTTTTCATTCTCTCTTAGTCTTGGACGAAAGATAGCCAGATTTTTTGTATAAGAATATATGATTTTAATATGAAACACATATGCATGGAGTATTAAGAGGCCTACCCATGGCGCAAAATGCTCAAAGAGTATTTTGACTGATATCTCTAATTGGTTTTGCGCTAGAGGGCATACAGAATACGTTAAAATATGAAATAAATGTGTATTTAATAAAAATATTACAAATATCAACTGAAGATAGGGAAAACGGGTCCGTTCCGGTAATTCAGTCCATTGCGGTCCGTCCCAGTAAATGTGCCTGCTGGTATGTGTTTTGCAATGTGCCTGCTGGTATGTGTTTGGCAATGTGCCTGCTGGTATGTGTTTGGCTTCCAATATAAATATGAATGTGTGTTTCTTGTCATCCTTCCAAAATATGCGCTGGGCCGCGTAGCGCAATCGGTAGAGCACCTGACTCGTAAGTCAGAGGCCCTGGGTTCGAAACCCGGTCTGCCCACATACTTTTGTTTCTCCTTCCGCTGATTCAAGAAGGGCAGTTGTCAGTTACATGAGAAACTATGTGCACTTAGTACTGGTTAACCGCTTAGGAGGTCTAAGCCTGCCCAGGAATAGTGTGGTTAGGTTAACTGATCATCCCAACATGACCTTAGCTGTTTACCGTGGATGATAAGCATCAAAGCAACCAACCAACCTTCCAAAATATCTAAACTTCAGTTTACAAACCTTTCAGAACTTGCTGTATCAAAATCAATAAATAAACTCATGTTCAAATACTTTTCAGTTAAAATAACAATTTCTGTTGGTGCATTCAGGCCACCATACTTTGGTTTACATTGCTGAAAAAGTAGTTCCAACATGGATGATGTTTGAATTTTTTTTTATGGATTTTTTTTGGAAATCATCCATTTTCGTTGTAATTTGGCTATTTTCGTTCTTTTCTCATGTGGCAGTCCTTAAACACAAGCATAATAAACATTTTTACATCATTATTTTGCAGATCGTGAGTGAAGGGAGATAAGTAACATTTTTGCCGAAAACTCTGTAAAAAAGTAAAATTTCACAAAATAGTGATTTCTTAAAAAGACTTTTTCCGCTTCAAATTTATCAGCATTTCATGACAATTAATCTGGTATACAATATGGCTAGGTTTTGACTTGGAAAACAGTAAAAAAATCACTTAGAAATTTTGCAATATAACTGTTAAGAGGAACCTTAACTATTTTATAATTATAAAGTCCTAACAGTCAGATCATTATAACAACATTGTGGTAGGGTTTTCCATCATTTTCTTGAACTCCGCCAGCCACTGAGCACCGACAGCACCGTCCACTACACGATGATCACAACTTAACGTCACTGACATCATATTGGCACTACTGTACCTGAAAAGTAGAAACATTCTTTGAGTCTCAAAGCCTTAAAATAACATGACTGGATGCCCTCAACCAGGATAGAAAAACAACTTTCATACAGATGAGCTACATGTGAACTACATGTACAAGTGTCAGAGCATGGTTCATCCGCCTGTAGGGAGAGATTGATTGATTGATTTGATGCTTAACGTCCACGGTAAACAACTATGGTCATGTCGGGACGGTCAGTTAACCTAACCACACTATTCCTGGGCAGGCTTAGACCTCCTAAGCGGTTAACCAGTACTAAGTGCACATACTTTTGCCAGTAACTGACAACTGCCCTTCTTGAATCAGCGGAAGGAGAAACGACAGTATGTGGCCAGACCGGGTTTCGAACCCAGGACCTCTGACTTATGAGTCAGGTGCCCTACCGATTGCGCTACGCGGCTTGGCTCTGTAGGGAGAGATAACCCACAAGCTGTATTGAGTGCAAAATCAACTGTACAGGCCCCAAGGTTATAAAACATTTTTCATGCTCAACTCAGCTGAGCATGAAATTTTCTCTGCTGATAAATATGAAAATGCCAACTAATGTTGGCATTTTCATATTCATAAGCAGAGAAAATTTCATACTCAGCTAAACTGAGAAAGAAAACGACTGTATTTATCAGTAATTTGCTATTTATCGGCACGCAAAATTTCATGCTCAGCTGAGTTGAGCATGAAAAAAGTTTTATAACCTCGGGCCCAGGCTGACAAATAAAGCTCTATCTCACAGTATGTAACCCAATGTAGATCTTGCTTGTTAAGAGGTACCCGTATATCATGCTCAAGATTTGAGTATCACTGGATCATGCTATAATTCATTACCGCAAAAATCTTCCGCCAAAATAACCATATCCAAGCTGTTAGGTGAAAACATTCAGAAATGCTTCTGGTGTTGAAATAACTGGTAAGTTAAATAGAAAGGTACTTAGAACTTTCTCTTGTTTAACCTGTTACTTCTATATTTTAAGTACATCTAGTTTAAAAATTCTAAGTATATGGACAGATAGGTCTGAGCAAACAATGCATACAAAGATCAGACAGCTTCTTAAGAAGCAGTCTGATCAGGGGCTACACTGTTTTTTATTCCATCTGCTAAATCTAAAAAAATCTAGATCCATCTTGGAACAGTTTTTGAAGAGAAAATTGCATCCTATATCCATAACCATATTCACAATCATTTCCACCTCAAAAAACACCCCAAAAATCTATATCCATCTATAAGATGGATCTAATTTTTTGGGACTGTTTTGGAAAAAAAAAAGATAGTTTGGATAACTAGCTCATTTTGCAGAAGGAAAGACCCCTGTCTTATAGCTGAATATGGTAAGCAGATTTATAAGTGCTGTTCATCTGGCAAAAAAACTTACCCTTCACTGTTTTCATCATCTACTACTAATCTCTTTTCTGCCCCTCCTACGGCTAAGATACAAGCCTGTGGTGGATTGATGACTGCTGAAAATGACTTGATACCAAACATCCCCAAGTTTGATATGGTAAATGTCCCTCCCTGTAATGTAAATGCAGAGTTTACTGGAAAAATGTACATATATGAATGCGACATATCAGTAACATATAAGCTGTCAGAGAACTTTTTCTTAATTTCTAGTCTTTTCTTGGTGAAACTGCTCTAATGAGGGGTCAACATGATTTGCTGTAGAATTAATACAATTCACGACAGAAATATTATCAAATATTCCCTTTACTCTAAAACATATTGGCTCAATATTCCTACCAGCTGCGCAGTCATTAAACCATAAACCAGTTTGCACTACTAAGTAATAATGATAGAATGAAGATAATATCAATCCAATGAAACAGAAAAAGGCCATTTCAGACTTAATATTTGGTAAATGCTCTTAAAATCTGAACATCATGCAGTGAATAGAATGCCCATACACCCAGTGTAGTCCTGGACTAGGCTGTTCCTTCAGGACCTGTCTGATCGGAGTATATACTCTTCCCAATAGTCCAAGATCACTGCTTCTCCAGGACTTGTCTGATAAGAGTCTACACTGTCTGTGATTCCAAAAGTTTTTTTCTTCCAGATTTCTTTTTCTATAATATCACTAAGTATCTTGTCTTCAATTTTTTAAGATTTTTGCTTATTTTTTCCATGAGTTTTTGAAAGATAAGACATTCCCAATTTTAAAACAATTATCACATCACATAAAACGGTATAAGGTGAGAATACATGACCATCTAATATGTGCTAACAAACCTGGAATTCTTGTGGTTGTAGTTTACCCTCTCTTGCTTTAGACGCTAATGTAACGACATCCATATTAATCTGAGTCAGTCCCTGTCAAAAGCAAAGGTCAATTTATTATATTTACACTATACTAATTAAAATAGGTTCTGCTGCAGGGCTACAGAAATTTTGAAGTCCAAATCGGTCCGGAAGGCCGATGACGTCATACGAATCGTAAATAGACACGAAAACTAATGACTACACTGTGTATTCCACAATCCAAAAAAAGTCACGAAAACTAATGACTATACTGGAGCGCCGTTATAACACGGATGTCATCGCTGAAGTAGCCATTTAGTCCAAATGTTCTTACTTGTCGTGAAAAATGCGCTTTAAAGCGCAGAGACAGTCAGACCGAAAGTGAAAGTACACATCCTGTACCATTCGGACATCCTCGCCGATCTTCATTTACGGAATTGGCCGAAGTATTACGATTGACGTATTTTACTGTATTGGAGTTAATTCCCTTGAAATATGAAATATACTTGCAAAAAGGTACCTCCGGACGAAGAAAAAAAAAATATTTTTTCTGCGCGAGAAATGACGTCGGCTAAAAAAAACTGACCAGACTGCACATAATGAAGTTTAAATTTTCTTTTTGCTAGTCAAATTCTTTCCTTATGCTATCTTTGAAAGTATACAACAGTCAGTAACCTTACGTTGCACAGCCTTTTTCCGTGCATCGGCACGTGTATGTGTGTATTGCGGGTTGTGGAAAACCTTCGCCGCTGGCCAAAATTGTGACACGTACTAATTACCGAAGTGTTCACACCTTGGCAAGACAATCGACACTTTGTTTATCTGTGATAACTTTTGACAGCAGTGCGTGATTATTGGATTAATAATATGACACATGGCTAAAATCCAGGTAATTATGTCATCATACATCGCAAATCGTGTTTTTTCGGACCGAAAAAAATGTGCCTTATGCAAACTGAATCGGTTTTTCGAACTCAAAATCGGTCCAGACCGACAGAAAATCGGATTTCTGTAGCCCTGTTCTGCTGCATAGAATTTATGTGAAATTTCTGAAAATGTACCCCAAATAATGCAATGAAAAAGTCTTTGTAGTATAGGCATGACATTTTTATATTACTGGACAGAAGGTTTCAATGCAAACCAACAGCTTTTGCCAGTTTCAGTTTCAGAGGGATAACCCATATCTGTATAGAATGCCTGACCAAATACTTAGGACTAGGTATACCGCTTCAAGGAAATAATAGGACTCAAAATTATTCTGATAGCTAATAATTTTATGCGATGGGGAGGAGTCTTTGGCACAAGTTTAAAATGATAACCTGTCAGCTGCACAGTCATTAAACCGTAACCCAGTTTGAACAGCTACACTATCTGGAGACCATCTGAATGTTGCATGTTCTTCCTAAGTATTTATGATCAAATTGTTGTCTTGCCACTGCATATGTGATACTGCATGCTGATTTGGGCATATAAATCGTCATATACAGGGCAATTACATTAACACTATATGGCCTCTTTCTTCCTCCAAGTTACAAGCTATTTCCAATTTCAGGCATAAGGTCAAAATGTTGTCTTTTCAAGTATTCTAATATAAAGTTAAGGTTTAAAAGACGGTACATGAAACACAGACCTGTGAAAATCTGTGATAAATTGTTTTGCTGATATTGCTGTGCACATGCAAATTCAAGTCGACGTAAACACTTACTGCTGTCAACGTCTGCCTAAAAGCACTTTTTTCTTCTTTTTTTTAAAATAAAAGTCTCGGTAATTTTGCATTTTATTTTGTGTAATATTAAAATCAAAATGTTTTTCATCGGTAGGTTATTGCTGAATAACATGTTTTTGGGCAGTTGCAAATATTAATTCATTCTAACTTCATCCATCATGAATTAAAATTTCATAATTGGCCCACTAAAATCATATGTTATTCAGCAATATTCACCAGTAAGGAAAAAACAATCAATAAATAACTCATTTCCTGCACCTGATTTTTTTAAAGTAATAACTACCTTTACATCAGCTCTGAATACTATAGGTGTTATTAGCCCGGCATCAGTGGCCACAGCAACATTAATATCTACAGAATTGTATCTGAAATATAATAGAAGTAAATGGTGTATCTTATCATATGAAGTCGCATCTGAGAGTGTAATGAAGCCATGCATTAAAAATAGCCATCAGAGGAGATGGCAAATCCCCCGACCGAAGACCCCCATGGGCCTTGGTAAAAAGGGTGCACTTCAAAACACATATTAGTAATATATTGTCGTTCTTTTATGCTTCTGATTGACATTAACTGTTAACAGATACATGATTATCTAACACTCAGACTAAAACAGTATGCTTGACTGCTAAAAAGAGGTAATATCTCAAACAGCCACCATATACACAATTGTATAGCATACGATACATTCAACTTTCAAAATGTGTGAATAACTTCTAAAGTACAAGCTCTACAAACCTAATTTTGAGCTCTCTAGTAAGTGAATTTGGACAAAGAATCCAAATCTGGAAAAAAAAATATTTTTTTTTTTTTTTTTTGGGGGGGGGGGGGGGGGTGTTGCGGGAGGGGGCACGGGAATGTGGAAGGGTAAGAGAGAGTTAGGAACACTGATAAGATATCATAGCATGATCATCAATATTCTAAAAGGTTCACGGTTATTCAAATTCTGGAGCTGGCCAGGGTTATACAGTTATGGAGCAGAGACTCAAACAGCAGCTCAAACTACCAAAGGGAAATAATTCACTAGGTCTAAAAGCAAGAGTTATCATTCATGTATGAGACAAATTGTCATGACCTGTTCTGCATATCTGTGAAGTATCATGAAAATATTTCAAAAGGTATTCAAGCTATGGAGCGGACACTTAAAATCATCAAAGGGAAATAGAAAGCAAGAGTTGTCATTCTTGTTCGTGACACATCAACACAACTTGTTCTACATATCTGTGAAGTATCATGAAAATATTTCAAAAGGTATTCAAGTTATAGAGCGGACACGAAATCACACCTAAAACCATCAAGGGGTAATAACTCAAAAAGTAAGAAAGCAGGAGTTGTCTTTCTTGTTCGCGACATATCGTCATGACCTGTTCTACATATCTGTGAAGTATCATGAAAATATTCCAAAAGGTATTCAAGTTATAGAGCGGACACAAAATCATACCTAAAATGATCAAGGGGAAATAACTAAAAAAGTAAGAAAGCAAGAGTTGTCATTCTTGTTCGCGACACACCGTCATGACCTGTTCTATATATCTGTGAAGTATCATGAGAATATTCCAAAGGGTATTCTAGTTATAGAGCGGACACGAATCTGCCAAAAAATCACACCTAAAACTATCAAGGGGAAATAACTCAAAAAGTAAGAAAGCAAGAGTTGTCATTCTTGTTCGCGACACATCGTGATGACCTGTTCTACATATCTGTGAAGTATCATGAAAATATTCCAAAGGGTATTCAAGTTACAGAGCGGACACGAATCTGCCAAAAAATCACCAAAGGGGAGATAATTCAAAAAGCACAATAGCAAGAGTTACCATTCTTGTACGCGACACATCGCCATGACCTGTTCTACATAACTGTGAAGTATCATGAAAATATTCCAAAGGGTATTCAAGATACAGAGCGGACAAGAAAGTGTTTACGGACGGACGGACGGACAGACGGACGGACGCCAGGCTCATCGCTATATCCCCCGAACCTTTCGGTCGGGGGATAAAAACGATAATCCACTAGTGGATTAAATATGCAAATTACGTCGTAATGTTATGCGTTGACGTCCATAAAACGTCACGTTTTCTAATAGCGAAATTGTGATGTTTTAGTGCAAAATTTGATAATAAAATGCGACCTTAGTGTCATATGATAAATAGAATCTTGCATTCGTGCTCCTGTATTATTGAATTTATTAAACTCGTTGGGGAAAACTGATATCTTTTTCCCCAACGAGTTAAAAAATAGCCATCAGAGGAGATGGCAAATCCCCCGACCGAAGACCCCCATGGGCCTTGGTAAAAAGGGTGCACTTCAAAACACATATTAGTAATATATTGTCGTTCTTTTATGCTTCTGATTGACATTAACTGTTAACAGATACATGATTATCTAACACTCAGACTAAAACAGTATGCTTGACTGCTAAAAAGAGGTAATATCTCAAACAGCCACCATATACACAATTGTACAGCATACGATACATTCAACTTTCAAAATGTGTGAATAATTTCTAAAGTACAAGCTCTACAAACCTAATTTTGAGCTCTCTAGTAAGTGAATTTGGACAAAGAATCCAAATCTGGAAAAAAATTTTTTTTTTTTTTTTTGGAGGGGGGGGGGGGGGGGGGGGGGGGGGGGGGGGGGGAGGTTGCGGGAGGGGGCACGGGAATGTGGAAGGGTAAGAGAGAGTTAAGAACACTGATAAGATATCACAGCATGATCATCAATATTCTAAAAGGTTCACGGTTATTCAAATTCTGGAGCTGGCCAGGGTTATACAGTTATGGAGCAGAGACTCAAACAGCAGCTCAAACTACCAAAGGGAAATAATTCACTAGGTCTAAAAGCAAGAGTTATCATTCATGTATGAGACAAATTGTCATGACCTGTTCTGCATATCTGTGAAATATCATGAAAATATTTCTAAAGGTATTCAAGCTATGGAGCGGACACTTAAAATCATCAAAGGGAAATAACTCCAAAAGTAAGAAAGCAAGAGTTGTCATTCTTGTTCGTGACACATCAACACGACTTGTTCTAGATATCCTTGAAGTATCATGAAAATTTTCCAAAAGGTATTCAAGTTACAGAGCGGACACGAAATCACACCTAAAACCATCAAGGGGTCATAACTCAAAAAGTAAGAAAGCAGGAGTTGTCTTTCTTGTTCGCGACATATCGTCATGACCTGTTCTACATATCTGTGAAGTATCATGAAAATATTCCAAAAGGTATTCAAGTTATAGAGCGGACACGAAATCATACCTAAAATGATCAAGGGGAAATAACTCAAAAAGTAAGAAAGCAAGAGTTGTCATTCTTGTTCGCGACACACCGTCATGTCCTGTTCTACATATCTGTGAAGTATCATGAGAATATTCCAAAGGGTATTCTAGTTATACAGCGGACACGAATCTGCCAAAAAATCACACCTAAAACTATCAAGGGGAAATAACTCAAAAAGTAAGAAAGCAAGAGTTGTCATTCTTGTTCGCGACACATCGTGATGACCTGTTCTACATATCTGTGAAGTATCATGAAAATATTCCAAAGGGTATTCAAGTTACAGAGCGGACACGAATCTGCCAAAAAATCACCAAAGGGGAGATAATTCAAAAAGCACAATAGCAAGAGTTACCATTCTTGTACGCGACACATCCCCATGACCTGTTCTACATAACTGTGAAGTATCATGAAAATATTCCAAAGGGTATTCAAGATACAGAGCGGACAAGAAAGTGTTTACGGACGGACGGACGGACGGACGGACGGACGGACGCCAGGCTCATCGCTATATCCAAAGGTTCGGGGGATAATAAATTCAATAAAACATGAGCACTCATGCAAGATCCTCTATTATCTTATGGCATGTGTAAACTGGAAAGAGTGAGATCAGCCTACATATCCATGCAGTCTGATCAGCCTTTAGTCCCTTTTCAAATTTCCATTTTCGACGCAAATCAATTGTTCAATACTGTTTCCTACAGAGGAGGGTTTCAATCTAAACAATGTGAGTCTGGACTGCTCATTGTACATCAGCAATCCACAACAAATTCAAATCCTTTCACTTTCACTGGAAGTGATCACAGATTTAAAAAGAACTTCTTGAAAGATTTTATATTTGGCCCCTGTGTCCACAATACCTTGTTGTTACAATAAAGTATGGTCAAATCCATTTGCTCGTTAGTCTTTGAATTCTCAATACAGCTAGGACATTCTTTTGAAAATTTCAGACCTAAATTTTGTGGTCTGCTTAATTTTTTGCACTTTAAGCCTTAAAATGTATTAAATTCAAAATTTATTTTGTCATTGATAAAGTGATATATATGAACAAAATGTAATAAACTGAATAAAGCACTTTTTAGATGTATAGGTACACTTTCAGGGGAAGCAACTTTACCATTTTCTTCTTTCCCTCCCTTCTCAATGGGGGTCAACTCTTAAAGGAAAGAATTTGCTCCTCTCAGAGGAGACTACATCATCCAGGAAAGCCAACAGGAAGTCACAAAAGTTGTCTGCCCTTGTAAACAATGGTGGAAAATATGTGAAGATGTACCCATGTACATGTATCTCATACAAAAGCTGCCAGTTTTTACTCCACCAATATTAACTTTTAAAAGTATCAGTAAAACTGCTATACTCACTGTCTAACAAAATCACCCAACCATGAAGAATTAGCTTCTGGAACTTTCTTACAAGCCATCGCTGATGCTTTTATAATAAAATCATTAACGGATATCTTTAAATTGTCTCTTTCTAACATTTTATTGAAATCTTTACGTAATCTGAAATAGGAAAAAATACAAACAAGTAATCCCAAAATAAATGAAACTAGAAATGTTTTTCAGAGAAAAACTGATGTCCCCCCCACCAGCCCATTTTCCATCCCCTATAATAAAGTCCTCCTATGACCTTGAAAATGAGGTCAAGGTCACCAGAATCTGATCAGCTCTTAAGCTAGTCCCAGTGATGTATTCATGCAAGTTTGGTGAGATTCCATTGACTGGTTCATGAGATATTATGGGTACAAGAAATTGCCATCTAAGTCCTCCAATGACCTTGAAAATGAGGTCAAGGTTGCCAAAATCTAAATCAGCTCTTAAGCTAGTCGCAGTGATGTATCCAGGCAAGTTTGGTCAAATTCCATCCATTGGCTTATGAGATATTGTGGAAATTGGAAATTGTCATCTCAGTCCTCCAGTGACCTTGAGAATGAGGTCAAGGTCATCAAAATCTAATCAGCTTTTAAACATGTCCCAATGATGTATCCATGCAAGTTTGGTGAACTTCCATCCATTGGTTCAGAAGATATACTGGGTACAAGAAATTGTCATCTAAGTCCTCCAGTGACCTTGAAAATGAGGTCAAGGTCATCAAAATCTAATTAGCTCTTAGACTTGCCCCAATGATGTATCCATGCAAGTTTGATGAAATTCTATCCATTGGTTCAGGAGATATAGTGGGTACAAGAAATTCTCATGTAAGTCCTCCAGTGACCTTGAAAATAAGGTCAAGGTCACTAAAATCTAATGAGCTCTTAAACTTGTCCCAATAATGTATCCATGCAAGTTTGGTGAAATCCCATCCATTGGTTTAGGAGATAACAAGGGTATAAGAAATTGTCATCTAAGTCCTCCAGTGACCTTGAAAATGAGGTCAAGGTCACCAAAATCTAATCAGCTCTTAAACTTGTCCCTATGACGTAACCATGAAAGTTTGGTGAAATTCCATCCATAGGTTCAAGAGAGGTCATCAAAATCTAATTAGCTCTTAGACTTGCCCCAATGATGTATCCATGCAAGTTTGATGAAATTCTATCCATTGGTTCAGGAGATATAGTGGGTACAAGAAATTCTCATGTAAGTCCTCCAGTGACCTTGAAAATAAGGTCAAGGTCACTAAAATCTAATGAGCTCTTAAACTTGTCCCAATAATGTATCCATGCAAGTTTGGTGAAATCCCATCCATTGGTTTGGGAGATAACAAGGGTACAAGAAATTGTCATCTAAGTCCTCCAGTGACCTTGAAAATGAGGTCAAGGTCACCAAAATCTAATCAGCTCTTAAACTTGTCCCTATGACGTAACCATGAAAGTTTGGTGAAATTCCATCCATTGGTTCAAGAGATATCACGCACGCAAAGTGGGTACATGAAATTGTCATCTAAGTCCTCCAGTGACCTTGAAAATGAGGTCAAGGTCACCAAAATCTAATCAGCTCTTAAACTTGTCCCAATGATGTATCCATGCAAGTTTGGTGAAATTCCATCCATTGGTTCAAGAGATATCACGCACGCAAGAAGTTGTCACGCCGACGCTGACGCCCGGGAACCGCACTGAAAACAATATGTCCCCCCTCACCTTTGGTGGGGGGACATAATACCAACATAAAGTACATGTACTTTTGTAAATTCAATAAGCCATAGAGACATGAGAATACAACATTCACTCTACATGATGAGAGCTTATACATCAAAATACAGTTTTACTGCACTATAAAGAACTGTTCGCACAAAAGGTGATTACTAAATAGCTGACAGTTATACAATAATAAATGAAGCCATGAGATACAACATTTGCTGCCCTAGTTAATATACTGTCAGAAACACACAAATTTAAACTGGGATGTCTGCCAGCAATTTGCGATCTTCCAATACTGCCAAGTATTTTCATATACACCTTACACTTACTAAAGAAAATATGTATCACAATTTTAAGGTGTGTGTGGCTAAACAGCCATAATTTTAAGACAGAAAGAGGTGAATATTTTTATTACCCAACCTACAATATGCATAGTAATAACATATTCCTGACTGCCTGCTGTGACTCTCAAATTTTCTCACACATGGAACTATTTTTGACTGTTGCCTGGTATGTGACATCACATGATAAAATGTAACACAGAATGAATGGGCAATATTTTTGCCTGTGGACCTGCCATGCGTTAAATAACATAAGACATATCTGGGACTTCCACTTTGTTTTTTATGTTTGGGTAATACAGCAACTAGTTTAGTGCTTTTTAGGAGCAGCAGTCCAAGCTATTACCCCGATTCGCTTTGGACCCGATGAAAAATCCCCCATCAGACTGGCAGCCTTGGACAATAGTGCAATGGGTCGTCCAAAGCACCTTGAGGCCACAGCTTTGACAGTGGCCCACAAAGGCTTGAAATACTGTACTATGTTATAGTGACCTCTAACATACGTGTAGCCATGAATCTTAAAATTAACCCTTTGTTGACTTTGTTGTGTTATTGTTTAACGTCCATGTAAACAGCTATGGTCATGTCGGGATGGTCAGTTAACATAACCACACTATTCCTGGGCAGGCTTAGACCTCCTAAGTGGTGAACCAGTACTAAGTGCACTTCTTACCTTCACCAGTAACTGACAACTGCCCTTCTTGAATCAGGGGAAGGAGAAATGAAAGTAAGTGGCCAGACCGGATATCGAACCCAGGACCTCTGGTTTATAAATAAGATGCCCCTTTGTTGACTAGTAGATTTGTCCATCCTTATTTAATGGATGAGTCCATTTCTAGTTTTAGAGGTTTCTGGTGAATGTTTTCACTTTTATTGTATTTTGCATAGAACTTCCTGTGAGCAAACAGTGTTGACCCTGATCAGACGCCGCCTTTTTGCGGCGTCTAAACTGGGTCTGCACTGTTTGCACGTCCCCAAAACTAGTTTTCAGTCTACAAAGGGTTAAAGTAATCACCATTCATAACTGATACTTACTTTAAAACATTATCTACATTAAGATCTATAGTTAGATAGTAGTGTGGTATAGTCTGTTTCGATTCTGTTAGTCTTTTAGCAATGGTCTGAAAAGGAAGTTACTGTATTAACAACAAAAATTCAGATGCAATTTCTGCACAGGCACACTAGGTCTCGATATTAAAAGCGCATAACTCAATTCCTACAGTTTAATCTGCAAATATGTAGCCAAGACACGTATGTATGTAAAACACTTTTGTGCATCCTTTTTGTTTTGAGGTAAAAGAACTGACCAAGTTATTGCATAACTCCTGAAATTGGTCTTGGAATTATCCTTTAAATCCCACCTTATCTGGAGCTTTGCTGTAGATATTGAAGTTGTCTTGATCATGCTTGGTGTATGTCCAGGTGTAGTTTGCATTTGTACTAAAAGGTGTATTGCCACAATATGGCTCTCAGCTTCACAAAGTTCTGTCTCTTTAATCCGTATTCTTTTATATATTCTAAAACCAATCATATACAAAGATGTATGGGCGCACCATGTTTTTCCACGATTTGTGCCATGAGAACAACACTTAAGTTATTTCCATTTTGCTTCCTTAGACAAAGTAATCCTTTCTACATCAAGTCTATTATCAAAGGAAAGAATCTGCTCCTTGAAGAGCCAATTATTTCCTATAGGAGTTGATCTGAATTGAAAAGGAAGGCAAAAAATGAAAAAGGCAAAGTTGCTTCCACTGAAAGTGCCAGAGCCCTAGATAAGGGAGTATCTGGTGATAATAAGGGATAATATTTGTTAATTCTGGATGAAAACATATGTTGTGACCCCTCATCTGAACCCTCTGTTGAGACGGTTCAGATGAGGGGTCACAACATATGTTTCAATGAGAAATAAAGAAAATTATCCCTCAATTATCATCAAATACCCCTCTTATCTATAGCTCTGAGTGCACCTATTCATGTTAAGATAAAACTCTGTAAACCCATACACTTGCTGCAATAAACTTTAGTCTTACAGCTAGGGCACAAACACAGACAGATTTGCACCTCAATTTCATGGTATTATTTACCTTTCTCATATTTGACAAAGGAATATCTACAAACTGAGCCCCTGGAACTATCACCGGGGTAGGGGCTGCCACTGCACCTGTAAACTTCAACACATCATCTGCTCTGATTTCTCCATCAGGCCCAGTACCTCGGATTTGCTGGAAAGATTCAGAACAGCAAATATTAAGGTATTACTATTATTCCTTCTAATCTGAAGCACTGCAGGTATCATAAAACTAACCAATACAATGATCATAGAAATAGTATAAAGTCAGTGCCCCCACACAATAGATGGTAGTCAAAGACACATGGCTACACTGAACTTGTCAAACTGTAACCAAGTGCCAAGTATCATGAACCTTACTTAAACACGTCTCAGAAATAATGTAACAAAATGAATCACAAATACTGTAACTGTACAAATGTTGGCTGTGTGTTAATGCTCCCTATTTTCGCGATCAACATAAATGCGCAAACCTTAATATCTGTGAAAATGGTGATTTTACAAAGGAATAATAGGAAAGCATGACGAATTCACAAATTTAAATACCCATTAGTGTGTCTAAAATTGCAAAACTGTGAACTTTTGTCCCAGCAAACTTAATACAAAAATACAATCACAGTAATAGCAAAACTTAAAACTGGTCAGAAAAAATTTGTTATGACAACATATGTGTAAATGAGGTACAGCAAAACTTAAAAATTATTTATACATACACTGAGGTCATATCCTTTTTCAGCTGCTAGTGTTCTAGCAAACGGGGTTGCAAATACTCTTGCACCGGGCGTCGGTGGTGGTGGAGCTGCCATACTGGGAGCAGGGGTGGGTGGGGCTACAGGTGGTGGTGGTGGTGGTGGCGGTGCAGGTGCAGCTGGTGCTGGACTGGGAGGAGGAGTTGGGGGCCGAGGAGTTGGAGAGGGGGTAGGGGCTGCCGGTTCTGCATCAGGCTTTGCGCCAAGTCCCACAGGAGTCTGATCATCTGCGGCTGTTGGAACAAAGTCTTTAAAAGCTGCCACATCAGATTCTTCTTCTACTACAATGCACAAGAGCTGGAAAGACAGATTAAGCAATGGTTTGTATGTGCCATGACACGTGCGCCCAGCGAAGATTCAGATCAGCCTTGGCATCTGCTTAGTCTAATCAAAGTCTTCGCTGTCTGCATGGAGCTAGCTTAGACCCTAGCTACCCTATAAGCACACAAAAAAGACTCTGATCAGACTGGGCGGATGCCCAGGCTAATCTGAGTCTTAGCTGGGTGCACATACCGTTTTGTTGGTTTTGTTATGTCGCTGCTCAAATAATTCAGGGATGCAACTCATTCTTAACTTCCAAATTCCATGACTCTTCCCGATTTTCCCTGACATTTTTCGATTTTCATACCATTACATATCCATCAGTTGGAAGGCTGTTTACTTTAACAGTGCCAAGGATATCATGAAAATTTGAAGTAACTCTAAAAGGAAAGAACTTGCTTCCCCCCCCTGGGAGAAAATGCAACCATTTAAGAATAACAACCAAAGAGAATAAGACCTATAAATGGACCATCTTTCTTGTAAGTATATTCTTTCCCCTTGAACAGAATATGTATTTTCTCTACGGGCTTACAAAGCCTTAGTTTTCAAAGTCACCATCTTTCCAAGTCTTTTCCAACCAATCACAAGATTCCCATACTTTTCCCTATCTGGTAAAAATACATGGTTTTGTGTTTGTTAAAACAGGCCTATTAACACTAATATCTATGTGAAATAATTAGGGGTGACTATTGCCAAACTGACTTTTGCAACACTACTATTGCAAGGCATTGCCACAACTACTGGAAACAGCAATTTTATTCAGATAATCTGCTTTTCTGTATAAAAGTCCGGTTAGTTTACAAAAATTCATGGCTGAAAAGCATTATTTACTGACTGTTATTTCTCAACGTGCACGGTGCATAACATGACTACAAAAGACAAGAAAATATTATATTTTTCATTCTTTGGAATCCATAAAAACCAAAACACATGCATACACTATTATTCTTTTAGCTAAAAAGACTTCTTTCAAGAAACAGACGCATGTCTAGAAACTACTGAAACTATTGCGATATTGGAAACTCTATTGCCAATAGTACTGACATTGCAGCTTTCCCTATCGATAGTAACTATTGCAATATATAAATAGTCTGATGTACTGTTACATCCCTAGCAATAATGAATCACATAAAGCTGTGTGATTTTAACCAACCTTTCCTATTGGAACATCTTTGGTCCCTGCCTCTATACAGATCTTGGCAAGATATCCCTCCTCTGATGACTCAAACCCCATTGTGGCTTTGTCTGTCTCAATTTCAGCCAACAGGTCACCCTCAGAAACTTTGTCCCCCTCCGATTTCTGCCAGTTTACTATGGTGCCCATTTCCATGGTGGGTGAGAGGGCTGGTAATGTCACTTTGAAGTGATTTGGAAATTCTGCAGAAGAAGATGAAGGAAATTTTGAATATGTTCACATAATAAAATACAGTCAACTCCCGATATCTCGAACACTGATATCTCAAAGTATCTTCTTATATCAACAAGAGCTGTCGCCTGACAGCATAGCTCGCCTGAATTGGTGCTTGCCCATCACACAGCCGCTATGGTGGTTTGGACTGCTATGCATAAAACTTCATGCATGTCCATAATGAAAACACATTTGCAAGCATGTCCATAGTGAAAACACATTTATAAACAAAAGCTATCTCAGAAATACGTCTTAAAATGAAATTAAGATAAAAACAAGAGGCCCACGGGCCACAAAGCTCACCAGATCTCTAGCTCAAAATTGCTATCAAAATTGCTGTCACATTTGTACAGGCTAATACAAAACATACAACTACAAAGTCTCAGCCTGAGAGTCTGTTGAGTTGACAACAAAATATATAACTATTTTCCATATTTTGATTGCAGTAAATGCCATTTTTCAATTTTCCCAAGTATAAGTCAATGCAACTCTAAGTTTCCATAGCAACCAAACGAAAGAGCCGATTTTCATAAAAAACACAAACTTTCAAACCCCAGCCTAAGGATACTACAGATGAATTCGGGCCTTATTGGCCCAGTGGCTTCTGAGGAGATATTTTTGTAAGTATTTTTTTTTTCTATCATTATTGCATTTTGGTTTCCATGACAACCAGTAAAAGGAACAGTGGGTCCAAAAACAATAAAGCTGATATTAAGACTTCTTAAGGAACATTTCTATAAAAGTTTTGTCAACATATCTGCAATGGCTAGGCAGTAAATGCCATTTTTCAATTTTCCCCATTATAAGTCAATAGGAACTCTAAGTTGCCATAGCAACCAAACTAAAGGGCAGATTTTCATAAAATACACGAACTTTCAACCCCCCAGCCTAAGGATACTACAGATGAAATCTGGGCCTTATCCGCCCAGTGGTTACAGTGGAAATAATTTTTAAGTACTTTTTTCCATTTTTTTTTCATTTTGGTTTCCATGGCAACCAATAGAAGTTCATTGGGCCAAAAAAACATACAGCTGATAGAAGACATCTCAAGGAACATTTCTATAAAGGTTTTATCAACATGTATGCAATGGCTTGGCAGAAAATGCCATTTTTCAATTTTCCCCACTATAAGTCAATGAGAACTCTAAGTTGCCATAGCAACCAAACTGAAGGGCCCATGATCATAAAAACATAAACTTTCAATCCCCCATCCCAAGGATGCCATAGATGAAACCTGGGCCTTATCGGCCCAGTGGCTTCAGAGGAGATAATTTTTTACGGTTTTTTTTCCATTTTTTTTGGCATTTCGGTTTCCATGGCAACCAATAAAAGGAGCAGTGGGCCAAAAAACATATAGCTGATAGTAGACATCTCAAGGAACATTTCTATAAAAGTTTTATCAACATATCTGCAACGGCTTGGCAGAAAATGCCATTTTTCAATTTTCCCCATTATAAGTCAATGGGATCTCTAAGTTGCCATAGCAACCAAACTAAAAGGGCAATTTTCATAAAAAAACACAAACTTTCAATTCCCCATCCCAAAGATGCCACAGATGAAATTTGAGCCCAATCGGCCTAGTGGCTTCAGAGGAGATGTCGTTTAAAAGTGTTGACGGACGACAGACGACGACGCCAGACAGACGACGACGACGGACCAATGCCTATCCTATAAGCTCCCCCGCAGCCTTCGGCTCTGGTGAGCTAAAAATGAAATGAAATTTCAAAGTCCATGAGCTTGAGGTAAAAAAACTGACGGGTAGGGGGGAGGGTGTGGGGTTTATGTGGACTGCTATGCATAAAATTTCATGCAAGCATGTCCATAATGAAAACATGTTTATAAACAAAAGCTATCTCAGAAATAAGTCTTAAAAAAAATAAAAAATAAAAAAAATGAAATGAAATATCAAAGTCAATGAGCTTGAGGTAAAAAAACTGATGGGTAGGGGGAGGGGGGGGGGGGGGGGGGGGCTAGGATGTATTAAAACCCTGAACCATTATCTAACATCAGTCCAAGTATTAGTATCAACTGAGTCTATCATGGTGGAACTGTGAAATTATGTCTTCATAAATATAAAACTTTAACCAAAATCTTTAAGACAAAATTCTAAGTCGATGACCTTGACTTCAAGGTCATCCATTGGGGTAAGTATAAGGTGTTTTGTAAAAACTCAAAAAAGAGTCTAACATCAGTTCAAGTATAAACTAAATCTCTGCAAAGCATTATGAATCAGTATGCAATGACAAAACTTTAAAAAAGACAAAAATTACCTAAGTCCCTGACCTTGATATCAAGATCACTGAGCGGGGTTGGTGTAGTACTCTGTAGATCTAACTACAGTGCAAATATAAAAAGAATTCATCTATGGGTTCAGGAGATATGTGTCTTTAAAAAACTTTAACCAAAACATCCAATCAATAAAAAGACAATATTCTAAGTCCATGATCTTGACATCAAGGTCACAGAGGGGGGTGGGGGTAGTACCTTCAAAAACTTTAGACCAATATCTAACTTTAGTGCAAGTATCAAAGGAATCCATCCATGGGTTAAGGAGATATTGGGCTTTATAAAACTTTAACCAAAACATCCCGTCCAAAAAAAACTACCAATTTTCTAAGTCCATGACCTTGACATCAAGGTCACAGAGAGGGGTGGGGGTGGTACCCTGTTAAACCTTAGACCAATATCTAACTACAGTGCATGTATCAAAAGAATCCATCCATGGGTCAAGGAGATATAGGCCTTTAAAAAACTTTAACCAAAACATCCAATCCGGACGCCGACGCGGACGCGGACGCTGACGCCGTGGTGACAACAATAGCTCTTCCTGAACTTTCGTTCAGGCGAGCTAAAAACTGTATTTCCTATTTTTATTTACATTTCAACTCCTGTTATCTCAAACAATTGATATCTCATACTGATATACTGGTACCAGAAAATTTACTTTCAGATTTCGGTAGTTTGGGCTGAAGTGCAACTTCAAGATATCGAGAGTTGACTGTATGTATATTGACGAGTCTATCGTTTGACTTATTCAATGTGCTCTCATTTTTATGCGAGAAGTTGATCACAAAGATTCTGCTCATATTATGACATTTTTTTTTCTTTTTTCTTTTTTTTTTCTTCCTTATAAAATCCCTTATTCCCCCTTCTCTATAAAACCCTATTAACGAAGGCAGTTCTAAGTTTTCACAAATATGTCTTGAATATGCTAGCACTGTGACCCCTCAAAAATTTCAAAATCCGTTTCAGCCAAGCAATATCATATTGATATTCAAAGACTAGAGGACTAAGGGTGTAGATACAGATAAGGTGAGTCATTATGAGCTGCCTCATCTGGATCTACACTGGTTGCAAATTCAACTGTTCTCTTTTTTTGCATATTAAGAGTTTCTGAGGGCATGATCTAAAATATTTTTACCTGATGAGTAAAATCTTGTCATAGTTATCTGCCATGTTTGTGGTTTAATCTGTTTCAAAATAGCCTTGTGGTGACAACTGAAATGATATAAAGCTGACTGTATTTCTTCTGTTATAAGGTGGCTTCTCCCATTCAAAACAGTTCGAAAAATCTAGATCCTTCATTTAAAAGACTCAAATAAAAAAAAAAAGATCCAGAATATAATTTGGAGCCGATTTTCAGTTGTAGGCTAGGTATTTTCAGACAGATAAGAGCTTCATCAGTGCCTTTCTCATTTTATATACAAAACTATGTTTCTAGCTTTTAAAAATGAATGATGGCCTTCAACTAGAGTATGCAGCACCTATTTGGCATCCCTAATATAAAACTCAGATTCAGCAGGTTGAGAAGGCGCAGAGAACAGCTGCCAGGTGGACCTGCAGGCAATGGGGGAACACAAGTAGTGTCGGCGATATGCTGGACGAGCTTGAGTGGCAATCCCTGTAGGCCCGCCGAGAGCAGTCCTCCTTAACCTTCTTTTACAAGATTCATTCTGGTACTGTGTCCCTTGAGATGGATAAGTACTTGACCCCAGCACCAAAGTTGAGAAGGACTAGGGCATCCCATGACTCACAATACACTAGATACCTTGCATATAGTGATGCCCTGAAAATTTTATTTTTCCCCAGGACTATTCCTGTGTGGAATAGTCTTTCCTCTTCGGCAGTTTCTGCCAAAACCGCTGAGGATTTTAAGGCCCTTATTTAGATTATCGGTCCAGAGGCATGTGTTTCTTTCTTTCTTTCTTCCATTTACGCCTTAACCCCCGAAGGAGACACAGACGGTGTACTTTTGTACACTCCAGTGTTGCAGGATGAAAGCCTACGTATAGCCATGTAGCTATGGTAGGGATCTTTAACCTGCACAGGGGATGTTTAAGCATGCCTCTGATCTGCTTCTTGTAAATAGTTTTAATGGCCCAACCCGAAAGTTTGTTGTTCCCTTGAGCTAAATTCTAAATTTAGCCACCCACCACACCTGAGGTAATGATCAGAAAATGATCGTCTCAGTTAGCGATAACAGAGCATTTCTTAAAATTGCGATTTTTCGAAAAATAAAAACAGTATGAGAAAGTTCAATTCATTAGAAAAATAAAGATGTTTAAATTTTCAAAATCCGTATAGAAATAAAAAAAAGTTATGTTATGTCAAACTACACAACCCCTCAAGTTTTGTCTGACATTTATAGATCAATAATTTCAATTTACACATCGCTCAGTTAAGTATTTTTATGTTTTACCTTTCGCGGTGTATCAGATTTTCTGTCGCGCCATTGCCGACTGTGTAAACAGTGGGTGTGTTTTAATGCTTTGCGCACAGATGCGCTAATGTTCACACTTCTAAAATTAACTTCAGTTTGTAGAGGAAACCCTCAGCTTCACTAGGGTACCTTTCGTTTGCTTTCGGATACATAAATAGCGAAGATATTTGCTTCTGAAAATTGACCAATCTTTGCAGCCCATTTTTTCACGGAAATATACGGAAATTCTAAAAATAAAAATAACCATGAGATTCATTGATCAATTCTACGTCATACTGAATAAATCAAAAAATTTGTAATGTAAATGAGCTACGTCAAAACAACAAGGGGTCATGAAATGACTGAACCAATCAAATTGGAAAAAAATGGCTGCCGCTATGCGGTATAATTTCACATATAGGTACTCGCTTTGAATATTTGTTTTTTCCCTGGTCGATTATACTTCATTTAACAAATATGGAATAATGAAGGACAAAGGTTATATTTACATCAAAATAATTTTCTTTTTTTGAAAATAACAAAATTTCATGAGAAAATGTTAATTTGTAAATGACCGATTTTACACTGTTGTCAGAAGGGAAGCTGTAAATTTGCCGATACTCTGTTATCGCTATCTCAGTGATACAGGGGAATCAGAGCCTATTGAATTTTTACATTTGCGAGAATGTCAAACTAAAACTGTTGCAAATGCTCAAAATACTCAAATTACACAGAGTTCAATTTCTTGCTATATGCTTGTACAAAACTTTTCAGATTTGAAATGAATGAATTTTTACAAAACGGCCTTGACCCACAACCATGTTGCTGAAAATGACATCTCGCGAAAACTCATTACAAATCAACTTAATGAACATTACGTCTTCTCAGCCTGCGATCTAATCAGTTTTGAGCATCCGCATCTTGCCACCATAGAAAGAGTCCTTCTTTGCAATGTTTTCTGGACGACATTGCGTGCAACTGACACGGGACGAAACATTTTGACAACCAGAGCGAAGAGGCTCCGGTGACCGTCAGAAATCCTTGCCTCGATCTGATAAAGACAGATTTTCGAACTCAAGTTGAAGTGGTAAAATCAGTGGATCAATCGCAAAAAAAAATCTTCACATATACAAATAAAAATTAAGCTATATGCTTTTCATTTCAAAATCAAACAAGGCATCATTCTATTTTATTCGAAACTGAAACTGTTTGCCTCCGACTTCGCGTGTTACCAAAGTAACGTTTACAAATGGCCGCCTCCATGTAGGAAAAGTTGTTGAAAATAAACAAATAATTTAAGCAATAATATCGGTCGCTAAACAACATGCCTGGAGGTAATTATTTTTTCTGTTGGACACTTATTCTTTTAGACTTTACTTTATATAGTTTTAGCGGTCAGACCCCTGTCTTTTTGTGTCATTATGAGGCTGGATGGGGTGTGGGGAGCGTGTGTGTGTGTGTGTGTGTGGGGGGGGGGGGGGGGGGGGGGGGCCCGGGAAGGACTTATCGACCTGCATTATCGATTTGACTCAACGGTCGCTCAGTTTGGCATGGTAAAAAGAAAATTTACCTCCTTATTCGACTGATGACAGCCTTTAATTGTAACCTCTTACCATAAATTTACACCAAAGGTGTAAAAAGGTGGAAGGTGATTCTCTAAGTCTACACTAATTTGTGCAAGAACCATAAAGAATATACTAATGGCTGACAATCTGCAATTTGGTTTTAAGAGAAAAAAATGCAATACACTAACATAAAAGGACAGACTATCTGCTCAATGTTCATTTCTTTGTATGAGTGCTTGCAAAATATTATGGAAAGCAGAAAACTAAACATGACATTAGTTGGTGTTAAATAGGAGGAAAATGTCTTTTTGCTAATTTTGCTAATCAAAATAAGGAAGGAATGCATGTGCCAAGTGTTTAAGCTCTGGAACAGAATTTGTTTTTGGTCCAGTTCTCATAAAGGTGTTTTCCAGGAAGCCCGGCAAGATGCCCCTCTTGGCAATGTGGCTCATCTTGTCCTCTCCAACTTGAAGAGGAGTGGGTGGAGTTTTAAAGCCATATCTTTTTTTTGTAGGTACCTATGCATACTGGAGACTTTGATGGTCTATCATGTTTATGTCATTTATGCAACTCGAAGAAATGACACTTCTCACAAATACTCTGATAGTCTGTTAATTTAAACACCTGACATAGTTTGAATAACATAGCAAATGGGTGGGGCTACAAGTTCTCACAACATTAGTTACAGCCCTTCCCCTGACAAAGATAGTCTTATGATCAAAACTAATAACTTAGTGGAACTAAGGTGAGTGATACTGGACCCTCTTGGTCTTCTTGTTTATTATTTACACGTTATTTGTACACCTCCAGCAACTCTTTCTTTCCTATAGCTCTTCTATCTTTCTGTCTTTATTCCAGCTTCTCGCGCTGCGAAGGGGAAAGAAAAAGGTAAAGTACATTTGATTGACAATTCATGAAAAGGTACCGTATGGCATGTGCAAACAGGAAAGAATCGGATCAGCCTGTGCATTCGCTCAGTCTGATCAGAGGCTTCCCTTTTGGCATTTGTCATCTGTCCTTCCTGGGGGATCTAAAAATGAAAGGATCTGGATTCAGACTGATTTAAAGTATTATGCACCTAGTAACCCAGTGGGCACACAACATTAAATCAACATCGAATTAACGTTATGACATAGATTCAACGTTAATCAATGTTGAGTCACCAGTGTGTGCCTATGTACTTGTTGGCTTTCATTTTTAAATGATCAGTATGGCTGAATACATAAGTTTATTCATGAAACATTGTATGTAAACATAATATTTACGGTACTGAGATATGACAAAGAGTTTTTCTATGGAGAAATAAGAAGTAGCGAAGTGCAATTTTACAAGAGATCTAAATGCTGCACTACAGATTCATGACATGTTTTATTATTAATTTTCAGAGACAATTGAAACAGGTATCCTTCTGATATAAAAGTTCTAGCGTTCTCTGGTTTGAGCTATGTCAAGTTATAACTCAAAGTTAAATCAACATTAAATCAACGTCGGATTAACGTCAATCAACGTTGATTCAATTGTGTTTCAATGCTGTGTGCAAGCTGCTGTGATACAGCTTTGCAAGTCAAGGCTACTCATGACGATTCATACACGTATGAAAGCAGTTTTGCCTTGACCGACAAAGCTGGCGAATCCAGTGATTTTAGAGGAGCACAACGTTCAAAGAATCGGACAGTTGTCCCGCAAAGTGGCCAGCAAAATACCTAGTTGAGTTTAGAATGACACAAGACTCGTTGTGACCCGTTGTAAATTGACTTAGCTCGAAGCTCCCTGAAATTAACAGATTTGTTGTAGACATGCCTTGCCTGTTTGAAAGCCCAGTACAGTCCTTGTTGTGCGAGAGCTCTAGAAAAGAAAATACTAGGAGAGGGCAAATATAGCCCTAAGCTGCATTCAGTTTTGCAAAGCACGCAACGTCAAAATGATGTCGTACATCAACGTTGGTGCGCTGCCAGTACCTCGAAATAACGTCATTTATCATATGACGTCGCATCTGAGAGTGTAATAAAGCCATGCATTAAAAACGATAATCCACTAGTGGATTAATTATGCAAATTACGTCCTAACGTTATGCATTGACGTCCATAAAAAATCGCGTTTTCTAATGGCGGAATCGTGACGCTTTAGTGCAAAATTTGCTAATAAAATGCGATTTTAGTGTCATATGATAAATAGAATCTTGCAAAGCCTCGCATCTTATCATTTTCCCCAACTCGTTTAATAAATTCAATAATACATGAGCACTCATGTAAGATCCTCTATTTAGTCGTTGCACGCCCTTTGAGATGATCTAGTGATGTTCTGAAATGCCTAATAAGTAAAAGAGTTGGGTGATTCTATCCTCCTGTATTATACATGTTTGTTATGAGAACTCGTTAGAATCATCTCGTTGATGCGATTCTGTAGAGAGACCAAAACCTATTTTTTATGATGGAAATAAGAAAAAATGAATGTTATACTGAGTTTCCTTGTATATTTTTCTCTAGAGTTCTCTGCAGTTTTGTCTTAAAGAAAGAATGGAGCCATTGTTGCTGAAACATATTTAAAGTTTATAAAAAATTCCCTATTGACAGAGTTGATCAGAGTTAATAAGCTAAACATCAGAAATAAAAGGAAAGAAAACAAAACGAGAGTTTTCAAAATAGTCTGATTTATTGGCATACTCACTTGGTCAGTTGTTTCAATACAAAATGTCTGAAGTATACATTTTTTTTTCTGCTATTTAGATTGAATTTAATTGAAATTTAGTTGATGCTGCGGATAGAAGTTTAAAAATCCCACTTGTAAAAAAGTATACTCTATTACTCAATTTATGACTTTTTATCAAAATTATGAATTCATGGAAATGTTTGGTGCTTTAATAAAGAGTGACTGTTCGGCGTATATGATGTTGCTTATCCCTACACAGATTTTTTTGTCCATGGTATAAAAAATATTTTTTTTTATTCTTGAGAAATGTTAAGGCATCCGTGGCTTAGTTCTTGCGCTAAACGTACTCGTTCTTATGGAAGATTATTTCTTCATGAGTAATTGCCTAGAGTTATCACTCATAGTTTAAAGAGGAAAGTAAAACATAATGTATTATTCGTATCACGTTATTCCACAAGTTAGATAATTTTCGTTCATTCCATGCAGTCTGTCGTTTCATGGATGTAAAAAGTGAAACCTATAATATTGTACTTTCTTTCTGTTAGTTGTAATGAGTAAATGTAACGTTGTTTATATTGTTAGTAATACTATTTAATACCATCTTTCTCTCCCTTCATCCGGTAGCAGATGTAGTAGTAGTAGTATACCACTCATGTAGACAAACAAAACCAGCTTTAAACTATACCATACAAAGTTTTCGTAAAATAACCGCGGAAAAGAATTGTAAAATTCATGTAGAATATGCATTTTATGTTCAGATTGTTACATGATATTCTGTCATTAAACACCGATCTCCACGTTCGGATTTATAAGTGAGACCTAGGTAAAAATATTTCAACATCAATTTTCTATGGGTATGACATTAGTGGAACTGCTATGTCGCATCGGACAAACGAAGACTCGTACGCAAAGAGTGATTCTACAACTGTTAGGTTGTATTAAGAACAAGCTTACAATGGCGTGCTATGTCATTTTTCAGCTTTTTGATTTTTGGCTGCCTTCTTATCTTGGTCAACATTTTATTCCCAGCCTTTCATTTTTACTAACACTTGAGGCTTCATACACTATACATTCGAATAAAGTTCATTCAATTTATGCCAGTCACGATACGATTCCATACAGTCCAGTTTAAGAGTATTTTATTCAGCCCATACCAGTTAAGCCATCGGGATATGACTGCCCTGGCTGGCGTGAATGTGAGGATCGGATGACAGCCGCGACACGACAAAACCAACAAAGTGGTTGTTCGCTCAGCGCAGACTCAGATCAGGCTGGACATCCGCCCAGTCTGATCGGACTATTCGCTAAGCGCTTAAATGGTAACCAAGGGTCTAAGCTACCTCCATGCGGACAGCGAAGACTCTGATCAGACTGGGCAGATGCCCAGGCTGATCTGAGACTGCGCTGGGCGCACAACCACTTTGTTGGTTTTGTCATGTCGCGGCTCAGTATTGTATTTACATTCGAATGTACGGGGTGCTACTAAACGATTTCATTTGGCATGTTTGGTCCAAACAACATTTTCCTGCCTGCCCATCTTTTACTAACACTTGATGCTTAATACAGGCGAAAATAAAATTTTACCGTAGAGCATGCAAGGAACAATGGTCTGAGCAATCTTTATTGTTAACCCATTTATCCCTTGTGCAAGGTTCTATATTAAATGGATGAATCCATTAGTCACTTAAAGGGTAGTCTGATTTAGTTTGTGTTTAGCATTCTTTTGTATTTTATTTTAAGAAGAAATACACAATTGCATTATGCAAATGGTATAGAGCCTGATCAGACGCCACGTTTTGTGGCGTCTGATCAGGCTCTACACTTTTTGCCTATGTCCCACGGCACTAATGGGTTAATATCGTTGAATTCAGTGCAGACAGAACAGGAATACTGATGACTTGGTACCAGTACATTAGTTTTTCTTTTCATAGAGTCATTAAACCAATAGATTTTAGAAAACAGGAAACACTCTTGCCAGACTGCTGGCACGCAGGCTGACCAGAGTCTATGAGTTTGCACATGTCAGACACATTACCCCGTCTTGGCTTATTTATCATCTCAGTCATGATGGACATATTTAAAAAGATACGTTTACACCAATCCTGAAAATACAATGTACATGTTTATTTTTAGCGGTATTGAAATGTCACCTGTATCATTTTTGAACATACTGTTAAGTTTCAAATTGCAAAGCACGTATACATGTGCATGCTTGGTAAGCCCTCAATTCTATGCCCGCTTGGAAAGGAAAAAAAAATCAAGGGTCTGCAAATGCATGTCAAAATATACTATAATGCTATTCGACTCGTACTTGCACGTGACCCGTATCTGTATAAATTCTCAGAAGTTCGTTAAAAGAGAAAGTGGAGTTTTCCAAAAAAAAAAAAAATAAATAAATAAATAAACACCCCTGAAAGTGGCCAAACCGACATTTCGATTTGGCCACTTTCGGGTATTTTATAATAACTTCACCAGTGATCTTCAAAGCAAGTATTGTTCACAAGCATTTTTTACATGTTTACGGATCGAAGACCATTGCATTATTTAATCTGACTATTTGCAGAATCTCGACATTTTCATTTCCAGATTGGATGGAACTGGCGTTTTACCAGGCGCGATGTAGTTACATTCAACTCTCGATATCTCGAAGTCGAAATTCATGTCAAACTACTGATATCTCAAAGTAAATTTTCTGGTCCCAGAAAATTTACTTTGAGATATCAGTAGTTTGAGAAAACTGGAGCTGAAATGTAAAGAAAAGTAGGTAATGTGTTCAGACAAAATGTTACGATATAAGTAGTGATACCTTGAAATATCAGTGTTTGAGATATCGAGAGTTGATTGTACTTTTCGAAGAATGATCGCTGCGTAAATTTGAGCGGTCAATCCGTAGGAAGATTGCTGTCTGATCAAAATGAATTCATAGGCTGCTGGAGAAGCTGCCATTCACAAGAGAGTCGTGCTTACATTCTGTGTTGTTCTACTTTTCAGAAAAGAAGGATAAGAAGAAACCGGACGAAGTAGGACCAACAGTTCTTACAGGAGCATATGTCTTTGCTAATGGGGATAAGTATGGTTTGTATTTCTCTTTCCTTGAAATATCGTAAGGGCTGACAATATCCATAGCCCGCCCCTTCCCAAAGAGCTGCACATATTCCTCATGACGATATCCAACTTTTCTTAAATGCAGATATTGCTCTCATACTTTCCGTCCTCAATAACGGCAACATAGAAGATAAAGAAGATGCCGTGGAACGTCTGGCATTCACAGAGCATCGCTAGATAGGGCAAGGGCCTGCTGTATTTTCATTAGATGCGTGATGAGGGCAGCAACAATTATCTTTCTCTTTATTCTACCTCTGACAGACGTCTTCATATATATAGATTGATAGATTGAAATACTGTGGTTAATCTGAAAAAAGACGCCTTAACCGAGCAGTTATTTTCATTGTATGTTTACTCTCTGTCTGTTTACTCTCTATCTGTCTGTTTACTCTCTATCTGTCTGTTTACTCTCTATCTCTCTCCTTATCTCTCTTTCTATTCCTCCAGCCAGTCTCTTTGTCTATTCAGTTCTGGGAAAATTGTGTCTTACGCAGATATAATTACGGGTATATTACGTACATCTCTCTCTCTCTCTCTCTCTCTCTCTCTCTCTCTCTCTCTCTCTCTCTTGTTTTAGCACTATGGCAGGGCCTCTTTATGTAGTTCTCCCCAATTTCAGATGGAGAATATATACAGTCAGATGGCGGTATAATCAGATACGGAAAGGGAAAACAGACCACGACTGACGGTTGTGTATACGACGGGGAGTGGTCTGACGACAAGATGAACGGAAAAGGGACACTTTCACACCCCTCGGGGTCTGTGTATGATGGGGAATTTGTTCGAAATCAGTTCCACGGACAAGGAAAATACATGTGGCCAAATGGTTCATTTTACGAGGGAGATTTTGTGGAAAATAGGTAAAATAACACGAATGATTGTTGTCGCGTGGAAATGTACCTTATGGCATTTGCGAACATGAAAGACTCCGATCTGTCTGCACATCCGCGCAGTCTGATCAGAGCCTTTCTTTTTCGCATAGACAGTCAATGAATCCTTGTGAAGTTAAGTGAGTGAGTGAACTCGAGTTAAACGTTCCACCAACTACCAGGTCATACGGAGACGGGACCTCAGTTTAAAATCTCATCCGAAAGGCCAGAGAGGCAGGGAATCGATCTTGCGACCCCTGGATTGTTAGCCTGCAAAGATACAAAGGCTGATTTGCATATTCACCTAACGCACATGGTTAAGGTATCTTTCCACGTGAGCTTGCCTAAAGCCTCGGTCGCGTAGTCGGTTTAGCGCTGGCTTGCTGTGCTGCTGGTTTTGAGCTCTAAGTTCGGCGCCAGCTGTTTTTTTTTTTGCATCGTGAACGGTTCCATGGCACACAGTCTACTATCGATTTAATATGACTGAAATACTGTAGATAGGCCGTACAACATCTCGATTTCACCCATCCGTATTCACACAACAAACCTAGTGATTCTGCAGAGAAATTGAGCTTAACGTTATTTTTTGAAACTTCTCTTTTAAGAAGCATAGTGGTGCAAATGATGTCTCCGTATGGCTAGGCACAGAGGCCGTAGCTGGCGTGGGTTCGAATCCTAGCCTCCCAGTGGGTACTTCCTTATGTTCAATGGACATAGTGCGTTGTTATAGTATCGTCTAGATGAAGGAGCTGTTGCAACGTCAGTATGTTGCATCGACGTCAACGCGTCTCTTCAACGTTATTTTAACGTTGTGCGCCTGCTAAGTCATTTTTTTCTTTTCTATTCACAGATTGGAAGGTAAAGGATTTTTCACTGATACAGAAGGTCAAGTGTGGACAGGACAATTTAGATACAAGGCAGCACCAGGATTACAATTTCAAATTAGATTAGACTGATTGTTGGAAATATGTTTATTAAAGTTATTATGTAATAATCATGTAAACTATTGTTTTGGAGGCAGTTGAATCAATCATTTTATGTGCATTTAGTATGGCCTAGCAGGCGTATGACGTCAGAATGACGTCGTACTTACGTCGATACGACGTAATGACGTCGCATCGATGCCGTTGCGACGTCATTAAGACGTCATATGCTAGCGCACATAACGCTGTAATACAGTGTGTCGCCGTCAGAGTGAAGTCATTTCGACGTCGATGCCACTAAGTGCAGTTAGTAAGAATCAGAGGGTGTTTGGAAGGCAGTCTAGTTCAGGAAGAAATAAACTGTTTTCCAAACACCCTCCAATAACAATCTTTTACTTTTTACAACTGTACTTTATTCTGTTTATGTTTATTGCAATGCAGCTACGAAGAAAAAGAAGTAAAAAAACGAGAGATTATTATTTGAAGACTATTTTTTCTTGTTTGTGTGAAAAAATGGAGAAAATAACTGAAATAAGAAAAAAAATGGAATAAATAGAAAATAAAAAAAATGAAGTAGTATCTCATCTGAATTGTCTACAGGGTTTTTGAAGAAACTAAAATTTTTTCTTAACCAAAATATACTCGAAAAAAATATTAAAGAGTCAAACTTTTACCCCGCGATTTCTGGAACATTTCAAACATTTGGTGAAATAAATCATTTCCACCTTCCATTTCATTCATTTTACAAGTTCTGTACACATGAAGTTTGAAAATATAGCCTATATCTTGACCAAGTCCAGACTTCAATTCACACTACCCTCAAAATCAGAGTTTTTTGAAGTCCATAGGGAACAAATTCACCAAAATTTTCGATTTCGCCAATTCATGAATTTTTTGAAAAAATCCTCGATAGTCATCAAGTTTAATCATTTTTAAGGTCAGCAAGCTATAAGAAGTTTAAAACTCATAGCAATTTTAGAAGTTATTCCCGACCAAACTGACACACTATCAATTCTCTATGGGAATTCAAACAACTTTCATTTTAGGGGTAGTTTGACTTAAAGCTTGACCTTGGTCAAGACAAAGGCTATAAGTTCAAGCTTCATTTGTATAAAACTTGTAAAATGATTAAAATGGAAGGTAGAAATGATTTATTTTACCAAATATTTGAAATGTTCCATGATTTATTTTACCAAATATTTGAAATGTTCCAGAAATCTCAGGGCAAAAGTTTGACCCTTTAATATTTTTTTTTGAGTATATTAGCAAAACTCTATAGACAACTATTAATATGACCATGTTTTTGTTGAATTTTACATACAAACTTATACTTTTTACAGAGTAAAATATGATACACAACATAAATAATGTTTACTTTAAATTTTGTCTGTGCTTAGGGGTATCGACAGTACATCTGTACAAATATTGTTTTAGTAATTTTGCAATAGTTTTCATACTTCACAATTATAAGGTTTAAGGTGTAAAAAAGGTTTTCATCAAGGCAGTCTGCTCAGTATCAAAGCTTTGCACTGTATACATTTGTCAGAACCCATATGATGCGAGTAGAAAACTTAGATCAGATTGCACAGATTCGTAGGCTGATCTGAGTTGTCGCTGTTTTCACATGCAGTAAGGCATAGCTACATGAATTGTGATTTTCATTAAAATTTAAAAAAAAATGCTCTGACATTTATTTAGTATCTACAGTTACCACATGCTAAGCACGTTTGCACAATGCACATGCCTTCATACTAAGAACTCCTGTCCATAGTTAACAGGATGAAAAAAATAAATGCATCCACGGGCCGGCCCCCGTCCATCGGGCCCCACGAAATAGATGGGCTGCCTGATGCCTCTGCGACAGAGCTTCTAGTACTAGAAGCACTAGTAGGGCCTGAGTGTCATTTATCTCAGGTCGGGTGAAAGTCCTACAAATTCGGAGGCAGCGTCTCAACGTGACTGAAATATTGTTTACTGGGACATTAATAAAACCACAACTGAACACTAACAACACTCACGGGCGTTAGAAGGTTAAGTCTAGCCCAATATTAGCCTGAAAAATGGCTTTAACTCCCTCTGTTTCCATAAAGGCAGTTTGGAATATTTATTGTCTTTTACCTAGCAGGCACAAATATTAAATCGACATGGAATAAACGTTGATTCAACGTCATGACGTTGAATCAACATTGATTCAATGTTGATTTAATATTGTGTGCCCGTTGGGTTAAACCCTCCTTTCTCGACTTAGACAAAACGAAAATACTGGTAATAGTTCTTGTATGCTGAGTTAACGCCCTCTTCTATTGATTCTCTTAATTTGCATGGGAGCACCTTCATGTTTTTACAGAGGAGGAAACCCAGCGAGCACATGACGTCGTGTTGACGTCGCATTTGGCAAATACCGCCGATGTGACGTGATAAAGTCGCATCGACGTCGATACGACGTCATTTCGACGTCACGTGCCTACTGGGAAAGTTTTGAGACTTGCTGTTCTCTCCCCTGGACGATTAAACCCTTACAAAATAGGAACTACTTAAATGAAGAATTTGCTTTTAGAGGTCTTTCCTTTAAGAGCTGACTCCTATTCAGAAGGGAAGCAAATATGAAAATGGCAGAATTGCTTCCCCTGAAAGTGTACCCAGTCAGCTTAATTTTCCCCGTTATCGCTCTGGTGTCTGGATGTGGCAAAGCTTATGTTAATGTTGTTTCACCCCACGAACAAACGGACGCCAAGACTCATTCCGCATGTTTAGGCATACATGGTCCACCTATTTAGGAGCCTAAGGCCCAGTAGGTTAGGCGCTGGCCTGCTGATAGAGTGGGCCCGGGTTCAGGACCCGCTGGAGGCGGGAATCTTTTCAATCGTAAACGCGGCTCCATTGCAGACAGTCTTTCATTATCACCCACTCATCGAACTGGTATGACTGAAATACTGTTAAAAAGGACGTAGAATCGCAAGTCTTTTATCATCCATACCCACCTTTAACCGGTTATGATGCAGAAGGTTGGGGTTCCGACTCCCCAAACGGGCCAGCCAGCGACTGATAAACCCTTCTCTAATCCAGCAGAAAATGAGTACAGATAATATTTTAAATCAGGGCGAAAGGAGAGGGGCGTGCTCAGTCTACTAAGACAAGGGATAACACTACTCTAAATAAATCGGATCATTTGATAGGAGTTATTTTTCTTGCAACGCGCAACGATGTTAGACCTGTCCCGGGCATCAGTCGTGAACATCGAAGACACATCAGCAAGAGCATCCGTGCAGTCTAATCCGAGTCTTCATCACATGTAGCAACAATATAGCAGCGAGACTGTTAGGTCTATGGTTACACCTCAATTTGTTTCTATGCTGCTCAGCAGGCACATAATTTTGAATCAAGATGCAGTCAACGTTGATGTCCAGTGGGGGAGGAGGGGGCGGGGCAGGGGGCAACATTTGCGACACTCTGTGTTGCCCTGGACGACGAAAGTTTTCGAAAAGGGTGGCTACTATTGTGGGAAAGAAATTTCTTGTTTGTGTCTCTTGACGACGAAGGGCATGCACTCAAAGGAAAGAAATTACTCCCATTGAAGCAAACTTATCCTAAATCTTTTAGAAGTTGCCCCGCCTCCTCCTCCCACTTCCTCCTCCTCCCCCCCCCCCCCCCCCCCCCCCCCCGGACCCTTCTCCACAAGCCCGTTGAAAAAGGGAGGCAAAATGAAAACAGCAAAGTTGCTTCCCCTGAAAGTGTATCTATTCACTTTACTCGCAGTGGGCTCACCTTTTCTCATAGATCGGTTCTTGTATTGACTATATTATGGACAAAAGTACAACCCTTGGCATTGAGAATTCGAACTTCAGTTAAAACTGTCAAATAGTAACCTTCATAAATAATTGGCAGAAATCAATAAATAATAATCAATGTTCAATAAGATATTCCGAAATCATTAGTAAAAACCTTGACCTACTTACGCACCTCGGTATGGAATATTTCGGATGGAAACGCGAGAAAATGCACCTTCTGGTATTGAGTGATCAGCAAATATGGTAAAAATTATAAGAATTTGTAACACCTAGAAAAAAAAACAGTTGTTCTTAAAATGGAAGAATTTGGATTTACAGTGCACAACTGCGTCCAAAAAATGTAGACGGAATGGTAAACTGTGTAGGAACTGATCAGAGTCTGGTCTGGGTCCACTATTTGCTCTGACATTTCTGTCCCAATATTGAAAATTTTATGGTACGCAGATATAGTCTTTTGATTTTTCAGGATTCGTAGAGTGTTAATGCGAACAGGGAAGTTATTGCGCAGGCTGGTCTTAGTATACCGTGTTCGCACATGCGTGAAAGTGGCGGGTATATTCTCAGGGAACCAAGTCTGTCATTTTCATTTTTGATCTCAACCTCCCCCCCCACTCGCCCCCCCCCCCCCCCTTCAAACCCCAAACCCCACCCCTTTTGAGGGGTTCAACTCTTAAAGGAACGAATTTCTCCTCTAGGAGCAAATTCTTTTCTATAAGAGTAGACCCCCTACTGAAGGACTTCCTCTACCAGGGAGGCAAAGGGATGTCCATAAAGTTGTCTCCCTTTGTAAAGATGGCAGAAAAAAACATTGGGGAGTACGTATGTACCGTGACGCTCCTTTTACTGAAGACAAGTAGTAAACGAGAACGTTGAAATCACATTTTGACGCGACACAATAAAGTTAACACAGTGGTATGTGCGCCCAGCGAAGACTCAGATCAGCCTCGGCATCCGCCCAGTCTGTTCAGAATCTTCGCTGTGCGCTTAACGGGTAGCTAAGGGTCTAAACTAGCTGCGTGCGGACAGTGAAGACTCTGATCAGAATAGGTGGATACCCAGGCTGATCTGAGTCTTCGTTGGGCGCACATGCCACTTTGTTAGTTTTGCCGTATTGCGGCTCAATTATTATGGAAATATGATAAAAATGACTTTCCTTTGACATGTTATGCTCCAAAAAAATTGTTTAGAATTCTTTTATGAAAGGTTCACAGAAGGTGTCAGAAAAAGTTCACGTGACTGATTTAATGTTCTAAATTACTTTTTTCTTTTCGTATTTCTTTTTCAAATTTGTAAGTATAATTTTGATTGAAGTTGCGATAATTATCAACAGATTATGATTACACAGCTGTTTACAAAGGAATTTTATAGTAACTAATTGCAGAGCTGATTTTGATATCTATCCATCATAAAAACTAAGAAAGAGTTCTATTTAAAAGATTCTCCATATTTAAATGTTCTATCGACTAAAACAAACAGTAACGACGGTTCAATTCTTCATTATAACACTTTGTTCTTTAGACTTTTGTTGACTTAGGCCCCGTTGGTATTTATTTTAAATTTCAACTTGAAGTACTGGCTTCCAAATGTGTCCTTGAGCAAGTCTAATATTTAGGCGTCTCTACAGATACCGGACCTCCCACTTAATGTTTCCCGGAAACTAAGCACAAAAGACAAAAATAAAGAAACTCAATAAAGGCTAATTATTTGCCCCCCCCCCTTCCCTCCGCCCCCCCCCCCCCCCCCCCACACACACACACCCCCACACACACACCACCACCACAAAAAAAAAAAAAAAAATAATAATAACAATAAAAAAAATAATAAAAAAAAAATAAAAATGGAAGGAAAAAAAAGTGAAAAAAAAAGAAAATAAAATAATATAAAATGATTAAAATAAACAGTCAAGAAAGGCTGTATATTGGCACAGTGAATGATACTCTCTGCATGTCTACATCTGCATGTGTGCTGTCTTTTTTACATAGGGAAACAACTTTTATGGCTTCCTGTTTGCTTCCGTGTAAGAAGAAATCCTTCCTAAATAGGTATACTCTTAAAAGAAAGAATACCACCGGGCACAAAACGTTAAATCAACATTGAATCAACGTTGATTCAACGTCATGACATTGAATCAACGTTGATTCAATGTTGATTTAACATTGTGCGCCTGCTGGGATATGCTCCATGCTCCTAGGGGAGAAAAGTCTTTTCTATGAAGAACTGACTTCCAGTGAGAAGGGATGCAAAAATGGATTAAAAACAGTTGAGTTGTTTCCCCTGAAATTGTACTTTTAACTAAAAAATCACCAGCTTTTATTTGCATCTTCTGAATTGTTTAAGTTTAAGGATACACCACAATCTTAGAAAAGACTTATGACCATCTTACCAGCCACACAACCTCAAAATGACCAAAGTTTGTAAGACGGGATGACGTCGCACCGACGTCGAAACAACATAATTTCGAAGTTGTATGCCCGCTGTTATTTGTAGATTTAGATGAGATAGCTTATTATGAGCCGCCTTATCTGGATCTATGCTGTTTACCCTCTACCCTTTGAATTCTGAATATGATATAGCTTGTACGACACCTTTTTTCATTTTCATTTTTTTTTTTTTTTTTTTTTTTGGTCTCCGTTTTGCATACGTCTGCTTTTACCGGTTGGGACATGTTTTGATATTGGTAAGGCGCAAAAATACTTCCCAGCAACTCCACTCCCTCTCACCAACCAATCTATAGTATTTATACATTTTATTTGAACAAGTGGCATATGATTAAAGAAATTCTAAAAACTCTTTTTCATTCGTTTTGAATGGTTCCTTTACCGACTTTTTTTCTTTGTAGATAAATATACCGTTTACTTCAGTTTTCAAAAGAAAGAAGGAGCGTTTTTATTGCTATTATATTGCTTAATCCATTAATGCCTGGCGTCCGATAAACAGGACATAGGCAAACAGCGCAGTCCCAGATCAGACGCCAAGACGCGGCGTCTGATCAGGATCTACACTATTTGCATAAGATAAATGGGTACTTTACCTGAAAATAAAATAATATGATAAAATTAAAATCAACCAGACACCCCTTGAATGACAAATGGACTCAACCATTTTAGAAAGATAGGAGAGTCCACTGGGTTAAAAGGTTAGTTAACGTCAACTGAATTAGAAATTACAAGTGTCGTAGTACGTGCAAAAAGGAACAAGTCAAAACCACCCACAGAGGTTTGGGGCATTTGGGGCATATGAACAAGCTAAACTTCTTTCCACAGTCCGTTTGCCTGTCCGTCCATCATCCTCAAAGATGTACCTTGCACCTTAAAGCTGCGTTTACACAGGCAAAGTTTCTGTGACAAACATTTTGCGTTTACACGGAGCAAATTATTTGTTAATGAAAATGTGACATAGAATCTTTGTCAAATAAACTTTGGCAATGAAATATTTGCTGCAGTGTTCACACGACCAAATATTATTCGTCAAAGTTACCTGCAGCAATGAAACAAAATCTTTGTCACATTTTCCACGCTTATAGCAAAGTTCTTTGTTACATAAGCTTTAGCAAAGTTCTCCGTTTACACGGACAAATTTAATTTATCGAAGCAACTTTACCATATGTATTTGTCAAAGAAATATTGTCATATTTTGGCATTTACACGAGCACATTTTTATGTGGCAAACCGTCTTTGTCACAGAAACTTTGCCCGTGTAAACGCAGCTTTATGGTATAAAAAAAGAAGACATTCTGTAAAACACGTATTATATTTGGTGGGTACTGAATTTTAGTGATATTGGCGCCCAAGGCGAATAGCGCTAAAATACAGTCAAACCTATCTTGATGGGTCACCCAGGGGAAAGCCAAAATGGCTGCTTAAGACAGGTGACCCCTTAATACAGGGTCAGTTGCCCAGTATTTTGTTTCAAGGGACCTAAAAGGTGGGCGATAAAAGCAGGTGACCCTTAATAGAGGTGAGCACATAAGCAGGTTTGATGCGTGTCCGCCAATATTTTAGTTTTAATGCATTTAAATACGCACAGCATAAAAGAGGTAAAAAGAAGCACGTTATCATTAACGATATTGTTAATTTAAACTTAACATTGCCTCGATAAGTTTTACAAGTTTTTTTACAAGTTTATTCATAATTTAAGCACAGTAGGCTATAGTTAGCCCATGAGAATGCTCAAATGCTAAATACACGTGCATCAAAAGACAGGTAGCTAAACTAATCTTCCACCGAATTCCAGATCATTAGTTTTGAGCAAGGCGATTCAAATAGAGGCCACCATGTATAGTTTAATAGATAAGTAAGAAACAGTGTCACAAATTTACCACAACCTTTCTATATCTTTAACGATGGTATATCAAGAACGCCAAAACTAATCTGGGCCAATTAAACCGCGAAATTTTGATACAGCAGACATAAAGTGTTTTTCAGTACGGGAACCGAGCTACATGTTATAATGCGATAACCCTGAGGAACGAGGTGATTTTTAAGGTTTTTTAAAGATTTTAAACGGGAACTGCCTCTTTGTCCATTTATAGAAAAAATATAACAGTAGCAGATAAAAGAAGCTGAATCTTTTATTTCTTCTGACCTCTAATACTACTATACTACTACTACACACATTCAAAGAGAGAGAGAGAGAAAGAAATGATTTCTAATATGCTGAATTACACCAAGAAAAGGAAATCAATAAAAATTCGCTGATGTGACCCAGTTCTGACAATGGTAATTTTCTTATGAATGGCAGGCTGATCAGGGTCCCTTAAAGAGTTGACCTCGTGAAAATGCCAAGACATTGTTCGGCAGACACATTCCAAAATTGATTACGACAACAGCTTATATAGATATGCATTAATAATGCATAATGCATCAAACTATTATCGATATACCATTAATAATCTAAATTTTGGGACACTACCCCAAAACCGTAAATGTCTTATAGTTTGAAAAAAATTAATAAGAACTGTCTATTGCATGTGCGGTGGCAAACAGTGTAGACTCTGATCAGGAGCAGTCTTATCTGAGGCTTCACTGTTTGCCTCTAGAGGAAGTCTGATATGGGTCTCCACCGTTTGCGCTGCCATTTCTGTCCCAAAATTTAGTATCAATACTGTAACAGTCTACTGACTGCTGTCTGTTGCTTCCCAATTTAATATTGAATAGAAACTGCAGCATATTGACAAAATTGGCAGATAATAGAAAACAAAGCTTTATAAGATGATCATGCAGCAAATTTGCTGTACTTGCAGAAAATCAGAATGAAAAGATATGACAGATAATGGCCATATTGTCATTTTCAATAAAACCTATGTTTCTCTCTCTTCATTTTTTTCTTCCTTAATACTCTGATCAGGACATACTAGAGGACTTTACAGCCAGAAGTAGTTTCAAGCTGCACAGGGCCTACGAAATATTCAGTTAAACCAGGGAACAGCCAGCCATTCATGTATTTGCCAACGCCAGTGCGTCCAGCATGGTTTGAATCACAGGCACTCGACGAAAAATTTGTGAAATTCTCATATATTATGAAATGTTAGTCTGGTTCCCACCTCTCTATCAAATTTCAAGTCGATCGGTTGCGATATAAGAAAGTTACTAAATATCCCACTTCGTAGTAAACAGAGTCAAGGTGCGACACTACCGCCATTTTGAAAATATGCTCATTGACGGAAATGATGAAATCGGGGGATTTTCCACGGAATTTCTAGTAGCGCGTGCTTTGATGACGTAGTTTTCCCGAATTCAAATCACGCGGAATTTAAACTTGTTCGTTCGTTGACCAATCAACGAGCTCGCATTTGTGGATTTTCCAATAGGGACTGCAATGCGCAAGCCCGGATTTGTTGACTTCCGTCATTTTACTCTGTTTCTCGTCGTGATTTAGAATTTTGGTGTAAATTTCGCATTATCCGTCACTGGCAGGAAATGATTTGATTGCAAGTAAATGTAGATATGTACATTGTTTTCCAATATGGAAGTATGGAAGTTAAATTCTTATTATATAGGTGAGAATAAGATTACTGGAAAAGGTAAACATATTTTCAAAATGGCGGTAGTGTCGCACCTTGACTCTGTTTACTACGAAGTGGGATATTTAGTAACTTTCTTATCTCGCAACCGATCGACTTGAAATTTGATAGAGAGGTGGGAACCAGACTAACATTTCATAATATATGAGAATTTCACAAATTTTTCGTCGAGTGCCTGTGGTTTGAATCTGTGCTGCAAGGTATGTAACCAATCTAGAGAAACCAAGCACTGACTGAGCTATCGGGGCACTTGCATATAGGGGCACAAGTTATAAGAAGCCTCGGCTAACAGAGAGAGAGAGGGAGAGAGAGAGAGATTCTCTGTCTTTTGAACAACACACGCTACCGTAAAACTCTTAGTTTTGTCAGTATTGGGACAGATAGGCCCTAAAGAAGCGGTCTGATCAGGGTCTTCATTGTTCGACATTCTAGTGCAGCTGTTAGATGCACCTCCCCATTATAAAATCAAACTGTTCCATTTTAGGACAATTACGGTAATTATTTTAGGTGTCCCACTTTTTTGAAATTCTAAAAGTAGGCCTATATGAGGCTGCCAAAAACTCCTCGAGAAAAGAGACATTACAACTTATGCGAAGACTGTGTACGCAGTCTAATCAGAGTATTCGTTGTTTGCAGCAATTTTTGGATCCTAGAAATCTGCATTGTGAACCTTGGTGAATACGTTGATAAGAGTTTGCGAATGCACAGTCTAATCTGCATCGTCGCTACAAAATACACTCACGTGGCACCGTTATTAGTATTGAAACATGACGGGGCACTGTCAAATTGTCTTGTCAGGATCTTTGCTGCTTGAATATAAAAACTAAGGAGGTTTAATTTAATTATCAATATAAAGAACAGCGTTAACTCCAATAAGACTGTGTAAATATGCATATAATGGTTTTGATTATTTCCTGTTCCCATATCTACATATCCAAAGGTACTATTTTACATGAACATTCATTATACATCGTTCGAGTGCATCGCATGATCCGGTGGGCGGGACATATGCAAATTTTTCTTACCAAATTGTTAGGGTGTATCGAAACACCATTATTTTTACCACCATTTTTCCAAAGGGAGGCTACTTTCGTGACTTCCTATTTGCTTTCCGGGACAGCCAAACACTTCTAAACTTGTTAAATTTTATAGAAAGGAAAGGGGCAAAATTCTTTACTTTCATATGAAAAGGAAGACAAAAAAGAAAATGACAGAATTGCTTCCCTTGAAAGTGTACCCAGACACCTTAAAATTGACACAATGGTAGTTGGGAAACAAAGAAAATATTGGGAAGGTAATCAAAGCTGCAGAAACTGAAACTGATTTAGATGAAATAGATGAAGGTGGCCTTTAAAAATATGATTACTCAAGGGTGTTTGGATCTTATCAGCTGCATAGAAAAAACAGTCTGGAAGGGTACGTACATGCGCATTTTTTGTTGTTATTGTTTTGTGTTATAATAATTACCACCATCATCATTATTATAATTAGTGGCAATAGTGATAGTAGTATTACTAGCAGTTGTTGTCGTGTATCATTATTATTATTATTATTATTAACATTTCACCATTCAATACGTACGACTTTCAATGTTTATAAATAAAGAAAAAACTTCTCCATTAGTTCATGATAAAATTTAAAAAAAAAAGAGTCCTATCGATCGAGAAAAAAAAATGGATTTGAACCGTCCCAGAGGAAAAAAAAGTACCTGTTCATGTACATGTATGTGAGTAGCAAAGAATCAGCTCAGCCTGAATATCAAACTTATACAACGTTGAATCAATACTGAATCACCATAAAGGTTGATGATTTAATATTATTTCAACATTGTGTGCCCAGTGGGTATACAGTTTTCCCAATAAAAAGTATCCTATCGAAATTTGATAATATCGGGATAAAACAAACAGAGGAATGAAAACAACAAACATTCGATATAAAAAATTCAATCAAATATGCAAATTTTGTTCTAAAGAAGTATATAATCGTCACAAACGATAGTGCATAAAATAAAATGAAATAAATCACCTCCAAGTAAAAACTTCTTTACGACATCAAAATATGAATCATATCGCGAGCGCGGAGAGCAAGTGATATATATATGTGTCAATTGTGGTTACTTAACTACAGTGGACTCGACAGTATCGGATCATCGACAGTATCGGATCACTCATAAGTTATCACCCATTTTTCTCACAAATGAAGCAAATATTTTTCACCATTATATTACAGTCATCAAGTTAGACCTATGGCAAAGTGCAGGGTAAAAAATTCGATAGAAATCTGCGGCTGTGAAACAAATCAGAGTTGTTGAAAAGCTTGGCCTCTCTTCAGTGGCGCTTGCATTTTGCCTGTTGCTCGTTAACCCCAAAATAGATTTCGGTTATTTAAACTATTTTATCATTAGGCGATTGAATCCAATTTAGATTTGTATTGTGTCCTAGCATCCCTAAAATTGCAGGTAGTCATTATTTTTGTGACATTCCAGTATTTGATAAAACTGCAGACTTGAAAAGTGGGGCACCGATGTGCGACAGTAACGGATCAGTATATAATTTGAACTGAAATACAGGCCTCAGCTGGAAAACTGCATGTGGGATGTATGGTCTGATGCTGAAAACAAGTCATAAATCAACTACCTGGGTGGCTGCTGTGTCTTCTTTCAAAGGAGATCAGTAAGACAACATCCTTTTTGTAAAACACCCCTATCCCACGCCCTACATGTTAGCGTATGCTAATGAAGGTTATACGTAGCACGACTAAGCTTCTGCTAAACATTCTGAAGAAACATTCGAGATCAGCTTGCATGTATGTTCTGAACCCAATAATGACTGGCGTTCATCGGATGGACATCTGTACACGGTGTAGACTCAGATTAATGCCGGGGAACTCGTTGAATGACCATGTAGTGTTTATACACAGATATCGTTTGGGCGGAAAATCACCGTAAATTTGTTGATCCTGATCAGACACTACAGTTTTATCAGGGTCTACACTTTGCAAAGGCAGATTATGAGCTTTATTGTTTAAGTAGTTCCGTGTTATGGGGCGCAGGGGATTACTGAGTTAAGAATTTTTGGCATGCTTGTACCTTTGTATACATTTAACTTTTATTTAACAGACATAACCCTTGCTGGTGAAGGACTACATGAAAAATATCGTTGAAAGGCCGTAAAAGTTTTCTCTGAGAGTTTTTAAATAGGTCCAACTGTTTATGTAGCAAAATTATTGAAGCTAAGAAGGTTGGCAGAATGCCTCCGAGAAACTCTCCTATAAAATAATGTCATACGATCCGATACTGTCGCACTTGTTTCGTTACTGTCGTAAGACCCCCCTGTAAGTCTCGATAGGTTATCTGCCCTTAAAGGAACAAATTTCGTAAATATTTTGACATGAACAGATAGAAGGCATATTTTGCAATTTTTATGTGTCATAACATACATACTTTTAGCATTCACATACAACAAAATAGGAGTTTTATTGAACTTGATCCGATACTGTCGAGTCCATTGTATATTGGCTGGTTTGCACCATTTCGTCTTTTCGCAGCGAAAACCCGCTATGCGAAAAGACGACAGGCGAAAAGACAAAAAACGCCAAGCGAAAAGACGAAATAACCGTTATTTCGTCTTTTCGCTTGGCGTTTTAGGCGGCCATGCAAAAAGACAAAAAACACCACGCGAAAAGACGTCATTTGGAAGTGTTTTTTTTCGCATTTTCGCGTGGCGTCTTTTCGTCTTTCCGCATGGCTTTACTTCGTCTTTTCGTGTTTTTGTGTAGCGTTATTTCGTCTTTTCGCATGGTAATATATCGCCGTTTGGCGTGGTGTTATTTCGTCATTTCGTCTTTTCGTATGGCCTTTTTTCTTCTTTCCGCATAACGTTATTTCGTGTTTTCGTTTTTTCGCGTAGGGTTATTTTGTCTTTTCGACTTTTCGCGTAGCGTTATTACGTCTTTTCGCATGGCGTCTTTTCATCTTTTCGCGGCTGAAAAGACGCCACGCGAAATCACGAAAACCCGAAAAACGCCATGTGAAAAGACGAAATAACGTCACGCGAGAAACAGAAGACAAAGTCACGCCACGCGGAAGAATAACGCCATGCGAAAATACGAAATAGCGCCACACGAAAATACCGTAAGACGAAAAAAACGCTTTGCGAAAAGACGAACAGACGAAATATTGCCACGCGAAAAGACGAAATAATGCTCTTCGAAAAGCCGAAAGACGAAATAACGCCACGCAAAAAGACGAAAAGACGCCTCGCGAAAAAAAAGTTTCAAATGGCGTCTTTTCGCATGGCGTTTTTTTTCCGTCTTTTCGTGCTAAAAGTTCGTCTTTTCGCGTGGCGGGTTTCTCTGATGGCGTTATTTCGGTTTTTGGCGTGGCGTCTTTTCGCCGCGAAAAGACGACATGACACAAACCAGCCACCATACTTGTCATTGTTGTTGCTCAAACAGGAAAATCCGCGGCAGAAAATTTCAATCGTATTCATTTTCTTCAGTTCTTTCAACCAAGTTTCTGGCGTGCAAGTAATCCCGCCAATAAAGTTGATCGCACCAAGGGAGCATTTTATTTTCTTTCAAAGTTGACCTCAACTGAAAAGGGGTGCAAAACTGAAAATGGTAAAGTTGCTTCCCGTATGGAAGCCCTGGAGGGACTTCTGACTTCATCACTTCACACTTCAGACTTCATCACTTCAGACTTCATACTTCATCACTTCATACTTCACACTTCTGACTTCATGACTTCAGACTTCAGACTTCATCACTTCAGAGTTCATACTTCATAACTTCAGAGTTCAGACTTCAAACTTCAGAGTTCAGAGTTCAGACTTCATACTTCAGAGTTCAGACTTCAGAGTTCAGACTTCATACTTCAGAGTTCAGACTTCAAACTTCAGACTTCAGAGTTCACACTTCAGAGTTCAGACTTCAAAGTTCAGACTTCAGACTTCAGAGTTCAGACTTCAAACTTCAGAGTTCAGACTTCATACTTCAGAGTTAAGACTTCATACTTCAGAGTTCACACTTCAAACTTCAGACTTCAGACTTCAGAGTTCAGACTTCAGAGTTCAGACTTCAAAGTTCACACTTCAGACTTCAGAGTTCAGACTTCAAACTTCATACTTCATATGAGGGGTGATAAAAAATACGTGGACTTTGCTGTCGCGGTGAGCATAATGCAGTTATAGTATTTTTCTTATACCGCGAAAATTTCATTTTTTTTATCTGCGTTATGTGAAAGGCCTAGGGTCGATAAGGGGTGTTTTTGGCCTCATGGCCAAAACTAGTTTTACGCTGACAAATTATTGTACAATCATTTGGGATAAGTGTTACATGCATTGTTTTGTTATCTAATGCACGTTGCCATGGCAACGAGTTTTACAAGAGCATGGGCTATTTCTTTCGTTTTTTAATGCGGTTGTCTACCGTTGTGATTACATGAAACCCTCTTTTGATTTGCTTTAAGCAATATCAGTTTCATATCACTGGATTATGGTTAATCAACACAATAAAGTGGCGAACGGTTATTGTCGCTCCTTAGTAACACGTGGAAATCCTTAGCAACGATCTGATAAATAGGTTTAGGTTTTCCCCCTTTCTTTTCGTTTATCCTTATTTTTGTTTAGATTTGAAAAAAAAAATAACTGCAAGTATTATGCCGTCAGGTTCAGCTCACACTAACGAATCCTTATTGATTATTTTAAACTTTTGTTGTCTTTTTTATACGTTGTCTCTTAATAAAAAATACTGTGACGTCATGTACGTGAGCAAGGTTGAATTCTGACGTCACGAGCGTCAAAGGAGAAAGACGATGCGTAAGGATGTTCTTGCAGAAACTTAGCTTGGCACGGATCTCGGATCGAACCTGTCTAACCAAATCTGTCTCACAAACGTCCATATAAGAGAGAAAATAACGCTCGCCGGTTCGTGTCACTGCGTAACAAGCATTGCCTTACTAGTTCGCGTGACAATCCTTTTCCAAATGACTTTATTTGGTAATTTATTATTTAATTGCTTTTGCTATAACTTCTTAAATAAAACCCCAAATATTCATTCTGTATTTTACACCCTTAAAGAAAAGAAAAAAGTCTTTCATCAGTTGCTCTCAGTTTATAAGCCTAGCGCACATTAAACTCAAATATAGACTTGCCATAAAACGCTCCACCACGGTTGGTGAAAAGCCCGTGAAAATATATTTTTATGAAAAGCAATATATTTTTCCTTGCAAAGTCTGTGTAATGGCTAATATGCATGCAATAAAGCGCGCGTGTGCGTGAGAGCGGGAGAGGGGGTTTGGGAAGAGGCGTAGTCAGAATTGTTGTAACCTGACAAATCTGTCCTCAAAATAGCGATTTGTTCTGCTCCTCCATCGAATACTAAAATATAAACAAAAGCGAAACAAGGAGCGGGATCCTCGTCCTGCACAGTGTATTTTACTTTAAAGTTAATAATAATTGGTCACTCAGTTTCCCAACAAATTTTTCAGATAATTCTATACCAATTTTTATCAGACAATAGTGTCTGTTTTGTTTAAAGCGTCAGCCATAATGACGAAAAGGTAATGAAAGCTCGAGGCAATAGAAAAGAAAATTAGCGAAATTACATTTTAACGTCGGGCAGGAGTTGGAGGGGGTGGGGCCAGGTTAACAAAATCATTTAAAAAATATCGTGAGAGGTAAATTAAGATTACAAAATTTAATATGATAAAGATTACAAATATTTATAGTACCACCAGAATCATAATAAAACATAACACAACCTGTTCTTGCGTTAAATTTCAGAAGGTGGTGGTAGGATACGCTAGAATGCCTCGAAACTTTCGGCATTGGGGCATTCTACAGGTATTGGCTTTAAGTCCCATTGCCCTCTCAGTGGTATAAATGCATGAAATATTTTATCGCGAGGTATCACTGAAATTACTGTTTCGTCATTGCAAATGACCGTGATTAGCCAACTTTAACCGTGACAAACTGTGGTATTGAAGTATTATCCCACCTAAATATATTTTCAATAACAATGTTATTTTTTGGATGTTTGCGCAGAATGTTGCCTCTTTTCTTTCCACATTAACAAATATGGCGAGTTTGAGCTTCTAATTTGTGAGAAACAAAATAAAGAAAGCATCTGCATATGTTGAACTTTCAGCATTTTTTTTTTTGCAGGGTTTTTCATTCACCACAGATCAGTGATTACCACCACCTCAATAATACTAGTTTTAAGAAGAAGACTGTTGGCTCTGGGAATACAAGTTTTCTTACGATTCGCGAAAGAATTTATTTGGGTACAAAATAACAAACTGAAACGATTAGCTAGCAGTGAAGTTGCTGCATTATAAGCGAAAATGTATTCTCTCTCTCTTTCAATCTCTCTCTCTCTCTCTTCGATCGATAACTCATTGGGTAAAGGGCTGGCTTGCTGATCTAGCGGTCCCTGGTTCGATTCCCGCTGGAGGGTGGTGACGGCATTCTTTTCAATTGTAAACGGGGCTCCATTGCACACCAAAGTAAAAAGATCCTTCTATTATCACCTTTCCATATTCCTGGTAGGACTGTGACTGAAATACAAGAAAATACTTACTGTTCACTGAAATTTCAGTGAACAGTAAGTATTTTCTTTTATTTTATATAAGGTAGGTACTGCTACAGTACAGCGGAGCACCACATTAATGCCGTTGACGTTTTGTCTTTTTTAAACATTTCAGTGGTTCTTTTGTTTCTCTGTTTTCATAAACTAACAGCCTCTTTGCAGATTTTTCATAATTATGACCAATTCTAGACACAGCAGCATGCAATACCATTGTTTTGAAGAATTTCATATCGTACTCTCTTCATATTTCTATTCTATTCTATTATATCCCATAACCTTACTAGGTCGTTGGGGCACCACAGATTACTTCGACCTTTTCAGATTTAGAATATTTTTACAGGTTTTTCTATTCTATTCTATTCTATCCCATAATCTTACAAGGTCGTTCGGCCGCCACAGATGACTTCGAACCAATCCCTTTCCACCTTGTCCTGTTTTCAGCTGCTCTAGCTGAGCTGGCAAATCCATCCCTGTCCACTCTTTAATATTGTCTTCCCACCTCTTCTTCTGTCTACCTCTTCTTCTTTTCCCCTTCACTGTGCCCTGTAGAATGGTCTTTGCTAAACCAGAAGACCTTGAGACGTTCATTAATCCAAGCCAGACTTTTGCTTTTAATATCGTGTCAACGTACACTATATTTGCGGTGTATGTCTAAATGCTGGTCTTCAACCCTTTAACCAGTGCCAACATCAGATAAAACTAGCGTAAAAAGATCAAATAACATTAAATTTGAACTGAATGTTCTTCAATTCTTCAATTTTCCCCATTTTTTTACAATTATATACAAAAATTGGATTTGCATAAATACGCGGTATAATGTTCGGCGTCATTTCGTCACTCATGTATGGCCCACATACTAGTAGCATGTTTTAGGCTGCTTATGAAAGCATACCACCTTTTGACGGCAATAATTCCTTGACAGTGAAAGGCGGAAACCATAAACAAATAACATACAAAATATCAAGCAGTTTACTCTACTCCAAATATTAGATATGTCCAAACAATTTGAAATAATAAGGCAAGGTTTTACCGTGCTCCGCAGTAACGTCGTAAGGTTACTTTGACTACCAATAAAGACTATTTTCCGAATATTGACCGGTAAAATAAATACATCACTGGATAGATGAAAGGCGAATTTGTATTTACTGCAAATTTAATGATAAAAAAATTTACAGCAAAAGTCCGCGTATTTTTTATCATCCCTCGTACTTCAGAGTTCATACTTCAGACTTCACACTTCAGACTTCTGACAAAACAACGTAAAAGCATACTGTCGCCAAAATGGAGAGTCCCGCACTTTTCGAACATCCTAAAAGAATAAGTGCGAAGTGTGAAGTCCGAAGTCTGAACTCTGAAGCATGAACTCTGAAGTCTGAAGTCTGAACTCTGAAGTGTGAACTCTGAAGTCTGAACTCTGAAGTCTGAACTCTGAAGTGTGAACTCTGAAGTCTGAAGTCTGAACTCTGAAGTATGAAGTCTGAACTCCGAAGTCTGAAGTTTGAAGTCTGAACTCTGAAGTCTGAACTCTGAAGTCTGAACTCTGAAGTTTGAAGTCTGAACTCTGAAGTATGAAGTGATGAAGTATGAGCTCTGAAGTGATGAAGTCTGAAGTGTGAAGTGATGAAGTCAGAAGTCCCTCCAGGGCTTCCATATTCCCGTCACCTTTGGACATAAATGAATGACGTAAGTTTTAACTAGAACTTCGGCGTAGTTTGGGCAAGCATGAGCATCAAAAGAAGTTCGCGAGCATGTGTACAGGCTGTTCAGAAAAGTAACTCTTTGCTTATACTTTAGACGGCTCAAATCTAATTGTAATCAAAGAACTGAGAAGACCTAAAATGACCGCGTCTACCAGAAAAGGTCACTTGACAAATTAATGACAAATTTCATCGTGCAAAGAATTCCTTTGCACAAGCCTTTACTGTGTTTTAATTGAACTTGAAGTAACCGGATAGATATTGAAGGTTTACGACGGGCGAATGTCATGGATTTCAGCTGGCGCACTAATATTCCACAAGTTAATAACATTATGAATATGAATTTCCTGAGTTCATAGTATTTTGATACTAAAAAAAATCAAAATACACTAAAATATGTAAAATCTTACGTTGACTTCGTACAAAATCGCTCTTTTTCAGTGCGGTAGCACACAGAAGCAAAAATCACCTTCAAATGTCGTTTATGGAAATTAATGAAACGATGCAAGGAGGTGCATGTTAACGATTTGTTCCTTTGAAAATCCTAGAGAACATCGTTATTAGAATCGGACACACAGACAAGGTCGCTAAAATAGTTCACGTAGCGATGATCGGTCCGACATTAATGCAAATAATCGGTTATCTGGGGAAATAAAGTAACTTTATTCGTATGTTTATGTATGAAGTTACAAATAAGATCATGCAACTTCATACGCCGTATTTTCCGTACATATTGGGGCAGCCCAACAGCATGAACATTGTGGATTCATGTTATACAGCTTCATATGAGCAGTCTAATTAAGGTCTGCACTGCTTCTCAACTTTGTCAACATGTTCACAAACGCTTTCTTGATAATATTCGCAGAAAGTTTTCAAACAGGATTTACGAAATGTCACTTGTCAGCGTCTTAAAGTTAAGCAACCTAATTCTGATATTGTATACAAGTTCATATATGAATGTGACGTTTTTACCGTTTATAGTCGGACAACCTACCTGAACAAACAATGTAGACCCAGATAATGACTGCTCATAAAAAGCAGTCATATCCGGGTCTACACTGTATGCCTATGCGATCTTTTAAAGTATTCCCCGATCAAGTCTTGTATGTCAAATGGACTCGTCCAAATTCGAAAACTGAAGAGCCCATTTTGAAAACTGTTGGATGTCCGAATTTCTGGGGGAATTTCTACTCGGATTTTTTTCTTCTGTTTGTTTTGATATATCTAAATACGTAGCAAAATGGGTGACGGATAGATAAACAAAAACATGGCAAAATTAAGAAGACTGAGAAAGAAGATGAACCTGTGAGTTGTTTCGTCATTGTATTCTTAATCTGTATGCTATTTTGTCCAAGCACAATTTGGTTGGTTGGTTGTTTTGGGTTTAACGGCCCGTTCAGACAGTATTTTAGTCTATATCGGGCCGTCTCCCAGAGAGAAGGAGAAAAAAGGAAATGATAGACGAGAAGAAAAATGTCCAAACACCCCCACCTACTGCAAGCACAGTAGGCCCTTGCCCTACTGATTATCCGCCCCGGTACTGGAAGTTATACCCAGCACCATCGCATCACCCAACCACCTCCTTCCAAGCACAAGGTTGGGTGGGGTGGGTGTGAAGCGTCAGCAGTATATAGTGAGAAGTGTCGTTCTGATACCTCGCCGAATCCTTACGCGGCATGTCTGACAGGGTCGGGTTGAGTGGAATTCTATCATTCGCTCTCTCCTAGATTAAGAACGCCCTTATTCTTCTGTTAATAATAATTCGCTCCCTATTACCTTAAGAATACCCTTGATAAGGATATTCTTATACTAGGAGGGAGCGAATGCCTCTCATTCGCTGCCTCCTAGCATCAGAATGTCCTTGTCAAGAGTCTCTTATCAATGGCATTCTTATGCCAGGAAGCAAAAGAATGCCATTCTGAATTCGCTCTTTCTGAAGGGCATTTTTATGTTAAGAATTCGCTCCTTATCAAGACGTCTCTTAACAAGGGCATTCTTACGCCAGGAAGAAAAGAATGCCATTCTGAATTCGCTCCAAATCCTGATTATTTATTCTGTATATTTGTATGTAAAACTTCGTGAAATAAATATTGTTTAAACCAATTCGCTCCTTCTGAAGGACATTCTTATGTTAAGAATTCGCTCCTTATCAAGAGTCTCTTATCAAATCAAGGGCATTCTTATGCCAGGAAGCAAAAGAATGCCCTTTTGAATTCGCTCACTTCTGAACGGCATTCTTATGTTAAGAATTCGCTCCTCCCTGGCATAAGAATGCCCTTGATAAGTGACACTTGATCAGTGCATTCTTATGCTAGGAAGGAGCGAATGAAAGAATAAGAAATGTTTTCGTACAATTTGGTTTACATGTTGTGTGCGCGTGCCTGTCTGCATGTGTCTGTGCACGTGTGCCCTCGAACCAGGTGTATATCCGTTCAAATGGTTTTTAGCACTCCTTTTCTTTTGTGAAAGAAAAAAGGTCGATTTCGTAGTAAGAACATTAATTAGTATTTAGTACCTCCTCGAACTGTCGGAAAAGTCAGTAGTGGACAGGTGTCCTGTAAAATGGCATCTTTCAGCATGTGCGAACGGGGAAGATTCAGGCCAGCCTGCTGGTCCACATAGTCTCATCAGGGTCAACCATTTACGCAGCAACAATCTATTAATCATGATGCATATATGGGTGTAAAAAAATTTAAAAACTGAATACTCTTGATTTCTGATTTTACACGTGGTCTAAGGTCCCTTTACGCGCACTTTTTGTAAGCAGTGAACCATTATTCAGAACACTGCTAATCGTTGATTGGGTTCGATTTTGGGCTCGGCAAAGAGAAATATATAAGCGAGCCCATGCGAACAGCAAAAGTCCAGCTCAGCCTGCGCATCCACATTGATTGATCAGAGACCTCGAGGTTCGCTAAATACTTTGATGATTACCGAGCATATTAGAAAGGATTTGATTACACTGCAAAAGGACTGGGTTTTTCCTGGCACAAACAAAAGTCACAAATATATGTTTTCACGTAAAAGAGCCTAATTTTAGAGTGCTTTAATGTAATTTTCGAACCTTTCAGTCGAAGTCTTGAAAATGGTCTACCGTAAGAAATCCTAAAATTGGGACACCTACAATAACTGCACTAAAAGTTGAAGAGTTTTTTTTCAAGCATTGTTGAGTCTAAAAGATACAGATGAAATGCTAAACAGTGTATACCCATATCAGACTGCTCCTTTAGGAGCAGTCTGATCTGGGTCTGCACTGTTTGTCAAGAACTATCTGTCCCAATATTTAGAACTTTATGGTATATGAACCGAGACAAGAGAAACGTGCCTTATCGTGAGAGTTCATACCAGACTGCGCTTCCGAGTTGTCTCATAAGGGTATCGCATCAGCTATACATAGATTTGGATAAAGATACGAGCGGTAAATGCGCAGACTGATCTGTGTGTTCGCTGTTCGGTAAAAGCGCAGACTGATCTGAGTGTTCGCAGATCCAATTAAATACGATTATTATGTGTTGACGAAATTGGCATTAAGTTAAATGAGAATCTTGCTTTGGCAACCCAAGAGTTGTTTTCTCTAAGTTTGAATTTTGGAACTTGGAGTATGAAAAACATTCATGTTAGTAGGCATAATAATCTTCAAAAGAGAAGGTATGTAATTATTACACTCATTTTGAAAAGTTCTAAGAAAAACAAGAAGAATCAAGTGAAGTATTTTTAAACAAAAAACAAAACAAAAAAAAAACTTGTTCATCCCGCTCAATTCTGATCTGCAAATTAGTAAGTTCAAAATTGATTTCATGGAATAAGCCGAATTCCCATCAGGCACACAACACTGATTCAGCGTTGATTCGACGTTGATTCAATGCATGATTTCGCGGTGTGTCAACTGTGTGTGTCAAGTGTAGAATTTCTAATTGTCAGTTTCCTACTTTGCAGAAATATGATTTTTAAACAATATTTTTGAATATTATTATAATCAAAATTTTGGATCTACTTATTAAAAGTGAAAGTTGTTAACAAAACTTTATTGTACTATCACAGTAACAACACTTCTTTGTAAACCATTGAATGTTGTTGTTTTTTATACCACCCTTACCAGAAAAGCCAACTTTAGCATGAAATATTTCGCAGTGAGCAAAGGTCTACATTGATAAGAGTGGTATAAAATAGTTACACCATGGTTTGTCCGCTGAGGTTCTGGGAGGGGACGTTACGAGAATTGAAATACACACGCATAATGCAATGATGGACGGACGCAGGGTGCCCCGTCCTGCGGCCAAGGATACGTTCCCGGCTGAGGTGCGAAGAGAACATCTTTACGCGAATTGAAATACAAACGCCATTTCAAGTTAGTCTGAACATAAGTTTTTGCCCTTCTGTTTATATTTAACTAAGTAACCGATGCAGGCAATTGTTTTGTTGGAATGCCCCCGCCCCCGCCCCCCCCCTTTCCTCATTCCCAATAATGCATGAGTTATAGCCCTTTACACTCGTTGATCTGGTTTTGATTTTGTGAAATTTAAATTAGATATAGATCATCAATATGACCTGGTCTTCGGAGTACATGAGTTTTGTCTGGATTACCACTTTAATGCCTGAGTTATTCTTCTTTAACTTATTTTATCTGTTCGGACCTATAAGTAGCTGATTAATTAATGGAATTTCGTGAAACATTAACCTTGTGTAGTTCAAGCCGAAACTTTCACTGAAATTTTCTCATCTAATCTGAGTAATTGTTGTCAGAGAGTTGTTTTTCCCCCTCCCCCCCCCCCCCCCCCCCCGGAAAATGGCTATAGGAAGGACGGCTTTATAGTGGATTGTCCGGACCTCATAGAGCCACTTTTCACCCATAGTCCCTTTTCCCCCACCGGGAAATTGGCAATTAGTGAATTTGGCATGGCTATTGGTATTTTGCGGAACGGAACGGAGCGGAACAGAGACATTTTACGGAATTAATCGCATAAGAAATGTATCAGTACTTCAAGGGACATAATAAACGTGATTAATTAAAAAAATCAATATGCAAATTTAGAAACCATATTTATATAATAATCAATAATTATTAATTTAAGGAACTAGCAGAGTGCGATTTCTGCTCATCGAAGATATTTATATACGTATACATACGCATGCACGCTTACAGGAAGATGTACGAACGGGTGCTTTGTCTAGTCATGTTTGGTTTAGAAGGGAGTTTATTACACTGAAAATCATAATCGAACGTGTGTCCCAATGAGAGTCGAGCACACAACTCCTGCATGAAAGGCAAACACTAGTCCAGGCACTCCGCTGCGCGCATGCACAGATGAACGCTTGTATAAACAAATACTTATACAAGTTTATGCACACAACCACGTATACTTATTGTTGATAAGGTTTGACCTGGCACTCATTTATTTCCGTCACTGCACTCGGATGTTTTCGTTAGTTTTAGCGATGATTTACCGGAAAATACTGCTATTTCAATATAATATTGTCAACCGTTGATGTTGATGACGCCGTAGCGTAGTGGTAAAGGCTTCCGACAGCGGATACAGATATCGTTAGATCGAGTCTTACTGCATTCGCTTTTGGTAATTTCATTTTTTACTTTTTGTCTTTATTCTTAATTCCATATTTTTTTACTAAATAATTTTAAACGATTTTCTGTCGTCTGGGTTTCCCCCATATGTTTTTGTGGGGACGTAAGTGTCCAGCTTTCTCTTGATTCCTACGTACTCTGAAAATTGTCTTTCTGCTGACACCAGCTGCATTTATTGTCTGTTGGGTATATGATCCGCCTCCAGGTGCTTCGTTTTCCTGAAAATGCTTTGATTCGGGAGCAATGAGTATTTTTTCTTTGAATCTGAGATGTTTTTGTCGACATTGTGCAATGTGCAGTAGGATTCACATGCACAAGTGACAGTAGAAATATAGTGCCTCTCGTTCAATCGTTGAAGGGGGTTGTCGGGTCGGGCGATGGTGCTGGGTCACTTTCAGTGCCCGGCCGCCATATGAGTTTGGCTAATAGTCCGGCAAAGGGCTACTGAGCTTGTAATAGGTGCGGGTGGGGCTTTTTTGGATATGTTCTTCTCTCGCCTATCACCTCTTCTTTCTCCGTATCTTTAATGGACGGTCCGATATAGATGAAGTATTGTCTCAAAGGACCATTCAACCCACGACCACCAACCAACAAAATTAATAGCTGAAACAGTAAAATTTTGTGTCCAGCATGGCAAGATTACCTGATGCTTTTACGCAAAGAAAAAAAAAAGACATTAAAACGACGGTGTTGAGATTCGAACCCATAACTCCAAGATTAAAGGTTCAATGCCTTATCCACTGTGCCACTTGCTTCATTGATATTTTGTCTGTTTAAGAGTAATGTACATACTGGCGCTGCTTTTACCCGTTCGTAATGGACACCGTGAATTAATTTACGGAGATGAACGGAATATTCATGAGTGCCAGGTCAATGCTTACGAACAATATATCCATTTGTGGCTAACATGGAAAAGCAAAATCACGCCTACCTGTTTTCCCCAAAACAAAAATAATACAGACAGATGGATACATGCATGGGGTTCAAGCATTTGTTATCCATCGATGTTTTACGGACGGACACTCATATTTCTGTTTCAGTTATAAACCTCACTATTATAATTAGAGAAAGAGCAAAGTCCACTATGTAGCGTGTTTTCCTGCAATCATATTACAAGGGGGAAAATCCACTATAGAGGGGAAAAACAGCTATGCAAAAACACGTATAGTAGATTTTCCCCAGGGAAAATTGGTTATATAGTCATATTTCCGGGGGGAAATTCTACTATATAGCCATGTTTCCGGTGGGAAATTCTACTATGGAAAAATCATAGTCATTTTTCCGGGGGGAAAACTACTAGGGGGGAAAGCTACTCTCTGACAATTCTCGCGGCTCTTTACTTGAGGAACTGGATAACTGGGGAAAAAAGACAAACAATATGATTATCATTTGGCACAAGAGAGACATTAACATGGCTCGGCAGGAAGCAGAATCACGCGGACAGTCTCTGCAGGAAGCCATTTATCATGTACAGAAGTCTCGGCAGGAAGCAAGAGATCGCGGACAGTCTCGGCGGAAGCCAAATATGATGTACAGTCTCTGCAGGAAGCCAAAATTAGCGGAATCGATTATACCCTGTGTTTAAAAGCCTATTAAAAATAAGCCAATATTATGATATTAAACCTGAAATGGCTACTATTGTTTGGTGCTCAAAATCTCTGTCTCTAACAGAGTTCAAAAGGCAAGTCATTGAACAAACACAGCCAAGTTCAAAATATAAGGCATTCTAAACGAGGCAGTCCAAACGTAGAAAGACAAACATACGCCATTCTTGTATTTAGCTATTGAATTTTCTGACTGAATTTAATTGTAACTATGGACTATCTGTTTCCAAACTTTAACGCATATTTTCGGGGTTCTTTAAATTATCGCCTTTCATTTGTTGTTATGAAAAGAATGTGCAAGGTAAATTAATCAAAAAGTGGATAACGACAAACGTGTATATATATCGCCGTGTGAACTGGCAAGGCATACTGCAGTGACAAGTCAGCTTTTTGCTTGAAATGGAAAAATATCAGTGATGGGTTTCGGAATTGATAAAATGTAAGTTTTATTAAGGTACAGTCGGTAACTTCAGACAGGGAGGGGTGGGGGGTGGATGGGTGGGGGAGGGGGGGGGTAAATTCGGACATACAATTGCAAACCAGGGAAATATCCCGATGAGACGGCCGTCTCATCAGGATTTTCACTGTTTGACCAGTTATTTTTGTTTTACTCCAAAACAACTGACATATTATAAAAACAATGTCACTGTCCGAATTAACTCGCTGTCCGAAGTTACCCGACTCTCTCCTACTTCATTACTTCAGTTATTGTTATTGTCATACGTATTACCATCTGAGGGTTCATGTGACTATAAGTAGAGCGTACAGCGGGTGTGGAACGGCTAAATGGTGTTTTGTTTAATATCTATCTACAATTTCTTTGTTAAATAAACAGTGTTGCACTCGTTTTCCCTCAATAATGTTAAAATGTGGCTCAGTGACAGGACAATAAACTAGGTTACAAATTTTGTGACTGTTAAGTATTTTTTTTTCGCCTTTTCAGTTCGACCTGCTACCAGAGCTTTCAGCTCTTTGATTTTATAAAAGACAACAGAAATACTTTTTTTTCATTTTGGTACTGAAAAAATAGGCCACTTTTGCTTCTTCTTGTTTTGTAATAAACGTTTTTTCCGCTTCCTCTTGCGGAACTATCATCACTGTTAAACTACAGGTATCATTGGTACCAATAATTGGAAAGGTGGTTAAGGCTCCGCTTTTTCAGTGTGAAAGGGCAAAATGCAAACGACACAATTTGTCTGCAAAATGTAAAACAAACAAACCTGAGAATTCTTTGCTGAGTGCTTAAAGGGTAGCTAAAGGTCTAAGGTGCCTCCATGCGGACAGCAAAGACTAGGATCAGACTGGGCGGACCACTTTGTTGGTTTTCTCGTGTCGCGTCTCATATTTTTATTTCTGACCCATTCTGTACCAGTTATTGGCTTCATAGTCGTGTCACGAGAAAGGTGTACCTTACAAAATGACACGGAGCAGCCTGTCGATTTATTCAGTCCGATCGTAACCTTCCCTTTTGATATGTAGATACACGAGGGCCCATAGATCATAAGTTTCAACAGAGAAGACTCATATCAAACTGGGCATCCGCGCATTCTGATATGAGCTGCGACACGAAAAAAAAGTGGCATGAGCGCCCAGCGAAGACTCAGCTCAGCCTGGGCATCCGCCCAGTCTGATCAGAATCTTCGCTGAGCGCTTAAGGGTAGCCAAGGGTCTAAACTAGTTCTATGGGGACATTGACGACTATTATCCGCCCAGTCTGATCTGAGTCTTAAACTCATCGCTGGGTGCACATGCCACTTTGTTGATTTGCTTGTGTCGAGGATCATATGTATTAACCGTTCCTTTGTTGCATGGTTAATGGTGAATATTTATAGCTTAAAAATCTTAAAATCTTGGCTTTTGTTACAATCGCACTAAAGTGATTTTATGGTTTGGATTAACCAAACGTCAGCAGATACTAAGTCCTTTATGGTGTGATCATATGACCGAGTCATTTGTAGTTATACCAAAATATTTCTGTTTAGGAAATGACTATTTTAAGAACATATTCGATTTTTCCGAGGCCGCCTTTAAACCTGGGTCTGTTGAAAATCAATTTGACTATTTTCCGTTAGTCAGTTTGAGGGCTTCCTTTTATTAGTTTTCGTGGTTTATGGAAGGGTCACAGGTAAGATTTTCTCGTAAGGAAAAGACATTCCAAATAATAACAATAATAATAATAACAATAACGATATTAATAATAATAATAAATCAATAAAAAGAATACACGAGAATGTTATACCATCAGTTGCATGCTGAGGCCAAGTGATATGGAACAGACTTAAGAGGTTTTTTGATTGATCTGATGCTTAACCTTAACGTCCACGGTAAACAACTATGGTCGTGTCGGGACGGTCAGTTAACCTAACCACACTATTCCTGGGCAGGCTTAGACCTCCTAAGCGGTTAACCAGTACAAGTGCACATACTTTCGCCAGTAACTAACAACTGCCCTTCTTGGATCAGCGGAAGGAGAAACGAAAGTATGTGGCCAGACCGGGTTTCGAACCTAGGACCTCTGACTTATGAGTCAGGTGCCCTACCGATTGCGCTACGCGGCCCAGCTAGAATTAAGAGGTGTTTGATAATACGTTTGTCCTTGAACTTCGGTACTGAAATTTAAAGTAAGAAAGGTTCCTGCACAGGCAAAGCGGCTCTGTGAATGCATTTGTAGGCTTTCTGTGAAATCAAAGACGCGTCTTTTATATAATATAAATGCTTCAAAACATCCGTTCAAGAAAATGCATGGTTTTGTAACTACGCCCGAAGGATCGACGGTCAATTTGAAAACCATGAGGTCAATTTGAATTATGAAAATTAACATGGGAAAATCGTTTTAGTATAAAAAAAAAACAAAGAAAAAACGCCTATTAAATTTTCAGAAATAAGATACCAAGGAATTGAAAGCATGTTTTCTATACTTCTGAATCGAACCAGATATATTTGTCATGTCAGATGGTCTTTTTTATCATGAAAAGCTAGCACAGAAGTGCTTTTTCACTCATGATTTCTGTGTTGTAAAACCAGACGTGCAACCGTGATTCGCTTGTAAGTTTTTTATATATAAAAGAGTTGCAAATCATGATGAAGATGTGCAGTTGAGAACAATTTATAATTCATACTTCTATAATATCTTTTTAACATTATGGTCAATTTGAAAGGCGGGAGGTCAGTATGCAGAAATAATTCTTGTTTTGCAAAGCGTTTCTGTTGTTTTAGGGTATATTGAATATGGTTTCGTTTTATAAGGTCTAACTGTGTCTGTTGTTTAGGGCATATGAATTTATGGAGGCAAATAAAATTCCCATATATAGCAAGCTTTATTGTGATGGATGAAATGTGAAAATTGAATATAACAGCTGTTTCTCAATGAAAAAGTGTCATGTCAATCTTTTATTTGGACCAGTCACACGATTTCGATCGTTGTCTTATCTTATTTTTGTTTTAACGTATACACTAAACCAATGGCAAAGGTCAGTATGGACTATTTCAAAACTGTTTAATAAATATTTCCTTATAAATATCTTTTTCGTACTTTGGCAAAAGAGAAATTCTTAAAGTGTATGGGAAACATTTCAGTGCGCGTGAGTGAGAGAAAACTGTGTCAAATAATTTCTAATTAGGTTAGATTTACATTTCAATTTTCTTCAGTTACATAGTATCCAAAGAATCGTGGAAAGCTTACAATATACATAGAAATTTCAAAATATTTTTATTTAATTTTTACAGGCATTTAGGTATCTCGAGTAAAACTTTTTTGTAAAATATTTTGAAAACTTTTCGATAGAGAGAGTTCAGTCCTTCTCTGATGTTAAATTTTTCGGTCAGTCAAACAGCTACTGATTTTAAACATAGTAAAAGTACACTAGTTACTGACCAATCGGAACTTTAGCCTCTCGTACGAGGCCGCATCGCGTGAGAACAGGTGCAAATAAGAGGCTTAAAGCTAAAGATACTGTTCCGGCATGTCACAGGGTCAGAGCAAAGACCTATACCAGCCTGTTCATCCCTGTAAGGGCATCCACTTTTCTCATGTAAAAAGTGGGCTTTGACATTTTGAGATGACAGGCTGGATCAGGTTGCACGGAAGCACGAACTTGTCTGAATTATCGACGGATGCAAATGGCTTAGGGCCGTTTTTACTGGTCCTGTGTTGATTTCCGTAATATTATAAAAAATGGGACAAATATTGGGACATCTGGAATAATAACCAAAATTGTCCTAAATGGAACAGTTTTTTTTTTTGATTGCAATAACGCATCTAAATGACAAACTATGTAGACCCTGATCAGATTGCTCGTAGGCTTTGTCTGATATGGATGTGCACTGTTTGCTCAGACATATCTGTCCTGATACTAAGATTTTTTACGGTATTTCATGTCCTAAATCAGGGCACGCTGGACATTTGCACAGTATGGTAAGATTTCAAAATCTTGGTCACCTACTTTTTACTAGTCTTGTATGGAATACAGTTGGTTTTAGTGAAACAGGAAAAAACTCTTTCAAAGTAGGCATTAAAACTTTATTAGTTAAAACAAAATTATGTGTGTCATCACCGGTAGGTTTATTGTTAAGAAAGAGACTAGATATATAACATTTATGGGGAACGGGTACCTTTTCAGGGGAGATAATTCCGCAAATTGTATCCTCTCCCCTTGACAGTATGGTTCAACTCTAAGCGGGAAAGAGAGTTGCTCGTCTAGGATCAAAGTCTTTACTTTAAGAATAAAACTCTTTCTGTCGGCCAGAATAAAAATCATTTCCCTTTGAAAGAAAAGTTAAAAAAAAAAGAGAAGAAAAAAAAACGGCGGAAAAACATGGATGTGTACCCATACGCCTTAACTAACCTCATTACCACCGTCCCAAGCGGCAAACCGTTAGCTTTGTTATTGTTTTCATTATCGGGATGTAGGGTGTATCAGTCAAAATCAATGAGTCCTAAAATAATGGCTACATATTTAACATTTTCCATAATTCGTTTTGAGAAATATTTTGAAAATGGCTGCCAAAGTTACAGGTTTCAACTATGATAAAAGCATCTATATAATTTAAAACACTTTAGCGGCCTATATTTGTCTTCGCCAGCAGGTTTGGGGTCAGGAAAGATGCTTGAAAATATCATAAGGTCAATGAATACACTTAAAGGGGGAAAGGGAGTCGGGGCAGGGGTTGGGGCAGTTTATGTTATTTATATTTCGCCCTCCCTCCCCCATTGTTAGTGTAGTAGTCAGTCTTACAGGGAAAGAGTTTCTCCACTAGGTTCGAATTATTTCATTTCAGATAATACTCTTTTATATAGAGGATCTTACATGAGTGCACATGTACTATTGAATTTATTAAACGAGTTGGGGAAAAGATAAGATGCGAGGCTATGCCGAGCATCTTATCGGTTTTCCCCAACGAGTTTAATAAATTCAGTAATACAGGAGCACGAATGCAAGATTCTGTTTATCATTTGACACTAAAATCGCATTTATCAGCCGAATTTGCACTAAAACGTCACGATTTCGCCATTAGAAAACGAGACGTTTTTTTGGACGTCAACGTATAACGTTACAACGTAATTTGCATATTTAATCCACTAGTGGATTATCGCATTTAATGCATGGCTTTATCACACTCTCAGATGCGACGTCATATGATAAAGTAGGTTTTATCAGTGTCGTCCGGAAACGCAAAAAGGAAACAGTACAAAAGTCGTCTCCCTTTTGGAAAAAAAACGGCGGGAAAACATATAAATGTAGCCATGCACCTTAACTAACAGTCATTACTTGCCGCGCATGCTTCTAATATCTTATTTGAGACTCCCTCCCGCCCCTACAACCCACTCCCACCCCCTTCCCATTAACCCCAACCCCCTTGTCAGTAAGGGTTAACGTTTAGAGTCCCGTTTTAAGGGATTTTCTCGCCCAGGAAAGCAAAAAGGAAAAAATAGCATAAGTTATGCCCCTTTGAAAATAAAGCGGAAAATGTTCACCTTAACAGTCATTACCTGTATACATGCTTCACCATATCTAATTACAGACCACCTAACCTGCCTAATTAATCGGGCGGTGTAATTAGGGAAGAGGTGAGAGCGTGAGAGGTCATACTATGATTAATGGGTAGTACCATATTTATCCTAATAATGGGGCACTTTGACCTATTACTGATATTACCTTAATACTAGAATAATCAGACAATACGTCAGACTGATTGCTGAGGAGGATGACAAACAGTGCAGACCCTGGTCAGACTGCTTTATTCTGAAGCAGCCTAACCTGAAACTACACTGTTTGTTGTAGTAAGTCTTCTTGTCTTATGTCTAGAGTTATTTGGGTATCAACGTATAATCTATAATTGTAGACAGAAACGTCAATATAGCTTGACCTTGCAGTGATATGGATGTTTATTATGCCTGGACCAAAATTTACAAAAGAAGGTATCATTGAATTACTTCCATCTTATCTTTTCTCTCTTTCATTCTTTCTATCTTCTATCATGGTTTTCCTACCTGAAACTGATGACTTCTAGTGTTGTGTGAACAGTGGTCTTCTGTGGACTGTAAGAGACTGCACTGATGCGCTGGTTAACCTGACTTCTTTGTTTGCAAGCGCTGTCATACTGTTACGGAATAAATCTTTTGGTGACACTATCAGTGGACGTGTATTTGCGCATCTGCGCATTTTTCTGCGCATCACACTGTTTAAAGAATAGCAAAGGGTTTGTTTGCTTCACCTCCACCGCCGTCTACCCCTTTCTGAATGGTTAAGCATGTAGATACCCCACATCCCAATTATTGTCTACGCCCTTGGACGTAGACAGTCTAGTCACTGACGAACACGGAAGTATAGCCGTCATTTACCCACAATGCAGCTTGACCTTTATGCTGCTATCGAAGGCCTGACCTGACCTTATCATGCGACCTTATTGTCCTCATATTTTAGAGAGCTTCATTGACAAATGGTTCTAAGCGTAGAACAACCTTTTGTGAAATCTATGCTTGTATGAAGTCTTTTCTTTTCGACATACTGTAAAGATTCTAAAAATTGCGACACTTGTAAAGTAGGTCAACTGTTTGCCTGTCTGTGATGCTCATGCTTTGGAATCAGTGAGACTGAATGCCTGATGATAAGTACGTGAATGTATTTGTCATAGACAGTGCTTCAAATGAGTTCTGAGAAAAACTTTGTGATAATTTCTGTTCATTCTCCAAAAAAACAAAAACAAAAAAAAACATAAGTTGTGGCTCCTCATTAGAACTGCCTCATTAAGGCAGTTCTAATGTGGTGACACAACATATGTTAACATGGAACGAGAAAACACATTTAAGAATTGTCACAAAAATTCTCCTTATTCAGAGCACTGGTAAATTACTGTACTGTTCATGTAAAGATCATGCAAATTTTAAAAAGTAAAATTTGACACTCAAAAAAAAAAAAATGCGACACCAAAAATACAAAAATGACAGAGTTTTATATACGTCCAAAAATGCAGACGGAATGGTAATCGATGTAGACCCAGATCAAACTTCACCTTCTGATCTGTTTACTCGGACCTGTTTGCCCGGTAGCTCAGAGCGTTTTAAGCACTGGCCTGCCAATCTAGCGATGCTGGGTTCGATTCTCGCCTAGACGGAAATCTTTTCATTCGTTAACGGGGTTTCATAGCAAATAGCTTTTCACGATCCCCATCCCATCATCCTGATATGATTGAAATGCTGATGAAAGGACATAAATTCGCTTTATCCACCCATACTTAGATATTTTAGATGAGATGAGTTCGAGTCGTATCCAGGTACGGAGCCTTGTCATGCATTACCCTATCTTTCGAAATAACTGAATACTGTTGAACTGTTTCTAAGAAAAATATCTTCCAGGATGTGGCACGTAGCCATTTAACGCTCCTTTCGACGTGTCGGTTGTGCCATTTTTCAGGACGGAAAATTATAATTGAGGCGCGACACGAGAAAACTAACAAAGCGGTTGTGCGCCCAGCGCAGACTCAGATCAGCCTGGGCATCCGCCCAGTCTGACCAGACTCTTCGCTAAGCGCTTAAAGGGTAGCTGAGGATCTGATCTACCGCCATGCGGTCAGCGAAGACTCTGATCAGACTGGGCGCACCACCACTTTGTTGGTTTTCTCGTGTCGCGGCTCAATTATGACGTCGGATAATAGAACGAAGGCACAGACTAACCTGCGTAAACTTGGCGCCCGGCTAAGCCTTCGCAGTTCGCTAAGACATGTTTCGGCCTCCAAGAAAATACACGGCAAAAATCGAAGAGTCTAGTCAGACTGCGCGTATGCGCAGGTTGACATGGTCTTCGATGCTAGCTTGTACGAGCATGATGTAGAGTTTCTCGTGCTCCGGAATCTAGATCTAATGAAAGGAGAGAAAAAATATGCTTATTGGTAAATTGTTGAGTATTTTGCAATAGTAGTATTTACAAATTTTTCTTCATGGTAGACTGAGCTTGTTTATTACTAAATATATATAAAGGCATCTTAAAATAGATGGGAAATCATAAAGCATTTAACCTTATCAGCAGCTACATACTCGAAGCTATTTTAGTTATTTCATTGAACAGAAAATCGAACTTTGATTTTTCGTAGAAAAGGAAAGGATAGCCAGCTATCTTTCAGGAGCCTACAGGTAAAAAGCACTTATTTATTTATGGCGCGTCATGAAAATGCGTGCCTGACGGCCTGTGCGATCAGTGGCAAATCGAAACAGCCTGTGCTTCCACGCAGCCTAATCAGAGTCTTCACAGACTGTCATGAATCAAAAGCGAAATTTCTGAAGTGTCTGCGCAGTCGCGTAGTCAAAAATCGAATAAAAAAAATTGACTTTTTTTTTTCAAATATATTCTTTCCCTAATATAGTATCCCATTGGGCACTACACATTCATCACAATGAATCAACGTTGAAGTAACGTTGCTCTCAATGTTGATTCAATGCCATGTGCCTGCTGCAATATGATCCAGATTTAAGTAGGGATTTTGTTAGATAGATAATATTCGCTGTGCCGGAATTTGAAATGCATGCAGAACTTAATTTTATTTCCTTCCAAATTTTATAAAGTTCTTTTTATTAAGAGGCGGAACAATATTCATCGCTAAATGTGCTTTTCCTCATTGTCTTTTGTGTACATCGGAAACGAACAAACTGAAAGTTGCTTAAATTGCCTGATGTATTGTTTACATCTAAACAAAGCTTGTGGCTTTTTTTTGTTTGTTGTTTGTTATTTTCCTCAATTTTTTGCATAAACCCAATCCATTATTTATATTATCCTCGGTAACTATCCACAATGTCCATATATTCTTGATGTGAGCAGGGAAGAAATACAGACTGATCTGTCTTCCTAGTTGCTTACTCATGCTCTGAGCGACCATTTTCTCTGATTTTGTTCATTTTCACGAAAAGAACATTGACCAGTTCCTTCCCTTAGACAATTTTTGCCGCTAGAGCCCTCTAGCGGCAAAAGTGTCTAAGGGAAAGAACTAGCCTGGCAAAGAACGTTCAGCGTTTTCTGTGCGAAATATCGCATTTGGGCTGGTGTGCAGTAAAAATCGAATCCTCTCGCCCACTCGCCTGGAAGAAACTTGGTCACGACCAAGATTCTGGATAGCGTTGTAAACAAACCAAGCCGTGAAATATGTTGACTGGAATGCGCATGGAAAACTAATCCGGCGGTACACACTGACTGATTCCTGTCCGACTTGAAGTCGCCAAAACGGAAGTAGTTGAATCTAAAACAGCCTAGATCCAGACGACTTTTGATCTGGACCTACCCTGTTCGCTTTCTGGTCTGCGCGAAACATTGTTTTTCTTTTTGTTATTTTGCAGACGTAAATTTTGTCGTCTGCCGTCCGCAACTTTCTACGCCACCTGGAGTAATGTGTGAATTCTGTTGAATATTTGCGGCGAGCATAGAACATAAGGGTGCTGATCGAAATTGTAAAAATGACCGCACTGTTTTACTTCCTATTTCAATAAAAATTATATCAGTAAAATGCTGAATAATTGTAGTTTTCGGAATGAACACGGAAAATTTTCATTTTATGAACAAAAGAGACATATGCGGGTAAAAACTTTGATCAACGCAGTAAAAAAGTCATGATTTACTATATATTCTATACATTTTAAGGGTAGTCAACTTAAACTAAAAAATGACCGCGGTATTTCGTACGCAATCTTTTCAAAAATTATATCAGGCTGTTCGCAAATTAATGCGGTTTTCGAAATGAACACGGAAAAATGGATTTGAATATAAAGAAAAATATAATAAGAAGGAAAAGATGACTTGCCCATATCTCGTAGTGTATTTCATTACCAGCTCTATTCGCGAATATCGATTATCGATTTTTAAACAGTGGCGTGGAAAGTTATCCATGGTAAGGTCCTTATTTTCAAAGCTGTTTTCCATGTATAAAGTTGCCAAAAATGATCGATTTTGTTAAATATGATATATAAAGTTGTTTGCAGATACTTCAATTTATTGCAGGAAAGACAAAAAAAAAAAAAAAGAAGGTAACAACTGGGATTCGAACCCACGACCTTACCAAATATTTTTCGGATATCTAGCGGGTTAATCGAGCGTAACATTAATTATCACTTTGTATATTAAAAGGTGTTATTGTCCGCATCCTGCAAAAACTACCGTCTGCATATACAAACACTGCCAACCTGCACACATACAAAATATACTGATTTAGCGTGAGATCTTCGCAAAGAAAATATCTAGGCATGCACAATTTTGAAAGGGAACTGTGCAGGTCTGATCAGACTGTGGAGTACCATGTACAGGCTGGTTCAGACAAGCGTAATTCGTGCGTTTATCCTATGTATGAGTATACATTTTTCATGACGCGCCTGAAATGTTTAATTTTGACTTGTGCATGCGCTTTGGAATATACAAACCGTACATCACAGAACAGACTGTACATATGAGTCGGATCATAATCTTTGCTAATAGCACATGATATATGTCTTTATCCGGTAATAAGACGCGTATTTCCCTCCAAGGAAGTAGACAAAATTCTAGTTCCATCTTGTAAGATGGATGTAGACTTTAGACTGTACAATATTAACCGGTTTTATAGCAAAATTACTATTGGACGCATTGGAGGTTGTTGTGTGGGTTTTTTACTGGGGGGTGGGGGAAGTCCCGTCTTATAGCCGAATTAATCTGACAGTCAGGTTACAAAGAAGACAAAATTCTAGGTCCATCTTTTAAGATGGATCTTGAGCTTTTAGACCGTAAGAGAAATCCGGTCTTACAGCACAGTTACTGTAGGTTTCAGATGTTTGGGGTCATTCTGTTTGTGTGTGGGGGAAATGAACCTCCGTCTTATGGCCGAATTAATATGGTAATCAGCTTGTCAAACCTTGGGGTGGTCGGGTGGTGCAATGGCGCTGTATGTAACTTCCAGTGCCGGGGCGTCCTACTCATTTGGAACATTGTAGGGCAAGGGCCTACTGTGCTTGCAGTAGGTGCGGGGGGGGGTTGTTTGGACATTTTTTCTCTCTTCTATTATTTCTCTTTTCTTTCTCCCTCTCTCTGGGAGACGGCCTGATATAGACTGAACTACTGTCTCAAAGGGCCGTTAAACCCAAAATAAGTCAATCAATCAATTGTCAAACCTTAGAGCTAACAAGTCTGGTCTCAGAAGCCAAACATTGTTTTTGCCGAACTTATATGTCGGACGAAATTAAAGCATTTCAGCGGAAAACAAACGTTGCCAAGCAGACAATCTGGTAGAAAAACGCATTTTTTTCTGAAGAAAACAGTTAGATTAATGATATTACATATGTCCTGTTCATCTTATCTTATAGTACTATGTATTTGAAAAATTCAGGGAGGACACTTTTTAAGAACTTGGCGTTCATCAACTTATTTACCCCCCTCGCCTCCCACCCCTCCAAACTCTCCTCCCCTTACAAGAGCAGTCGGGTCATATAAAACAGTGAGCACTGGAATATTCCCCTTGTAGAACGCCGGTAAGGTCCTTATTTTCAAAGCTGTTTTCCATGTATAAAGTTGCCAAAAATAATCGATTTTGTTAAATATGATATATAAAGTTGTTTGCAGATACTTCAATTTATTGCAGGAAAGACAAAAAAAAAAAAAAAGGTAACAACTGGGATTCGAACCCACGACCTTACCAAATATTTTTCGGATATCTAGCGGGTTAATCGAGCGTAACATTAATTATCACTTTGTATATTAAAAGGTGTTATTGTCCGCATCCTGCAAAAACTACCGTCTGCATATACAAACACTGCCAACCTGCACACATACAAAATATACTGATTTAGCGTGAGATCTTCGCAAAGAAAATATCTAGGCATGCACAATTTTGAAAGGGAACTGTGCAGGTCTGATCAGACTGTGGAGTACCATGTACAGGCTGGTTCAGACAAGCGTAATTCGTGCGTTTATCCTATGTATGAGTATACATTTTTCATGACGCGCCTGAAATGTTTAATTTTGATTTGTGCATGCGCTTTGGAATATACAAACCGTACATCACAGAACAGACTGTACATATGAGTCGGATCATAATCTTTGCTAATAGCACATGATATATGTCTTTATCCGGTAATAAGACGCGTATTTCCCTCCAAGGAAGTAGACAAAATTCTAGTTCCATCTTGTAAGATGGATGTAGACTTTAGACTGTACAATATTAACCGGTTTTATAGCAAAATTACTATTGGACGCATTGGAGGTTGTTGTGTGGGTTTTTTACTGGGGGGTGGGGGAAGTCCCGTCTTATAGCCGAATTAATCTGACAGTCAGGTTACAAAGAAGACAAAATTCTAGGTCCATCTTTTAAGATGGATCTTGAGCTTTTAGACCGTAAGAGAAATCCGGTCTTACAGCACAGTTACTGTAGGTTTCAGATGTTTGGGGTCATTCTGTTTGTGTGTGGGGGAAATGAACCTCCGTCTTATGGCCGAATTAATATGGTAATCAGCTTGTCAAACCTTGGGGTGGTCGGGTGGTGCAATGGCGCTGTATGTAACTTCCAGTGCCGGGGCGTCCTACTCATTTGGAACATTGTAGGGCAAGGGCCTACTGTGCTTGCAGTAGGTGCGGGGGGGGGGGGTTGTTTGGACATTTTTTCTCTCTTCTATTATTTCTCTTTTCTTTCTCCCTCTCTCTGGGAGACGGCCTGATATAGACTGAACTACTGTCTCAAAGGGCCGTTAAACCCAAAATAAGTCAATCAATCAATTGTCAAACCTTAGAGCTAACAAGTCTGGTCTCAGAAGCCAAACATTGTTTTTGCCGAACTTATATGTCGGACGAAATTAAAGCATTTCAGCGGAAAACAAACGTTGCCAAGCAGACAATCTTGTAGAAAAACGCATTTTTTTTTCTGAAGAAAACAGTTAGATTAATGATATTACATATGTCCTGTTCATCTTATCTTATAGTACTATGTATTTGAAAAATTCAGGGAGGACACTTTTTAAGAACTTGGCGTTCATCAACTTATTTACCCCCCTCGCCTCCCACCCCTCCAAACTCTCCTCCCCTTACAAGAGCAGTCCGGTCATATAAAACAGTGAGCACTGGAATATTCCCCTTGTAGAACGCCTTTAGCGTCCGCAACTTTCTACGCCACCTGGAGTAATGTGTGAATTCTGTTGAATATTTGCGGCGAGCATAGAACATAAGGGTGCTGATCGAAATTGTAAAAATGACCGCACTGTTTTACTTCCTATTTCAATAAAAATTATATCAGTAAAATGCTGAATAATTGTAGTTTTCGGAATGAACACGGAAAATTTTCATTTTATGAACAAAAGAGACATATGCGGGTAAAAACTTTGATCAACGCAGTAAAAAAGTCATGATTTACTATATATTCTATACATTTTAAGGGTAGTCAACTTAAACTAAAAAATGACCGCGGTATTTCGTACGCAATCTTTTCAAAAATTATATCAGGCTGTTCGCAAATTAATGCGGTTTTCGAAATGAACACGGAAAAATGGATTTGAATATAAAGAAAAATATAATAAGAAGGAAAAGATGACTTGCCCATATCTCGTAGTGTATTTCATTACCAGCTCTATTCGCGAATATCGATTATCGATTTTTAAACAGTGGCGTGGAAAGTTATCCATGGTAAGGTCCTTATTTTCAAAGCTGTTTTCCATGTATAAAGTTGCCAAAAATGATCGATTTTGTTAAATATGATATATAAAGTTGTTTGCAGATACTTCAATTTATTGCAGGAAAGACAAAAAAAAAAAAAAAAGGTAACAACTGGGATTCGAACCCACGACCTTACCAAATATTTTTCGGATATCTAGCGGGTTAATCGAGCGTAACATTAATTATCACTTTGTATATTAAAAGGTGTTATTGTCCGCATCCTGCAAAAACTACCGTCTGCATATACAAACACTGCCAACCTGCACACATACAAAATATACTGATTTAGCGTGAGATCTTCGCAAAGAAAATATCTAGGCATGCACAATTTTGAAAGGGAACTGTGCAGGTCTGATCAGACTGTGGAGTACCATGTACAGGCTGGTTCAGACAAGCGTAATTCGTGCGTTTATCCTATGTATGAGTATACATTTTTCATGACGCGCCTGAAATGTTTAATTTTGATTTGTGCATGCGCTTTGGAATATACAAACCGTACATCACAGAACAGACTGTACATATGAGTCGGATCATAATCTTTGCTAATAGCACATGATATATGTCTTTATCCGGTAATAAGACGCGTATTTCCCTCCAAGGAAGTAGACAAAATTCTAGTTCCATCTTGTAAGATGGATGTAGACTTTAGACTGTACAATATTAACCGGTTTTATAGCAAAATTACTATTGGACGCATTGGAGGTTGTTGTGTGGGTTTTTTACTGGGGGGTGGGGGAAGTCCCGTCTTATAGCCGAATTAATCTGACAGTCAGGTTACAAAGAAGACAAAATTCTAGGTCCATCTTTTAAGATGGATCTTGAGCTTTTAGACCGTAAGAGAAATCCGGTCTTACAGCACAGTTACTGTAGGTTTCAGATGTTTGGGGTCATTCTGTTTGTGTGTGGGGGAAATGAACCTCCGTCTTATGGCCGAATTAATATGGTAATCAGCTTGTCAAACCTTGGGGTGGTCGGGTGGTGCAATGGCGCTGTATGTAACTTCCAGTGCCGGGGCGTCCTACTCATTTGGAACATTGTAGGGCAAGGGCCTACTGTGCTTGCAGTAGGTGCGGGGGGGGGGGTTGTTTGGACATTTTTTCTCTCTTCTATTATTTCTCTTTTCTTTCTCCCTCTCTCTGGGAGACGGCCTGATATAGACTGAACTACTGTCTCAAAGGGCCGTTAAACCCAAAATAAGTCAATCAATCAATTGTCAAACCTTAGAGCTAACAAGTCTGGTCTCAGAAGCCAAACATTGTTTTTGCCGAACTTATACGTCGGACGAAATTAAAGCATTTCAGCGGAAAACAAACGTTGCCAAGCAGACAATCTGGTAGAAAAACGCATTTTTTTTTCTGAAGAAAACAGTTAGATTAATGATATTACATATGTCCTGTTCATCTTATCTTATAGTACTATGTATTTGAAAAATTCAGGGAGGACACTTTTTAAGAACTTGGCGTTCATCAACTTATTTACCCCCCTCGCCTCCCACCCCTCCAAACTCTCCTCCCCTTACAAGAGCAGTCCGGTCATATAAAACAGTGAGCACTGGAATATTCCCCTTGTAGAACGCCTTTAGCGTCCGCAACTTTCTACGCCACCTGGAGTAATGTGTGAATTCTGTTGAATATTTGCGGCGAGCATAGAACATAAGGGTGCTGATCGAAATTGTAAAAATGACCGCACTGTTTTACTTCCTATTTCAATAAAAATTATATCAGTAAAATGCTGAATAATTGTAGTTTTCGGAATGAACACGGAAAATTTTCATTTTATGAACAAAAGAGACATATGCGGGTAAAAACTTTGATCAACGCAGTAAAAAAGTCATGATTTACTATATATTCTATACATTTTAAGGGTAGTCAACTTAAACTAAAAAATGACCGCGGTATTTCGTACGCAATCTTTTCAAAAATTATATCAGGCTGTTCGCAAATTAATGCGGTTTTCGAAATGAACACGGAAAAATGGATTTGAATATAAAGAAAAATATAATAAGAAGGAAAAGATGACTTGCCCATATCTCGTAGTGTATTTCATTACCAGCTCTATTCGCGAATATCGATTATCGATTTTTAAACAGTGGCGTGGAAAGTTATCCATGTTTCATGTCGCTTTAAGAATTAAAAGTATCACTGTCCAGACTGTGCATATGCACAAGCTTATCTGGTCATTAGCATTTTGCTGCTAGACCCTTTTATTTAGGCACATAAAAAGCAGACGACAAAGTTGTTTGGTCCAAGATATATCACATTGAGAATCCTCGAAGTCTTGACGACAAACAGTATAGATACAGATGAGCGGGCTCATGATGAGCCGCCTCATCCGCATCTACGCTGTTTGCAAATTAGACTATTTTCATGGTGCTTTCAGCGTTAAAGCAAGGTTTTGTCACATGACTGCATGATATTGCAGAATTGATTTCTGATCTCTACAGAAGACTATTGAACGACTTTACAAAACCTCATATAATCTTTGGCTTATTTTAAGGCAATGTAAAGAATTGTGAAATACTATCTTTGTGCAAACTTGCAGGATCAATTTGTCGTCATAATAAAGTTTGGTACCATTCATACAAATGAGTTAGAAATGGATTATCATTTCGTGTAGTGCGGAACCATTTTTGTCAAGGTAGGAAACAATATAGGTCGGCGGTTTAACTCTTTCGGCGCCAAAGTCGCAAAAATGCGACTTTGCAAACAGCGTATATCCAGATCAGCCGGCTCTTAAAAGAGCCGTCTGATCAGGATCTACACTGTTTGCCATTCAAATATGAACTTAAAAAGCCTGATTTTATGAAAAATGTCTTTAGATTGTTAAAATTTCCAGTTACAAATCTGTCGTCTGATGATTTGAGCAGACGAAAATTTGTCGTCTGAAAAATTTGGCGCCGAAAGAGTTAAGCGATGCAACATTTCGGCTTATATCACTGGGTGCTGTGAGGGAGGGTTAGGAGGGCCGGGGCTTACTGTAAACTGTGATAATATTTTCTGTTGATATATATGTCGATTATTACCCCCAAAATTAAAAAAATGATGGTAAATGGGTAAAATGTTGTCGGCACAACCGGTTGAAACAACATAGTATTGGCGTCGATGCGACGAGGCGTCTTGCTAATTTGGTAAACAGTAGAGCAAGGACCTACTGCAAAGCCTACTGTGTTAGCATTAGGTGCGGGTGGGATTGTTTGGACATTTTTTCTCTCCCCTGTCTTATTTCCACCCCCCCCCCCCCCACCTCCCTCTCTGACAGGCGGTTCGATATAGACTGAAATACTATCTCAAAGAGCCGTTAAATCCAAAACAACCAACCAACCAAATCAAGAACACAGGGTATAATCGATTCCGCTAATTTTCGCTTCCTGCAGAGACTGTACATCATATTTGGCATCCGCCGAGACTGTCCGCGATCTTTTGCTTCCTGCCGAGACTTCTGTACATGATAAATGGCTTCCTGCAGAGACTGTCCGCGTGATTCTACTTTTTGCCGTGGCTCTCGGCAGGAAGTAGAATCACGCGGACAGTCTCGGCAGGAAGCCATTTTACGAGGACAGTAGTCTCTGCAGGAAGCAAGAGTTCGCGGACAGTCTCGGCGGAAGCCAAATATGATGTACAGTCTCTGCAGGAAGCGAAAATTAGCGGAATCGATTATACCCTGTGAAGAAGTGGTTCATGACAATTTGTTTATAATTCAGTGCATTTTTTCGAGACCTCGATTTAAACCCGGAGTTTTTCGATATCTCACGTTGATAACTAGGTTATCTTTATTATGTCTCGAAGGATGGTTATATGATATATTGTTGACATAACTAGCTTTTCTTTTATGATATGATGCATCATTGTTATCAACACTGGTCCGATTGTGTATACGGGCTATACCAGTTTGCTTACCTGCGCTCTTGACCGATCCGGTCCTATACAAAGTGGCTGTTGACCGAGAATTCGGTCGTTAGCATTACCGATAAAGTTAAATGATACTGTTGTTCATGGTGTCGACCGAGCTGCTATTGCTGTCGATTGCCTTGGCCGATAGCCACTTTTGCAGGCATTGTAATTTACTGGCTCGGGCGACAGCACATGCTGGGACATTGATATTACTCCGGTTTATACAGTGAATGGATTGTCGAACAAACGGTGGCATTACCATTTTATTACACGCTCGTCAGTGTAGGCCTTGCATTATACAAAATGTAGTTGGCTCTCGTTATCTCAAACACCGCGATCTCAAAGTACCCTCTTATATCAAAGAATGTTGTTAAAGGCTCCATAGTCCTATAAAAGGTAAAACCCGTCAAAATACAAATCATTATGAAACCTATACAGCCTTCAGAATTTATGAAAATATGTCGATTTATATACTTTTTGGTAGCATATAACTGGCAAAAAAGAAGGACCAGAACAAGGTATTGTAAAAAATTATAAGTATCTCCATAAAAATACGGGTTTCGTCTCTGGTTCCCCGTAAAGCAATGCAATAATGCAACAGCGGCACAAACAATGGGTTCCTTGCCTAATTTTTTTTGTACATTGTATTTTTATCACCTGTTAAACGCTTGTACCTTATATTTTTACCGCCTGTACGTTGTATTTTTATCATGAAATAAAGCTTGTGAAATCGAAAGTAGGTCATTTTGGTTAGCAACTAAAATGACCCAGTTATTTTTCAAATCTAGTTTATGGTAAACTCAAGGACGTTTTGGTTTTTCAAAGCCGGCCAATCACGACAATAATCAATGGCGAAACTGTAGTGAGAAGTTTGCAGCGATACCTCACGATAAAATATTTTCATGCTGATAGAGCAATGGGGCCTTTAAGGAGGACTTCCCATTTCTTTGCATTTCAGCTCTTGTTATTCTCAAACTACTGGTATCTCAAAGTAAATTTTCTGGGACCAGAAAATTTAATTTGAGATATCAATAGTTTGAGATGAACTTCGACTTTGAGATATCGTGAGCTGACTGCACTTGATGCTGAGCTTGGCATAGGAGTCTTGCCAGAAAATTCAAAGTTTTAGCACGAAATATGGTCTGCACTGGTGAGGTTGTCCGCTTATACGGGGAGAATACTTATTTGCTTACCTGTGCTGTCGACCGATTCGGTACTGTGCAAAGCGGCTGTAGACCGAGAATTCGGTACCAATAACAAAGACTGATATTATTATTATTATTAGCGGTTGACCGAGCTATAAATATTGCTGTCGATTGTTTCGGTCGACGGCCACTTTTGCACATATGGTAACTGAGTGGCTTGGAGGGATCATGGTATTACTATTACCCCCATGACAAATACGCTAAACACATGGATCATTTCTTCATACAAACCATGCTTACAGGTGAAGCTCACATATGCTTCATATTTCTGATTTTGATCATTGTTTTACGACTTCGGAGTACGGTCGCTAGTCTGCAACGTTGAGAGGACTGGGCTGACTGTTCTACAGATAGATTATATTTATTTTTGAGTTTCTTACATAATAAATAACACAGTTTACATTGCTCTACTGACTCCTTGACTGGAGTTATACATTATGACCCAGTTACACTTTTTTTCCCACACTGGTTCTCCGCATTTTAGCGTATGTCAGGTTTTACCGACTGAAACAGGGTCTAAGTCTACAGGTGATTCAAAGATCAAAGGCTAAACCTCTTCAATGAACGCCGGAAATAAACCAATCAGAATCGTGTGCACTCGTACGAGAGTAAATCGCGTGACTAGTAGGCGTGGCTATGCAAAAACGATTACGACTAATAACTGTCACGACGGTCTAGATAACAGACGTGAAACAAGAAAAGTTAATATTGAGAGCATCATTCGAAACAAAAATGTGGTAATCAGACGGTTTTTATGAAAGGAAAGTAAAAAAAAAAAAAAATCGATATATGGATTTTTTTCTTCAAAAGACAAAAGAAATTTTGTTTACAAAGACGCGGTCTCAGTGAATCATTGACATTGTGTACAGAGATCTATATAAATATTTAACAACAAAGCCAATAGTGATCCTAAGGTCAAGCAAGTCGTGTTGGCAGATATCTTTCGTATGTTATGACAGTATCAAAGATTTTGTGGAGATTTTATACCAGTTTTTAGCCATATGTATGTTAAAGCTCACAATGCATTGCTTTACAATCTTTGCGAGGCATGTAGGCTACTTCTAACTAATAGGTAAGCAGCTTTTGTTAACCCCATCCAACTAATGGTCAAAGTAGTTGAGTAAGCGAAAAGAGGTTCAATTTATCCTGCTATGCGTGGAAAATTATTCATACTATTAAATTTTTGAAGAGTTTACAACAATTCTAATCAATTTCGTCACCTGAAAAAAAAAAATGAACCGCTACTTCGCTGACTCGGCCGCTACAACATTACCATAACCCATCGAGCGAGTGAACTCGGAAATGATCTAAGGTCCCGCCAACAACTATCGCCATCATGGGACTTCGGTTTAAAGTCTCATCCGAAAGACCGGAGAAGGGAGGGAACGGTCTTGCGACTCCTGGATTGGTAGTGCAGTCGCTCCTGATCCCCAAGGAAAAGAGGGCTTATGAAACTTGACTGCTTGCAAAGTCATCCATAGATTCTTCCGTAAACGAAACGCGTACCCATCAGGCACATGACGTCTGATGTCATGACGTCGCATCAGCGTCAGTACGACGTCATACCGACGTCATGTGTCCGCTGGGTAAACGTTCTACGCATGTGGTTGTAGGTTTCGACGAAAACTAGAACAGTTTGCTCTCGTTTGTTTGCCCAAGAGGTTTGTTTGGTCAGTTTGGACATTTACATGGTTTCGTTTGAATCTTAAAACTTTCATGAACTTTCCTGTAAACTTAAATCACTGTGACTTAAACATGGACGAAGAACATTTTGTTAGACAACTGAACGATGTTATCAGTTGTTATTGTATGTGTTTGGTATAAATGTCAATTTCAGCAAATTATCAGCCATATGTCTTTACTATATCTTATCTTGAAGTGAGAGTAACCCTAAAGCTCATTACATGGGCCCTCTTTAGACACGTTGACACCACGTGACACCGTCAGTCTATCAGCCTTCGGTTCCTGGAGACTTCGCAGGAAAAGCGAAGACGTGTCTTACAGATACATATTTCCTGAGCTGCGATGTTCTGAAGTACCTTGTCATGTGACACAGCCCAACCAGCACCCTAAACGCTGTTGCTGTAGACTCTTTCACAGTCTTACAGTGTTGTATTGATACAACATAGCAGTCAAACAGTCTACTGTTGCTCTTGCAGCAAGGCGCGCAACTAGGTAGTGTCAGTTCAGCTAAATTCGGACAGTGACTTTCCTTTATATGTCAGTTGTTTGGAATTAAAACAAAAATAACCGGGCAAACTGAAACAGTATAAATCCTGAGGAGACGTCTCATCTGGATTTTCACTGTTTGCAATGGTATGTCCGAATTTACCTGCTGTCCGAACTCACCTGATTTGACCCAAGAGGATTTTTTTTTGCTTCAGTCAGCCCGTTGAATCAACATTGAGCAATGCTGATTCAACGTTGTGTGCCTGCCTTGAACTTGCTTTAAAATCTGTTGTGTATTTTCTTGACCTACAAGAAACATTGATTTGATGTAACACATGTTGTGAAGTTTTGTAAATTAACCTTAATGAAACATTGCACATTTTCTGTACCATGTTTATACATTGCCAGGAAAGCTGGCAGACGTTCAGATATAGGAAGGGGAAGATTTCTTGATAAATTCGCTGATTATTTCATAAACATACAGAATTTAATCAGTTATGAGACGGGAATTCCGTTCCAAAAGTAGTCTCAAAGAGACTCCCAATTATGTAAATCAGTCTTGTGTTATCCAGCTAGAAAAATCCCAGCAGGCACGTGACGTTAAAATGACGTCGTATTGACGTCGATGCGACGTTATGACGTCGTATCGACGTTAGCACGACGTCATTTTGACGTCATGTGTCTGCTGGGAGGGGTTTCAGTCTTCCAAAACAGTATCAAACATCTAGATCCGTCTTCTAAGACGGATCAAGATCTTTGAGAGTGTTTTAGAAGGGAAACATCCATTTTATCACCGGATTACACACGATTGATTATGTCTCCCCCCTTCAGGGTCGGGAGACATATTGTTTTTCCCCGGGCGTCTGTCCGTCTGTCTGTCTGTCTGTCCGTCCGTCCGTCCGTCTGTCTGTCTGTCCGTCTGTCTGTCACAAATCGTGTCCGTTCTATAACATGAAAACCGCTCAAGCTATATTCGCAAAACTTCATATAAATATCAATCAACATGAGACGACGTGCAGAGTGCAAGAATGGTAACTCTGGCATTTATACTTTTTGAGTTATTTCCCTTGGAACTTAGGCCATCACAAAATTGTGTTTCAATCGTGTCCGTTCTATAACTTGAAAACCGCTGAAGCTATATTCGCGAAACTTTATATAAATATTAATCAACATGAGACGACGTGCAGAGTGCAAGAATGGTAACTCTAGCATTTATACTTTTTGAGTTATTTCCCTTGGAACTTAGTCCATCACAAAATTGTGTTTCAATCGTGTCCGTTCTATAACATGAAAAACACTCAAGCTATATTTGCGAAACTTCATATAAATATTAATCAACATGAGACGACGTGCAGAGTGCAAGAATGGTAACTCTGGCATTTATACTTTTTGAGTTATTTCCCTTGGAACTTAGTCCATCACAAAATTGTGTTTCAATTGTGTCCGCTCTGTAACTTGAAAACTGCTCAAGCTTTATTCACGAAACTTCATACAAATATCAATCAACATGAGGCGATATGCAGAGTGCACAAATGGTAACTCTGGCATTAATACTTTTTTAGTTATTTCCCTTGGAACTTTGTCCATCACAAAATTGCGTCTCAGTCGAGTCCGTCTATAACTTTAAAACCATTCAAGCTATATTCATGAAAGTTCATACAAATATCAGTCAACATCAGACGACATGCAGAATGCACTCTGGCGTTTATACTTTTTGAGTTATTTCCCTTGGAACTTTGTCCATCACAAAATTGCGTCTCAGTCGAGTCCGTCTATAACTTTAAAACCGTTCAAGCTATATTCATGAAAGTTCATACAAATATCAATCAACATCAGACGACGTGCATTATGCAAGAACCATAACTTTAGCATTTATACTATTTGAGTTATTTCCCTTAGAACTTTGTCAGTCACAAAATCGTGTCTCAGTTTTGTCTGCTCTATAACTTGAAAACCATTCAAGCTATATTCACGAAACTTCATACAAATATCAATCAACATTAGAAGAATTGCATAGTGCAAGAACCATAACTCTTGCATTTATACTTCTTGAGTTATTTCCCTTGGACCTTTGTCAGTCACAAAATCGTGTCTCAACCGCTTTATTACTTGAAAACCGGACAAGCTATATTCACGAAACTTCATACAAATGTCAGTCAACACTAGACAACCTGCAGAGCACAGCATTTATACTATTTGAGTTATTTCCCTTGGAACTTTGTCATTCACAAAATCATGTCTCAATCGTCTAAGCTCTATAACTTGAAAACCGTTTAAGCTATATTCAAGAAACTTCATACAAATATCAGTCAACATATAAATAGACGACATGCAGAGCACTGTAACTCTTGCATTTATATTTTTTGACAAAAACTAAATATGAATATCAGTCAACATTACATGACATGCAGAGCATAACAACTATAACTCTTGCTTTTATACTTTTTACTTATTATGAATCCCTGCTTCAGGGTAGGGAAACATATTGTTTTTTCCCTTGGCGTCTTAATGACTGATCCTTTTGACATCAAAAAGGGGGGAGACATCTGTTTTTTCGTAGGAAAACAATTCTAGTTTTATATATTTTTTGAGGTAAACTCCCTTCTTATAACAGACAAAATGCGCTACGTTATGTTGACATCAGATTTGCGTCACCTGGGCTTGTCATGACGTTGAAATGAGAAGGAGGGCCCCAGGTAACGTAGGTAACATGTCTTTTATCTGGAGCTCTCTGTAAATTCCCTGAATGCTGCCAAGACAAAAATAAGTTAATCAAGATAACTCGTAACACCTGAGCCCATGCAGGTAAACTGCATTTCAACTGTTGTTATATGCCTCTGCTACAAAACCCCGGTTACATGTCTGCTTTATTGGATTGCAAAATAGACAATAAAGGAAGAAAATGTTAAAAGTTAGGAAGCGGTGGAAGAAAAAGTAAGCTTTTATATTTTAACGTCATAAAAGTCTATGAATCGACCCTTCGGCGAACTTCGTACTGAAATGAAATGTTTATACCGAATGTTCTGTGGTCTAAGCCGGTGCTGTGTAATTTCAGTGCCGGGTATAGTCCTACCTATTTGGATAAAAGTAGGACCGACTGCGCTTGAAGCAGATGCTGGATGATGTTTTCTTTTTAATTTTTAGTCGTGTCTCTCCTATCTTTTCCTTTTCTTTCTCCCTTTCTTTTAGGGACGGCTTGATATAGACTGAAATACTGGCCCAAAGAGCTGTTAACCCCAAAACAATCAACCAACCAACCAACCCTACAGATTATATGTGTCATTAGAGAATGGTTTTATTTATGAGAATTGTAAACATCAGCAAAAACTTGTGTCTCTAAAAGAACTATGTATGATGCAGAGTGTCCGCCGTAAAATAGTAAAAATAGGGTCGTCAGGTAAATTAGGACACAAGATAAACTACTTCGGACAGTGACATTGTTTCCTTTATGTCACTTGTTTGGAATTAAAACAAAATAAACTGTGTAAACCGTGAAAATCCTGAGCTTGATTTTCACTGTTTGCAATGGTATGTCCGAATTTACCCGCTGTCCGAAGTTAACCGACTCATCCCAGTATAAGAGTAAAATTTATTGCATCTTTGTATGCCCACGTGGGCACAGAATTGAGGACTAAAACTCTTGTATTTTGTACCTAAATAGATACAATTGTAATAATGTCGGTAAGCTTATTCTTTCTTTCATTCTATAGAACATGTATATCTTTTCTGCACTGAATTAGGTTAATGAAAATATATGGGGAGTAGCATGGGAATTGGACCTTTCAGATATGTGAACAGGGAGAATTTATCAGATCAGCTTGCACATGTACGAGGCCATATACTGGCCATTAAATATCACATGGACCCCTTAATATCTGTAAAAGTGAAGACTCTGATAAGTATAAGCTGATCTAAGTCTTGACAGTTCACAAAGAATGGCTGAAGTTGTGGTTTCTTTTGCCGGTACTCAAATATTAGCTGTCGTATGATCATTTTGCAGCACGACAGGTTACCGGCCGTGTAACGTTGAAACCGGCCTTACGACAAATGCAAAATGTGCCTGCATTGTCAAGCTTATGCGCATGAGCAGTCTGATCAGGGCGGCTACAGTGCAGAGTTTAAATACACTGTGTAAGTGACATGTGCTTGCAGTCACCTGACCAGACTTGCACAGTTTGCATGTGTTTGGGGGGACAGGTTTTCTATTGGGACTAGGTGATATTGGTGTGGCATGACCAGAGCTCCAGATAAGAGGGGGTATTGAGGATAATTCAAAGATAATTTTTCTTATTTCTCAACGAAAACATATGTTGTGACCCCTCATTTGAACCGTCTCGACGAGACGGTTCTAATGATGGGTCACAAAATATGTTTTTGTGGAGAAATATTGATAATTATCCCAAAATTATCTCTGTTACCCCTTCTTATCTGGAGCACTGGCGCCGCATGACAGAAAAATCTGCTATCTTGTCAACTCATCACGTTGTAGACGTCATTCTCGATAGCGTTAATTAAATATGTGAGCCGCGACACGAGAATACCAACAATGTGGTTGTGCGCCCAGCACAGACTCAGATCAGTCTAGGCATCTGCCCTGTTTGACAAGACACTTCGTTAAGTGCTTAAAAGGTAGCTAAGGGTCGAAGCTACCTTCATGCGGACAGCGAAGACTCTGATCAGACTGGGCGGATGCCCAGGCTGATCTGAGTCTGCGCTGGGCGCACAACCACATTGTTGGTTTTCACGTGTCGCGGCTTAAATATGTTTGCTTGATATTTCACTTTAACACGCCAGTCATGGTAATAATCCACCCAGTTAGACGTTTTTGTCGGGTCATTTTCATAGGCTACTCAGGTAACACGCTGACCATCTGGTTAATTTGCGTTATGGCAGGGCGGGGTCATCTTAACACTCCATAATAGTCTTAGTTCGGGTAAAGATGTGTCAGTGTGAGTGTAGAGATACAGTAGCACGAATATTCTGCGATTAATACTGTACCCCCTCCCCCCCCCCCACCCCCCATCCACCCACCACCACCACCACCACCACACCACACCACACCACACCAAACATTGAACATACGTTGCTTAATACATAGCTCTAGATAACGTTGAGGTTTTGACAGTAATTCTTGAGATAATTTTTTCTCATTGAAGACTTATGTTATGACCCCATTAGAACCGCCTCCCCGAGACGGTTCTAATGACACAACAAATCTGTTAATCAGAGATGGAAAATTATACCGAACTTTTAGCCCTTCCTACCTGGAGCAATGCTATACACGATACACTGGTATGTATTTTGGCTTATTCCACCATTACCAGAAAATGCCAACTTTTCGTACGAAATATTTCGCAATGAGAAATGTCTACACCGGTAAGGGTGGTATAAAATAGTTATACCATGGTTGTCCGCCTGTACGAGGAGATAATCCACGAGCTTTAGCGAGGGTGGATTATCTCCTCGTACAGGCGGACAAACCATGGTATAACTATTACTTAGCATCTGCTTCTTCTCATTCAACATTTGTTTTATTAGAACAACAAGTCCGGTTGCAATATATACAAAATTATCTTAACGCTTAAACTAATTATCTTAATGAGCTTTTTGCAAGTAATCGGAACTCCTCGGCCAATTCCGTGAATCAGAACTCTGATTCACGGAATTGGCCGAGCGATGTTCCGAATGATTTTGTAAGAAGATCAGTCTTGTTTACATATCACAAATACCTTCCTACTGTACTTATCCCCGTTGATTATTGACAGCAGGTATGCATTATTGATAACACGCTGATTAACAAATAGGACGACCTTGTCGGAATTTTGAAATGACTTATCCGCATCTACCGTGAATGTTAAGACACCACTAATTGCTCAAATGTTTCCGTCCAAACCCGTAATATGATTACAATCGTTTTGGTGGCTAGAAGCTCCAGTAATGTCAGTAGTAAATTTCTAAGATATCGTATTTTAGTTGTAATAATAAAAGTAGTAGTAGTACAGAGCTCTAGATAAGAGGGAGTATTTGGTGATAATTAGGGATAATTTTTGTTATTTCTGGATAAAAACATATGTTGTGACCCCTCATGTGAACCGTCTCGACGAGCTGGTTCACATGAGGAGTCACAACATATGGTTTCAATGAGAAATAAAGAAAATTATCCCTCAGTTATCATCAAATACCCCTCTTATCTAAAGCTCTGGTAGTAGTAATAATAAAAATAACAGTGATAACAGTAAAAAGAAGAAGTCAGAAACAGCCAAGAGTGGACGAGAAAGCCTTCCCTATTATTTCCTTATAAAACAACATGGAAATATTTAAAATTTCACTCCAAAAGTGAACATTACACGTTCAAGGGAAGGTTTCTGTCATTTTCCTTTTGCCTACCTTCTACTGTTAAAGGAGGGAATTTGCCCCCCCCCCCCCCCCCCCCCCCCCCCCCCGGCCATTTCGGAAGGACCACCTCGCCCGGGGAAGCAAACAGGAAACTGACAAAAGTTATCTCCTTAAAAAAAAGGGCGGAAAGTCATGGATGTGTACCCATACACCTTAATTTGATTATAACACATTTACAAGCTCTTAAATCTTCGATTGAAACACACTTGTTACGTTGGGATACTATAGTAGTAAATATGCCTATAATTATTCGTATTTTTTTTCGCCATTAGCCAGTTTGCTTTTCTTTTGACCGATTTTTTTAAAGATATAATTCCTATTCAAACTTAGAAAATTGAATTGGTATAAATGTGAAAGGAACTTTAGTATAATATTACATTCTATTTTGATTCAATGCCACCGTAATCGCCCGATATATTTGCGTCAGAAAATGCCCTGAGCAAACAGTTTAGACCCTGATCAGACTGCTAAAAAGCAGTCTGATCAGGGTCTGCACTGTTTACCATCCCTTTAGCACATTTGGAAAAATCGCCGGAAAGGAAAAAAAAAATGAGCATATTTCAGAAAAATTATGTTAAATTCTTAAGATGGTCCTACATAGGGTAACTACGGTATATACCATTGATTTGTACATAAAAATCGAACCAACGTAGGTGGTGTGATTGTTGTTAGCTTGTTTTTGACCTCACCATTTCTATGACAGCAAAATGAAGGAAAAAGAAAAAATACATGAAATGCATTAGTACTGCTCGGATTGTGTAGTTGACAGCCGCGAAAGTAATATTTTTGGCTAATCACAGGAAACTTAAAATTCAATTTTTAGGCTGAATTAAAATACGGTAATTTGTTAAGGTTTCCAATTATTTAGGATATTTGCGGTAGCTTTGGAGAGGTAATTCACCAAGATTTTTTATAGTGGAATATTTTTTATTCAGTTTTCTTCAAAACGGATATTAGAACGGATATCTACCGTGTAATGGACAAAAATATATATGGTTTCTTATTTAAGTCACCGCATGCTGTGAATATAAGAAAATAGGTCAGAGTATCGCTGCAGTCTGCGAGGCATTGGAATGCAGTCTGCGAGTTGCAATCCGATTGTGATGTTGTATAGGAGATTGAGCCGCTACACGACAAAACCAACAAAGTGGCATGTGCGCCCAGCCAAGACTCAAATCAAGCTGGGCATCCACCCGGTATGATCAGTCTTCGTTGTCCGCGTGGAGCTAGCTTAGACCCTTAGTTACCCTTTAAGCGCAAAGCAAAGACTCTGATCAGACTGGGCGGATGCCCAGCCTGATCTGAGTCTTCGCTGGGCGCCCATGCCACTTTGTTGGTTTTGTCATGTCGCGGCTCAAATAATGATGAAAAATTGATGTGTTTTGTATCGTTTTGCCTTTAGTTATTGCTTTACGCAATTGCATTATCCAATTTCCCCGATTAACCAATTACAAATTATCCTAAAATTTGATTAAGTTTACAAGCTAAAGGCTTCTAGACCGATCTGGGCCAACATTGCGAACAGTGCAGATCTTAATTTGATCTAGGTCTACACTATTTGCCCAGGTATTTAGTTTGGATTAACGTGCAAGTTATAGAAAACCATTTAAGACTTAGTAAAACTCTTGATACCCGATTTTGGATCGTGCGAATGTGGTATAGTTTAAACCCCGGAATAGATTGGTGGTGGAATAGAGGAGATATATGACCAGTCTATGTCCGCCCCGACAAAATATAGGCATAAATTGGTTATTTCTTTCATCGCCGTAACCGAGCAGGACATAGAAACAACATTGAATCAACGTTGGTTCAACGTCATGATTCAGTGTTGTTTCAGTCGTGTGTGTCTACCGCGAAAGTTCTTAAAACCAAATGTTTACAAACGGTTGGAATTTAAATGTCTGTTTGTGTCATTTCAGATTTATTCCTTACTTCGGAGTTAACCGAGAAAACGTCCGCATGGTGAAGTCAATCTCAATGAATGACGATGAGAGACGTAAGGACGCAATGACGTTGCTAGGGTTACTGCGTCGTGACGAAGACAGTTTAAACGACGCAGGGAAACAGTTAATAAAGCAGGACAGAGATTACGCAAGAGAAGTTTTCACTCATGAAGTTGACGGCTGGACGCCATTTCATGCGTTTGTGTTACGTGGTGCGCGAAAAATGGTAAAACTTTCTTTAAAATCAGGGGTGGATGTAAATTTGACTATGGGATCTCTTGATGGATTACCTGGAGGGTGCTCGCCGCTCCATTTAGCGGCGCATCGTGGTGACGTTAGTATTATATCAATTCTTATTTCAAACGGTGCTAATTTAAACGCAAAGGACGACACGAACCGGACACCTGTTGTGTACGCCTCACGTGCCAATAATACGTTAGCTGTGAAATCGTTAGCACGTGCTGGTGCAGATATGAGAGGATGTGAAGAACAAAAACAGCCGTCAGAAGAAATGACGTCTTCACCAATCATGTGCTTCTTACCATTCGTGTGCGCGGGATTAAGACGGTAGCAGTGAGCAACTTTTCCCCTCATCTGGTCAGCATTTTAGTATTAATCTCCACAACGTTGGGTTATGAAGGAGAGTGATATAAGAACGGAGGAGGACGTCACGGATGAGAACGACGTCGACGGAGGATAACTTGAAATACTGACTTTCACCCAGCGGTGACAACACGTTGGAATAACGTCATATCAACGTCGTTCGAGGACGACGTTGATACGACGTTCAACGTTTTTGTGCCTTTTTGGGAACGTGCATTTTAGTGTCTTCCATTCCACTGCCATTATGCAACTGACGTATTGTTAGCGCCATACGAACAAAGACGTTAACGTGCTCAAATGTCAGATATGAATCTGCAAAACCCAGTTTACATATCACTGGATTATTTTTCAAAATCCATAACCCATATGCATGTATATGTAAAGTCATAACCCATATACATGTACCTAGCAGGGACAAAGCTTGGCGTAAACGTCGTACCACCCTCGATAGGACGTTGTTCCAACGTTGAATGCCTGCTAGTATTTGACAAGGAGCTGCGTCCCGAAATGTGCTGGCAAATTGTAGACCAACGTGAACAGAACAGGCGCTATCTGTCTACACAGTTTTAAAACTTTGAATGGAATGGTGTAGAAGTGATAATCTCCTTTTTCCAATGGTTTGGGATGGCACTCTTACAGGAATATTGCTGGGGAGCAATTCTTTAATGTAAGTGTACCATACCAGACCGTGGAAGCAAGTTGTAACCAATGGAATGCTGAGTTCCTTATCCATTCTGTTTCATTCCATCCATCCCATTCCAGGTTTTAAACGATGCCCTATCAGTCTAATCATCGCATTCCTTGTTCACCCACCCCGGGGTTACTCATCCATGATAACGACCAGTATATACTTATATCGGTCTTGTAGAACATATGGACGGACGTGCAAACTGGATCGACATTCCGTCCAATTATTCCAAAGGCATTTGTTCGGAGTCGCAGCTCCGGTATGTCACAAGTATTGTGCTATTTCATTGAATTTAATTGAGCCGCGACGCGAGAAAACCAACAAAGTGGATGTGCGCCCAGCGCAGACTCAGATTAGCCTGGACATCCGCCCAGTCTGATCAGAGTCTTCCCTAAGCGCTTAAAGGGTAGCTAAGGGTCTAAGCTACCTCCATGCGGACAGCGAATACTCTGATCAGACTGGGCGGATGCCCGGGCTGATCTGAGTCTGCGCTGGGCGCACAACCACATTGTTGGTTTTCTCGCGTCGCGGCTCAATTTGTTATGCCAAATTTAGACTAAGTTATTTTTAGTATAGTTTTCATTTCACATTTGTGTAGAAATATTAAACTTCATGACAGTGCTAGAATTACATGACAAAGTTAAAAGCTTCAAAAAATCAGGGATTTGTTGATAAAGCATTGTAGATCCAGATGAGATGGCTCGTAATTGAGGTGGATCATTATGAGGTACCTCAGCTAGATCTGTTCTGATTGCAAATTCTACTGTACTTTACGCCATCAATTCTGTAAGTTGACAGCTATACAAAATTGCCAAAAAGATGAATTGAATTTTAACCAGGCTTATAAAATTTTCTATGTTATTCTGTAAGTTTCTCTGATACATGTGAACACATTACATGCGACCTATTGACTCCAAGTCAGAAAATTTTGAAAAAAGTCAGTTTGTAAAACTTGCAGTTCAAATGGGGTTAAGCATATTTCTTTTTTGGTGTTTTAACCCGGCAAGCACATGACGTTGTATTGACTTCGTCCTGACGTGGATGCGACGTAATCATGACGGTAATGACGTCGAATCCACATCAGGACGACGTCATTATAACGTCATGTGGCCACCGGGAAGTATTAGAAAGAATATCAGAAGTATAGAAAATAAGAGAACTTGAAGAAAAATCGACTTTTGTAATTTAATAAATCTATATGCTCTTTATGATTTTTATGTTCTAGTCTTGTGCTGTTCTCCGCAGACATACAACATTGAAATAACGTCGTATTCAACGCCACCGTAGCATCATGACGTCCTATGTCATGACGTCATAATGAAACGACGTTGGTTCTAAATTATATGCCCGCTTGGACAATGTTTAAATTGTTATTGTATTGTTAGATTTTGTTTATCACAGTTGTTAGAATATCTGAATAGTTGAACCGTAGGCTTTTGTTTTATTATTCAAGTTATCTAATACATAAAGTGCTGATTAGGGTTAAACTAATGTAGTTCGCCCGCAACATGAGAAAACGTGTTTAATAGTCTAATCAGTGGTTTCCCCTGTTGGCATCAACAGTTTATTATGATCCAGAATTAAGGAAGGACGATATAACTTCGACCCCCACCTAAGCTGGGACTGGTTCGAATCTCCCCTGTTAACATTATGAAGGCGTCATTTAGGCCAGCACATGATCGAAAAGGTAAAAATAAGTGAAAAAAATATTTTACTAATTCATGATATGCATCTATAGAAACATGTGCTTGTTTTCTAACATCAGAATTTCGGCGATGCATTTATAATTTGGGGGAAATATAAAAAACAAAAACAAAAAAAAAAACAGACGCCAGAATTATTGCCGATGGCATTTCAGGCTAAACGAGCAAGACACTCCTGTTCATTAGCCCCCGAGGTAATCGGTATAAATAGTAGTGTTGGCTGAGTCCCAGTTCCAGGTCGTGCTAAACCCGGCGTAACCATGTTTATTAAAGCACTGAAACAATATGAACACACTGGTCTGGCATTCAACACAGGTAACGAAGACAACGTACATGAATCTTGCTTGTTCCGCTTATCAGGATAAGTTTGTCTCAGAAGTATAGTCTCACGGACCATCCGATCCCCGGCTCTTGGAATAGGAATCAAAAGTTTTATTGAATTCATATGCATATTCAAGAAATGCTTGAAAACAATTTTTGGACTACAACGTCTAAGCAACGAATCGGTAAAGAAACTTATTCAAGCACTGCATATATACTAGACGGAATTTCTTCAAAAATCTGGTCTGATTAAGAGGTATAACAAACTGCCGGGTCCGTAAGAATAATAGTTTGAAATTAATCTAAGAGATATGCGAAAAAATCAAGTTTTATAGTACGTTGCCTTCGTTGCCTGTTATGAATGCCAGACCAGTGTGATGAATATAACTGTTGGCTAAATCCCAGGACATGCACTCCTCTCTTACGTATGTACTGCAAAAGTGTAAAACACAAGCTTTAACCCTTTTAGAAAATATTACCTGATTAAATGACCTAACATCAAGGTCACAGAGCACACTAAAACTAAGCCATAGAACACATAGCAACCTGCGCTGTTCAGAGGTACAAGCAAGAAAAGACTAGTCACCATTCAAGAATGGGCAATAATAAATACATGCTCGGTATCTCTGACTATACCAGAAAAGTGCCTTATAATAAATTGCATGATTACAGTTATTCACTGAAAACTTCATTTTCCATATTTTATTGTGCCCCGTCATTAGAACTGTCTTGCCGAGACAGTTCTAATGAGGTTACAGCATATGTTTTTATTGAGAACTAAGAAAACTTATTTGTGACTTGGCAGTTTGAGACCTGTCACCATCATGTAACGGTTTTGTTCAAACAGTTTTGAACGGAACGTGAAACCCTCCACGAGCCATCTGTAGGCACGCCGCAGTGAAAAAAAATCTCGTATATATTACAGTTAAAGACTTATCAGCTGACGTCTGCCGGTCCCCGTTCCGTACAAGAACGGGTATTGGAAAAGGCTGTATTGCATAAAAAACTTTGCTTGTTTTCGCATTTCATTTCTTTAAGTCTTGAGTGTATTAAGAAATTAAATGCAGGTATGAAAGCTAGCGTTATGCAAATAACAATGCAGTTATTTTCCATATTACATAAAAAGTTACGTTACTATCCCGTACAATACGGTAAAGGGCCTGGAAGTCAATTGCCAGGTCTTTTACCATAAAATCGACGGGATTTTTTTTACAGTGTGCATGCTTAGAAAGCCGGATCTCTGCAAAAACTGATGAACAATTTGCTTATTGATTTAATGAATCTGACTCTTTAGCTAATTGAAAGAATACTCAAACTGAAAATGTCAGCTTCCAGGAATTATCAATTATTAATCAAGCTGTGACAGTTTAATCAGTCATTACCGAGAGAATGACCCACATTCAGGGCCCCAGATAAGATGACCTTATGATGATAATTCTAAGGTATTTTTATAGCTCCAGATAAGAAGGGGTAACAGGGATAATTAGGGATAATTTTCCATATTTCTTCATTAAACACATACGTTGTGACCCGTCGTTAGAACCGTTTTGCCAAGACGGTTTTAATAAGGGGTCACAATATATGTTTGCATTTAGAAAGAAGAAAAAATATCTTTGGCTTATCCTCAATGCCCCCTCTTATCTGGACTCTGGTATTTTTTGTTCTTAGCACATGTTGTGATCCCTCAGATTGGTGTTCATATTGTTTTGTATGAACAATGTTAAGGCCACCCATATAGAAAATATTGGTTTACTGTCTCTTACTTACCCAAGAACCTTGGCCCTATCCATTTTTTGCCATTCCAAAAGGAAAGAAAAAAATATTCCAGGTCAAATTTATCATCAAGTTCTATGCTTTGGTTACTGAATAGGAGCAGTAGGAGCAGTCTGATTTGGGTCTACACTATTTGCAAAAGCTTTCTATCATTCTGGCTGCTGGAAAAAGCTACCTACCTATCTGCCCACTTTGAGAAATTAGACTTTTTAAGGACGGCCTTTTGTCTTTTGGGACTTCTGTATTTTTGCATAAAGCTCTTAAAGCAGTCAGCGAATATTTCCAAGAAATCACTTGAGACTGCTTCCAAGCAAATATCAGAAAATTATTATTGTCAATATGCAGCTTAATGCTTATTACAAGCCAGCAGCAAAAAACTAAAAATAAACAGACTGCATCATACGAAAGCCATGAATACCTAAAAGGACTTTTGCGTCATTAGAATTGCCTCGCCCTCGCAGTATCGTCCAAGCCATATTACATTGAAATTTCAAAGAAAAGAGGGCAAACAGCGGAGAGCTCCATTTAATTTCTTGCGCTGCATGTGTTATTTTTTGCTGTTACATGTTATTGAATATCACATTAAGTTTCACTTAAACTTACGTATTTTCATACAAAGACATTATAAAACCATGTTTTGTATATGAAGTTTATACAAAATAAAATATTTTATGTACATTGTTTTCTGTCTTCTTGAGGACTCCTCATTTTGGCATAAATATGATACATGTCTCATTTTTTCTTATCAAACAATTTGTATGAAGTTGTAGCCTGGTATTGCTTATGACCCAGGAGTCAGTGCACACTTCTGCATGTTTCCCGCCATTTTTACAAAGAGAAACAAAATCCGTGCTTTCCTGATCATTGTTTCCCCGGAGGATGAAGCCCTCCAAAAGGGGAACTACTCTAAACGGTAAGAGGCTGCTCCCAGAGGAGCAAATTATGTCCTTTATGAGTTGGCCACCATTAAAGAGGGAAGCAAAAACAAAAATGGCATAGTTTCTTCACTTGACCCTGTACCCATACACCATGAATGGGTCACTATGGTCGAGATGGTGAAAAGCGTAAGGAGACAGAAAGTGCTTCCACGGTTATTATAGGGATCAAACATGGTTTTTCATGCATTTACATTTGTCAGGTCCCCGAGGGAGATGTTGAAAATCGAGGCCGAACGCCGAGGCTTTCAACAGCCCCGAGTGACCTGGAAATGTAAATGGAAGGAAACGCCATATTTGAACTTTATTTTTGCAAAAAATTCAACCACAACGCTATAAAAATAGAGAAAAAATATTTGGGCACTATTTTTCGGCCTCATCGCCATTACCTTGCAGATTCCTACACGCACTATGAATTTCTTCTGCTATCGTAATTTTTTGTCCAATCTTTGCAGGAGCTCACGAGTCAAAATTATTTGCACTTAATTTTTTCACGCAATATCGACTGCTCTTTCATTTTTACCATATCCAAATCTATATAACTCTTGCATAAAAGTCTTTTATCGATAGCTGCAACTGCAAACTGACGGAGTATTTCCTTGCAACTTGCATATGAAATGTCGCCAAGGCGGTCATTATAGCGCGTAAAAGGCCAAGTTATACATGGTTTTGTGTTCGTTAAAACTTGCCTGTTAATAGCGTGTGGCACCGATATTTATGCAATAATGTGTGATAAACGTAAAACAAGCTTGGAGTAAAAGCTAATACTGGTTCTCTAGTATATCACAGACAGGCATATTAAAAAAAACTTTTAAGACAAAAAGCACGGGGCGCCTGTTCCTACTATAAACTGATTTAGCGCAACTATAGAAACATTTTTTTAACGGACAATTCTAGCTGTAGCAGCAGTCAACAAAACAAAAAAAATTGGCTATGTCATTGTTGTGCAACCCTTCATTTAGGCAAAATATTTACTTTTGGCGCGTCAAAATGGCTTCTGACTGAATAGTTTAGAGATCACTGTTATGACGTAGGTTGTCATCTTTGGTTCTATTATTATATTTGTATTGGTTACGCGAGGTATTTCATAATGTTGAACATTAATTGCAGGCATGAGAATTGCAGGGTGAACAATTAGGACTAAAGATTTGGCTTGATTTTATATGTGCACTACTGTTCAAAGTAGAAGCAATGTAATAGGTCGTATATGAACAATACAGGCACACAATTATCCTGATCAGAATCTTTGCCTTTTTGCACAAGTAATATGCAATATATGTAATGTGCCTAAATTTTGGGACACTTAAAGTAATTAATTTTCCATTTTGGGACATATGGAAATTAAGTATTTTTAGGTGCCCCAATACTTCAACACATTACGGTAATCCATATCGTTTTTACTGGCATGGCTCAATCACATCAAGGATCTTTTTTCCTTAAGGTCTGAAAGCGCCAAAAAAAGCAGACGACAAAATTTACGTCTGCAAAAAAAATTAATGATAATGAAAAAAAAAAAAAAAAAACTGTTTCGTCCCAGCTATGTCCTATGAGAATTTAAATAAAAGAGGGCAACCTATCTAGATCCATCCTGTGCGGCTAATAATCATGAAGAGCAAAGTCGTCTGCAAATTCAACTACATGTGTATTTTCAATTTGATTCAATTTTATGTGCCCAGAAGGACATTCTTCTTATGGGGAAAGCCCAGTATTGCAAAACTAATGGCATTGCCAAAATTGCGGGAAGGGCGGCGGTTGGGGAGTGGGGGGTATGATTAGTTTGCATCAAGATTTTGTTACTTTTACGGAATAGAGCTAATGGCAAATTTTCAGATTCTTGCTCTCAACTGTCCATAGTAGCAGCAAATACCTGTCAGCTTTCCTTATGACGCAAATGTAAAGTAGGGGAGAGTCGGGTAACTTCGGACAGGTGGGTAGAGCCGTCTCATCAGGTTTTTCACTGTTTGGCCAGTTGTTTTGGTTTTAATTCCAAACAACTGACATATAAAGGAAACAATGTCAGTGTCCAAATTTCCCCGCTGTCCGAAGCTACCCGACTCTCCCCCAACTATGTACGAGTCATACGCATCACTGTTTGCACAGTTATACTTAGACTTTTCAAACAGATTGTCCCAAAAGCAAACACTTTCATAATTGCACACAATGGCATAATGTTTGCTGGATTCTCCAGACAGGAATTGACATGCCAAAGGTGCTTTATGGCGTGCGTGATAAGAAAAGCCTCTGAAAGCACGTAGTCTAACTAGTCTTTGCCATAGGTGGTGGTATCGTACCTATGACCCAGTGACCCTCAGTGTGTGTGTGTGTGGGGGGGGGGAGAAACAAACAAAAAAATTATGTGCTTCAGAGGCTTTTTTGTCATTGTACCATACCACAAACTATGGTATGGTACACTGACCAAAAATATGGTTTCGTCCCCCACTCCCCCTCACCTCATTTTCCTCCGGAGGGTTACAGGTCCGATACCACCACCTCTGGTCTTCCCAGTTCAGCAATCCATGGACCATGAAGGATCCCTATAGTAAATAAGGAACTGTGCTTGGAATGCACATGCATTCAGGATGATCAAGGTCTTGCTAAACGAAGTCCCTGTCGGCCTGTGTAAATTATAATTAGCACTGGAACAGAAGCACCCTGGCGAACAGTGAAGACCCAAAATCAGACTGCTCTTCTTCGAATTCAGCAGATAGCAGCTGCTTCACGCCTTATAAATTTAACTAGCCAGCTCGAACACTGACATCTCGAAGTACCCAAATCAGACTGCTCTTCTTTCAACTTAGCAGATAGCAGCCCTGGTCTAACATGATTCCTCGCTTTGTAAAATTTAACTGGTTAACTCGAACACTGACATCTCAAAGTACATGTCCCTCTCATATCAAAGAATGAAGTTTTGACGCATTCCATATTTTTAGTTATATTTCTGCTTTTGTTATCTCAAACTACCGCCGATATCTCAAAGTAAATTTTCTGGGACCAGAACACTGACTTTGAAATATCTGTAGACTTGGGATGAATTTCGACTTTGAGATAACGAGAGGATTTTTTGTGTGACTTCTTATTTGCTTTTTTGGGAAAAAAATCCCTTCTAAAACTGAATCTACTCTCAAGGGAACGAATTTGTTCATAGAGGGGTATTTTTTTCCTTTGAGAGTTGTGCGCCACTGAGTCCAAAATGAAAAAGAGTTTCTTCCGCTGATATTATATGAGCCGCGACACGAGAAAACCAACAATGTGGTTGTGCGCCCAGCGCAGACTCAGATCAGCCTGGGCATTCGCCCAGTCTAATCAGAGTCTTCGCTGTCCGCATGAAGGTAGCTTAGAACCTTAGCTTCCCTTTAAGTGCTTGGCGAAGAGTCTAATCAGACTGGGCGAATGCTCAGGCTGATCTGAGTCTGCACTAGGCGCAACACCACATTGTTGGTTTTCTCGTGTCGCGGCTCATATCATTATGCCTTAAAATGGGCATGTCTCTTGCAGAAAGAATGCGTTGATATTTAAGGCATTCCAATACTTTTTTATTTCATTTAATAAAGCTTAAATGAGAAATTTCTTGTTCTTGTCGTGAATTCTGCATAAACGCACAGCGGCACAAGCCGATCCAAGGCCACGTTAGTCACATTTTGTCACGTGGAGCAAAAAGAATGAGCAAAATTTGCTCATTCTTCTTGATCCACGTGACAAAAATCTTGGAGAAGTATTAAAGCAAACATAATGCTGTTATGTACCATCTTAAGGGTGTTTGCGATTTTGACAATCTCATTGAACACCAAGGAAGAAACGGATTCTTCCTTGGGTTTTCAATGAGATTGTCTATTTAAAGCAAACACTCTTAATGACGGTACATCACAGCATAGTGTTTGCTTACTTCTCCACGAAGAAATCTTTAAGCAAATAAGTCATGGCTGAAGGTGACATATGGTTTGCCATCAACAGCGAAAACCAGCCGTTGATCAGCTTTCACAAATTTGTAGTCCTCTTCCGAGAAATTCCTATACTATGCAGGCTTGCCAAAATGCAATGAATATGAAAATTTGAAAATTAATGGCCACAGCTCTCTAGAAAGTATACTCGGGATTCAATTAAGATATATTCCATGAACTGAAGAATGTATCGCCATCCTCAATGGATAACACATTATTTCCTTTTGGAGTGATCAAGGGTAACTACGTACCGAATTTTCAAGCGAGATCTGTAAAGGGATATAGAAAATTGAAATCCGTTAGCGAAGATCATGGAAACGTCAGGGAAGTGGAGGATGCGTGACAACTCTGCTACAGTGTAATGCGAAGACTATGCTAGGACAGTCCATGTGCGTAGGCTGATCTGTGTCTTGGCTGCTTGAGCATTCCGTAATCACATAGTCTCGCCGTGAAGCTGAAATCATTGCAAACGTTGTCCCTGTCGGCCTACCGCAGTGCTTTAGATAAGACACGGTATTGAGCACTATTCAAATATATTTTTTCTAAATCTCAAGGAAAATATATGTTTAGCGGTCACAACACGTTTTTGTGAAGAAAAAAAAACCAAAAACCCAAAAAACCCGGAAAATTATATTTCAATTATCCTTTCTTCCCCTTCTTATCTGGAACTCTGTTACCGTCATTTTCTAAATAATGGAACAGAAGTATCTTAGCAAAAAGTAAAGACCCAAATCATACTGCTCTCCAGGAACAGTCTGATCATGATCTGTACTGATGTACTCATTACGTCATCAGTTTTTAATGGATCGTCGGCCTTGACAGCTAGGTATCAGGTGCAATTTAGCAGGAGCTCAGGTGTGCCATGCATCGCCTAATAAAATTGAACTATCGCAAACAGGATGGACGCACAAACGGACGAACAGACGAACGGACGGAAATATAAAACCTATATACCCCTCAAGATACTTAGAATAACAGGATTGTAACAGCCATTACCGTACAACTTTTAAGTTGGTTGGTTGGTTGATTTGATGCTTAACGTCCACGGTAAACAACTAAGGTCATGTCGGGACGGTCAGTTAACCTAACCACACTATTCCCGGGCAGGCTTAGACCTCCTAAGCGGTTAACCAGTACTAAGTGCACATACTTTCGCCAGTAACTGACAACTGCCCTTCTTGAATCAGCGGAAGGAGAAACGAAAGTATGTGGCCAGACCGGGATTCGAACCCAGGACCTCTGACTTACGAGTCAGGTGTCCTACCGATTGCGCTACCCGGCCCGGCCAACTTTTAAGTATTGGCACAGATTGGTTTGAGCAAACAGTGGAGACACAGGTCAGACTGCTCAACGAGCAGTCTGATCATGGTCCTCACTGTTTGCCATTCCATCTGCATTTTAATGCATTTCTGCATTCTAACAAGAATTCCAAGGAATGCGGTGTCTCGCCTGCTAGCGCATTGTCACAAAACAGAGCTGAATCAGAAAAGTTGACACAAATTTGTAAAGTCAGTGAAGCATTAAATATAGATCATGACATAATAATGATGGCTGGATTCATCTTCCCTCTTCTAGATATAAAAATGAACTAAGTTTCATGAACCTAGCCGTTAAAGTTCCTGAGAAATGGAGCTAAAACAGAAAACTTGACGAAACTTTGTAAAGTCATAAAAGCGTAAAATATAGGTCGTGACCTACTTATGATGTCTGCATTCAGCTTCCCTCTTCTAGATGTAAACGTGTACCAAGTTTCAAGACTCTAGCCCCTATAGTTCCTGAGAAACAGAGCTTAACCAGAAAACTTTACACAAATTTGCATAGTCGTTGGAGCGTAAAATATAGGTCATGACCTAATTATGATGGTTGTGTTCAGCTTCCCTCTTCTAGATGTAAACATGTACCAAGTTTCAAGACTCTAGCCCCTATAGTTCCTGAGAAACAGAGCTTAACCAGAAAACTCGACAAAAGTTTACGCCGCCAACGCCTCCCGCCGCCGACGACGGAAAAGCAATACCTATGTCTCGCTTCTGCTATCGCAGGCGAGACAAAAACCACAATGTTTCACTTTACGGACAATTACGGTAATTGTTTAAGGGTCCAAATTTTGCAGTAGGTGTTCTATTATTTGGACAAATGCGGTATCATCTTTTAATGGATCTCACGCAAGCAGTCAGCGGTGCCTGTCATATCAGCCATGACTGCTGTCTTTTATTGACACCTCTCACGCATACTCAGTCAGTTTAGTGAATAAAACTCGCATAAATGGATAGTTTTGTGCATATTTTATTAATTTTCTCACATTAAATTGGCATCGCGCATTGATTTCTCTATTAACATGTCCACGAAAAAGAATACTTTATATATTTTCGAGGGTTGATCACATTACAGTTTTTCCAATTTAGTGTTACAGAAATTCACCCAAGTAAGTCATACAGAATTTTTGTCCCTTCCTCACACCCCTAATAGGTGAAATAGGCGTTGGATGGATGGATAGATGGATGACTTGCAATTTTACGTCCTTTTTTCAATAGTATTTCAGTCATATCAGGACGATAGGAGGGTGAAACTGACAGACTGTGTGCAATGAAACACCGTTTACGATCGAAAAGATTTCCGCCTTCGGGAATCAAACTCGGGACCGCTAGATCAGCAGGTCAGCGCTTTACCGACTGGACTGGAAATGGGTGTGTGTGTGTGGGGGGGGAAGCTGGAGTCTAGCACGCATTGTTGTTCAAGTGTTGGTTAATCTCTTTTATCAAATGCTCAGCAATTTAATGTACGTAAATATTTTGGGAAAATTTTCAAACTACGATCCGAATTTGACACTGGGTAGCGACAATGACCTATCTCAAGATTGAGCTGTCCAATTTGGAATTCCAAAATGGACCACGGTCAATCTTGACATTGACCTGATTTCAAAACAGTTATCAACATGATGCACTGTCTGTTTGTGTGTATTAAACCGAAAGTAGAAATCGAAAGAAGGTCTACAACGAAAAAACAAAGTTTTGAATTTCTGCGTCTGTTTTCGATAAAATTTCTAGTGTAAATTTACAAACAAGAGAAACATCTGACAGAGTGCTAGTATTGTCACAGTGCAGTACGACGGGAAAAACGAAGATTAAATATTCGTTGACCTTTGACATTGTTGGCTAAATTTTTACATACGCGTCATTTGACCAATGAAATCTTGTGAAATGTAGAACAATACTGAAATTATACGCGGCTGTGCCGCGAAAAAAGCGGAGTCACACAAAATAGGTCAGTCGATTAAGCGTAGGGAGTGGCACAAGACGAGAGATTTCAAATTGAAAAGACTTGGGAACCTCATACCTTCTTCTTTATACCCCTGGCGGGCCAGTCTACACTCATGCCCTCTACATGACAAACTAATTATATGGCGTTGCATCTTCTCTGTTTACATAAATCTTCCTGCCGCCACCAACAGTTTACAGGTTATTACCTTGATGCTATCGTGTGTTAAGCTAATTATCAGGAAAAAATACTAGTTTGAACTCTATCAAAGACGTCTCTAGTTTCACTGAGCTACATGCAACCGTTCGTTTCCTTATATAGCCTGTAAAAAGACCATTTATACTAAGGTTTTTTCTTTTTTTTTTTATAATTTTGGGTACTTCCGTTTGCTAATGAAAATTACCACACCTGAAGGACATACTAGTAATTGGTTTCGGTGCGGATTCCATTTATGTTGGCGCACGTGTTGGCGCGACAGTTTGTAGCCATTATTTCTCTTGAATCAATCCCAGGAATCAAAGAGTGAAATTAAGAGAAAATACAAGGATACGCCATTGGGAAAAGCCATAGGCAGTGACTCTAAAGTTCACAGAAAGTCTTTTTTTTCTTTTTTTACTTATCTTTCAAACCTTTTTTTAATTTTGGCATGGTTTATTCTGTTCATCTCAATACAACAAAGAGCTTAAATCATACATAAATGTACATATAAATCACAGAAATAATTCTACAAAGCATTATACCGTGTAAGAACAGCTGAACTTCCATCCAAAACAAAACGCCAACTTTTGCACGAAATAGTTCGCAATAAGCAAGGTCTACACGGTTAAAGATGGTTTAACATGGTTATACATGTACCATAATTTGCCCGCTTTACGGGATATAATCCACTCGCTAAAGCTCGTGGATTATCTCCTCGTACAGGCGGACAAATCATGATATATTTACTACTTAGGCTATTTCCTGCGTAGGGACTAGGGGTCACAGTATCTTGTATCCACAGTATCTCATGATATTCGCCATACTTGCATGCATACTAAACAAGAGGCCCACGGGCCACAAAGCTCACCAGATCTCTAGCTCAAAATTGCTTTCAAAACTGCTGTCACATTAGTACAGCCTAATACAAAATATACTACTACAAGGTCTCAGTCTGACAGTCTGTTGAGTTGATAACAAAATAAATAACTGTTTTCCATATTTTGATTGCAGTAAATGCCATTTTTTTAATTTTCCCCATTGTAAGTCAATGCAACTCTAATTTGCCATAGCAACCAAATGAAAGAGCTGATTCTCTTAAAAGAAAAACACATATTTTCACTTCCCCAGCCCAAGGATACTAAAGATAAAATCTGAGCCCAATCGGCCTAGTGGCTTCAGAAGGGATCATTTTTTTAAGGGATTTTTTCCTTCTTTTGCTTTATGGCTTCCATGACAACCAATAATAAAAAGGGAAGTGGACCAAAAACATATAGCTAATAGAAGACTTCTCAAGAAACATTTGTATAAAAGTTTTGCCAACATATCTGCAATGGCTTGGCAGTAAATGCGATTTTTCAATTTTCCCCATTTTAAGTCAATGCAAGTTGCCATAGCAACCAAACTAAAGGGCAGATTTTCATAAAAAGCACAAACTTTCAATCCCCCAGCCTAAGGATACTACAGATGAAATCTGGGCCTTATCGGTCCAGTGGCTTCTGAGGAGATAATTTTGTAATTATTTTTTTTCCATTATTTTTGCATTTTCGTTTCCATGGCAACCAATAAAAGGAGCAGTGGGCCCAAAAGCATCAATGCTAACAGAAGACTTCTCAAGGAACATTTCTATAAAAGTCTTGTAAGCATATCTGCAATAGCTTGGCAGTAAATGCTATTTTTCGATTTTCCCCATTATAAGTCTATGGGAACTCTAAGTTGCCATAGCAACCAAACTAAAGGGCAGATTTTCATAAAAAACACAAACTTTCAATCCCCCAGCCCAAGGATGCTACAGATGAAATTTGGGCCCAATCGGCCCAGTGGCTTCAGAGGAGATGTTGTTTAAAAGTGTTGACGGACGACGACGACGACGACGACATACGACAGACGACATACGACAGACGCCGACGACGACGGACAACTGCCTATCCTATAAGCTCCCCCGGAGCCTTCGGCTCTGGTGAGCTAAAAAACAGCATAAGCGCTGAATATACCAGATTCTCATCACACTTGCATGGCTATATCAGTGGAAAAAGCTGAGGCGCTGAATTTGATACTCTTGAGTCAGTGGCCCGATTCCCATCAAACTTGCGCTGATATCAGCGCAAGTTTGATGGGGATCGGGCCACTGGTTCAAGATAAACCTTTGGGACAATCACAATAGTTTACTCAGTTGTGTGGCAAGGTCCTATTTTCAAGTGCGAAAGCTTTCTTCTTTTTTTTTCTCTGAAAAAAATCTAGTTTTAGTTTGATAACATATTCGAAAGACAAAATCCATACGTTCTAAACAATCGTATATCATCTTGTCAGATCCTAAGCATAAAAGATGATTAAAAGATATTAATCTTTCTTTCTTTTTGATTCCATAGTAACGCAATTCAATGCAACATAACCATTGCGTCAAATATGCATGAGCAAACAGCGTAGACCCCTGTCAGACTGCTCCACCAGTCTGACATGGATCTACACTGTCTGTCATTGAGATAAGATATGACAGTAAATATTCCGGCATACTGCCCGTACTTGTTGAGTGGTCCTAGTATTCAACAGTAAAAGTCGTTGCCGAAGATATAATAATTAATATGTGCTTCACAGCGACAACATCATGGTCGTCGTGGCTGGAGCTATGGGAGAAAACACTGATATACCTGCGCGTCCGTACTTCTGATCACAGCGGCGTCCACAGACTCTGAAGCAGATAAACGGGCTGATTTGTCTTCACCGTCCGCACAGACAATAAGAAAATTTCCCCGTCACAACACATGTGTTGCGGCCTTGACTTTTGCTGCAATACGACCAGCGTTTTTTTTTTTTTGTTTTTTTTTTTGTGTGTGTGTGTGTGTTTCGATAAAGATGATGGTAAAGCTAGAGTGGGAGAAGGTTGTCCGGTTATCAAGTGTAGAAGATGATCAGTAAGCCGGAGAAATTAGTCAGTATCTATTCGAAAAAGGAAAACTACAAGTCTGCTTAGGTATGCCAGCTGGTCTAGTTTTTCCTCTTTACCCATACAGCAAGGTACATTCTCTACAGACGCGACTCATTTAATGATTATTTTTGAACTGGGCAGTCTGTAGGTTATTGGACACTTAATTCAGCTTACTAACAACCTTAACCAGCTAACTTACAGCCTTCGCCAGCTAGCTCTCTCATTATTTCAACTTACTGATAACCTACAGCTTACTGATAACATGCAGCTTACTGATAGTGGTTGTGCGCCCAGGGCAGATCAGCCTGGGCATCTGCCTGGTCTGATCCGACTTCGCTAAGCACTTAAAGGGTAGCAAAGGGCCTAAGCTACCTCCATGTAGAGAGCAAAAACTCTGATCAGACTGGGCAGATGCCCAGGCCGATCTAAGTCGGCGCTGAGCGCACAACCATTTTGTTGGTTTTCTCATTTAGATCAGTACCTTCTCTATCTTTGGGACTACCTTACAGACATACACAGCTTCCTTTCAACCTCACTGATAACATCCATTTTACTGACAACTGACTTTTTACCAGCATACTATATAAAAACCATATTACATGTACATGTATTGGCTTACTGAGAACCTTACTTCTCCATGGTACTGACAATTCACAGCTAACTGATATTCTTCAGTTTGCTGACTGACAACCTTATTCAGTTTACTTACAACATTCTCCAGCATACTTATAAGCTTTTTGAGTGCACCGCTAGCCATCTTCAGCTATGACAACCTTCTTTAGCTTATAACTTTCTTCAGCCTACTGACAACCAACTTCAGCTTATCAACAAGTGATAACAATTTCTATCTTTCAGGCCAGGTGTGACACTCAGAACTACTTACATGCTTCTGAAGCTTACGTGACACATCCTCAGCTTACTGATTTGTTGTTGTTGTGTTATTGTTTAACGTCCACGGTCAACAGCTATGGTCATGTCGGGACGGTCAGTTAACCTAACCACGCTATTCCTGGGCAGGCTTAGACCGCCTAAGCGGTTAACCAGTACTAAGTGCACATACTTTCGCCAGTAAGTGACAACTGCCCTTCTTGAATCAGCGGAAGGAGAAACGAAAGTATGTGGCCAGACCGGGTATCAAACCCAGGAACTCTGACTTATGAGTCAGGTACCCTACCGATTGCGCTACGCGGCCCGGCTTCAGCTTACTGATAACCTAGAACAGCTCTCTGACAGCAATTTAAGCATCGCAATAAACAATCATCTCCAGGTTTTCTTCATTTTTCAGTTGCTAGGAGCCCCAGTAGCTCAGTGGGCTACGAGCTGGTCTACTAATCTAGCGGTTCCAGGTTCAATTTCAGCTGGAGGTGGAATTTTTTCAACAATAAACAGTTCCATTGCAAAAGAGCCTTCATTATCGTCCTCCCTTTGTCCTCATATAACTGTAACACTGTTGAAAGAATGTAAACTCACATGTCATCCATCTATCTTAATAGCTAGGGCAAATCCACCTTCATAGGCAAGTCCACTTTCATATTGACAACCTAGTCCAGTTTACTGATATCCTACACCGAATAGCTGACAACGTCCACTTTATTACAGACTACTTCACGCCTGGTAAACTATCACAGGTACCTCCGGCGGAGGTACCGATAAAAAGTTGTGACAGGCACCTGGAGCTGCCTGTGACTGTCCAAAAAATGACAACAAACGGTAGGTATTCCTCTTTTTTAACAAAATATAAAATAACCACAGAGTTTATTAAAAATCAAAAAGTGCTATTCGACCCTTATAGATATAAAGTTTTGTCACACATTATATCCCCCTCAACTTTCCATATTAACCAAAGATATGACTTTTGAAGTGGCTTTGATGTCAGCCCACAGTACTCAAAACATAAAGAATTCGGTCGTTTTTGGTCTTAAATGCAGTGATCTTGCATACGAATCTGGTTTTCTCGGCACACTGGTGTTAAGGTAACCTCCTTGCTCAAATATAAATGTTGATTGACTATAAATAAGGCTTGATTTTTCAAAACAACAGCTGGAGATGCCTGCAATGGTGTGGAGGTGCCTGTGATGTAAGCAAATATAGTGAAAATTTGAATAGTTATTGCAGCTGGAAATATTGACATCTTCAAAAATTCTCTAAACCACTGCCTGGAAAGAATCATTCATTCAACGTCCCATTTTGTTATCCCTATCTACCCTCTCAGAATCACATGAGTGAGCGAGCGCGATCACGTGGTCCAAAAACATCATAGTTTGTTGACATTAAAATTACTATCATATTATGGAGTAACTTTCACGGATTAAAATGGTGTAAAACTTATCAAGTCTTTGGTTTTCGCTGGAAGATAATTATGCGGATTACCAGTGCGTGACTCGAATTGTAAACAAACATGGCGGAGCAACAAGATGGGAATACAAATAGTTCCTCCGGGAAAGTGAATGAAGATAGTTCGAATGTTATCATCGTTGAGGGATACGACGGCTCTCTTCAGGGTTTGAAGCCTGTGGCCCCTGGAGCTTCGTCGGAGATATATCCCATGATAGGCAATAATAGGGTATTGCCTGGACAGTCGGACGGGGCGGAGCTTAGTGGCGTGTCATGCCCTAAATACGTGATAGTGCAGGAGTCCCCGTCGGGAGCCTCAACCACACATTCTCGTGGTTGTTCGTTTGACAAGAGATCTAGCGAGACTTCCGGGCCGATTTCCGGTTATGGCGGCGCACTCATTCAACAACAACTTTTGCAAACACAACAAATGTGTTTGCAGCAACAACAAGCAATGTCTTCGCTTAATGATTCGGTTACTAAACTCAGACAGTCTATGGAGGTAAGAAAAAAGAGAGACAGTGTTAAAAGAAGGATTGAAACGGTTAGTTTGGCTGACTGGGGAAATGGGAACAGTGATCACGATGGATCAGTGAGCGACTCTAACGTGTTATCGGACGTGTCGGAAGGAAATTTTTCTTCAGATTCGGAAGCGTCGTCGGATGATGAGGGGGTCGGAGATGCAAAGAGACAGAAATTACAGATTGAAGAAACGGAAGGGGAGACACAGAAAGAGGAAAATAAAACAGAATCGACAAAAGAGAAAAACAGTAAGAAGTTAGAAAAATTGAAACTGTTAGGGAGCCATTTTAAGAAAGAAAAGAAGTATGCAGATAGTGTGCATGAAATGGTAGCAGCAACAGTCAATCAAGGAATTGAAGCAGTAGTGGATCATAAGTCAGAAACAGTGCAGAATTTGTTGAAAAAATTTGAGAGGCCTGAAAATTGCCAGTATTTGGACGTACCAAAAGTGAATAAGGCGGTTTGGACATCTAAACAAACCTCAAAGGGCCTTAAGGAATCAGACAGGCTGATGCAGCGCACGCAAAATTACCTTTCTAAAGGATTAATACCTCTAGTTCAGATAATGGACAAATCACTTAAAAGCGAAAGTGAAGAATCAGAAGAAATTTTTGATTTGGCCATGAATTCGTTTAATTTGTTGGCATTTTCACATAGAGATTTATCTAATCAGCGTAGAAGGCTCCTGGGGCCGGCCATCGCGGGAAAATATAAACAGCTGTGTAATGAAACTGCCCCAATATCAGCTACTCACTTATTTGGGGAGGAAGATAACTTAGAGAAACGTGTGAAAGAAATTGACGAAAGTAGGAAACTTGGTAATAAGATCAATTTATTCAGTACTTATTCACAGCAGAAGGAAAAGAAGGGCTATTCACAAAATACTAAATCGTCGGGATATAAAAATTCAAGAAGTCACAAGGACTCTTTCAAATCTAATCAGAATCAGGACAAATCCTCCCACTATAACTACAAGGACCATTTTTTGGGGAAAAAGGCCCAGAGCCACCAGAACAAGAAATCGCACAAGAAAGGCGAGCTGGGCCATCACAGAAAATAAAGAAAAATGTAAGTACTAGACTTGTATGTAAAAATACGCCAGAAAATTTCGAAGCAGGGCAGATTCAGTATTATATAGACAAGTGGCAGAAAATTACTACAGACAGAAATTTATTAGATATGGTCAGGAATGGGTTCTCCCTAGAATTTGAATCTAATCCTTGTGACAAGTGTTCTAGAAAAGAAATACATTTTAATGAAGTTGAACAAAATATTGTGACTGAATTGTTGAACAAGTTATTGCATAAACAGGTTATTGAAGAGGTGAACCATGAAGAGGGGGAAGTAATATCCCATATTTTTATTCGACCTAAATCTGACGGGTCACATAGACTGATTCTCAACTTAAGTAATCTAAATGAACACATTGAGTATAAACATTTCAAAATGGATACTTTAAAGTCAGTTCTTAATCTGGTACAGCAAGATTGTTTTTTCGCAAAGATTGATATAAAAGACGCTTATTACCATGTAAAAACCAGGAAATTTGACAGAAAATTTCTCCGATTCACTTGGCTAGGGAAATTATATGCATTCCGAGCGATGCCGAACGGTTTAACCTCAGCCCCTCGCCTCTGGACAAAATTACTCAAGCCGGTACTGTCTAGTTTGAGGAAAAGAGGCCATACTAATTCAGGCTATATAGACGATTTGTTGCTGCAAAGTGCTACATTTCATGAGGGTGTCAGAAATGTTGATGAAACTGTCCAGTTGTTGGATGATTTGGGGTTGACTCCACACCCAGACAAATCAGTGATAATTCCGTCTCAGGTTGTTGAGTTTGTTGGATACATTCTTAACTCAAGGAACATGACTGTGACATTACCACCTGAAAAAATCACTAAGATTGTGAAGCTTTGTCGGGAACTGCTGCAGAAAGATTCAATCACAATAAGGGAATTAGCTAAGATTATAGGGAATTTAGTGGCAGCAGAACCAGCAGTGCCATATGCAGCGTTGTTTTATAAACCCTTAGAAATACAGAAAGATCTTGAACTTAAAATCAATTCTGGGGATTTTGATAAACTGATGGTATTATCTAAGAAAAGTAGAGATTGCTTACATTGGTGGATTGGAAATTTAGCTCAGGCATCTAGACCTATTGTTATAAAGAAACCGGACAGGATCATTGAGTCTGATAGTAGTATGCGAGGGTATGGAGCATATGACGTGACAAATGACATTGAAATTAGTGGATTGTGGTCTGGCAGAGATATGGAGAAGCATATTAATTACCTAGAACTTAAAGCTGCGTTTTTAGCTTTGCAAGGTATATGTAAGGATGTTACGAATGAACATGTGCAGTTATTATTAGATAACACAACTTCAATCAAGTACATTACCAAAATGGGGGGAAGGAAAGAGCAGTTGAATAACTTAACTAAAGATATGTGGATGTGGTGTGTACATAGAGGTATTTGGCTTAGTGCTTTCCACATTTCGGGGTCATCAAACATTCGGGCAGACGCCTTGAGTAGACAGAAGTTAAATCCAGATATGGAATGGACATTAGACATGCAGATTTTTCAAAAAATTATGTCAGTTTATGGGATGTGTGAGGTCGACATGTTCGCATCTAATAAGAACAATAGGTTACCATGTTATGTGTCATATTTGCCGGATAAGGAAGCATTGGCCATTAATGCATTTTCTATAAGCTGGAAGGAACATTACTCATATTTATTTCCGCCTTTTTCTTGTATTGGCAGTGTGCTTCAGAAGATAGAACAAGACGAGGCGGTGGGAGTGCTAGTGGCACCGTTATTTTCAACACAACCATGGTTTCCGAAGCTGCTTCAAATGGTGGTGGAACAACCTTACTTGCTACCAAAGGCACAGACAATTCTCTCGTTACCATCAGAACAAGTACAACACCCACTGAGAAAAATGGTTCTGGGTGTTTTCAAAGTATCCGGGCAGAAATCTGCCGCAGCGGTCTATCAGAGGACGCTGCCAACATTATTATCGATTCCTGGAGACCTTCTACAAGAAAACAGTATGGGACGTATCTCCAGAAATGGTTGTCATTTTGTCGTGAACAACAGGCTGATCAATTTAACCCATCTGTAAATTGTGTTATTAAGTTCTTAACAGTGTTACTTAAAGATGGGTTAGGATACAGTGGGATTAATACGGCAAAGTCAGCGGTGTCTAGTGTAGTTAGTATAGTGAATAATGTAAATATTGGAAATCACCCTTTAATTAAGCAGTTCATGAAAGGAGTTTTTAATAGAAAACCGTGTTTACCAAGGTTTACGTCTACATGGGCAGTGAGCACTGTGTTGAAATATTTAAAATCTTTTAGCCCAGTAGATGATTTGTCTTTGAAGTGGTTAGCTTACAAATTAGTAATGTTGTTAGCTCTAACAACAGGGCAACGAATGCAAACAATTCATGCAATTGATTTGAGAAATGTGGTTATTTCAGAAGAATCCATCAAAATTCGGTTTGGAAATTTATTAAAACAATCTAAAGTAGGGAATCATCTACACGAGCTGTATATTGAAGCTTATAAACATGATACAGATATATGTGTTGTTAAAACATTCAGTGCTTATTTGGCTAAAACAGAGTCTTTGAGAGGAGAGGAATCTCAGTTGTTTATTGGATTGCAGAAACCATATAGAGCGGTTTCGAAAAGTACACTTGCTAGGTGGATTAAAATAGTTTTAGTATTGGCAGGCATTGATATGAACATGTATACCCCGCATAGCACTCGGGCGGCATCAACTAGTGCAGCCGCTTTGAAAGTTCCTATTGATACTGTATTAAAAACTGCGGGATGGAAGAAAGATTGTGTGTTTAGAAAATACTATTGTCGAGAAGTGACAAATAATGCTGAATTCAGTAATGCAGTTTTAGGGGAGCTGCATAAACTATAGGGTTATAATAATTATTTGTCATGTATGCTTAACTTTTGCTACAGGGATAGTGGAGCAGGCTCATTCAGTATTACATGACCAAAAGATGACAGAAACAGTATTAATCTCAGATATAATGTAATATGTGCTCATGGACACCTTCACTGAAGATGTACAATAAGGTGGATCAGGAAATTTTACAGTTGGAGTTTGTAAACCAACTGTGAGGTTGCCTGAACAGTTACAAAAATTTTGAAATAGAAGTACAGGTTCTTGAGACATATTACATTCATGTACATACATCAGGATG